>OW387140.1:46293920-47493920 GCA_936440205.1 Lepidonotus clava | reverse complement strand
GCCCTGAGATAACCCCAAAAGTTAGGATGCGGCTTAAATTAGGGTATGGCTTAAATTAATGGTTTTATTGTAATGATATAGGGTTATTTTGTTCAAGTCAGTCATACAGAGAACCATGTCAGACTCCATTTGAATCCACTATTCTCCTTAAGTAATTTTTTGAATTTAAACTTAGTTATACACCTTTCTCATTAAGAGTGTGGTGCCCCCTGGTGAATCAAATTGAAACATGTTTTTTTCAGGTCTTTTCCTATTGTTAACCTGTATGAAGTGAAGCATATAGGTCAACTATAGGAAAAGACGTAAAACATTGTTTCAATTTGATTCACCAGGGGGCGCCACACTTTAATGAAAAAGGTGTATTGCATGTTGTTCATCTAGAGTTCAGCTGTTCTAAAGATTTACTCCTCTATACAGCGGACTCTTTTTAAAGATTTCATAAGTTATATTTCTGGTTATTTTCATTAGAAAACATTCTCACGCTATGATATTAATGGATTAGGTAATTAATTTAGCAAATGGTTTCAAAGGCTTCAAATGAGCAAAAACATCTGAGCGTTTTCTCTTGTTGATGAAAGTACAGTGTTAGGCATCTGCATTATTAGAAAATATATATTCTAGAAAAGTGTACAAAAAGCAAGATTATGATATAAGCCATTCTTAATTCGTTAAATTTTGATGAACTTGGCATTATTAGGACACTAAAAGCCATATTCTACATAAGGATATTGATGCTGCCGATTTTGCATTTGGTTTATTTTCTCTGACAATATGGCATGTAACCTTACATCCTACATTTCATTTGAAAGAGAAATGTGAGACTTCTTAGCTAATCATGTATAACATTGACCGTTCTTCCCACTACTAATTTTTTAAATTGACAGCAAAATCAGCATGTGGAATGTAGACATTTAATCACAAAAAATATATTTGTCATATTTAGCAACCATCCCTATGTTCCTCAACTATGAGGGTCATTACTTTTAATTTAGATCATCATAAGAAACAGACAAACATTTATACACACATCAAAAGTTGATTAACTGTTGAACTGTGAGATCCAGGATTATGTGGTTATGTGCAGCAGATCAAACATTTTTGCCCCATATATAGCAAGTCTTCATTAATAATTAATACACTGTTCAATATGAGTCATAATGTCAATCTGTGGTAGCAACATTGTAATTAAGAACAAATATGAGACAATTGATCTCTGGAGGTACTGAATTACTACCATTGACCCCGTTGTGTTCAAACCTCTAGACATTCTCTACTTATATTTCTTTAACATTGTGCATTTCAAACCCGTGCCACATTGCACTAACAAATAATGAGAGACGGGCAACTTTAATGAGCAAGATGGACTCATTGGTTTTTACCATTTTATTTATTATCTTTATCAATTGAACTATTGTAACCCTAGCATGTTCAGATTGCTAAAGTAGGCCATTTGTTGTGAACCCCTTGCTCAGAATTAAACAAAATGGGATGACAAATTACGATACATAACTTTGACACAAGTTTTATTTTATTCTATGCACCATTGTGGCTCATTCTGTAAATAGAAACTGAGAAAACCATGTTGTACTGTGAATGATTGGCTATATAAAAATATATGATAATAATATTTTCAAATAAATTTCAGGAATATCAAGTACATAGGGCAAAAAAGAATTGAATACATATCCTCGAACAATACATGAAACTTGAATGATAAAAGGATATCAGCAAAGACTTGTGAGGTCAACTTGTCAACTTATTTCTCAAATAGAATCTAAGGGTAAACATGGGTGACCACTGCAGATCCATGTAGTCTGTTTTATTATCACAGGGTTTCCCTGATATTTCAGCAGTTTTTCGCCTTATTTTCTTGAATGGAATCAAATTTTAAGTGACCTACTTAGTGCAATCCCACCCACATATTTACAACATTAATAGTCAGAATCACATAATACCTATTTCTGAATAAATGGTAAAAAAATGAAGTTATATCTATATTGAATGTCAGGCAAATCTAATGTAATGTTTCTGATAGACCTAAATAGCCATTTGTTTAAATGAACTGTAAAATTAATATGATGAGCTAGGATTTTAATGTTTCCATCACTATACTTGATAATCAACTAAAAAAAAACTTGAAATAATTGTTGTAATTGATATAGCAAAATAATAATTTTATTCAAAATAGCATTAAATGAAGAAATCTCCAAAATATGATAACTTGTTTAATGTTAATTGCTTTCTATCTAGGGCTAAGTTATCTTTTGTCATCTGGATTGATGAAAAGTATTTTCCGTAGATTGGTCAAGTTGTTCGATTGACAAAAATGGTTTTGTCTGTGACAGTCAAACGAATTAAGTGTCAAGCACAAAAATATTCTGTTTTTCTTTTTGTTTCTTTTAATTATTCAGGTTCCATGAATGCATTGCCATAGTATATCCTGATTGTATGATGCAAAGAGGATAGAATAATTTTACATTTAAATTGTCAGTCGAGATAGTACCCCTCAGTTGAGGTTCCCATAGGAAATTTTGGTGGACCATTTGAAGAACTATATAGACTGCATGATTCATTCACTCTTCCATATTTGAATATCCAACAATCAGGATTGTTGAAGCACTCTAAAGCACATCCAGCATGTGATGATGTGACTGTTTCCAAGAGTAAGCCATACCCAGCTGTGTTTCCAACTCCAGAGTCAAATGCTTTAAAGGTTCCAGTCCTAACTGGAAAATAAATAAGAAATAACAAAGTAACATTTAAATGTTATTCATAACTCTCTCTCAAATATATATTATGTTACATATCTTAATATCCCAAACTCCTACTTAAGTTGGAGCTTTGAAATATATATAAAACACAAAGTGTATAAAAGACAGAAATTAAAATTGGTTCATAACTCTAATCAATGCAGACTATTTATAAATTTGTCTCAAGAACAAAATAATAGTTAGTTTTTCAATTCGGAAGGACTAGCCTAGATGCTGTTCTATGTTATAATGCATGTGTCCAGTTTGCATCTGCTGACTAATGCTTACTAACTTTGTCAACAAACACACAGGAAAAGTTTATTTTGGAGGAGTGAGACCACATGGTATTTTCCTGGAATTAATCCACTAAATTTAGACCCAGTGAAACAATGGATGATAAGTGTTGCATCCGTCATTTCTCTTCCCTATCCCTTTCAAGCTGTGCTTTATGCGAATCAGAGGGAGAGGATACAAATGATAATACTAAGATGCTGAAGCCCTTGGTCAGTTTAGGATTGTCTGCCAGGCACCAACTAAAGTGCCATGCTACAGTGGTATGATTGTTGTTCACTGTGGGGCTGCAAAACAAATTTGAAAAAACTTTAGTTCTTGGAGGTGGATCCTATTGAAGACATTGAAGAATGATATATATTATTAACATATATCATGTGTGGCACTATTTTATTGTTTTCCCATTTTCAAGTTATGTGTGGTTGCAGTGTGATGCACATGCCAGTTGTCCGGTAAATGATCGTCGTCACTCACTTCTGTTCAAAGTGTCATTAATGCCTATAAGGCAGACATGTTTACTAGTAGAGGGCAACCAGTAATGGTCCAGCTGCAGGTGACAATTTGCCCGAGGTGATCCAAAATTATCTTTCAATGCAATTTATTCTGCATGTTTGAAGTGCTGATAATATGTGCAAAATCTTAAAGGTATTCTTATTTCACCCAGAAAAGGGACCTCAAAAGGTCTACACTTCATGTAATTTTTCCAATCTCTGACACCAGAAAGGGATATGATAAAAAAGGATTTCCCTTCTCGAAAAACATATATATATGTAAACTTGTATATGGACAATTTATTAAGGTCACAAACAAAGGCAGTTATACATGTTGCTCTTCAATGTTCACACCTTTAACGTTCCTCATTATACATACTGTCTACCTAGTATAGTTAAGGATGGAGCTGAGAAAGAGCCCATTTCCTGTTGTCTTTCCAATATAATCCTATAACTGTAAAGGCCGTATTCCATATACCGAAAGTGCGGGCCGCCGATACTGACCCTCCCCATGGAAACGTTCTTTACCGGCAGCCCGGACTTTCGGCACAATTTTGGTGGCCGAAAATGCAATATTGGCAGCCGAAATTGGGCAATCGGCGGCCGAAATTGTGTAATCAGTCGCCAGTCCAAAATCGGCAGGAAAAATTTACCAACATGTCGGTAAATATTTTCGGCAGTACCACCGATTATATATCGGCACTGCCGAAAGTGTAGCAGCTGCAAATCAGCAGCGCACTTTCGGTGTGTGGAATACGGCCTTAAAGGTGTTATACCTCATTATGATAACCATACATCTTACCTACTCAGGATGTTTATCAAAACTGTAAAAGGACAAAACCTTGTTTCTTTTTTAAGTATCAATGCATTTTTTTTAATTGATGAACCCTCATAAAATGGGTACAAGTACCTCCTATGCCATAAGTATGAATCAGAAAGAATTTAAAGGGATTTGGGACTGACCACACCAGCTCCATCTGGTGTGAAAATCTTAGGGGCTTGAAATTGTATTTATGTGTAAAATATATTTTATTTCCAAAGAAATACCAATTTTTTCACAAAAAGTTTAACTCAAAATGGGATAATGAGAGATTTAAAGAGAATTTGTTTACATAGGAATATACAGGAATTACCATATTATTTTGTTTCTAAACGTTGTAGCTCTTTAATTAGCACGGTGACCCCCACTTTTTTTTTGCTGAAATATATTGGTACAGGTCCACAGACCATGTTTGATTAATATAATGGTTGAATTTTTCAGGAGATGAAGAACTAGTGTTTTCCCATAGAAACCTATAGTAAAACCTAATTTTTACAAGCTCATTTATCTTGAAAACGAATACGGTGACATATGATTTTTATGATGGTTATTTATTCCCATAGTATTGGTCTAACCTCAAAAACAGTATCAAGACTATATGCTGGTTCATTTAAAAACCTGCCAGACAGTCCTTAATCCCTTTATAAGGTATAAACTTACATGTAGCTGAATACGTTGCTAGGAATAGTGCTTGCATAACCATCAACAACACAAGCCTTGATTGAAGCATCTTCCTGGAAAAGAAATCCACATTGAATCAATTGAATTAGTTTTTTTAGACTGTATTATAAACTTAAAGGTAAGCTCGTGTAGAATAAGGTCTAGAACTGTTGCTCTTCCAAAATAAATTGACCACAAACAGATCAGTACCAAAGACTGAGCTCAAGGGCCTAGTTGCAGTCAGGGCCACCCCTCTCGCAGCTCTTAATCTTCATTGATTGAGCACACAGATTGTGTCAGAAATACTTCTGAACAACTATTGGAAAGACCTGGGGGCCATTCCACAAAAGGTTACGAACATCTAATATTTTAATTTTGTTCCACAAAGAAAATGCGTACAGAAAAAACATTCTGTGCACTATGCATAGCAATGCAAATGTTTGCGTAACTCCATATTAGCTGCGACAGGTAATGGAGTGTTCGTACCTAATTTTTTAATATTCAAATATTATTTTCATTATGAAATCTTAAGTCCATAATAACATATAGGGTACCATTAGAAGCTTATTTTATAATGAATTTAATAATGAAAACCAAATTAAAATTGGATGAAGACTCATGCAGCTATCAAAGAAAAGAGAGAAAATAAATTAAAATCCAATTTTTTATCATTATGTGCACATTTGTGTACAAAAGTGTACGTAAGTGACCTTACGAACACTTTCCCTTACTAACAATATTTGCGTACACATTTCAAGTTAAGTCTGATACTTACGAATACTTTTTGTGGAACAGCGCCCTGTGCACTTTAGTACCTCTCTCACAGTGCTATGTCATAACCTATACTTAAAATCAGTAGCCCCTTGTACAATGACCTATTGTAACAATGAACACTTTGCATCCCCATGGTTACATTCTATATTCCAGTCATCAAGCTGCTGCACACTTTCAGAGGACTTTGGCAGACCTAAGGCTGGAACCCATTAAGCGACAAAACTGGAATTCTGGTCGTTTCCACCAGTTCTGGTCGCTTGGTTCTGGTTGAAACGACCAGAAATGGTTGGAAACGACCAGAAATGGTGTTCCCACTGAGATTCGCTCAGTGAGAACACCTTTTTCTGTGTTTTGTGACCAGTTCCGGTCGTTTCGACCAGAACCAAGCGACCAGAACTAGTGAAAACGACCAGAATTTAGTTTAGTCGCTTAGTGGGTTCCAGCCTTTACAGTGCCAGAAGCACACAAAATGCATGTACCAATGATTCACACTTATGATATTAGCTGCCAATACATAATCGGCAGAAGATCAAAACCAACATGTTAATAAATTTTATTGGTGAGTGGTTGATTATATATGACCCTTGTAGAAAGTATGTTGACAGCAAATCACTAATGTACATGTGTCTGTGTGCAACCAAATCATATAGTTTAAAACCAGTTCTATTAATAAGAACCTTATCCTCTTTCCAGTGTGCATCCAATTCATGTGGGTTTGATCATGTCATGTTAAAGATTTGCATTTAAAATCAAACATACAACCCTAAAGATGGTGAATAATTTACAGAAGGTGTGGAAAGCCTGTCTTATTTAAGTCACTCCTGAAATAAGGATTTTGAAAAATCTTTGACGGGAACCATATTCCCTGATTCAGAACAACTGACTCATGCATTTAAACTGAAATCTATCACTTGATATCTAACCTATAGGTACATGGTTTCTACCAAATTCTGCTTTTAAATATCTAACCTTTGTAATGGTGGTTCTTTCTTGATCTTCTCCGATTTCAAATGTCTTTTAAAAAACTGGTCGCAAACTATATTTGGTGTCAATATTGCAACACAATGTAATTTATTTGGATTTATTCATCTTAAAAACTGATAACAGATTGGTTGTCAATAAGTAATTGATTTCCTCCCTTACCCTGCTTTCTGGAAGTACCATGGCCTTCTGATCAGAATTTATTTAACATAAGACATCTTCCTTCACTATAAATCAGAATCAAAGAAAGACTTTTTCACTTGCTTGATGACAAAAACACTGATTTAAAATATGCTGACAGAATCTTCATCAAAACAAGCTACGATTGCAGCATATTCCTTTTTTTCAAAGAGTAACTCTAAAAGATAATGTGCTAATGAAGCACAAGTCCCATTAATTGAATATTTTACCACTTCAAGAAACTCTATTTGTCAAGCTTACACATTCTCAGAAGCCAGTATAAATGTATGTAAACATCATGTAGGTATTTCACAAATGTGAAACTAAAGTCTGTCCATAATATATCTGATTTCCCTGTGACATTCTAATATTGTGGTGGATCACAACCACTTTCATGTTGAACCCCTGTGTCTCTTCACACACAGGGTTCCAACGTTGTGATCACTTGCTGGTAGATTGTGGTTGGTTATGCTGTTTGATTTCTAGCTGTTTGAATGGGTCGACTAAGATTCTGCATATGCTAAAGATGAGAGCGCAATTACATGTATTTAACAATAACGATATTGAAAAATTAAACAAGACAATTAAAGTGTCTGACTGTATTGCTGTAAAGTATTGATCTATGGCTGTTGGGAAGGTCTTATTTATAGGATTGGCCACTAGATTTTCTGGTGTTTTCTTATTTAGAGTTGCCACAGGAACCATAAATCAAGACAGTTCTGATTAATTTAGGAATACTCTTTTGTTTGAATGTATAATTTGTAAGGGATTTCTTGTTGTGTTCTATAGTTATTGTTGTAAAGGTATTTTCAGACAAGGATACCTTTTGTTGTTGCTGTTAACCTATTACCTCAATGATGTATACATTTATGTTAAATTCACTTTTGCGTTATATCTGCACAATACATAGTATGTACAAATGTGCCACAAAGTGGCTCTTTTTTTGAAACATGAAACTATATCAATATGAAATTGGTCCTTGAAATAAGTATAAACTTTCACACTATTTAATGTTTCTCTGATGGTAATGTTACATCACACAATACATTGATTGATCCAAAAGAAATAAAGAGGTCTGCCTTGCATAAGGTCACGTTTTTCATTTGTAACAATAGAAGTACATAATGTGGGGGTCCAACGGTAATCCCTACCATTGTTTAGTTTCGATTTTGTATTCGTTGTCATATTGATTTTGATTTACAGGAGAAGCGACAGAGTCCCCTTAAACCTGTATTTGGTCTCTAGGTTCCTCCTGGCTCTCTTTGGCTCAGTTCACCAGATGTCAGCTCAGATGGGTTACATTAAGCCCATCCCACATTGGGTATATCCAAGCGTTAAACAAGGGTTGGACAAAATAGCCATATATAAGGCATCTTTGCCTCCTAGAGTTGAGGTAACTAATATAAGCAAAAATCATATTTTTCTTTATCCCCAAGTTCTGTTGGTTATCAATTTGCAACCGATTTGCAGGTTTGACAGCCAAGAAAAATGCTGTACTTCAGGGCAAAATTTAATAGGGATGGACATTATAGTTAGGGCTGACAAGCTTTAACATAGTTTCCTTTAGAAGAAAGGCCAATACGTAATACTGCATTTTACAAATTTTGGGAGCCATCTGTCAACCAAATTGCTTTTGTTAATTTTGTATTATTTGTTTTAAAGGGTTAAGCATGTAGGAAGCTTTGAAAATATTTCACGGTCATCTCTAATATGTGTGTAAACTGGGATTTGTTTATTAATGTCATTTTGGGTGCAAATAATGCCCAGTGCTCCGTCGCATAACCAAACCCTCGCAACAGCGAGACCACAGCGAGGGTTTAGATTTAAGTCTCGCAACAGCGATATCCTTAAGGTTTGCACTGTTGCAATCCTCGCAACAGCGACGGTTTTGTACATTTATTTGATTCATTTATTTGACTGATAAATACATTACCGCCACCTGCCTTCTATAGATTTCATAAGCCAATGGACACATCTAACATATTGTGAAATCAGAATGTAAAAATTCCAACCCCAAAATGCCCCCCCAATACATTGAAAATTGGGGTGTGCCAACCCTCGCAACAGCGAGGAAAGTTGGATACACTCACTGTTGAACAGGGAGAGGTCTCGCTGTAGTGGACAACCCTCGCAACAGCGAGGGGGGTTATGCGACAGACCACTGCACCAATAACAGGGCCCTCTCTCCCTGCAATGACATCTTCCCGATTATATTATTTTCCTTCAATTGCGTAAATTTTATTTCATTTTAACATAATATGTTGATCACTTTAGCTTGTCTTTTTTTATGGTGTGATTAAAGTATTATCACATGTTGTTTTACTAAAGTTGTTTGTTCATTTTGTCAGTTATGACATTCTTCCCAATACAACCTGTGGTATAGGAATGAGTTAGCCATTTGGGAATGAATTCTATAGATCTAATAGAGGAGAAGGAAGTATATTCAGTGTACTGCCTATTACAGATTGTGGTAAAGGTAGGGTTGCAAATTGTCTGTAGTGTTTCCTGAAGAATCTTTGATGTAAAAATGATTTTAACAATCACTGTTAGATATAATTTCTCAATAAATTTGTCATACATCAGATACACTTATGTACAATTGTTTTACTATACCCTAGGGTGATGCAGGTTCAGTAGTTAAGAGTTTAGGCCATCACCTTTACAGGCAGGGTTACAGGCACCCTGCAGGGTGACACAGGAAAGTAGTTCCTGGAGTAAAAAATAACTCTACTTGTTCAGTGAGTGTATCCTTTAAGATTTCACTTGACAATATTGCAAAGATATGATAAATCCATAACTGACCGGAGAGGAGGTCGTCGTGGGTACCGTGATATTCTCAGAGAAGGATAGGAGCTTGGATGAGCGGGTGGCTCTTCCACAGTTTCCCTGCTTAAGATATTCGTACCCTTGACGGATCCCACCCCAGTTGCGCTCAGTATCTCGAAAGCACGATGGATGGGTCACGCGAGCACTCATACGGGTCCAGCGAAAGTCGCAGAGGACAAGTCGGGCAAGTAGTCGCAGGGTTTTTGGAAATATGCCCCACAAACGGGGCCCAAAGGTGGTTGGAATAGGGTTTGTTGGGGCTTGTGGGTCACAGGGGAGAGTGGGCACTGCGGTTCAGTTCGGGCCCGGCTTCTCGAATTCGCACTAGATGTTTAGCAACCTTGTGTAACCGACAATTCTAGACTCAGGACAAGGACCATGCCCGAAAAAGTAAAAGGGTGGTAGCGTGTAGGCCGTTCTCCCATGTTCTCATTCCTGAAGTTGGTTCCAGACTGGACTTGTGTTCTCCATCATTTCATTGCTATTCTTGTACGTATGAGTTTGTCCCTCGTATCTACTCCTATTTCTTCTAAGTCCAACTTCCCCTTTTTTGGTTTATTCCTTTCTCGTTGACCCTTATCACGAGCTGTACTAGTCTTCTTAGTCTTTTCATGGTCCATTCCCAGGAAGAAAGGAGGTGCGAACACACTGAGTACCAAGATGGGACTGTTTATCCTCATGAAATCAATCTCTTGTATGGCCACAATCTGGCTCTTGATCGGTTTGGTCACTTTGACCTCTTGCCGGGTTCATTTCCAGTCATTAAAATCGTAACTCTCGTGTAACTAGTACATGCATTTTCGTTTAACTCATACAACTCGTGTCATAATCTCGTGTAATCCGTGTAATTCGTGATTATGCACTAACATTCGACTTTGACTATAATTTCTCATAACAGCATTTACTTGGTCTTAGCCTTTATAATTAAGTTGCATGAACTCATGCCACGACATTGAATTACATACTATAATTCATCACAGTATCAACCTCAGTATATCAAGGATATCAGCCTTCAGGAGGCATGCAGGCCCTGCCGTCTGGCTGATAACCATGACACACCTTGAATTGATAACCCACCTGGTACCTCATTCCCGGTTTGTTATACCTATGTCACATTTAATATCCTAATGAGCTTTATTGAACATATCAACAGACAATCAATTAATCACAGGAGGGATTTTATTTGCAAAAGTTTACAGTGAGAAAATGTCTATTAAGTAATGAATGACAGACTACTGTGATGGGCTGCCTTTTTGCAATATATTCAACAGTGTCTGACCATACTTCCCAAAGAAGATGGCAATTTTTCTAAATGAGCCATCCATCACATTAATCTGTTCTAAAAGGAGCGGTATCATCACCAACAGCTTAAAACCTGCTATGAAATCAGTTTTTTGTTTACATTTCAAAGCCACAGTCATCCCAACTTGGATGACAAACATTGGGGACTAGTTTTGATGTGTGTGGGGACTAGTTTCGATGTGGGTCAGTAGTCACTAACTGTAAGGGCATCATTATTTTTAGTGACTTAAACATTAGTCCCTGTGGTTTTGTGACAAAAGAGTCAGCAGGTTCAATATGTTTCTCATACTGACGCCGAAAAATATAGCAACCACACAGAGCTTTAGTCATTTACTGACAATGGCACAAGTCAACATAACAACTTGAAGACAATACAGCTCCTTTTGTATAGTGTAAAATATGACCACTCAATGACAGATATTTGCTGGTCAAAGTTGAGAAGAATTTCTTTGTTGATTAAAGCAGAACACAATGTGTAGTGAAGTGTTATTATGAAATCACTTTCAACATGTTATATACAACAGACTGAGGGACATAATGTATTTGTTCATGCAAATGTTTACATAATTGTTTTACTGAAAACAATTTAAACCCTAGAAATACAACAGTACATCGATTACCTCAGATTTACTTCCATCGATGAATATTCTCAAAATTGCAACAACAACAACTAAATTTGGAAATTGATCCCAACCTCATATACAATGTAGGTGCTACCTATCTCATTATGATCTATGGTTATTTCAATGTTTCACAACATCTATCCTCCATTCCACACCTTCCACTTCCACCTGATAAGGATGCCAATGTAATAGATTTCATACGTTTAGTTACCCTGACTTCATGACATTTCACCATAATATTATTTTGGTCAGCATAACCATTTGAACAGGTTGCTTACTTTTTGCCTACACAGAAACATGGTTTATTTTGGTTTTAGCTGATTTTATTATTATATATACCTTAGTTCTAGCTACAACCATAATATAGATTTACATCATCAGCCAATATAGTACCACCCAGTTGAGCTTCCCTCAGGGAATGTTGGTGGACCATTCAATGAACTATAAAGACAGCATAGCTGATTCACTCTTACGTATTTGAATATCCAACAATCAGGATTGTTCATACACTTCAAGGCGCATCCAGTGCGTGTTGAATTATTTGTTACCAAGAGTAAGCTGTAGCCAGCAGTGTTTTCAACTCCAATGTTAAAGGCTTTAAAGTTCCCATTCCTAGCTAAAATGTAATATATAAACAAGGCATAATGTCATTCATATCACATCCACAGTAACTAAGTCTGACATCAATATAAATTTCAAATCTCAGCACAACTGGGAAAATAACAACAAATACAGCATTTACTATGTTACTCAAAACCTGTTCATCATAGATGTATACATTAGCATAGAAATAATTGAAAATGTTGTAAAATTTACTTAATTATCTGCTTTTAGCCTAGGAACGCATTGCCATGATATCATACACTGAGACTCTCATCATATGACCTGGTCTGCCTATAGTGTCTACATGACATCGAATGTCATATAGTAGTTGCTCTTAATGTTTTTGAAGATTAAATTTGATACTTACAATTCAGGGCTCTGGTTTGGCACAGGGATTCTCTGGTACTGCTACATAAAAAGTCAATAATTCTATATTCTGAGACAAGGACACAACCCTCACGTGAATGACTCCCTTCTCCAGCTGCCCAGTTTGTCCATGAGAATGACGTGCCATCATACCACTCATTGTTCTTTTTTCTCACACCAAGCCACAGACTTTGAGAGAACCTAATGATACAAGGTAATTATTATTGTTGCCACATCATTGAATTAATTCATTATCAATTTGATTATGGTATACACAATGATTTTTCTCACTTAGTTTCAGAACTGATATTCCTCTATTTGGAGTTTGCTCCCATTCCTTAGAAATAACTTTGGACGTTTGCAATAGGAGCATGATACTCCACTTCTAATGTGTTATTATCATGTAAGTACATTCTTTCTACTTATTGGTCCTTACCCATATTTTCTTAAAAACTCTTCTATGATGTCCCAGTTCTCTTTGTTATTTGCAGCTGCAAGAACTCCATTGTTATTTTCACAATAGGCCTTAGCTCCTAATTGCGAAAAAGCAGGGCCTGTCCAATAGCAAACATTCTTGTAACGGTTCACCTGTGACTGACACTGTGGGTCTGCAAAACGAATTGAAGAAAACATCTGTCCTTTGGAAAGAATAGCATTGAAGACTGAATGACATACTGTAAAGATATATCATGTAGGACACTATGCGTTCCCAAATATTTAGGTTGATACATGTTTGTGGTATTTCTATTTCAAACAGAATTTAAGGACCTCCAAAAATTTGCATTCTATATATACTTTAAAAGGAAATCCCCCACTCTATGACATCTCACAAGCAGTTGTGGAAACCTCATTTAGTGATAAAAGGGGATTCCCTTCCCTAATACTTAAATATGTATACTTGGATACAGAAAATTCATCAAGGTCACAAACATGGGTAGTACTCCTGAAAACCAGCGGATACCCTGACTGATATTACGTTATAAAGACCTTTAAATATATGTATACAACTGGCTTCGGGAAATTTGACAAAATCCAGTTGCCATAGAAATTAATTCTTCCTTTCAAATTTGTTAAATAATAATTTGTTATGATGATTACATAAAGGTTATATATTAATAAAATAATTAGATCTCTGATAGATCCATCCTCATGAGGATTGTTAGTCCACAGATGTATATGCCTATGTCTACATAGTGGTTACTGCACAGACATTTCTGAATGGTAGTCACTGTACAGACATGTTTTGCTGGTTCCAGGCAGTTCCTCTGATTAACTGGAAGGAAGTGGCACATCAGCAAATCAGAGGGCTAGAGCTGGTGCTGCCACCTAACAGATTTAGGTGGAGTAATGTGAAGAAGAGAGCACCTCAGCCAATCAGATTGCTGTATTCTGTAGATGCCTAACATAGGCTGACCTGCATATACAGTTGACACTGACCTCTCGCAATTAAGCAAAAAGATTTGGCCTTTATCTATCTAAGTAAGAAATTATAAATTTAAACAAAAATTAAGAGAAGGTTGGTGTTACATTCCAATATTTATCAACACTATGGTGTGCTAATTCTATTCATAGATAAAAGGGGAAGTGTGCACCAAAATAGTCCCATAGCATGTGTTCAACAGAAGCAAATTTGAACAGTTTTGGGGCAGATTTGCACACGGCCCCCTACATTGATTCCCACAGTTTCTTCTATATAGTCTAATTAGGATTCCAGCCTTTATACCTTCATCATTGTCCTGCCCTCTCAGAAACCAGTGAATAAAAGATTTGTTTTTGGATGACAGTAAATACTGTCTGTGAATGCTAATGCCAACTTTTGTATCGTCAGTAATAGTAATAATATTTTCTGTGTGATTGATGTGGAATAAATGAAGTACAGACTGTTTGGGCATTTAGCAATTGTTATAGCCCCAGTTTGTGCACACCTAAGTCTTGGGCTAAAGCCCTTGACAGTATGTGCAAACCAGGGCAACATTGTTTTCATTTAAGTAATTGTTTACCCTGGGTATGTTTCAGTTCTTAAAAAGAACTGGTCTGACCCAGCCTACATCTAATAATTCATGTATCTATGTAGCTTGAAAAATTAATGTTGTGAGATGAAGTAATGGTGAACAAGTATATGATGAACATTTTATGAGATGATGCTCAAATGAATATTGCTTAAATACATATCAGATTAAGATAAGATTTCCTGAAGTGATCAAGTTGGCAACATAATTCATTAATACTATAAAGAATTGACGTGTTGTACTACAAGATAGATATAGTTTGTTAAATCAAGCATTGTCACACCTTGAACAAATTTTGAGGAAAAGACAAAGGTTTGACTAGTCTACTAGCTTACCCAATGATTTTTGCTTTTGGACGTAGGCGAAACTCTCGACTGTAGAAATATTTCTTACCGATGGAGGGGGATTATTCCATAGCACTGCACCTGCATATTCTATACTGTTTTTGATAACTAGTTTTGATAGGCTGCCTAACCAGAAAACTTGGTACATTGTGATTTCTAGTGTAGACAGGTCTATTATCTAGATTAATGTGATTCCTGTCCTCTTATACATCGATTTTATAAATGACAATCTTTTCTATCAGCCAGCAAAGCCAAGTTAGCATTCTTGGTCTGTACTATGTATAATGATACTCACCTGTGGCAGGAAGCAGTGGCAGAAATAGTGTTTGTATAATCACCAACACCACAACCCTTGATGGAAACATTTTTCTGTCTAAGAAATCCAAACCGAAACTACTGGATATGTCACTCTAGTATGTTCCTTTCTGCTAGACCAAATCATAAATTTAAAAGCAAGCTCATTATGAAATAACTTCCAGAACTGTCTTCCCTGCAAAACCAAATGGCCGTTCATCGATCAGATAGTAGCAAAGACTGAGGGTAGTGCTACAGTTAGAGTACCCCTCTACCAAAATCAATAACACCTATTGATTGAGCAAAAGGATTTGTCACAAACACTTTTGAGCAACTATTGGAAAAGCCTGTGCCCCTTGGAATGTTTCTCATGGTGTTATTTCATAAACTATACCTTACATCAGTCGCCCATTGCACATAGACCTAGGCCTATCGTAACAACAAAATTAACATCACTTTAAGCATACATGGTTAACAGAGACATCATAGTTATAGTACTTATGTTGTCTATATTCTGTAATATTTACAGCTTATCTACATCATTCTAAACCAATTTTTATTTGTACATGAAAAATAGCCCTACATCAATCAAAGTGAATAGCAAACATGTGCGTCATTTACCTAGCATTTGTTATCTTGCTTTTGTGAAACAGGCCAAAGCAGACACCCTCCAGAAACTGGACATCTCTAATTTATAATGTACTCTGCAACAATATATTAATACCAGTGGCCCATTGCACAATGACCAATTGTAACAGCAATCAATTTGATTGCTGTTATGCACGTTTTTTCAAGTCTTCACCTCAAATTAAAACTATTTAGATAAGTTTTCTAGTAGATTAATACCAAAGAATTACTAATTAATTTGTCTATATTGCCAATAAGGTTGTGAGGGAAATTTGTCTCATAAGGTATGTGGTTAGAATGAGATGCATCTCTAATAGGCCAGCAGTTCACATGGTGTGAGTGTGGCCATACATTCAGGCTCCACCAGTGAAATGTACATGCTACTGTTGTCAACCACGTGCATTTCACTTGACCCAGTTCCGGCTCAGTGCACATTGCAATTAACTCAGGATCAGTCCATTGATGGCAGGGGAGCACTCATGTATCAATCTACTTCAGTGGCCGCGTTTCCTTAGTAAGAGATCCTAAAAATGGTGTATTCACTTTAAAGGGATAGTTTTCTAAAGAAACAAATCAAATGAGATAAAAGAGTCATCCAAAGTACCTCTTATGAGCAGGGCTAAAGTGTAAAATGGTGCAGGTTTTATAACTAATTCTGTTGAATTACCCCTAAAGCCCAGCTACCTGTCTCACCATAATTACCACTAATGCCCCCTGGTGGCTTTTCAGGGTGGTGACATCACACCTGAACCATATATGCTAATTACCCTCCCCCCTCTCCCTCCCCCCTCCCCCTATACTGCCCCCTCTACCCTCTACATGAAATGTACAAGATTGACCCTTAGTGGCCAGGCTGAGCTATAGAGTGAAATGTACAAGATGGTTCCTGAGTAGCCAGGTTGAGTGGCCCAGTGATGTGAAATGTACAAGATTGGGGGTCACGGTTCACTGGTCCGAGCACAACCTGAGTGACCACACTTAGGGGGTATGGGGAGGAGGAGAGGGAGTGGGGAGGGGGAGGGGGAAGGGAAGGGGGAGGGGGAGGGGGAAGGGGAGGGGGAGGGGGAGGGGGAGGGGGAGGGTAATTAGCATATATGGTTCAGGTGTGATGTCATCACACTGAAAGGCCACCAGAGGGCATGAGGGCAGAGTATGGTGAGACAGGAAGCTTGGAATTAGGATGTTTTATTGGAATTAATTGTACACCCTGCACAATTAATATTGTTCTTTTATATCTGCATAATACTATGATGAACACTTTGAGTCATGTGAATAACATATTCTTGTTGTTTCTATAGCAAACTGTCCCTTTAATATTTTTTTCTGGAATATGCTGTACTCATGGGGTGGAAAAGGTCTTCCAAACTACAGAAGTTATGTAAACCATATTTACAAATTGCATGTAAAGTACGTTCTGCAATTATTTTGTCAAATGACATCATCATTTCGTTGGTATAACTAGGTCACATGGGGGATTTCACAGAAGTATTTTAGTCACTGAGCAAACCAAAACAAACCCAAAACTTTGAAAGCATTTTTATCTCTCACAATGTTTCTTTTGGCTCATGAATGAATACACGGGGCACTTTAGAATATTAATCATCAAGGAGTGTGTTGGAAGTGTTTCCATGAATTTGTGATAACTTATGTAGTTGGATTGCTTGTGGGTTGCTTTAAATGATGTATTGAGCTAATTCATCATCTAGCTTTAATAGGTCAGTTAATCCTTCAAGTAGTAGTTGTTGTGATTCAGGTAGCTGTTAGGCTAGATATTTCAAGTATTCAGGCCAACTTCTCACCCGATATACAGTGTGGTGGCATATTCACTGGCCATCATTTTTGTGTTCTGTGGAGAATTGGGGAGTCGCAGCAGCCTTGGCCTAGTACCCGAGTATGGCAATGCATGAGGGACAAGGTAAAGGGAGCTCTGGGAATTGAGGTCATGCCCCGCACATGAGGTCAACTGCACAATACCCAGGCAAGTAGCGATATAACAAGAATGTTCTGTGACTGTACTTTTTTGGTTAGTCTGAAACTTGCCCAATTTTCAAGTAACAATGTTTTTAGGTATAGTTGAGACTTATCAAAAATGAATTTTATAATACAATTTTTGTGAAGTTAAGACCTAACTAATAAAGAATGTTATAACGTCGCATAGACGTTTTTGGGTGCCATCAAAATTATTAACAAGAACCAAAGCAGAACTGAACAGAACGTTGCTAAATGTTATCATGACGTCATATTTTTGCTTGAGTATGGTCATACAAACAGGACGGAAGAAACAGGAAGGGAAGGTTCGACTTCTAATCAGATGGTCAACAGAAGACTGGGAGACTGCACCGCAAGGTTGTGCCAAACACAATAAAGTGGTAGCGTGTTGGCATAATGCCCGATGTCTTGTTCCCCATGCATGTCATGTTGATGGCTGTAAACTGGATTATAAGTATAGCTTCATTTCTTGTCTACGTCTTTATTTCTAAGTCCAAGCAGTGTTTTAAAAAGCCTAACTATACTGCTTAGGCATGCTGTGTTATTCTTCATGACTAGCTGTTTCTTCATTCCCAAACCCCTTGAAAGAGCTGGACACAAGAAGGAAGACAGTGTTGACAGGGAGAATCTAGAGGATCTGTTTATTCCGTAACAAATTTGGGCTTTTATACCCCTGAGACTTGTGTTGATTAGCTAATACAGGTCACATGACATACCCAGCAATGTCCCTTCTAGTATCATATTTGTGTCTTCTACTCAATATTCCATTACTCTTATGCCATGTTACAAACATTAGTTGCAATAGAGAACCTTAGTGACTTTTTATATTTACTTGGGCAATCACAGATATACACTCATTTGTGGTAAGCAAAACAACTGGTATGCAAATTTAACATGCCATAACTACATTTGTCAATCCCCAGAAACTTTTCCCCCTAGAAGTATTAGTCTTCAAATATTCGTACTCCTAAATTCACCACAACAGGAACACCAACTCTAGATTTGGGTGATAGTTCTTGGTTGTATTCATTACATCCAGGTGCAAACAATCCCATAATCAGAAAGTGTATCGGTTGATATCATAGGCACGTCAATTTACCAACCACACAGAGCATGGTTTAGTGTTCAACAAGGGATATATTCAGATGTTATTGTAGGCAATCAATGCTGAGCGGTCAATTCATCAACCCTTTGGCATAAAGGTTCCTATGAAGCAGTCTTGAAAGAGCCCAGAAGGGCTGATCAGATGTTAACAAGTTATAATTTCTCAGTTAACCTGTCACACATCAGATACCTTTATGTACAATTACTTTATCATAGCCTAAGGTGATGCAGGTTCAGTAGTTAAGAGTTTAGGGCATCACTGATACAGGCAGGGTGATAACCAAAGTATTACCACCCTGCTGGGTGATACAGGAAAGTAGTTCCAGCAGCAGAAAATAGCTCCACTTGTTCAGTTAGTCTATCCTTTTCACTTGACAATATTGCTAGAGTATGATAAATCCATAACCAACCAGGGAGGAGGTCCTAAGTGGCTTACCAACCCTCAGTATGTCAGGGATATCAGCCTTTAGTTGGCCCTGTGGGCCCTGCCCTCAGGCTGATAACCCTGACACACCTTGGGTTGATAGCCCACCTCGTACCTCAATCCCGGTTCGTTATACACATGTAACATTTAATATCCCAATGAGCTTCATTGTACATATCAACAGACAATCAATTAATCACAGGAGGGATTTTATTTGCAAAAGTTTACAGTAAGAAATGTCTATTAAGTAATAAATGACAGACTACTGTGATAGGCGGCCTTTTTGCAATGTGTTCCACAGTGTCTGACCATACTTCCCAAAGTAGATGGCAATTTTTCTAAATGAACCATTCATCACATTCATCAGTTCTAAAAGGAGCGGTATCATCACCAACAACGTAAACCTTCGATTAAATCAGCATTTTGTTAACATTTTAAAGCCACATCCCAACTTGGATGACAAACATTGGCAACCAGTTTTGAAGTGCATCAGCCAGTCACTAACTATAAGAGTGTCATTATGTTTAGTGACTTAAATACTAGTCACTGTGGTTTTGTGGCAAAAGGGTAAGCAGGCTCAAAATTTCGCATGCTGTCACCAAAGAATATAACAACCACATACAATTTTAGTCATTTACTGACAATGAAGACAATACAGCTCCTTTGGTATCAATTATTTTCTAATTTAATGTGCAACCGTTTTTTACAGTGTAAAATGTGACTACTCAATGATAGGTACTTGCTGGTTAAAGTTGAGAAGAATTTATTTCGTTGATCAAAGCAGAACACAATATGCAGTGAAGTGTTAATATGAAAACACTTACAACAAGTTACACACAATAGACTGGGAGACATATGATGTACTTGTTCATGCATATGTTTACATAATTGTTTTTACTGCAAACAATTTAGACCCTTGAAATACAACAGTACATAGATTACCTCAGATTTACTTCCACAGATGAATAATATTATTCTAAAAATTGCAACAACAACAGTAGCTAAATTTGGAAATTGAATCCCAACCTCATATACAATGTAGGTGCTACCTATCTCATTATGAACTATGGCCCGTTGCACAATGGATTTTCGTTGTCAGGATCAAACAAAGATATCTTTAGCAAAGGTTTCATTGCTACGATTTTACAAAAATAGTAAAATCTCTAGATCTAATTGATGAAAATGAATTCTGTCAATTATTTCACAACATCTATCTTTCCACCTGATAAGGCTAGCAATGTTATAGATTCCATACATTTAGTTACCCAGACTTTATGAAATTTTACCTTAATATTATTTTGGTCAGCATAACTATTTGAACAGGTTGCTTACAGTTTGCCTCCATAGAGACATGGTCTATTTGGGTTCAGCTGATTGTACCTAGGAGTATGATTATAAAGTAGGTTTAATATTGTTTAAACATAATTGCTTAGTTACTTGTTCTTCAATACAATCATTGTATTTGAGATATTCCCTAGTTCTAGCTACAACCATAATATAGATTTACATCATCAGCCAAGATAGTACCACTCAGTTGAGGTTCCCTCAGGGAATGTTGGTGGACCATTCAATGAACTATATAGACGGCATAGCTGATTCACTCTTACGTATTTGAATATCCAACAATCAGGATTGTTCATACACTTCAAGGCACAGCCAGTGCGTGTCGAATCATTTGTTACCAAGAGTAAGCCATATCCAGCAGTGTTTTCAACTCCAGAGTTAAAGGCTCTAAAGTTCCCATTCCTAGCTGAAAAGTAATATATAAACAAGGCATAATGTCATTCATATCACATGTACAGTCAATAAGTCTGACATCAATTTCAAATCTAAGCATAACTGAGAAAATGACAACAAATACAATATTTACTATGATGCTCAAAACCTGTTCATCATAGTTGTATCCATTAGCATAGTAATAATTGAAAAGGTTGTATAAGTTACATAATTATCTGCTTTTAGCCTATGAACACATTGTCATGATATATACACACACTGAGAATTTCATCACATGACCTGGTCTGACTATAGGGTATATATATAGCATCAGATGGCTAAGTAGTTGCTCTTGATGTTTTTGAAGATTAAATTTGATACTTACAATTCAGGGCTCTGGTTTGGCACAGGGATTCTTTGGTACTGCTACATAAAAAGTCTTTCATTTTATTATATCCCGAGATGATGACACAACCCTCATGTCCAGCACTCCCTTCTGCAGGTGCCCAGTTTGTCCATGAGAATGAAGTACCATCATACCACTCATTGTCCTTTTTTCTCACACCAAGCCACAGACTTTGAGAGAACCTAATGATACGAGGTAATTATTATTTTTGCCACATCATTGAATTAATTCAATATCAATTTGATTCTGGAATATACAGTAATCATTCTGGCTTAGTTTCAGAACTGCTATTTCTCTATTAATATTTGGAGTTTGCTCCCACTCCTTTGAAATAGCTTTGGACTTTTGCAATAGGAGAATGATACTCCACTTATAATGTGTTATCATCATGTCAGTACATTCTTTCTACTTATTGGTCCTTACCCATATGTTCTTAAAAAGTCCTCTATGAAGTCCCAGTTTTGTCTGTTATTTGCAGCTGCAAGAACTCCATTGTTATTTTCACAATAGGCCTTAGCTTCAATTTGTGATAAAGCAGGGCCTGTCCAATAGCAAACATTCTTGTAAGGGTTCATCTGTGACTGACACTGCGGGTCTGCAAAACAAATTGAAGAAAACATCTGTCCTTTGGAAAGGATAACATTGAAGACCGAATGACATACTGTAAAGATATATCATGTAGGGCACAATGCATTCCCAAATATTTAGATTGATACGTTTGTGGTATTTCTATTTCAAATAGAATTTAAGGACCTCCAAAAGTTTGCATTTTATATTTGTTTTCAAAGGAAATCCACCATTCTATGACATCACACAAGGAGTTGTGATGACCCTATTTAGTGATAAAAAGGGATTTCCCTTCCCTAATACATATACTAATGCATACGTGGATACAGAAAATTTATCAAGGTCACAAACATGGGTAGTTATTATTTTTAGGTTTTCGATGTTCACACATATGCCATTTCTCATTGTGCATATTGTCTACCTCGTATAGTCAAGAACAGAGCTGAGATAGAGCCCATCATACTCTGTATCTCCTGTTGTCTCTCCAATATTGTCCTTTAATTGTAAAAGTATTTTATTTGTTACAAGAGTTTCTATGGCTACATAAATATATATAAAGTCATCGTAGTACTCCTGAAACCCTAACAGATATTACGTAATAATACCTTTAAATAATTATATATATATATATATATATATATATATATATCAGGATTCCAGATCTTGTACCTTCATCAGTGTCCTGCCCACTCAGAAACCAGCGAATAATATATCTGTTTTTGCCCTGGAGGGTATAATAATTACTGTTTCTTTTATATCATCAGTAACAAGTTTTGATATTTTCTTTGTGCTTGATATGGAATATAAAAAAAGTACAGACTGTGGGGGCATTTAGCAATTGTTATTGCCCCACCCCTATGTCTTGGGCCAAAGCCCTTGACAGTATGCGCAAACCAGGGCAACTTCTTTTCATTTAAGTAGCTGTTTTCCCTGGGTATGTTTTCAAGATTGACCCAGCCTACATTTAATTCATGTATCTTGAAAATTTAAAGCTGTCGGATGAAGTTATGTTGTAGAAGTATATTAATACTATGGGGAATTGATGTGTTGTACTCCAAGATAGATATAGTCAAGCATTGTCACACCTTAATTAACAAATTCTAGAATTCTAACTGTTATTTCTATGTTAATTAAGACATTCTGATGAAAAGACTAGTCAACTAGCTTACCCAATGACTTTTGCTTTTGAACATAGGCAAAACTCTCAACTGTAGGAATAGTTCTTTCTGTCAGAGAGAGATTATTCCATAGCACTGCACCTGCATATTCTAGTCTGTGGCCCGTTGCACAATGGATTTTCGTTGTGAGGATCAAACAACGAAAGCACAACGAACTTTTGCTTAACAACGAAAATTTTCGTTGTAACGAAAATGCATTCTAATGAATTAAATTTAAACCCGTAAGCTGTTATGAAAAGGGGAAAAAAATGAAAAAAAATCAGTAAATGTTACAGCTCTTTGAGGGCATTCTAAATGTAGAAAAAAAATGTGTCAAAACGTTCGTTGTTAAGATAAAAGTAACAGCGAAATGTTTCGTTGTTTTTTTATTATTTCTTTGTTCGAAAATCATTGTGCAACGGGCCACTGTACTATGTATAATGATACTCACCTCTAGCAGGAAGCAGTGGCAGAAATAGTGTTTGTATAATCATCAACACCACAACCCTTGATGGAAGCATTTTTCTGTCTAAGCAATCCAAACCGAAACTACTGGATATGTCGTTCTAGTAAGTTCCTTTCTGCTAGACCAAATCATAAACTTAAAAGCAAGTTCAGTACGAAATAACTTCCAGAACTCTCTTTCCTGCAAAATGAAATGACCGCTATCAGATCAGTAGCAACGACTAAAGGTAGTGTTATAGGTAGAGCACCCCTCTACCAAAATCAACAGCCTTTATTGATTGAGCAAAAGGATTTGTCACAAATACTTTTGAGCAACTATTGGAAAAGCCTGTGCCCCTTGGAATGTTTCTCATAGAGTTATTTCATAAACTATACCTCACATCAGTGGCCCAGTGCACAATGACCTATTGTTACAACACAAAATTTAACACCAACACTTTAAGCATATATGTGGTTGACAGAGACATCATAGTTAAGGCACTTTTGTTGTCTATATTCTGTAATATTAACAGCTTATCTACAGAATTCTAAACCACTTTTTATATGTATATGAAAAATAACCCAACAGCAATCAAAGGGGACAACAAATGTGTTCGTTGTTTACCTAGCATTTGTTGTTACTATCGCTATTGTGCAACAGGCCAGAGGGGACTACTATCCCTTTTCACCTTCTATATCTCCCTCTAGCACGTGGACATCTCTAACTAATAATGTACTCTGCAACAATGCCAGTGGCCCGTTGCACAATGCTGATCATATCGAAAATCAGCAAACCTATATTGAGGGAGGAAGCAAATTCCACACCCATTTTGAGTGAAATTTTCACACTCATTTCACTCACTTGTCCATACTCACTTGTCTATATGCTGTGACTTTTTGACACACACTTCTGGGAAGGTTTGAGACCCCCCGGGACTGCTCAGCACTCCCTAACAACTGGAAGGTATGTAAACTTTATGTTTCAGAGTCTTTATTTTGTCAATGTGATCTTGCATATGTGACCCATTTTGGCGAATCAGGTCGGATGTCGCAATGAGTCGGATGTCGGCTGTTACTACTCATTTTAAAGCTAAGAATCTGTATTTTCTGATGGGCTAGGTCTCTAAAAATGGACCCGGTGCGACATCCGACTCAATTCGCCAAAACGGGTCACATATGGTAAGGTGGGAAAAGTTACCCAAGAGGCCACCTGGGACATGTTTTGTTTCATTATATTGATTGACTAAGACTATGCAATGATTAATACAATGTATGCTGTGAGCTTCTGTCGGATTGCTGGGTTGTAGCTAATCCATGCATGATCAATAAATTGTCCAGCCTCGGGCCCGTAGTCAGCGGGGTTCGTGGGGTTCTACGAAACTCACCCTGGACCAACTCTACTTTAAAATATAACTTATATGGTACCTACAAATAAAAAAAAAAAATATCTTTTAGCCCAAAATTTAAAAACACCCCTCTCTGAAAAAAAAACTACCAGTGCAAAAACGGATCCCCCTTTCAAAAAAGCTGGCTATGGGCCTGCAGCCTTTCTGTTAAGGCTATATTCCACGATGTGTTCAGTCCCACTTGCGTTCCTTTAATCATGGAAACACAAGCTTGCTTGCGGAATTTTATAAACATGTTGATAAATTTCCCGAGCAAGCTTGTGTTTCCATGATTTAGGAAACACAAGTGGAATTGAACGCATCGTGGAATATAGCCTTTATACTTGCATTGCACTTGCATTCCATGAACGCAATTACAAAGCATTGTGGAATATATCTCTACTTCAGTTGCGCTTATTACTTGCGAATAGAATGTTTCACTTGCATTGCCACACAAGCAAACGATGCAAGTCACAGGAACCATCATGGAATACAGTCTTTACTGGGATTCTTGTAACATCCTGAGAACAATTCCAATATTTCTCCATGAAAAAGGAGTAAAATGCTTTGGAAAAAAAGGAAGCAAATACCAAAAGTTTCCGCAACAAAATTGTGTATATCAACAGTAACTTCATTAACTTTTAGAACCTTTGCAGACGTTGGAAAACAATTTTCCTTCTAATAAACACTGACGCTCAGTATGTAGAACATAGTTGTATTAGTTGTGATTGCGTATGATGGATGATCCTCATAAATTACCCTGATGAAATATTATTCTCTTCAGGTAATTTCAAATGTTCTGATGAGGGCTATATCGAACTTTAAGTCAAAAAGTTTTTTTTTTGACGTGGTGTGTGTTCAATGTAAAATAAGGATTCACGATTCAACAAACGGAAATAACAATACCAATTTCTTCATATTATTAATTTCAGAACATGTATCTTACTCATTTAGTTAAAAATAAAAAAAAAAAAAAAAAATTTGTTTCTTATTC
Source organism: Lepidonotus clava (assembly GCA_936440205.1). Lineage (NCBI taxonomy): Eukaryota > Metazoa > Annelida > Polychaeta > Phyllodocida > Polynoidae > Lepidonotus > Lepidonotus clava. The sequence continues at coordinate 47,467,793 of OW387140.1, read as the reverse complement.
CTTCTTATCTAACTCAGAATTTAACGTCAAAATAACTTTTTGACGCGAAGGTTTTTGACGTGAAGTTATAGTATATATACCAAACAAATCCTTCATTTTAAATCCACATCCTTTACATTATATTACAAAGACAATTTAACTATGTAAACCACTATACAAACCTATAAAATCAATTAGGAAGTTGACGTCAAAAACAGTTTTTGACGCGAAGGTTTTTGACGTGAAGTTATAGTATATATACCAAAGAAACCCTTCATTTTCAATACACATCCTATACACTATATTCCACAGACAATTTAACTATATATACCACTATACAAACCTATAAAATCAACTAGGAAGTTGACGTCAAAAAGACTTTTTGACGCGAAGGTTTTTGACCTGAAGTTATAGTATATATACCAAACTATTCCTTCATTTTCATTACATATCCTTTGCACTATATTCCACAGAAGGTTTACCTATAAAAACTAATATACAAATATATGAAATCAACTAGGAACTTGACGTCAAAAACACTTTTTGACGCGAAGGTTTTTGACGTCATTTTTGACTTAAAGTTATAGTATATATACCACACCATTCCTCAATTTCAAATGACCAAACATTCCATTCCCTTGGATACTCAACACGCTAAAAGGGTCTCTTTTGGGGACAGAAAAACAAAAAAGGGGCTTGGTTATTTTTGGGGGTACAAAGAAAAGAACTATAAGAAAAGTAGCTAAAACAATACTTTTTGACGCGAAGGTTTTAGACGTCATTTTTGACTTAAAGTTATAGTATATATACCAGACCGTTCCTCTATTTCAAATGACCAAACACTCCATTCCCTTGGATACTTAACACGCTAAAAGGGTCTCTTTTGGGGACAGAAAAACAAAAAAGGGGCTTGGTTATTTTTGGGGGTACAAAGAAAAGAACTATAAGAAAAGTAGCTAAAACAATACTTTTTGACGCGAAGGTTTTAGACGTCATTTTTGACTTAAAGTTATAGTATATATACCACACCATTCCTCAATTGCAAATTATCCAACTTTACATTCTCTTGGATACTCAACACGCTAAAAGGGTCTCTTTTGGGGACAGAAAAAAAAAAAAGGGGCTTGGTTATTTTTGGGGGTAAAAAGAAAAAGAAAATACAGTATTTTTATCAATATATAAATTTTTTGACGTCATTTTAGACGTCATTTTTGACGTCAAAGTTTTTGACGCAAACTTTTTTGAAGATTGTATTATTTTTCTGTCCATTTATAATGTTTTTAAATAAAATTAAATTTACATACTATTACTACAATAGAGGGCACCACTTGACAGGTTAAAAAATAAATGTAATAGTAAGTAACACTTTGTAAGAACTAACACGCCCCCTACTGTTTCAATTTGCATTTATAGAGTTAGAACCATCGATACATGTAGTTCTAACTTAGTATTCCAATGCTAGGGACATGAATACCTCAGTGTACACTGTATGGCAAGATATACAAGATATAATTGGTGTGGCTTCATTGTGGCCTAAGAAGATTAGGAGGAATTTTTGGAATAAGGAAATTGGGCATTTCGAGAGGATATTATTATCTGCATTTTGTTATATAAACGGCTTAAATCCATTGTTATTACTGGATTTCCTTCGAGCAGTTAAAGTAACTACAGAAAACGACGCGAGAGAAAAACATTTTCAATATCTTTTTGAAGCCTTTGAACAAGGAAAATATCAAAATCTATATGGATGGAATGTCTCATTAAACCGATATGAGAATTTGAAAGGAGAACCACAGTACTATGGAAAGTATAGTACAAAAAGTATATCAGGTACGTATAATTAATTTAATATGTTAATTAATTAACTATTTAATATTATTGTATCAATTTACTAAATATTATTAGTTAATGTATTATTACATACATTTTTTAAATATCAATATATATATTCTATATATGTTATTTTGTCACTTTTTATTATCAAAATGGTTTGGGTATATACATAATGTAGAAGTCTTTTGTCTGTAAGTACTTAATTACTATGCATTGGCATTTCCACCTTGGTGTACACTGAAGTAGCAGCTTTCTCTAATCCGTCTTGAAGTTAATTACTTGGCGGGAAATGTTAATTACTGCCAACGCTCAGGTAAGAAAGGTACTCTGTCCACTTCTCTGAACACCTTCATAGACAACACACGTACATCTCATCTATTCCTACATTGTAAGCGGTGAACATGGACGATCAGAGCATGGAGTTAAAAAGAGCGTACGCCAGAATGAGAAAAAAAATGAGAGGCGGCACTATACCTACTGACAACCGAGAAGCAGCTGAAAGGTCGCCCTGGTTCAATCGTTTGAAAGTGATTGACTACAAGAAGATAAGTTTTGATCAGTTAGAAAACCCGTACACTCTCTACTCATTTTTGGATATCACGGAAGAAGAGATGATTTGTTGGCTCATGGACAATGAATTGTTAGCACATAGAATGCGTTGTCCAACCTGTGGTGGTGTTTGTTACTTGGGAACAAGGACCCGCAACATTGAGCATTTGGTGTGGCGTTGCCGGGGAACCCCATGTCACGAAACAACTCTGCGCAAGTATAGTTTATTTTCTTGTTGCCGCTACTATCCCCAGGACCTCATAAACTTTATGATATGCTACATACAGGGAAGTAGTTTGTCTCACTGTGCACATGTTGCCAAAATGAGCTACTCGAAAACAGCAGGTAATTACTCCAAATTTCTGAGACGCTGCTTTAAACAGTGGGTCCACGAGACTCTCTCCAACAAGAAGTTCAGCGGCATTGTGGAGATTGATGAAAGTTTTTTCGGGAGAAGAGTGAAGTTCCATAGGGGAAATCCAAAAATCGGACTAAAGATATGGATAGTAGGTCTCGTGGAACGCTCTTCTAACCGCCTTTTGATGTACCCCGTTGATAAGCGTGACAAGGCGACGCTTGAGAAGATAATCACAAGACACGTAGAACCGGGATCCACAATCTACTCCGACGGTTGGAAGGGATACCTAGGGTTAAACAACCTTGGTTACCGCCATTTCACGGTGGAACATAAGTACACCTTTAAGGCTACTTATCGAAACAAGAGCACGGCAGAGAAGGTGACCGTTCACACGAATACCGTGGAAGGTGCGTGGAAGCACGCGAAGGTAATTTAAAGCTATTTTCATATTTAACTACTATTTCTGACGATAAATAAATGGACATATTATATACTATTACAATATATTATTGTAGAAATTACTTTTATTTGTGTTTTAGAGAAATGCTTATGTACCGTATGATTACATTTTAAATATATATATTTAAATAGTTATTTTTGGAAGAGGCACTTGCACATGTTTTAGCGTATAATTATTTGTTATTTTAGTAAATGAGTTCGTACATTGAAATATTAATTTGCAAAGGACCATTAAAAATTCTATTTAAATTGTTTATTATTAAAGACGCACTTCAAAAAAATGAATGGGACGAGTCTACGAAACTTTGAAGGTCACCTGGCTGAAGTGCTCTGGCGAAATTGGAACTGCGGATCTAGGGTGGGAAATATGTTCCGATTGGTGCAGCACATTTTCCCCCTTGATGGTCCCCCCAACTTCACTTCCCCTTCTCCACTCTTTGACACTTGGGGAATTGGAGAAAAAGTGGAAGAAAAGGTAGCTATCACTAATGTCTTTGCAATATCTTTTTAAAAAGTAAATATGTTATAAAAAGTTACAGAATTATATAAAAAGTAAACGCCTATAAGTAATTAAATGAAAGTGTTGATACATGTATTTATTTGTTACGTTATATAGCGACCACATAATTGTCAATAACTAAATGAGTACCAACTCCATATTTACAGATGGACTACAAAAATGACACCATCCATCGTCATGACTCCTCTGCCGATTCAGACAACGACCTGGACATGGACATACCCTCAGACATAGAGAAATCGTCTGATGATATGATGTCTGACGACGAAATTCTATCCACAGAAGATGAAGGATTGAAGCAGCCAAATCCCAAGAAAAGTAAGAGTGTAAAAATGAAAAAAAATAGTAACTGTTACATAAGTAATCTCAAAATAATAATTATGTATTTTTTTTTACAGAAAAGAAGTCAGAGGCCCAGGCCCGTCCTGCTGACCCAGAAGTGGAAGTTGATGAAAACGTACAGAAAGTAGTGTGTGCCCTGGAGGGTAAAAAACCTCAAAAACAGAAAGGTATATTGGTTAAGTTAATTATATTAAAAAACCAAAAAAATTATATCTTTAAGTAAAAAACCATAAAGTTTCTTAAATTATACTTCCATAACAATATTTCACCAATTCAAAAGACAAGCTGTAACAGATTGAACAGACATTTAGGTAGTAATATAATACAATAAACTATGAAAACCTTGTTTCATTTCAGAACAACAAAGTAAGAAGAAGAGGAAGCGCATTTCTTTTGCGTTTGGTTCAGATACAGATGTATCTCTCTTTGAGGGTAAATATTATATAATGTTCAAGAACAAACTGATTAAACGTAAGAAAAAAAAAAAATAAAGAAACTAGTGGGTATTTATAACACATTTACATATATTACATATCATGTAGTGCTATCATAACTAAATACAACGTTAAATTTCAGTTCCAGAGACAAAAGATACATCAGAAGAGGAGTCCGATGTCCCGGTGGAAACAGCAGACGTCGAGCTACAAACTTCTATCGAGAAGCCACGATTTGCAAGTACCCCAAAAAGTAAGTTATAAGTACGTGTGAAATTACAAATGTTATTTAAGAAATAAAAGTATTTCCTATTTATATCGACTTCTAAACTTGTTTAGATGAACGATCAATCATTAAATCTTTCAGAACCAGTACCACCAACACATTTCAGTGTAGAAGAAACTTCAAGTGACGAAGACAACATCGTACACAAACCATCAAAAAGTAAAAAAAAACCTAAGCAAAAAGGTAAACTCATTTTGTGTTGTCATAAAGATTAATCAAAAATATAAATTCCATAAATGTTCAGTTAAACGTACATAGTTCCATATAAAATAAAAATTAAAGGCAATAGGACTTAAATACTATTTCAAGGGTAACATCATATGATTTTTTAAGTATTTATCACTATTACTCACAACTCAATACATTAATCACTATTTCAAGGCAACATAATTTAAAATAAAACATCTTAATTACTATTACTAAAAATTACACTTTCAAATATTTTGAAACTTTCACTGTAACCCATTTCAATTATTACAGGTGCATGTTCTGGATTCTACTCGGCTTCTGTAGAAGTAGCACAAGAACCTCTGAGCTACATCAACTATCATGGGGGTTACCGTCCACCAACAATTACTACAAATACAATCGGCCAAGATCTGATAGACAGAGGTAAATGTAAAAAAAAAAAAACATTATTAACCTCAATCCATTAAATATGTCTTCATTTAGTCTTCTTCAGATGACGACGATGACTTTCTCCAAGAACAATCACTTTCATTTTTTGGTTTATCGGTGTCTGAAGATTCACTACATACAACTTCTTTTAATTTCAAACTGTTCATAAACATTTTCCTTTTTTTCCTCCACAATTCTGAATTTGATTCTTTTTCTTTAGAACCTGCAACACTGGAACGTAGTTTCAGTAACGTACGTGGTGACACACCTGGAATACGCTCTTCATCAGACGTCTCTGATGCTCCAGGGCCACAACGTGAACGCTTCCGCTTCCGTCCCCCACTCGTGAAACCTCCCACAGAAGTGCTAGGTACAGGTTCATCACTATCGGTACTTGATGTTGGTTTGAAAGCCCCTTCAGGAGGTCGTGCACTTCGGGTAGGCAAAACTCGCCTTCCTGTACAGGAAACTGATGTGGCGGCTTTAGGTACAAGGGGAGCTGCTGGCGGTGAAAAACCTGAAAAAGTAGGTTGTGTTTCTTCAACACTTTCCTCATCTTCCGTCGTAAGATCTATTTTGAAAGTACCTTCCGCAGGACGTGCACGCCTTGGCGGTAACACTCGCCTAGGGCAGTCAGATGCCACTCCAAAACCTTCATGTTCTGGTGTATCTAGTGGCTTCTCCACATCTTCTGATCGGTTGTATAAGTTATCCACAATGCCCACTTCTAGGCTTAACAGCCCTCTGTTGGGATCTGCTTCCACTGCCTCTTGTATAACAACCTCAGGTTTGTTTGGGAGAACACAGGCATTGTCACCTGCCGCTGGTGCATCCAAGGAAAAAGAAGTGGGTGGATCTATGTTCGTCAGAGGATTATTTTCTCCACTTGGTCCAACTTCCACAGCATCTTCACACAAAACCTCAAGGGGAAAGGTTATTCCCGCTGCTGCAGGTTCTGCTAAACAACTGGAAGTAGGTGGATGTGACGTCTCTAAATCTGTTGGATGTTGGGGTACTGAAGGAGGATTTATACACGAAGTAGATGAAACACCAGGAATTGCACGAGCTGGAGGTTCTTCACACGATGGAGAAATGGGTTTCTCACCACCAACTGAAACATCCAAAATGGCCCCTGTACGTAACCTACGGAACCGTCTAACTGTGCGTCTTAGTACCAGTTCTGAGGGAGTTGATGTGCCCGGATCTGATTGGATATCCTCAGGAAGATCGACATCTGCAGGTGCAGAAGTGGATGGTAACTGTCGCCCACCACCACCAGGCCGAGCTGCTGATCTTCCACGGGGACGTCCAGGACCCCTGGATCTGGGGCGGCCTCTTCTAGCAACTGTACCACATGTACCTCGACTTGTACCTTCACCCAAATCATCCCGTGGAGGGGCTGCAGTGGATCTACCACCACCTCGTCCTACTCCAGAGCGTGGAGGTCGACCTGGTCTTTCTGTGAGACGACTGGCCATCATCTCTGGCACAAAAGCCGGGGGATCAGGCGGTAGGTCTTCGAATGCCTCCCTTATTGACTGCTCCAGTTCTAAATGAAATATAAATTTACCTACTATTACCAATGTTTGTCAATTACATTGAAAGTAATTACTTACTATTATGATAATCATATTTAAGAATAATGTCAATATTACCTTATTCTTTAATTTACATCGAATGAAATAATTGGAAATCAACTTAGAAATGTCATTTTATGTAATGTTTCTTGTTGAGTACTATTTAAATTAATATTTATTCAATTATACTTACGTCTTCGCTCTCTATGTTTGGCCACATTTCTTGCATTTACTTTATTATGATGCGCTATCCATTCTTGGTCACGTTCCCTCGTTTTGTTCTTTGATCTCTGTAGTTTCGAAGCGTCTGCCAATGTTTCTCTGAAACCGGGGTCAGTTTGGCGTCGAGTTCTTCGATACTCATTCTGGTAGGCGTTATAAATTTCTCTAACTTGCCTTTCACCTTCAGATTCTTCACTGCTGGATGGCTCATAGTCGGAATCGTCGTCTTTTGACATTGTTAAAATGTGCACAGGTTCTTTAATTTTACAGAAAGTGGATGATGGACGTAAGACGCTGTTAGTTCGTGCGGTAACTTCTACTAGTGCATACATATTACACTAGATGGCGCTGTTATTGTGATTATAAATGAAAAGATAGGTGGCGACACTTACTTTATGTTTTCCCGCTGTATTACAGGATCGGTGTCTCGTTCAACTAGGAAGGGTCCTGTGACAGTAACTTCAACCGATGTACTAAGAGTTACGGAAGTGACAAGTGGTCGAGTTTTGATGGACAGAACTGGGACTAAAACGCGCAAAATACCTACTCCCACAAAAATGGTTACACGCAGTCAAGGTAAATTTCATTTGATAATTTAGTAAGGAAATATTTTATAATTTGATGTTACTGTGTGTAATATTTGTTTAATAATTTGTAATGGTAAAGTAACAGTTTGTGTTAATTTGTTTTAGTTTATTTCATTTAATGAAGCCTTTATAAATGGTCATTACTGTTTTAAATTGTTATTAAATATTTTTTTTTTAATTTCATATATTTACAGTTCCAAAGGCTGACCTGGATGCTGCTGCCGCCATGTTTGAGGACGACGGGGATGATTTTGTGCTCAGTCCAAAAACGTCGTTGAAGAACAAACAACAGGAAAAGGAAGGCACGAAGGGAATGAAGAAGGGATTGTGTCCCATGGGGTATGAGTTGGTGAAAAAACCAAAGAAACCCAAAGTAGTGGCAAAAGGTGGCAAGGGTGTTAAGAAAGGAGCAGTGTCTTCGTTCCCAAACCCATATACCAAAGATAACTTCATTTCTTTCCACACTGATAGTGAGGATGACAATACTCCACCATCAACAGTCTGTAAAAAGGTTAAGATTTGCAAAAAATAAACATATGTATTGGAGTAATTGTATTTTGTATTTGACGAAATGAGTTGGTCATTGTAATTAATCATTTAGAAGGACCATTTCTAAATTTGTAAATTGAATACTATTACAGACATGGTATTGAAATTTAGTTTTATGAGAAAAAATAATGTAATAGTATGTAAATTTTGATTTTTTATAAATCATAGGATTATAACTTGATACTCAGTCAAATACTTTGAATAAATGGAATGGTCATACATGAGGCACTTTGAATAAAAAAATAAAGATTTGTTGAACTTAATTGGTGTTACAATGGTTATTATTTGTAATGTATTTGTAATTAACTTATATGCGAAGTATATTTCAAGAATGAAAACTTTATTAAGCAATATCTTAAAAATTAGTTTAATTCTGAGTCTTTTAATTTACAATAATCATGGTATTTCGTTTAATTTATAATGAATCCACTTTTTACATCCAACCACACATTTTCCTTTCAAATACATGTTTTCAAAAAATGATGAAAGAAGTTCGCGTCAAAAAAAAAAATTTTTGACGCGAAGTTCGATATAGCCCTGATGAGCTTACAAACTCCTAACCAACATCAAAACTCTATACCTTTACAGGTCTTGCATACCTAAGTGTGGTGCCATCTGTAGTGTCCGATACCTTTTTGTTCTGGTGTGAAAGGATTACGTACAGCCCAGCAATCCCACAAAAGCTCTCAGCATAATATTATGACTGGCTTTGACTCACTGATATTCAAATAAGGAAAACTGACAGAATTGAATGAAAAATCACAGGGTACCCCCTTTCATTCATGAGTTCTTTGATAAAAATGTATCCTTGATCTGTACTTGTTGGTAGGTGTCAGTGGGATTTCTAAATGGGCTCTGTACCCCGTGAATTTGACCGCTGCAACTGGCAAAATTAGGGTGTAGCAATATTTTGGACCTGTGCTTTAGATTTTGATGGTCAACCTAGCCTGAAATTTTGATATTTTGTGTGCGAAAGAGGTCACAATAGGTTTCTAAGTCACTTTTGTGTGGTGCAAAGTTCTGAATATCATCTTTGTCAAGATCTGTTACATTAAACAATACATGAAAATGTTCAAATAGTTCCGTGAGACCTACAACATCTATGGTGAGCATCCGTGGTGCTGCCACCTGGTAGCAAGTGATGAAATTACAATTAGAAACCTGCTTTCTGGAGAGCCTTCCATAAAACTTTTGTGATAACTATCGCTAGTCAAACCACAGCCATAAAAATGTCACGATACCTCACAATAGTATCGTCACAATATTTTCAAATGTCACGAGTTTATAAGTATATTTCTCCACAAAGAATAACATATGTGACCCGTTTTGGCGAATTGAGTCGGATGTCACACGGGGTCCATTTTTAGAGACCTATCCCATCAGAAAATACAGATTCTTAGCTTTAAAATGAGTAGTAACAGCCGACATCCGACTTCTTGCGACTTCCGACCTGATTCGCCAAAATCCCAGCAGACAATTGGTCCGGCTGAGCCCCCTGAGCAGTGGTCCCACATGCAATCCACTGGACCAGCCCTCCCCCTACTCCGACTTGGTAATTAATATCTAACATAATTATAACATTTGATAAAGAGCAATGTCATCAATATTCTTGGATGATTCACATAACCTCCTGTAAAACCGGTTCAATATGATTTCAGTAATACAAAAATGTAGACAAGGAATAATTATGTGCCAGTGGCCATCCTATGACAATCCATTGTATTAGCCAGAAATCTCAACCTATGAAGCTGCAGCTGCGAATAAGTAAGAATATAGCCCTAGATCATCGTTACAGCTTATATTTAAAGGGTTCCTTGCACATAATTTTACACATTGATACTTTTAATGTTTTAAACTTGTCTTGAGTATTCTTAACTTTTCAAAAGAAAAATGGAAAATATTTAAATATTAATTAATTATCCAGGACAGAAAATTAAATTTGGGAATTCCCTAATTTGTGGGTGCTTTATTACTCCCCCTGCTACGTTATTATGATGGGAATTCCACTAAGAAAAGACTTGGCATTTCTATGTTAATGAATTGTTGCAGGTGAGTAATTGTTACAATATTTGATAATCTGTAGTTAGCCAAATACATAATTATAAATAACGTTAGTGGACACAATTATTTGTTTTACAAACTTTAGGAATTGGGGGTTTCCTTTTATGGAAGGATGGGAATTCCCAATTAGTCACAGTGTGACGTCACAAATATGGGATTTCCCTTTAAAAATGCATATATTACAGCATATTTTAATGTTCCATAACTTTTTCTATATTTGAAATATTCCTAAGATATCTCTAGCATTATTAGTTCTTGGTGTTTGAGGACTTTCATTGGAAAGTACATTCATCCTATAATTATGTGCGAGATTTCCTTTAGCTTTGTATTACCTTACATACATTTGAACAATAAAGTACGCAAGCGAACAACTATCTTCTGTTTGCAATGTTGGCTTAACATTTCATAAAGTATTTATCTTTTATTAGCTCAGGACCAAAAGGACACTCTTCTATTAAGGTCACACAGATTGGTTTGGAGTTCCATTAGAAGGGAGTTTCAGATACTCTAATGAATGGCGTGACATAAAGGTAACCTATCTGTTATCTCACTTTGAATAATGAATTTGATAACAAATCTCATTATGAGTACATTAATAGGTATATCTAAGGAAAACTTGAGGAGATTTTATTATAAAAATCTCTCACTTGTAGCCCACAATATGACTGGAAAATATTAAGATATGTCAACGTATCGAGATGCGTTGTTGTATCTGAAACTCCTTAATATTACGTCCTGAAACCCCTAACATGACAACATAGTCTTTTCTTTTATGTGCTTAGGTGACAGAGGCTCTAAAGAAACAGCAATATGACGGACAACATGAGCAGTTTAGATAAGAAGTTTATACCACAAATGATTGCATAAAGTTTTGCCTCTGAGGGACCCTTGGCATCCAATTTGAATCACCAGGAAATCTACGATTGTTTTTTTCTTCTTTTAGAAAATTGCCTTTCTGAGCCACTCAAAATAAGCATAAAGATAATGTATTATATTCCAGCAGATTGAGTTCATTTTGATAGTTTACAGCTCTGTTTGCAATTATATCAATTTTTGGTGTTTGAAATTAATGAAAGATCATAAATGGATGACTGTATTGTAATATCTAGGACCATAGGGGGTGTCGAAGGGTGGCCGTATGACTCAAAGGGATTGTCACATACCAAAGCGACGCCCTAGGTTTGTACAATACCCATGGGCCACCTAAAGATGACCCCAAAGGTCCCTCTTCATCTTATCATCCAAGCATTATTCAAAATATTACGTTGAATCAACTGATAATGTAGAGTGGTATGTACAGCCTGGCAATACACACCATCGCCAATATGTACCACTGGTAGGATGAGTCGGTGACAAAACTGAGGGTCTATGCTCCAGGCAAGTTGCCCCTGCAAAACTGATTTTTAGGGTTCATTCTCAACATATGCAGGGTTGACCTACCCAGGTTATTTTTATTCAAATATGTATGGCAGGTGGCTCAATGGGTCTCTGAATACTCTTAATTTTGGACCGAGATTTTTTCTGATTATGTTTTTTGTTTGTCCGTTGTGCTACGTAAAAATACACAGAAAAAAACATATGGTTCCAGTAGACCAATAGTTATGTTATTTTGTTTATTAAATGAGCCCCAGGTTGCACCACTGTATGTGCGTAAGGGTCTCACGGAACTAATTGTTTTCCTGTATAGTTTAATGTAGCCTAGCAGGTGGAAAAAATATTCTGAATTTTGCGCCACATCAGATTGACCCATTTCCCAGTTGTGACCTCCTTGATACACAAGATATATCCTTTAGGGTGTTAAGGAGGGAACTCGTTAAGGCATACCATGGAATTTTGCTTGAGTTCAGGATTGCCTGTTTTGGGGATTTAACTTCTAAATCTGTATCACCATAGCTTATAATAAAAGATAAATCACAATTTTGTGTTACTCCTGCTGAACTAGATCTACAGTTATAACGGTTGAACGGCTCTCTTAGAAAATGCTTCATCCTGCTTTTGTTTTTCTAGAGGCTCATATCTATTTTCGCGACACCAAGCTCCACTGTGCACACAATAATAATTTATTAGATGAATAAGAACCAGAACAATCAGCAATAGCCTATTGGGAACCAGCTAGCAGAAGCAAAACATTTCCCGGCGTGATTCAGTGATACATGTTGCTGATATCGATATCTAAATGCCCAGGAAAGTAGTCTTCCTCCTCGTTTAGTTTTTTGTTTATATGATAATTCATTATCATGCAAGTAGTATACTGAAAAGGGAATTTAAAGCTTGTCGCGCACATAGGTGAGGTTATATTATATAAATAATATTAGGGATATAATGAATAAAGCGCTTAGGAGCTGACTATAGGCACTCCGCCTAAATGTTGCCCAAATTCACTTCACAATATCAATTCGCGCGACATTGCCGCGTTCATTGAATCTATTATGCACGCGACACACGTTAGTAGTAGATGGAAATGGGAATTTATAGATGGTCGCGTAATTTACATTGTAAATGATCCTCTGCATACATGCGTACGTGCATATATATATGTGTGTGTGTGTGTGTGTGTGTGATATTGTGGCAATAGAGAAATCATGGTAATAATCGATGATATGAATGTTATGACATACACTGTGTTGCATGTACAAGTGACATGTGCAAAATAGTCTGAGTAGTATATGAAAAGACACATTTGTATTTTGTCACGTACATTGAGTGTCTTATACAGGTGAGGTCTTATACACTGTTCACAATTTACACACCGTTGCATACACGGAATAGCCAGTTGGATAACAGTGGGACCCAGTAAAGATTATTGCACGAGTAGTATTCAGAAATTGGAAGTTTGTGCTTGTCGCGCACATTGTATACCATGAGCACACGACATCGTCCAGATTGTCTTAAATTGCATGTCCTTAACCTTGCCAAGTACACAGTGCTATACAAATAAGTGACATATGCATATTAAAGCCTGGGAAATGTATGCAAAGATCACTTTGGTTCTTGTTGAGTACACAGTTATTCAGGCGACGTCGTGTGCACTTTCCTCTCGTATATATATATATATATATATATATATATATATATATACATATATATATATATACGACGTCCCATACATGACGTGGCAAATATACCCCGTTCATCTTCTATAGGCGTAGTTTAAGAATGGGAAGGAGCATTCGACCTAGATTGAATGTCAATTGAAATAAAGTTATGAATATTGGTCATGAGTGAATTTGAATGTAAACTCTATCTATGTTTTTGCTGAGCAGGCAATTATTGAGGCAAAAAAAAATAAAGCAATGTCATTTACAGAGTGGCTTTAATTCGTTGTGAACAGAATTAATGTGGAGTAGTATTGTAAGAGAAGCGTTAGTAAATCATTTAATTTTGTTAGTTTGTTGTATGTTTGTTTTTTGTTTTTTATTCGAGACAACTTCAAGTAGATTTAGTGCATGTTCTTCCAGTTGCATTAAGTGTAAGAGATGGAAGAGGTATGTTGAATGCGAGTGAATGATTTTTCGCTATGTGAATCAGTCAATATCGACTTAATTTACAGTTCAGCGGTAACGTTTCTAACCATAGATCAGTGTCAATCAGATAATCAGGTAATTTTGTGGATTCCCTCAGTAATTGCCTACGGCTATTCACATTAGTAAGTCAGTTTGACTTACACTCCCACCATTAGGTACTGTCTAGTGTCTAGTTAGTTACCCAAGCAAGAATATGATGTTATAATAACATTGCAGCAACGTTCTGTTTAGACCTGGTTTGGTTCTTGTTACGTTCTTTTGAGGGCACCCAAAAACATCTTTAGAACCTAACATTGCGACATCACGCTAGAACGTTCTTGTGACGTTCTTGTAACGTTATTTCATGTTACAATTACGTTATTATAACATTCTTTACTAGTTTGGTCTCAACTTTACCAAAATAGAATGTGATTATAATGTTCTTTTTCAGTAAGTCTAAACCTTACCTGAAATAACGTTATTGTTACGTGAAAATTGTCTAGGTCTCAGACCAATTAAAAAAGTACAGTCGCAGAACGTTCTTGTTATGTTGCTGCTTGCCTGGGTAGGTAATGTCTAATGTCTAGTTATGTTTACCTTTATCTTATCATTTCCTTCACCCCATAGAATTTCTGTGGAGTTATAGTTCTCATAATTTTGAAAAGATAAAAAAGACCGTGTGAGAAATAAAGACGTGCCTGCAACCCAAAAAAGAAATCGGCAAACGTCCAAAGAAAGGTCGCATATGGTGTATTGTGTTTTAGTGGTAAGAACAATGATTCCTAAAGCACTATACCCACTAGGCGATTTTGGCTGAGTCGGCCGACTCATTGGCCCTAAAATCGGCAGATTCTCTCAGGATAATCGGCCAACTTTACCGGCGATCCAGATCAAACCTGCACATTCCAATATACCATACTAACGGGGGATCATATGAGTCGGCCGATTCCGCCTGTTTCCCATCGTCCGTTGCTGGTAAAATTGCCTAGTGGGTATGGCCCTTAACCATAATAAATTATACTATATTATTTTGTCTACAACGGAATATTTTGATTTAGCTTGAAGTTCAAATTTCCCGCCATGTAATGTAAACAAGTGCCGAGTCGCCCCTTCCATCCCCCCACCTCCTCTTCTCCCAATCTCTTCTCACACCTCCCCTTTACGTCTACACGTGTGTGTCCGTAGCGTGCACGTGGACGTGGCCGTAGGACGTGTGTCTGTTGACAAAACACGGGCCGTGTACGTGTGTCGGGAGGTGTCGAGAGTCTTCCTTTAAGGCCGAGTGACAGACGCAGCGTGACGTCACACCCCACGTGGTCTGCGCCTAAAGATAAATACACAAAGCCTTTACTGGGGCTCTGGAACGGTGGGGAGCCCAAGCAGGAATATGACTTTATTATATAACGATATGGTAATGTTCAGTTTAATTCTGCTTTGGTTCTTGTTACGTTATTTTGATGGCACTCAATAATGCCTCTATAACCTAATTAACATTGGGACACTGCACTGTAACATTCTTGTAATGTTCTTTTACATAAAGATAACATTGTCTTAACATTTTGTCAAGGTAAAGTATCATGTTTATCAGGTTGGGGATACTACTGAAAAATGGGATGTCCTGTAAAACCGGACGTCCTGTAATAACAGGCAGTTATGAAAAAGTGTATTATCTAATTATCTTAGATGAAATTAAACATGAATAATACACAAAACAAACAAGATATAATACTTCTCCTAAATAGCAGGATGAATTTTTGATCCGTTCTTTACAAGACGTCCCTTTTTTCAGGCAGACTTTTAAAATCCATTAAAACAGCTATTGTAATGATGTGATTCAATTTTAATTTGACCAAATGATTGTTTGTCATATAAGGTCATATTTTGAAATTGAAAGAATGAAAATGGAATGTCTTGAAAAGGTTCAAAGAGTTCCGTCCTGAAAAAAAAACTGGACGTCCTGATTTACCCACCGTAGCCCAAACCTGTTTATTAGTATCGTATGCTTTTATAGCATTCTGTTTTAGCGAGTCAACAGCTAACGTAAGATAACATTACTTATGCTTCAAAACTAAGCAAGTAGCAGACTGACCAAAGAAGTATAGTCACAGAATGTGCTTGTTACTTCAGATGCTTCCCTGAGGAAAGCTGATTTACTGTCTCTTAAGCAACAGTAGCAACTATTAACCGATTTTTTGTAAGAGCATTTTTTTTTGCTAAGATTGAATGCACATTTGATAACTGAATACTCAAATCCACTTACAGAATATAATATCCATAGAGATACAGAAGAACAACATACTTGTTCTAGAGTTCATATTGAGAAACAATACATATATAGTGCCATGAACGAAATTTGAAACACCTTTTTAAATGTAAGCCTTAAGCCCCATTCGCCATGGCATACAGTCCCGTCGCACAGCCTAGCGAAAATTCTGTCTCATGCCTACAATAATAATCTCATGGGCAGGAAAATGATCGCAAGGTAGAGAAATTGATCGCATAGCATTCACACTGAGAATTGAGGTCCCTTGCGATCATTTTCGTAAGCAATCTCCTCCTGAATCGCCCAGGATCTCTACGAAAATATTAAACATGTTGAATAATTTCGCAAGGGATGAAATCGCAGAGGGCTACGATAATGCAATGTTGCCAATGTTCACAGATCGCAGAGCTCTACGAAAACACACATTGGCCACGGCGAGTGGGGCTCCACTGGGAATATTGATTTGCGAATAAATTTCAAAGAACACACATTAATTTTGTCTTTCTCTTCACTAAAATACTTGGAATTAGCTTTGCATTATCCTGGTTTATCAAAGAATAACAACATTGGCTCAATATAGGGGGGGGGGGGCGCGAAAGGGGCAATTAGGAGGAGAACTACTTGTCTGGGCCGCTGGGTACCAGCAGTAGATTATCAGTGTAGCACGCTGGAAATGTTCTTGGCTGCTGGTGCTCAGCGTGTACACCAATAACCTTTGGCTGGTACCCCCAGTGGCCCAGGAAAGTAGTTCTTCCCCCTATTGCCCCCCACCTCCAATGGAGTGCCTTCTGGTTTTGGGTTAACCCTAGACATTGAATTGAGACGGAGACGGATAATTACATTGCTCATCATCACAATTCATAGATTCATGTGTAATAATATAATGATACATACTGTCATTCACCTAACACCTGGAAGAACATGTGATTTACGTGAAGTTGTTAATAAACCCATTGTTTATAAAAAAAAAATAAATAAAAAAAAAACTCTATAATTAACACTGTAATATTCAGTCAACACCACTTGCTAACATGAAATCAATACAGGGAAAACTAATATTTGACAAGCATTAGAATATAATCGGTTGCATATTCAATCAGTTTTTAATACTGAATCAACATTGTCTCTCAATAAACTACAAAGAAGGCAAAATAATAGAAATGGATAGCTAGGGCAAAGCTCGTTATTAGGCACAAGTATGCCACCTGTGGCCCGTTGCACAATAGAATTTCGTTACTAAGATAAAACAACGAAAGCATAACGAACATTTGCTTAGTAACGAAAAGTTTCTTTGTTACGAAAATATTTCCACTCTTACTTAAATAGTAAAAATCTCGGCTTCTAATGGATGGAATTGAATTCTGTATATTGATATAAAAAGGCAAGACATTGGAGAAAACGCATTAAAAGTTACAACTCATTGAGGGCAATCTAACTATAGAAAAAATTTTTTTAAAAAAAACTTTCGTTGTTACGAAAATACCTGCAAATAATTTATTAAGCAACAGCGAACACTTTCGTTGTTTACAATATTTTTGTTGTTACGAAACCCATTGTGCAACGGGGCACTGGCCGCCAGTTTAATTAACTTTAGACTGATTGGTATGTGTATTGGCCTGTCTGAGTCTGGGGTACTAATATGTATAGGCAATTGCCAGTTCCAAAAACACATCTTTTTTAAAATCTTTAGTAATATCTTAATTCTAGTAATACAAGGTCCAATACATCCTGCTCTGTTGATCTGTGAATTGAAAAGCACACAACTTAAAATGACTGTCTGGGGACAAAAACTCCCCCTGGCTTCTTTAATCACATATTTACGTACCGTCAAATGGGGCAACTTTGGCCACGTGGGGCAATTTTGGCCACCCTCCAATGATAGATGTCTCTTTTCAATAGTTTTACTATTGAGAGTAAGAAGAGAAGATATTAAATATTATTTTGATTGAAATAGTATAAATCTACCTATGTGAGATTGTAATTGTAAGGTTATTTGAATTATTGTTATATATTTTGCATATTCTAATTTGACCCCATTTGTGGGGTCACATGATCAAAAAAATGTGACGAAAAATGAGATTGCTGCAAACTTCTGTTTCAAACTTTGATTTAGAAAAATGTCAACATGAATAGATTGTCTTTAAATCCTCAATATATTCATCTTGTTACAGAATATAACTTTAAAACTCATTATCTTCACATCTTCTTGGAAATAACGGGCTCTTTCTCATGAAATTTTGAATTTTTTTTTACCGTGGGGCAATTTTGGCCGGCCAAAATTGCCCCACAGTAAATAAAAATATCATTTACACCAAAATTTGTGTTTCGTTTCCAGCAATATCCCATAAATCATATTCAATAGATTAATAGAAAATGCATTGTGACTTATATCACTCTAACTAAATGATATAAACTTAATTGTGTCACTTATATTATTTGGATGTATTATTTGGCTGTAAGATTAGAATGATTGTGAATATTTCTATAAAATCTCATTGAACTATTTTTGAAAACTTTAAATTTTTGAAATGATCGGCTGATGACCATGTATGTGAAGAAAGTTTTCATTTAGTCTACAATTTTACTCTCAATTTTGGCACCAGTTTCATGTTTCTAAGTTCATTTTTCACAAAACTCCAAGAAAATTAGTTTCTAAAGAAGCACACATTCAGGAACATTATGTCGACACTGATAAGAAGGCCTGGGTGCTTTCTCTGATGTCTGCAATCTGGTCCCATTTTGACACTTAAGTGGCTCTGTAAGAGTCAGTGACCATGTATACTACAGATGGTTCAGTTTGTGAAGGATGAGCTACAGCTGTATTTGTGACAGGCACCTACATTAAGGTCTCCACCTCAATGATGGGGAATCTATCCTACAAGCGGAACTTGTACCATTGGTGCAGCCCTCCTTCATGCCCTACACCAATGCCCTGGTCGCAAAATCATAACATATATACATGCACATTATGTTTACATACATGCATGTATATAGAAATATTTGTATATTTATATATATATATATATAAATATATATATATATATATATATATATAATCAGTCAGCTTCAATTAATGTTCTAGGCCTGGCCTTAGATTATCACAATCAATGATAACAATCAAAATAATTACAGGCAACTTTTATAACAATATTCATCATTTATGATATTAAATCCAACATTAATTACTAATTTATTGAATAATTTCGTAAAGTGCCGTTGGCCCGTTCGGATCCCCCCCTGGGCGTCCCTAGTGCTGCGCGCTGGTGCTGGGTGAGCGGGATCCGGCTGGTGAACGGGGGGGGGGGGGGTGTAGGTGGGGTGGGGGGTAGGGGGGGGGGGGGGCGTTAGAATTATAATGTGATGGAGACCGCCGAGGCGAGCTCTGCTACTTATCTATGGGGCGCCAAGTGCAAATCGGAATTTTCAATGTATTTTCCGATGTTTGCCGAAGTGACGTAAGATACATCCATATGCATTACTTTTGTATAGGATTCGTCTGATTACTAAAGGCTGTATGCCACTGTCTGATTATATTCCTAATTTTAGAAATCGCCCATAGGAAAAATGGCAAGGCGGAAACAACGAATCGCTGTTAAAACATTGCTGTTACAAAACGTTTTAGTGTGTGAATTACAGCTTTTCTATTTGTTCAATTCAAGTTCTGTAAACAGGAAAATATGGACTATAATAGAATACATATGTGACAATAAATTCTAATCAAGCAAGAGCTTTTAAAGGGTCTAAAAGAAGGCTTAGGTAGTTCTCGCCACATGTTTATTTTTTCCAAACTTGGTTTTCATCTCTCCCAATAGTAATGATTTTCATTATCCAATGGACCACCGTGGCCCATTGCACAATGACATTTGGTTGTTATGATATCTTTAAAATAACTGTAAGAATGATGCCGTTACAATGATAGTTATCATTATCATGATACCCCTAATATCTCTGTTTCTACTGAATGAAATTAAATCCTGTAAATTGATGTATGACGGGGCACTGTAAGACTATTTCCTGTAAAAAAAAATACAGCTCCTTAAGAGCATTCTAAATAGCTAGGTTGTTTTTAGAGTCAAAACGTGTGTTTTTAACATGCAAAGTAACAACAAAAGGTTTCGTTGTTTTGCTGATTTTCGTTATTAAGAACAGTATTGTGCAATGGGCCACTGTAGGTGCAACATATCACAAAAGCAACTGACAAGTCCTATCATATGATTGTCACATAATGGGGTATATGATAGTGAACGATGGTTTTGTGTGGTTTTCTTGTGCAAACAACCTGTATAAAGTTTCACACACTTCTCAAGATATTATTTCTCACTGTAAACCTCAAGATCCAAATATCTATTTTACGAACTATTCACATGATTAAGATCAGACCAGTTGAATAGCAACAATTCAACAGCGGGACCCGTTGCAACAGTGACGTCCTTGTTGCAAGACATTGAATTATTTCACCATTTCATTATGCAATGGGCCACTGTGGCCCATTGCATTCAAGTAATTACAACAGCTAGATATTAAGGAGAACTTAGGTTTGGGTTTCGCTGTTTGACCCAACCCCTTACTGTTGTGAAATTCAACATAATGTTTCACCCATTTATAATAATTTACCCAAACTGAAAATTACAGGAATATTAAATCTCGATCTATATTCTTCAAAACTCCTTACAAAAATAAAATTGGCCAGGTAGAATCACCACAATTCAACATCAAAATTGTCACTGTTGCGAGACCCATTATGCTACAGTGCTCTGGGGCCCGTTGCACAATGGATTTCATAACAAGGAAAATATTGTAAACAACGAAATAGTTCGTTGTTGCTTAATAAATTATTTGCCGTTATTTTCGTAACAAAGATAGAAGTGGACCGGGACATGATTGACTTTTAATAAAGACAGAATTGCAAGTATTTCGTAACAAAGATGTCTTTATGACAACAAAGATATCTTTATAACAATATCTTTATAACGATTACTTTGTAGTACGGGGGTAGCACTCATGTTTCGTTGGTGCCATTGTTGCGAATGACGACTGACAGCTTGTTGTCTTCGCTTGATGTAAATAAAGACTTCCCACCTATTTTTAAATGGTTTTGTATTTGAAATTGTCATTAATTTGAAGTCTGTTAGTTTTTCATAACAAAGATATCTTTGTAAAGATATCTTTGCAAAGATATATTTGTTCATTGTGCAACGGCTTTTGTTCGCTGTTATGTAGAGGGGTTTTCGTAACAACGAAACATTTCGTTGTTAAGCAAAAGTTCGTTGTGCTTTCGTTGTTTTATCTTAACAACGAAATCCTATTGTGCAACGGGCCACTGTGGTCCATTGCACAATGGATTTTTGTTGTGAGGATCAAATAACAAAAGCACGATTGAACTTTTGCTTAACGGGGAAATGTTTCTTTGTTACGAAAATATTTGGTTGTTACTTAAATAGTAAAAATCTCTGGTTCTAATGGATTGAATTTAATTCAGCAAATTAATCTAAAAAGGGAGGACATTAGAGAAAAACCAGTAAAAGTTACAACTTTTTGAGGGCATTCTAAATATAGAAAAAAAAATTGGGAAAAATGTTTGTTGTTAAGAAAATAACTGCAAATAATTTATTAAGCAACGATGAACTATTTCACTGTCTATTGTATTTTCGCTGTTACGAAACCCTTTGTGCAACGGGCCACTGGCCACACACGATATTAAATAAACATCAAAATAAAAGGTTTACACACGGCGATCCATACTCATAGACACCCCCCCCCCCCCCACCTCCCCAACACACACACTCCCAGCTCGGTGGGCAGGCGGCGCGGGCCTGCAGAACGTTCACGTCGGGGATCCCTACCCACATCTATTTATCTCCAGTAGGAGCGGCGAGCACACAGGGATCCTCTACGGCCAAGGGGGCCCCAGCCCGGTCTAGTTAGTAGTCGTAGGTTTATCACAACACAGGCACACATGTGTATTACACGCTCACTACTATTACTGAGGCGGACCCTGACGGAGTGATCGGACGTACGTACGATCAGGATTAAGGATTCTTGTTATTAATAAGGAAGGATACTTGTTGTTGTTATTATTATCATCTTAACCAGCATTATTATTATAACACGTATATATATACATACACAGAGAAGCCCGGGATATTATTATCATTATTATTTGTTATTATCATCACAGATTGTGTGGATTTTCCGTGGATTTTCTGTGGATTTTCTGAGGGTTTTTAGTAGTTAACGTTGGATATTTCACGGCATTATTGCGGCCTTAGTGTGTGAGTGTTTGGGGGTGGGAGGCTCCGGATCGTCGTCGTCCGCCGACCGGGCCCCGACCCCTCCTGGTCCTGCCGCCTCCCCCCGCCCTCCTCCCGTCACCCGTAGGGGCCCCTCCGCGGTCCCTCCCCTTCCTCCCGTACCCACCACCACCCTCACTGCCTCCCGACACTCTCCCTCTAGTCCTCCTCCTGCTGCTGCCGTGCCTGTAACTGCTGGCACAAACAACATGGCGACCACGACGGCCGAGCGCTGCGGCGGCGCGGCCTACACCTCCTCCTCCTCCTCCTCCTCCTCTTCCTCCACCTCCTCCCGTCGTGGGGAAGGAGGAACAGCCATGGAGGAAATGGCCACGAACACTGGAGGTAAGAGCAACATCATCAAGGCCAGCCTGGCCAGCGGGGCTATGACTGTGGGTGGTGAAAATCATGGCGGTGCGGGAGAACTAGTGACTGTACAGAGAGGTGGTGTGGAGGTGGAAAGAGGCGTAGGGAAGATTCAGACTGGCTGCGGCAATGTGGTGGTCGGGAGTAATAACAAGAATAATCGGAATCAAAATGGAAGCGCCGCGGCCGTGAACGTTAGTAGTAGTCGTAGTAGTAATATTGCGGGTAGTATTACTCCCACTGGCGTAGCCAATGCTGCTGGAACGACTGCTGACTCCTCCAACAACATCCTACCCTCTGCTGTTGCAACAACAACAATGACAATGACAACAACATCAACAACAACGACAATTACATCCACAACAACAGCAGCCACATCAATAAGGACAACATCAAGCCAGAGCCTTGACGGACATCAGATCCTCACCACCCCTCCTCCTCTTAATCCTGCTACCCACTCGTCCAGCAACAATAACAACAACAGCAACCCCCCTAACACAACCCACCGCCCACGACAGCCCCAGTCCCCTGCCCCAAGCCTGACAGGATCTACGGGCAGCCGTGGAGGGACAGGAGGAGGGACAAGAGAAGCGGGGTCAGCCTCAGGAGGTAGTAGGTTAAGGGATGGCTTACTCTCCAATCGCACAGGTTCCAACAGCAGTGTATCCAATCTGAGCAGCCCTAACCCTGGGTCACCCTTACTGAATGGAGGCCACAGCATGGACAGCATGGTGAGCAGCTCCATGAGCAGCTCCCCCGCCAAGCCCTCCACAGCCTCCTCCAGCATGGGAGGGTCCTCAGGAGGGCCGAGGTACAAGCTGCTCCACGAGGGAGACCTCCAGCTGTGTCGCCTCAACCACACCAGGACCATCGTCAGTAAGATCATGAACTCCAAGTACCTGCGGCGATGGGAGAGTCATCACCTCGAGCTGGGCGACTGCGAGATCCGCTCCACTACAGTGAGTTTTTTGAAATTTTGATTTCTATTAAAGAGAGCCAAAACCGATGTTATGTCAAAATATGATAAAATTTCACAAACTCAAATAACTATGAAAATATACTCTTAAGAGTCTAACGTTAGCCATTGGTACAGTTAGAAATCATGATAATTTTACTTAAATTCCATGATAATCATGCTTTTATTTATGCCTGAAGACAGCAATGTTTATAAACAAACCAAAATTGACCAAGGATAAGTTTTAGTGTATTTTTTTGCAGTTTACACTCAATATTCTTTTCCACAGCCTGTCAGGCATAGGTTATTGCTATAGAATATATTTCAATAGTTAACAGAATTAATTTTGTAAAATTTTGACATATCATTGCTTTTGGTTCCCTTTAACCTCTTTCACCAGGCCATTGATGTTCACATCATCCAGCTGGCCATCCAAGTCGATCTTACCAGATCCGCTCTACCACCTTGTTTTTTAAATCTTATTTATTTCAGTTACATTAAATCAATATGTTTCCAATCTCTACCCAAGCGCCGTCTCTGTACCCATCATTGGATGCAATGTTCAGCTGATTCAGTTTGGTCATATTGTCCTTGGGTAGTTCACTGCCCTTTTTAATTGCTGCTGAGACAAGAGTCAAGGTGATGAGCTTTGCCTTCCAGAACGTCATCTAGTGACGTAGTTGGTCTTATTACGAATTAGGGGTCTTGTGAAATGGTTACAACGTATCCTACGCTGACCTCGTTGTCGATGATACTGCTCCTTTAATGTTCAGCTCATCTAGCTTGTCATCCAAAATGGCTGAGACAAAAGACAAGAGACTTCTTGGGATCACTCCCTGTTCTTATTAATTAATATAGGAATCGGCGATATTTCAATGAAAAGATTATAGATTCATAAATAATCTCCACACTTGTGAAAATATTGTGGATCACTCCAAGAGTAAGACGTATTAAACTATGTATTTTTCATAATTTGTGTCTCCGATAAAACCTGGGACGTTTCTATTAGTAGATAATTGTTCTACAACCAAGTTATTATACTCATTAATACAATTATCGTTCATAATAATCTATCATCTATCACCATAAAGGGTTACCCACTATCATCAGTTAGTTTGAATTGCTATCCACTGTAACCATCATTATCAACAGGTATGAACTATTATCCATTTATATTCACGACCATCCATTACCTAGAAGGATATTCCTTATTTTACATGCCCCAAAAAAGGCCTTCTGTTCTTCATTGATTTCTATCATGAATTAGCATTATCACTAATACCAACACCCTTGCATCAGAGTAGTTCTTCAGCCCTTAACCACAATCTTAATGTAACTAATATTGTACTCATTTTAAAGAATACACGTAAATTTCGAAGCTAGTCTGTAAATGGTTGTGGTGAATCTACTTATAATGTATCTAATGTTTCCCAAAAAGGGAACTTATGCAGAAACCATATTCCAATGAATAGGCCATAAACCTCAGGGATCTTATTTATTCTTCAGGGGCCTCGGTGACCACTATATATTTCCTGAATATCAATGACCTTAGTGACCCCTATAAACACTTTGATCCCCCCCAACTCACCGGACCGCAGCAAACCAGACAAACTTTCTGCCTACGCCATACAAAAATGTCTCCTGCACCCCCTGGACCTCCTAGATTGTTTCCAACCTCTCAGTTCTACCCTTCTGAGCCTCCTAAGGAACCCCAAACCTCCTGGACCACTTGAATCTCCAAGACCCTTTTCAGCTTCCCAGCTGAACCTTCGTGAACCATTGTAAACCCCCTGGATCCTGCCCCCTTTCTGACATCCTTGAACCTCCTAGATCTTTTTTCAACCTCTCAGCTATAGACCCTTTTAAGCCTCCTAAAGAACCCCAAACCTCCTGGATCCTTTCCCTTTTCTGATATCCATCTTCCCTCCCTTTGCTGTTAACATTGGAACCCATGGGCCCCTAAGCCTCATTAGACCTCCTAGACCCCCTGCACCCTCTAGACCCTTAGGGTGTTCCAATGTAATCTTAAGACAATCATCATATCTTAAATTTTGTCACAAAATGATCCTAAGATGTTGTTCCAATATCATCCCTCCTTCATACTAAGATAAAAAAACAAACTCATTTCCTAAGATATGAAGTGTTCTAATTCTAGTTTAATTTTTGCTCCTAAGTTAGCCCTCCTATCGCATCTTAAGACATCATAACACTAAAATGGCTACCTTGGAACCAACATATCTTAGGATCTAAGAGTGAATCCTAGGATCACATTGGAACTCCCCCCCCTTTTCTTCCTCCTAACTGGACCCTTCTGAGCCTCCTATGATAAAACCCCAAACCTCCTGCATCCTCCCTCTTTCCGATATATATCCTCCTCTCTTCCCTCAGCAGGCATACCCATGATCGTCTCTTTCTTACGTCCTAGACCCTTTTCTAACATCCCAGCTCTAGCCTTTTGAGTATCCTAAAGAACCCAAAACCTCTTGGATCCTTCCCCTTCCCCGACTCCCCCCCCCCCCCCCCCCGTCCCTGTCCGACCAAGGCTTATGTCATTACCAGCGCCATGTTTGTTTTGGTCCGTTCGATAGCGTGTCAATGTGGACCTTCTGTCTCCACCCCGAGCTTTGGTCGGGCCGCTCCAACCACAACACACGGCCTGTCAAAGCAAGGCTCCGGGGGAGAGTGTGGAAGACGGAGTAGGATATGGATATATGGACGTAAGGGGTCAACTGGGCTGCCCTCTAGTCTCACATGCCTAGGCCGCAAATATTATTCTCCACTTTCTCCCATAGATCTAGAAAATTGCTGGTCGTGTGTTTACATATATATATATATATATGCATAATGATATCAGCAATAATTATTTCATGTGTATTGAAATATGCTTTTTGATATAATCAATATGGCTCTTTTAGGGTAGTGTTTATTTACTAATTTACCACTGTTCAGTAGTCTACCTATCAATATCATTACAAGTACAATAGATATATTCATGTAAAGTAACTAAATGGGACGACCCATTGAGTGATTCACTAGTCAAAAATGACCAGAACTGTTCGAGAGCGACCAGAAATTGTGTTCCCAATGAGCAGTTTGAGCAGAAATCTATTCAAAAATGGTCAATCGCTTGGAAAATATCCAACAATGTTAGATATTGCTCGATGGCACTCTTCAATTCGAACAGAACCTTAGTCACACCACTCAGTAGGTTCCTAAGGTCAATTTTCTCATCATAAACTAGATCCCAGAAGACAGTGCTTTTGTCATCCATATATATACCATATTTATCGCAATATCTTAAATGTTAAAGGAAACGAGGAATAATTGGGAGTAGCAACTTATATTCAAAAGGTCATGTTATCCCCATGTTTATTGTCTCATTTATTAGATTTGTAAAGAAAATGTTTTCATGCCACTCCCAATACACTATTTTTGCTCTTCTGGGTATTGCAGTGCAGTTTTAAGACTGTTCTTCTCTGTTATTATTCTGTTGTCATGAGGGTTAACATCACATAGTGTCTCCGCATATATACCTATAGATAACACTCTATAAGAATTAATCAATATTGTCTGGGATATCATGTTCGTGATAACCTGTTATCTTCAGTGTTTAGCACCATGTGTATGTTTATGTGGGTCACTGACATGTATTATGTTTGTCGTCCTGTATTGTTATATCTAGGTCAGACACGAGTCTTTATCATATCAGTGTATAATGATATATGGCTTCATACATTTATGACCATAGATCATGGTTGTAACCTTTATTGTCCATTTATATGGGGGCTAATATCTTAAGCTTATAACAGGTTGACGTAAAGGGGCATTTACACCTGTGTGACTTGAGCTGCGATATCAGTGTGGTATGTGCTCTGTGGGTGTTCTACGGAACCGATTTTAATTCTGTAAAAAGTTCTAGGAACTAGACATTTAGATCTAAAATCCCTGAAATTTTCAGCCCGGAAAAATGATTAGAAATGGGTGAAAATTGATGCTGAATTTCACGTATAACAGCGAGACTTTGCCAAACCCCCACTGTTTCTCTTGCTGTTGCGAGCATTTGGTTATGCGACAGGGCGATGATGATATCAGAAATAATTCACATACAGGGACAATATAATTGTTTGAAATTGATTATTCTGAGTATTTCACACATGTATAACATGTATAAGTTTTAGGTGTAAAACATGTGTGCGATTTCACTGCGACATTGTCATATCGCAGCTCATGTCGCATGGTGTAAAACCCCCTAAAGCCTGGTCCCCATTTGGGCATCTAGATAACAAAAAAAGGCCGGTGACTATTAAACATGGTCATCAAGCGACATACTAAACAGTGGCGCAGTGATGTCTGGCGACTAACCAACTAGTCGCCATGGTTTGCTGGTGAAATGTTTGACAAGTTTAGTATTTTTCACTAGTCGTCGGCAATTAGTGCACTTAATTGCCATGTGGGGAAACTGATGTGACCCCAAATGGCTGGCAGTTTGATGGGAAGTGTGTCCCAACCTGGGGATTAGGTTTTTAGTAGCGATTAGTTAGTCACCCGGCGATGTACTTATTCACTAGTCCCCAGGGGATTAGTGTTAGTTGCCGTAGTTTAGTCGATATGTGGGGACCTATCTATATAGGTCAGTGCCACACTTATGGCACTGTGTTTGTGGGAAGCATTGATTCCTCGTGACCGCAGTGAGCCCATATTTTGGTGCAATCATCGGGGCAATCAGTCACTTATCAGCTTTTTATGATTAGAGTCTCATTTACAAACAAAATGTGGTCTGCCACAAAAGCATATTATTTAATGATACGTTTTGCAAATAACCTCAAAGAGGAAAAATTAGATTAGAAAAAGTATATTTGTTAAAAACAAATCACTAGTCAGAGGACACTAATCAGTAATGCCTTCTGATAAATGGCCAATTAGTCTCCCCACAGATGTACCATCAATGATTGGTTCTACGAATCCTAAGATTTACAATCATTTTATGATTAATTGACAATTATCATAAATTAATTTGGTCACAAACAACAGTAAAGGTTATCCAGAGGTCAGAGTATGAACTAGGGGCCTATTAGTTCAGGAAATGACTTGACAATGCCATTCAGACCTATACCAATTAGAAACAACAGGCACTATGAGTTAGATTCCTCAATAAAGCCTGGTCGCCCTGTTGTAAATTATGGGTGACTAAAGGCGGGTCTCCACGTGGCGACTAAACCACGGCAATTAGTGCATTTTGCTGGCGACCAAGGAAGAAATATTGGTCACTGGGTGACTAACTAGTCGCCGGACAACTTAAAAACTAATCTCCATGTTGGGATGCTCTTGCTATAAATCTGCCAACGACTAGAGGACACTTTAGTATGTCGCCCGGTGACTAACTAATCGTCGGTGGTCATAGGGAAATATTAAAAATGTCAAATATTTTACCCAGAAACCTCGGCGACTAGTAGTGCCCTTGGGTGATAAGTCACTGGGCAACCAAACCACCGAAAATGACGTTGGTCGCCATCAATTTTTTCAAACTAGTCGCCCTGTGGGGACCAGGCTTTAGGTAGGTTAGTAGCCCAGTGATTAACAAGAGACTGGTGTCATCATGTATGGCAACTAAACCACTAGTCGCTGTGGTTTCTGGGTGACATATTTGACATGTTTAAGATTTGTCTCTAGTCGCCGGCGATTCATGCAGTTAATCGCTGAACAGGGTGACTAATAACCCCTATAATTGCCAGGATTTCGATGGGAAGAGCGTCCCAACCTGGCGATTAATTTGTTTCTCACCGGCGACTACCTAATCAACTTGTGAAGTACTAGCTTCTCAATCGCTGGCCAGCCAACGTTAATTGCTGGGTTTGGTCGCTCCATGGGGACGCGCCTTAAGTATTATATGTTAACCCTTTACTTTGGGGGCTTCCACCTTGGCTATGTTAGATTTACAACTCAGTTGTTTTAGTGGATCCTTCTAACCTGAGCCCACACGTCAAACAGGACCTGGTCTAGTTTGTTTACATAAATGATTCTGTTATATTCCTATTACAAACGTGTGTATAAGATCACATGCACAGGCATCCTCGTGTACCAGTCTAATTTTCTTTCTTTTTTATTCATTGAACAACACCCACTACATGATTGTCATTCCGTGTATATAAGTTGTAAACTACAGACGTTGATCGTTACAGATATAGGACATTCTAAGTTAAGATAATGCCCTAAATATACCCACGGTCAGGTCAGAACATTGCCTATTTGGATTATCACATATTGTACCATGATTCTTTGTTGTGGTTTGAGATGGAGATCAATTGCTTCAATTTTGAGTGAAGTATGAAAGACACTTATCAAATGAGCGGTGCATATTGTTGGTGGTGCATATTGACAGGCTGTATATATATATATATATATATATATATATATATATATATATATATATATATATATCGCTCCTCATGGTCTATATTGTCAACATGTTTTGAACAATGTTTTGGTAACAAAATATAGAAGTCCCCGGGGAGATGTCCTCAGGTAGCTGTTTGACCCCCTGTAGGTCATACGACCCTCGGGCTTTGCCCTTGTGCCACATATTACATCCCTTGGGTAGTACCATGACCTTTGTACATCCCTGTAGACTGGTACTTCTTATATAAATACCACTTTGTTAAGAATTAGGGCATTTACTGTTAGACATCATCATGTAGGTTATTCAGATGTAAGGTTAGACAATTATAGAATGGAGTGGAGGCTTATATCCTGGCATGAATTGATATCTGTAAGAAACAGATGTGTTTTGATTGTGTTACACAAAATTGAGATGCGTAGGAACATTATTTACTCTTTGTTTAGGCCCCTGAAGTTGAAATATTTCTTTTCAATGAGCATCCTAAACCTCAAGGGGGTTTTAAACAATGCAATATTAATATAAGCTGCAATATGACATTGTTACAGTGAAGCTGCATGTAATAGAGATAAAATTCTTGGTTATACATGTGTGAAATACTCAAAATAGCCAAAATCAATCAATTATATCGTCAATGTGTGTGCATTTTCAGCAATATCCTCATATCACGCTGATATCGCAGCCCAAGTCACACAGGTGTAAAAGCCCCTTTAGTTACACTCATGTAATTTAACAACCGAAACAACCGCGACTTAACTTTTTTTCAATTTTATTTTACGAACGCCCCCCTGCGTGGCTGTGATTAAAAAGCGGTTAGATTTCACAACAGAGGCCAACCCCCATCACCATGAGCCCACCTTTTTAGGTCTCACACCAGGTAATCAATATCTATGTGACTTGAATTGCCAGCAGGCCTGTGGTGGTTAAACCATTAAACAGGTGGAAACACCCGGAGGGGGGGGGGGTGTACTTGGGTCTGAAAAGGTACCCATTGCCAAACGCCCCCGCAAAACGGAGGTGATGAACGTCAAAAATGAGGGGCAGTCAGTCCCTTCTTAGGCCCAAAATGGGGGTGGTGAAATACATCAGTAGAAGAATTAGAGGAGTAAAAACATGAAATTTTGTCTTTTGGTTACTTTAATTCACTGGGGGGGGGGGGGGACCTGACATGCTGAAGGATACTACCCACTGCCCAACTACTGCCCCTACTCTTTGTGGCTGACTGCTCCTGAATTTTGGTGGACCGCTCCCTATTTTGGGGGGATATAGATCACTCCCCCCCCCCAAAAAAAAAAAAAAATTAAAAAAATACTGGAAAACAGAAAAGATCTTCTAACTTCCTTATGGAGAATTCTGATGGTGTTTCCAATATGTTTTCTGGTGAAATAAAGTTTCATTATTTTGCTCTTATATTGCCCCCGCCCCCATTTGCTCTTATATTTCACCGCCCCCATTTTGGGCCTACGAAGTGACTGACCGCCCCTCATATTTGACGTTCACCACCTCTGTTTTGTGGGGCCGTTTATCAATGGGTACCTTTTCAGTGGGGTGTTTCATAAAAAGCTCTTAAGCTACAGAGCTTTTGTGTGAGCTTACGGAAACTGTATGTGAGTTTGAAACTCTCATATGCAGCCGTTTCATAACCAAACTTCTGTAAATCGACCAAAAACTCCCATAAATCCACCCAAAACTCACGTAACTCAACACAAACTCACGTAAGCGAAAACAAAACTCATGTAGCTACGGCACCCCAAAAGGTGTTCGCAACTGCATGAAACGGAAATCATACGGAGGTTTGTTATGTAACAGGTCACAGTGCCAAGTGCCCCCCCCCCCCCTCTCGGGTGGAACCACAACATGCTCCCCACTCTATGGCCCCCATTACAACCTATCAATATTGCAGGCATGTTCACACAAAGTGATGGGAGTGAGTTGACAGAATTACAAACTAGAGCGCTGCCCCATCGGCTAAGGGGCACTAGACTCTGAAATTTTACACATTATAACATAGCAATTTTATTCAAATCAAATCAAAATCAATAATTGTTATCTATATGTAGTAAAATTGTTTATCATTGCAAAATATAATGATTAGAATAAAATATTCCTGAAGCTAGAATTATATATGTACAGTTGAAATGTTTTTTGAAGATGAATCATTAGATTAAAATATTCTTAAAGCTAGAATTATGTATATATATATATATATATGTATTAAAAAGAAAGATCACAGACTGATTGACGATGCTATTATTAACTGAATCAACATGTTCAGAAGGAAGCAAGCAGCAAAGAATTTGACTTGAATATTTGCTGGAACCTTATTCAAATTCCATTGAACAGATGTAATTTGTATTTGTCTGTAAACAAAGCGGAACCACAATGTATTCGCTTGAATCAAAGTGGACACTGATAAATGTGTTCTAATGAGTTCTGAGACAGCTTTAATAGTTTTTGATTTACCATAGGTAGTTTATGGAGTCCATTTTTAGAAATTTCAGTAATATGTTAACACCTCTAAGCACAACCCTGCCTTTGGTTCCCTGTAGTTTACCTGTCGGCGGTTTTCTGGTTTTATGTAATATTGTGCAGATCTGCAAGGTAACAATGGCATGTGTCTGAATATGGGAAAACATTATTTACTCATCTGTACAGGGAATTTTTCAAAATATCGAATGAGAATATGATTATTCAAATCGAGTCAGGAAGTGAAAAGGTGATAGAGATACAATAGGATAGATACTGCACATACTGTGTGCCACTTTTACAATAGAGATAAAAACATGAAATGCCATAATACTAAAAGTGTTATCAAAAATCAAGACTGGAGATCGATAGAGTATGTGGAAGGCGACATGGCATTTGACATTTTTCTTGTAACCGTGTCCCAACTTGAGTGAGGCAGATTCTAGTCTAGTCGTCTAGTCGATGACTAAACAATTCATCATCTTGGATAGCCTTCCATAAAGAGAATTAGCGGTAATGGTATTTAGGATACGATACAAAACCTAAAGATGTTATTGCCATATGGATACTTTTCTTCTCTTTTTATCATTTGTTTTAATCAAACTTCAACTAAACAGCATCCTTCCTTGATCACATACATTTTATATGTGATTCTTTGTGAAGAAATACATTTTTTGGATCACAGTATTTTGAAAATATCGTGGCACTACTTTCTTGAGACCTTGGCGATAATCTTTCGAGTATCGTGAATATAGAGGCAAGTGTCAAATTAAGTAGATGTTATAGGCTGTAGTACCAAATCCTCTTTGATCCAATTTTATTTGATAAGGGTACAAGCAATGCTGCATACAGAGACATTTACATTTTAAATTTGTATTTGCTGGATTTCCCTAAAATTTAAACAATTTTTCAGAATATTAGTTAATTAAAGGCCCCTTTATTGTTCAATATTAATAGGCTCCAGACAGCCTAACAGAGTCGTGCCAGTAATTATGACATGTGATACTATATTTGCTGCATGGGTGTGGCCCATGGTGATAATATTAGATAATTTTTACTTGATTAAGTTAACTAACACGTGAGGGTTAGGTAAGTCATGATCTTAACACCTGTCACGGTAATAAGATCCTAAGGAAATATTAATTAAAGCATCTTTTCAGAGAACGTCAACTCATTTTGCATAATACCATCATGGTTCTAATTATTTTAATCATGTTTTATAAGTATCAGAGGCTTGTTTCATAAAAGTGTTAGTTAATAGAAAGATTACATGCAATTCCCAAAAGCCTGTATTCCGTAGGCTGATTTGATGCTTGCGCTTTTGTAATTGTTTTTTATATCTTTTATAGGAATATTACATGAAACCAAGCATCCTATATTACATTCAGAAGACAATTAATTAGGCTAACAGAAAAATAGTAACGTTTAGGTTTCATGTCTCGAATGAAATGGGGTTGGTAGGTCGGCACTTTTTTCCCGTTATTTTTCTTTTGAACCGCAATGATAGGCTGAGCAGCCATTTTAGTCACCATTTAATGAATTTCCCGTGGGACAGAGCCCACGTCCACCTTGATTTAATGAATGTCCCCTATATTTCTATTTGAAAACTTTAGAGTCGGGGCATAATAATAGGTTCGGTCGGGAAACCTGAACACAACTATTCTTTGGCTCTATAAATCCTTTCTAACAACTTAATTCAATAACTTCTCTTTCTGATGCTTTATCGATATAACCAGTAAATATTATGTAGACGCATAAAAATGAATTAAATGAGCCAGCCATGGTAGGGGGATTTAAGCAGCTTCTTCGGTGGGTTAACCCTCTCCAACCATAGCAACCAAGACCACGCACATCACTAGTCACAATTGTATTGAAAGGGTTAACACTAATCACCCAGAAACTAAAATCTTCATCAACCAAGTGGGGGACCCAGCTTTATGCTCTGTTTCCATTTAATAACAAGCAGTTTTTGGCAAATAACAAAAAATGAATAAAATACAGACTAAATGGCGGAGGGTGCCTGGACCATACAGCACCCAGGGGACCATGTGGTGGACCAGGAATACAGTGGATGAAGTGCCTGGAGATATTTTACATAACAAAGGAACTATAACCAAAAAGTGGACACAATGTGAGCTTCCCACAAAAGACGGGAGCTTACTATCTCATATGTCATAAACGTGAAGCCTTTATTCAATTGAAAAAAAAAGAATTAAACAAAAGATATATATTGGTTACAGCTGATTCATCAAATACTATGTACAATGTTAGTTGTGTGCTGAGGTAATTTTTAGTTTATATATACATTGCTTTATTGAAACTTAATTTATGATAATGTTTTTTTCTTTTGTCTTACAACAGTTTTACATATCATGAACTGGTTTTAGTCCATCATGTGGCTAAATATATTACTTTTCCTGTACAGGACTGATAGCAAACATTACTGTAATGAGTTGTGTGTACAACTATTATACTAAATAATATAGCTAGGTGTTTACTTTTCAATTAAATGAAAACATACCGGTCCATTACCATTTGAAATACAGGTAAGGCTTTTTCTAGTGATACAACATAACTCATAACAATCCTGAATACATCACAGACCATTAACTTAATGGCTTAGGACCATGTGTTACATTGTAGTTAGTGTGAACGACCTCTCTCAATGATGCACTTTTCTATTATTGTAAAGCCTGTATTTCAGTGGGCGATTCTGACAAACAGTATATTGGTAATTCATAACCTTTCTCCAATATTATTACAAAAATACCTTTCATCCTACATATCATTTGAAAATAAATTGAAAATATATTCTCATGATATTGGCCCGTCCAATAAGTATGTACGCACCAAGGGGGGGAGGGAGGTCTGGGATATTTTGAAAAATATGCGTACATTCCTGGACAAATCCAATGCGTTCTTGAGCCCAAGGGGGGTGGGTCTGAAATTGTTGAAAATGTGCGTACTTAATGGAAGGCCCCCATATAACATTATGTTATATGAATAACGCTTATAGTCACACTGGCGCTTAATGAAAAATGTAATATGTACTAGTGTTAAACTGATATAACTTTGTGCTTCCTAGAACCATTAGAGATAAAAGCATTAAATTAAACCCACTCGTTCCTATGAAAAGTTATTGTTGGGACACATACAACTCGTATGATTTCACACATCAATGACTTCATGTGGGAGTTTTCGTATGTTTCCAAAAAATGTATTGCAAATATCCATGTGAAAAGCTTTCAAAGAACAGAGTTGTTAGGCCACAAGGTAACAGTAATGGGGTTTAGGAATGTTTTCATGCCGTGTCACCGATGCATATCTATTAGGAAATTCCTGTTAATAATGGTTACACTTTTTATTAAAGCTTTTATCATATTTTGATGTAAATCAATCAAATTGCTAAACGGGAACACTCATTTTCTTTTAGTCAGAGGTGGCAGGATCTCAAATGCCTTTGAGTAAAGGCCGTATTCCACATTCCGAAAGTGGGCCGCCTATTGCCCGCCGATACACTTTTGCCAGTGCCGATGTATTATCGGCAGCATTGCCGATAAAGTTTACGAACATTTTGGTAAATTTTTCCTGCTGATTTTGTACTGGTTGCCGATAGAGCACTTTCGGCCGCCGATAGAGCATTTTCAGGTACAGGCCGCCAGTATGGAACATTGCTATGGAGAGGCTCAATTTCGGTAGCGCACACTTTTGCCATGTGGAATACTGCCTTTAATCTGGTCTCAAGCCATAGGCCCTCCATAAGATATTCATAATTTTTCAAAGCTCTGAGACCCACACCCACACCCCTACCCCCTTGATGCACACTTACGTAATGGAACGCCCTTTATTTATCAAAAAATACATTCTGTCTGTGTTTGATCCAGTACATAAATAAGTACACAGTCCCTCCAAGGGTCTACTTGGTTGGCTTTAATTTATGAGAAAGTGTACATAATGGTCAGGCCATAGTATCCCAGGCAAGTAGCCAACTAACAAGCATGTTCTGCGGCCATACTTTATTGGTTAGTCTGTAACCTGCCCAATCTGTAACCTGCCCAATTTTCAAGTAACAGTTATGTTATTTTAGACTAAGTTGAGACTTACTAAAAAAATGTTATAATAACATTGTATTTTAGTTGAGTTGAGACCTTACTAATAAAAAATGTTATAATAATGTTATTATAACATGAAAGAACGTAACAAGAATGTCACAATAACATTATAGTGTGACATTGCCATGTTAGGTATGAAAGACATTTTTGGGTGCCATCAAAATAATGTAACAAGAGCCAAATCAGAACTAAACAGAACGTTATAATAACGTTATGATAACATCTTGCTTGCGTAATCATTGAAAAATATGTTCTTTAAATGTTTGATCCGACACATAAATTAGTACACTGTCCCTCCAAGGGTCTACTAGATAGCGTTTATGAGAATGCCTTCATAATGGCCAGGCAGTAGTATCATCAGTTATGGGTGACTGCACCTTAAATGAGCCGCATTGATTTTGTTTGACACCCTCAGCGGGAAGTAAACGTGTTGTACGCACCTACTCCTCCAGCGGTCAATACCTTATATATGATGTATTTACCCCTCACCCTGTAGGTACATACAAGGTGACTGTATTGACCGGGGAGCTTTGTAGAGCCCAAAAGGTTAGTGTACACAGTACGTTGACCTCTTTTATGGTGAAATTTATTAGGCCAAAAAAGAGTAGTTGTGTCCATGTTTCCCGACCGACCCTATTTTTTAAGCCCTGACCCTAAAGTGTTTAAATGAAAATGTAGGGAAAATGAATTAAATTGTGTATAAAATGAGTACCCAGACTATTATTTCAGTTTAAAAAGATATTAAAATGATCCTGACCTACCGACCCTACTTTATGAAGGCATGAAACATGAACGCAACAATTCTTTTTTGGCCTTATGAGAATTATGTGTAGGGAAATTTGAGAGGTAATAATTATTATAGAGGAAAAAGTAAATCCATAATCAAAACATAGTGTTAGACATATTATTTTAATGTAAGAAATATTTTCGGAACTGGAATAGATTGTTCCAAACTTAAGGGAATTGCTGTAACTGTCACCAGGTATAGGGTAAATGATTTTGGCTGTAGGCCTATGTAAATGCTTCTAAAGGCCCTATCACACTACTCAACTTGGACTGCGTCAGCAGTGATATTGGTGCAATATGATGATATTACAAACAAATTTGCGTAGAGGAGTTTTACAAACAAATTTGCGTAGAGGAGTCATATGAGTATTAGAAATTGACAGGAGCTTGTCACATAATATTATTATGTGCAATAAAAATGTTATTTCTAATATATGGCATTTCTCTGTGACATCGTCATATCGCAGCTCTCGTCGTGTAGTGTAATACCACCTTAAGCTTGTGTTGTGAGTCAGGGGCTAATAAATCTTAGCAGGATCAAACCCTGTTTGTATATCACTATAGCTACCCGACGATAAGGACAATACTGAAAGGATATTGGAACAGAAATGCAGAAAAATATTTATAATGTCAACCCTCCATATGACTTTGTGGGGATGGAGCTGGGTTCCCTTCTTCTAAGGTAAAATTAGAGATAACAACAGCATTTCTCTGAAGCATTTATTTACTCTGCAAAACCTAATTTGGCCGCTTGGCCAGTTTTTGTAGTAGCCCAGTAGTACATCTCGAATAAACATTTTTGTGTAAGATTTTACAAACATTACATTAAGATTAATAAATATCCCACCTATATACCTCCACTTCCCCCTCCCATACTCCCCTATCTACTATTTAGACCTCAGGAATCACTCACGTCTTATTTTCATACCTTAGTTATAATTTCATATTTCAGTTATCATTTTATTTACTACTTTGCACATTTAGCGTATTAGCATCATCTGATTATTGTCTTGTCATATAAGTAATGTAGCTTGATAGGAGATTTACCCATACCTGTTAAACGAATGTTCATTACGCTGTCATATCCCCCTTAGCTGGAAATGTATGTCAGAGAAATTAACCGACTCTTTCACGAATTTCCTGGCACAGCCTGCCTTTTCATAGAAGAGCCCGGCTTCCCTCACTTCCAGGAATCTCTGTCGGCCTTCATGGCCTTAATCATCTGAGAGCTCGAGGTCACTGGAACTCATATTATTGCCCATAGAGAGAATAACTTTCCTTGGATTATATACCACATTTTGCAAAACATGAAGGAAATAAAATGTAATTACCAGTGGAGCAAAGTAGGCAGTATCGCAGTGTTCTGACAATTATGGAGGTCTGTTCAGAATTATGAAGTAAAAAACAAATTCTGTCCATGACCGTACATAAAATATCAATACTGCCCACTGTGCCAATATACCAGAACTACCTAATGCTATATATCTGGTCATTTTGTGTTTCTTTTATTGTGACATATTGATAGTTAAGAGTTCTGGCTAGATATTATTAATGTTACTTTGCACGAATTGCTGTATGTTAACAGGACATATATTGTCATTACACTTTAAATGTGCCACTGGAGTCGCATGTTGGGGAAATTTTGAGAACATATCAAAAGATGAACTAACAGAATGTGACAGAAACTGTTTAGGTTTTTGAGTTGTTTCTTGTGTCCCAGATCTTATAGTGTCCAGTAAGTATTCATAACTTATTCCAACATTGGTAATATAATTGTAGCCAAAACAACTCTCACTTACCAGCGAAAATTACATGATATGGTCCCCCCATCAAATTAGCTTGTTCCCGAAGGCACCAATGACAAATGGACTGCTGCATGCAGAAAACCAGCGAAGTGGATATTTCGCTGATGTCAGCAGTTTTCCATATCTGGCCTTGACAGCCCCTGGTGCTTCTTTTGGTTTTAGTTTGTTTTTTTTCATAATTCTGTCTGTGCATA
The DNA here is from genome assembly GCA_936440205.1 of Lepidonotus clava. Lineage (NCBI taxonomy): Eukaryota > Metazoa > Annelida > Polychaeta > Phyllodocida > Polynoidae > Lepidonotus > Lepidonotus clava. Next base: position 47,428,285 of record OW387140.1, on the reverse strand, counting down.
TAAACTGGGTCACCCTTTCTGCTTCCCCTATTATTTACAGTTTTGTTAATTCGCTGTCAAGTGCGTGTTTGCTGTTGCCTCAATCTGTCCAATTAATTTGGTTGATAATTATCCTCCTGGGTGATGGGTCTCCTGGGGTAGATCCAGGGGGGAGGTCCAGGGGGTCCTGACCCCCCCCCCCCTTTAGGTGTCCCCTTAACTACAAAAAGAGGAGAAAATGTCACATGCGTATATGCACAAATGTATGTCGTTTTAGTACTTACCCAGCTAACCTGTGACGTAACAGAAACATACGTGTTGTGCAACCATACTTTTTTAGTCAGTTTCTTGATAACAAAATTGTTTGATTTGAAAAATGTAACCAGAACATTGTAATAACATCACAGTACAACCTCACAGCAGTGGGTTGCAGCACCGTAATTGGGGTCATCAAAAGAACGTAACAAGAACCAATACAGAACTAAACAGAATGTTGCTGCAACATTATAATAACATTGCATCCTTGGCCGGGTAGCCTTTATGCTGACCTCCCCCTTTTGTAAATCCTCTATCCGCCCATTCATTTCAAATACAAGGCCAATTGACCAATCAAAATAGTATATTTGTAATTTGATGGCATCTTTGTAATTAATTATACATGCGTCAATCCACTTTTCGAATCAGATGACACCAACAACTTTTTTACAGGTCAAAAGAGATAATATTGTTGGCAATTTGGCAAGTTACAAATCAAATTCAAAGTGCAAACAGATTTAAGCTGTAATTAAAAAAAAGATTAAAAAAATGAGGTTAGCCTACATGTCAAGCTGTCTACATGGGGAATATGGAAACATGATTAATGACTTGTCTCTAACCCTTGTATTGTGTACTATGACCTGTTTCATAAGAAGTTACAGAGAAATATCTATGAAAAAAGAGTTTGTTATTCCACTTGAAAAGCCATCAATCTTATGAAATCCAAACAATTCTAAAGCTAGTTCTCATGGTAAACGTGTTTCTGTTCGTTGATTTAGAATATAATATAAGGGATTAGTGCAGTTAATTGCCAGGCTAGGTGACTAAAGTGTCCTCTAATCATCAGCAATTTGATGGCAAGAGCATCACAATGTGGCGAATGATTTTTTTTCCTACCGTAGACTAGTTAGTGGCCCAACGACATATTGAATTAAGCAGCATCCAACAATGGCAACCAAGACTAAATATAAGGACTAGTCGCCCATGAAAGAAAGGGTTAACACTAATTGCCCGGCTACTAAAATCTTAGTTGCCCAAGTGGGGACGTAGCTTTAATCACCAGGTGACTAAAGTTAGTCGCTGGGATTAAGTTGCCATGTGGGGCCGAGTCTCAATAAAAAAAAACGGAGGGGTCTGGACCTGCTTGACCCCTATGGATCCGCCCCTGGCTATCTCTGCTGGGCGAATGGCAGGTATGATGCCTAAGACAATACAAGAAGCTACCCAGCCAAGGATGCAACATTATTATAACATTGCAGTAACATTCTGGTTGGTTCTGTATTGGTTCTTGTAACATTCTTTTGATGACTCCCAACCATGTCACTGCAATGTACTGCTGTGACATTTCACTGTGATGTTATTACAACCTTCCCATTATGTTCTTCAACCCAAACAGAATGTTCTCATAAGATTGGGTTATAGGTTCGTCTTAACCTCACCAAAAAAATGACATTATAAAAACGGTTACATGCTATCTATTAAGTAACAGAATGACCAAAGCAGTATGGTTGCAGAAAGGTTCTGTTATGTCGCAACTTGGCTCGGTAAAGATTGAACACTTCCTGGGTGAAACTTCCATCCGGGAACTTTCCCCGAAGGAAGTAAATATTAACCCCACCAGTGCCACTGACGTCTGACACCATAAATCTCAAGGTCTCTAGTGTTTTATTAAACAACGAGATGTCAGCCGCTGATAACACTGTGACAGCGGTACATATAATAAGAAGCACTGCGGAGGGCGTAGGAGGGTGGCTGTACGACCCATTGAGATTCATCACTTACTGAGGGTGAAGCCCGAGGTTCATACGATCCCATGGGTCATACAGCCACCCTAGGATGACCCCTAAGGTGCTTCTGTATTTTATCACCCAAACAACCCTTAAATTGATGTTAAAATACTAAGAATATAGAGCGGTGCTTACGGCCTGTCAATATGCCCAGCCCGCAATACGCACCACTTAGAATTACATTTTTAAAATTTTGTTATTTACTCTGGGCCGATTTTTCGGTTTACATATATAAACCAGTCTTCCAGACAACCCAGCATTCAGACACATATGCTTTATATATATATATTATCAATTAATTCACGAGGACTGATGAAATGAAGATGACATTATATATTTTATTGTTATTAATTTCATAATTCTAGTCCACTTTTTGAGAGGATTTCCAATAACGCTATACAGAATTAGTTGTCCAACAAACTATAATACTCAGAATTTTCAGTCATTTTTGCACAGATTCTTTCCTTATTGTTTCCTTACCTATAAGGACATTGTAACTTACACCACAGCGTATAATATTGCCCACAGCTGCGCCTATTCCCATTGTAGTATCTTGTTCCGGGACCTGTTAATCACCGAAAAGCTGTATTCCACTAGGCGATTCTGACTGCCGACTAATCGGCAACTTATACACTGTCACCAGTAATACCGCAAAAGACCATGCATCCTACATACCATTTGAAAGAGAATTTAAAGACCGTTCTAATGGTGTGTAACATGTCTATGGTTCATCAATATTGCCGCTGTCGATTTTTGATATCGGAAGAAAAAAGCCGATTTTAGATATTGGAAGTTAAATTGGATAGTGGGATACAGGCCTAAACCAGTGCCCACAAGGCGATAACCCATCGACCTAATCAGATGAAATATGATCTATGACGTTATTGATTACCTCTAACCTGGTTTTGTGTTACAATGGGGCAGGTGGTGCACGGTTATAGTGGGCAGGATTAATTGTATATTGTGCTGGAATGGCATTTCTTCAATTTTAAATATTAATTTCTATTTGAGCTATCAATTCAGACACTCTATGCTCATCTAATACACCTGTTTCCGTTAGACTCTAAAGGCTTTATTCCACTATGCGTTGGGGGGTACTTGCATTTTCTCTAAATAGGAAATGCAAGTAGTTTGCACTTCAGATACCATCATGTTGGTATCTGAACTCAACAAGTAAATAGAAAACTACGTACTTGCGTTACTGCAATGCAAGTATAAACACAAGCAAATCCTATATTCCACTTCAAGAAATGCTTGCGTCTGCTTGTGTTTCACTTGCATCTGAATCAATAAACGCAAATGTAATCCCCAATGCAAGTAAAAGAACCCATAGTGGAATATAGCCTTAACTGGGGTAATATACTAATTAATATCCAATTAGAAGGGCAGCGCACCTTTTTCAATGTGGGCACTTAATTGTGTTAATGTAAATGGTGAAGGTTGTTGTAGGGAATCATTTTATATTCCTCTTTTCTTGATTTTCCAAGATTAAGTGTCGTTTTCCACTCCTTGTCAATGCAACAGACGCAGTCCAGTGTGTAGAGTATAAAGTAGGAAACAATGGATCATTCCCCTCCAGTCTTCAGTACAGGCATCATTCTCTATATTAGCTAGTTAAGAGGCTCAGAGCTGCAGAGTGACCAGGAAATGGGCTACATATGGGTGACTATGTAGCAGTGGTGGTCAGTGTGTGAGTTGGTTACCTGATCCCAGGTGCGAATGAATCATGGAGTCCAGAGTCCGCCCCAGTCACGACTCTCATTGACAATGGTACTTACAACACAGCCAAGTTGCGGTATAACAGAACTGTTCTGCAACCATACTTTTTTGGTCAGTCTGTTACTTAATAAGATGGCATGTAATAGTTAAGTTATTGATGGTGATGTTGAAACCTCACCAAATTAGAACGTCATTGTGATTATTTTGGTGAGGTTAAGACCAAACCATAACTGAACATTATAAAAACATTCTGTTTCAGTTGAAGAACATAACTAGAACATCGTAATTATGTCACAATGCAATGTCACAGCAGAATGTTGCAGTGGGGTGACTTGGAGTCATCAAAATAATGTAACAAGAACCAATACAGAACCAACAAGAACGTTATAATAACTCCGAACCCTTGACTGGGAGGGCCATATCTGGCCTCCACGAAAAGTGAGGGTTATAAGCTGATCTGAGGGATTGCCAAGCTAATTTGAGGAGTATCAAGCTAATTCAGGGGGTTCCAAGCTAAGTCAGGGGAATGAAATGTACACAGTACCTTTTGTAAATATATATATACCCTAGAACCCATAGACTCATGAATAGCATTTCGTAACTGATTTAAAATTCAACCACTACCAAATGACTGATATTGTGCAGGGTTCGATCTAAGCACTAGCCCGCTAGTACTGACACTAGTGCAAATCTCCCCCATCCAAAAACACTATTCTCATAATTGATATATGCTATTTAAAGAACCATTTAATGCACAAGTTTTTGAAGTTTTACAGGCATTTATGTCGGCCCTAGTGTATTTGATGTCGGGCTAGTGCAAATGACAAGCAAATAGCCCGATGGGCTAGTGAAAATGAAGGTTAAGGTCCCTGTACTGCGCAAAGTCAAAGTGGGAATTTTAAGCAATGACTATATTTCTAAATGCATTAGATAATATCAACCAGGAACACCAGTTTGTTTTCATAGCATTGTCGATCACTGGTTAAACCTGACCGCCTGGACTCTGCCCTCACAACACAATGCTACATTTCCTATCAGGAACAGTCAAGTGCATTGTGCCACATGTGCGCACTTTACAGGGTAGGGTCGAGGGGGACATTATTTAGATACGGCTGCCTGTTCAATTGGGGCTACCAATGTATTAACAACCTACCAAGTGGCGCTAACGATAAGAACGTTGTATGCTAACAGTTTGGATGGGAGTGGTGCAGAATTACACATGTGTAGATGATGCAAGTATATTTACTCATTCCGAATGATTTGAATTTATGCTCAATTTTCCGTAAGGTCACATTATTACAGAGACTGGTAGAGTTAGGGTCGAGGGGGACATTATTTAGATATGGCTGCCCATTCAATTGGGGCTACCAACATATTAACAACCTGCCAAGTGGCGCTAATGATAAGAACGTTGTATGTTAACAGTTTGGATGGGAGTGGTGCAGAATTACACATGTGTAGATGTAACAAGCATATGTTTTACTGATTCTGAATGATTTGCATTTATGCTAAATTTTCCGAAAGGTCACATTATTGCAGACATTGGTAGAGTTAGGGTCGAGGTGGACATTATTTAGATACGGCTGCCCGTTCTATTGGGGCTACCAACAAATTAACAACCTTCAAAGTGGTGTTAGCAATAGGAGTGTTGTACACAAACAGTAGTGGCACAGAATTACACATGTGTAGATGATGCAAGTATATTTATTGATCACAAATAATTAGCAATTTGAAAAATATTCCAGAAGGTCATGTTATTGTGGAAATCGGCCAAGTTACCACTTCCTTCACTACCAGAATGCATTTCCTATCTGAACAGTGAAGTGTTCTTTACCATATGCGTCCACTTTACAGAGTGGGACTGAGGGGGCAGTTATATTTGTACGGGACTGCCCATTCTATTGACGCTACCAACAAATTAACAGCGTTATAAGTGGCACTGTAGATAGCGGATTGGCGGATAGAGTGTGTTTAATCAGTGAAATATGACTGTGGTCTGGTATTAACATTGTCGATATCATTAATATTGACAATATAATCAGTATTTATACTGTAAGCATTAGGCAATGAAAACTTCCTTTGTTCCCCTGGCTCTCCTTTGTTGGGTTCCCTTGAAATGATTCATACAAAACTGTATTTAGTTAAAACTATAGTTAAGTTATAAATCAGATACTTGTAACCTCAGTCAGAAACTTCATTAAGACATAATTAAAATAGATATTTGAAAATCCAGTTACCCATCACATAAGCAACAGTGAGTTGTTTTTTTAACAGCGGACTATATCCTCAGTGAAAACTTTGCTGATAAGGGAAAATCAGAATTTTCAGTTGAAATTCATAATGTTTTTAGATCTAGATATCTAGTCTATAAAAGCATTTACACAATATCCCAAACAAACCCGAGAAGAAACAGCTAAAATTCAACAGTGAGACCCAACATAACAGTGACGTTGATGTTAAGACAGATTGTTTCATTTCATTCCTATAATACCATACATGACTCTGAATTGACTAGGGACAGGTGTGAAAGACTCCCAACATTTGGACTAGAAGAACAGTTACAATTCAAATAGGACAATCTACAGAATTGCATTATTTTCAACTGGCCAAGCAGTACCTGAGTCCAAAATATGTTTAATTTTACCAAATTGTCCTTAATTTTTCACTGGCCTGGCTATAATTTTCCTGGCATCGGGCCCCGGGCCAGGCACCAATATCTCAGACTGTATAAAATGTGAATATTCCATAACAAGGATGTAACTATAAGGAAACATGATATATGAATAATACTTCCCTTTTGGTGAGGAGCTCTTATACAATGGGTATCCTGGTTTCCATTTGAATGTTGCTTGATTAGCATTTTGTAATCACTTATGCGTATGATCTGGACCTAAGGATGAATTTAGGCCTGGATTCAATCATTCTGACTGTTTCATCTCGTTTCATAAAGATTTGTATTACGGAACAAAACAAAACCATGTCTCACAGGAGGGACCTTTTAATTGGTCTCTGGTGAGTTGTAGCTGTTCTTCTGGGTAAATTCTAATTATTTTGGTTTTATAACTTGATTATTAGATCTGTTTTCAGTTCAAAAAATGTTCAATAGGGAAATTCTAATGCTAGATTTTGCTTCACAGCAGCATTTTCAACAAGGACATTGTTCGCCTTTAAACAATGCCTTGCTGTTGGTAATGTGACGGGCCACTGTAGACTTATTAAGACAGGGATTCAAGTACATTGCGTTTTATTCAGAGGACAGCGGGTGAAGCCTCCCTTGGTGTGTTAAAGGCGCTCTTACACTACACAACATCTGGCTGCGATATTCACACAATATGATGATAGTAAAAAGAATTCACCCACAGGAGTGATATAATTGTTAAAATTTCGCAATTCAGAGTATTGCACATATATGTGTAACAAGAAATTTTATCTCTAATATGTGCGGCTTCTCTGCGACATTGTCATATCACAGCTAACGTCATGTAGTGTAATAGAGCCCAATCAAGAATATGACATTATCATAATGTTATTATAACATTTTGTTGAGTTCTGCTTTGGTTCTTGTTACATTATTTTGATGGCACCCAAAAACAACCTTTAGAACCTAACATTGTGATGAGGCATTGTGACTTTATTGTGAAATTCTTGTAATATTTTTTCAGGTCATAATAACGTTATTATAACATTCTTTATTAGTAAGGTCACACCTTCACTAAAATATAATGTTATTATAACATTCTATTTTAGTAAGTCTCAACTTTAGTTAAAATGTTATGTGACAGTTGGGCAGGTTACAGACCAACCAGAAAAGTACGGTCGCAGAACGTGCTTGTTACATTGCTTGGGAGCCTTAAGTCGCGCCCTGTTCGGGGGGATCCCGTTACTGTGGCCCTCACGACAGGCACAGGGTCTGTTTACACACAGGGACTACTCACTAACAACACATCTGTCAGAATTCATCCGCCCCTTCCCGACAACCTCTCTGTTAGGTCGACACCTCCCCGCTCAACCCTGCAGCTGGTGGTTTGGTAATGTGCTGAGAAAATGGAAATATTATTTGGTATGTACCCAGGCAAGCAGCAATGTAAAAAGCACGTTCTACGACCATACTTTTTTGGTTAGTCTGAAACCTGCCAAATTTTCACATAAGTTATGTTATTTTAGGTATTTTGAGGTATTTAGGTCAATTTGAGACTTACTAAAAATGAAAGTTATAATAACATTATACTTGAGTGAAGTTGAGACCTTACTATTAAAGAACATTATAAGAATGTTATTATAACATGAAAGAAGGTCACAAGAATGTCACAATACTATCAAAGTGCAACATTGCATTGTCTTTGGGCGCTTTACTTTGCACCGTAATGTGTGTAGAATTTACCAGGACTTCCCTCAATTTTACTTGGAACACCTCTGAATTCATCATTTTTTCCAGTGTTATATAAGTTATATCACAAGAATTCTCAACATGATGTTGGCCGTTCCATGGCGGGGGGGGGGGGGGCAAAAGGGTGGTTGCCCCCCCCCCCCCCCTTAGACTGAGTGGAATTATTTATATATATAATCTACAGTTGTTGATTCATACAAATCTGATGTTATTTAATTTAACTTTTTTCATAGGGGGGTTTGTTGGTTTGTCCCTCCCGATGACTGACTCTGAATCTGCCCCTGAAATGGTATAGTCGATCTTGTTTTTATTTTGTTATACAAAGTGACCTAAAAGGAGGCGGATTGTTTTGTATACCAGGCCATGTATTATAAACGTAGCCGGTTTGTGTGTCAGTATACTGTAAAACATCCTTTTAAGGGGTCAGCAACAGGGTGTGTTCTCATAAAGTAAGGAAGTAAGGATCTGATAACATATAGGAGGTAAACAACCGTCCTACTTTCCAAGACGTCTATCAGAGAACCTATCTACAACACAGTAGAATCTTTATATTGGACATTTATATTCCACACTGTAGAATTAGGAGGAAAACTACTTTTCTGGGCCTTTGGGTACCAGCAATAGGTTATCAGTGTACAAAGCCGACAACTTTTGTTGCCACTGACTCGCAGGGAGGTACACCCATAGCTTATGGCTGATAGTTAGTGACCAAACACGTTCTCCCCATTATTATAGTTAACCACTTGAACACTGTTACGTATTGATATTCCTAGCTAGATGTATGGTTGACAGTTATTCCTGGTAAAGACTGAAATGTCAAATCTAGGCGATTCAACAATTCTACATCTACAGTTCAATATACATAATAAAGGCAAGCGCAGTCTAACACCTAATTTCACCTTTATTCATCTTGTAGAATTTAAGACGTCTTTCACCTGAGAAAATATCAAGTTCATATAATTAATGGATTCAGCGACTAGAAAGAATATCTTACAAAATTGATTGATTATGCGTTGCAAATATTTTCTTGTAATTATCCGTCAATTCTATCTTACTGAAGTTCCAGTTCTATTCGGATTCCATACCAAAGAAGTCTCATTTCTTTGACATCTTATTCTAAAGCAATATTTAAAGTTGGCCAAAGGCTGTATTCATCTAGCCGATTTTACTCCCGATTTTGAAAATCACCAGTAACAATATGGGCTTTATACACATGTTATATATCATTAGAAATGGTTTGAAATTCTCTTTCAAACGGTATGTTACATGCATGGGTTTCTATAATATTTTTAATGGAATTTTAGAAATTACTTATTTTTCAGTAGTAAAAATCGCCTAGCGGAATACAGGCTTTACACTGTTTTATATTCATACCTTTGACGCCCGACCGTTATGTCTTCGGGGAAGTGGCCATGGCAACGTGGACGTCATTGAAGTGTAAATTCACTGTTATTTTTACATCAGTAGATATGCCTTCTTTGTTCCTACTGAATGTGAAGTGTGAAATCATACATACAGGAAAAAAGACAAATATTTAAGTTCATTTTGTCGTGAGCTCCTTCCGCTGGACACACATCCGGCGGGAGGCCTAAAGACATTGTGTACAGAGAGAAACAGGCTGAAACCAGCGAAAGAAAATGGCCGCGCATTGGGCAAAAAGCGTTTGAAGATTCTTGGGAAGATATATTTATTTATAAATTGATATATATTTTTTAATTGTTTCAACCAATTCTTACATAGCAAATAGATATGTATAGATGTATGGACGGATGGATGGATGGAATGTTATTACACTGTTTCACCATACAACTGACTTATAAACCAAATAATTCCAATTTCCAATTTCCAATTTCACTTTTTTAGACATTTTCTAATGTGCAGTGTTACATAGCCTTTAGTATTACCGTGCATCGTTTAGTGATATGAATAATAAATACACGGTGCGTGGTACGATGTAGGGCACAGGCAATTTATTAGTGGAAACTCACTGAGCGATATGATAGGAATTCTGTTAGAAATTGGTTAGAGAAGGCTACTGATCAATATGTAACAATGTTAGATATCTTACAAGCAATTAACATTATAATTCATTCTGGTCAAATCGCCTAATAAGAACAGAACTTGAAGAAAATATAATATTGTATTAGCAGTTATTTCAAGTCAGTGAGGAATTTGACATAATTTTCCAATTTTTGTATAAATTCTGACCAACAAAATACCCCCCAACCCCATCTACTCACCTCATGTTTTTGTTGGTTGACCAACGAATGTTTGTCGTGGCCGCACAATAGGAGAAACCATTGTGATTTATTTCGCTGCAAACAAATTCCGAGCAATGCAGAGTATATGAATCAATCCATTAATCTATTTTTTTGTTCCCTCCCTCCTCCCTCCTCTCCCCTGTCTACATTAATAACACAACTGACTCTGCCTCGTGACAACTCAATCTTAACTCCACCAAGACAAAATATTCAACATAAAACTTCCTGAAATTATTAGCAAAGTATAAAAGAACAAACCATTCTAACATAACCGTTCAAAACAAAGACTGTACAATTAAAATGTGAATTTTCACTTGTTGCTTTGGACGCAGGATGTTTTAATGTTTTACAATGAAAGTTAGAAATTATGGAAAGGTGCCTGAGAGAGAAAAAAAACATGTGACACGCATGGTAGCCATGTTCGTGACATTACTGAAATGTCAGTCAACTAACTATGGCCCTTTTTCATGTAACGTGACATGCTAGGCCTTCTTATAGCCTCGGAAAAACTATTGTTAATTCTTTCGAATATTGCTTTTTCTTATTCCATGTTACATTATTTAGAATGAGAATGCAAAAACATTCTTCTAAATTGAATGTTACAATGTCACGATGTACTTTTGAATCGTATTCCAAGAAGTAACAGTTGCTATTCCAAGGTTCCCTGTAGGCTAAATGGAGATTTAGAATCGTTAAAACGACATGTACAATTTCCCACTTGACTTTTAGTGTCTATCAATTATTACTGCCTCACAAGATGGAGAAGTAGTTTTCACAGTCTTCACATATCCAATAGAAAATGTTTAGAAGCACTAACCCTCTATCCCAGACCTGGACAAGAAAACTATGCCCTAAGGCCCCATTCACCGTGGTCAATTTTTCACTGCGATCTTAAATTCGCAAGCATAAAGAATTAACATTTTGACTAAATAATCACATAACCTCATACACTGATGGCTCATTAGTTAACCACAAACATATTTTCTGAAAATAAGTATTCTAGCTAAATACGTGACAATTGCAAGTATATCTTAGATCGCAATGAGAAAGTGCCCAGGGCGAATGGGGCTTGACAGGAAAGCAAAATCTATCCTATAAAGTCAGATTAGTCCTCCCTGCTATACTGTATATCTTTATAATTTACAAATAATCATTAGAAAGCATGAACCATAACTTTAACATTTTACTGCTAGTATCCCACAGTCTCTCTAAGATGTGATATCTCTATTACATTCAAGTATTAATATAAGTATGGACTATAACTTAAACATTTTACTGCTAGTACCCCATAGTATTTGCAGACTTCAGTCTATGTGATGACCCCATGGGGGATGGGTTGTTCGGCTTATTTCACCCCTGGGAGCATCTTCCCATGTGGTACACATCGTGGACATTCAGTTGCGAGGGTAACGTCACGAAAAAGGAATCACGCCCTGTTAGTGTTTATACAATACACTACTTGGGAATCATAAAGACGTGTACATGGAAGTCAGTAGACCGACATGACAGAAGTATTCAACTTTTGAGAGAAAAATAAGCTTTGATGTTGCTCACAGATTTGAGGACCAAATTAAGCTTGGTTCCTCACAAGTTTTTACATTTCTAATATTAAGTGTAGTGCACCAGGTTAAGATGGTCGGGCAGTGTTTCAAATCTGGTACCAATATGACATCCATCTTGTAGCAATATCAAAGAGGGAACTGTGCATGGAACAGTTGTATCATATCCTAATCATAAGAGACCCATCTACTTGTATTGTGGACATCCAACCATAAAGCCTATATTCCATATACCTATGTATCTGTCGATTTTAAAAATCACCAGCGGGAATATAGCTGAAATATAGAAATGTTATACGCCATTAGAAAGGTCTCATAGGATGTAGGGTTTTATACCATATTCTCAGAGAGAAAATCACCCAAAGGAGAAATCAGCAGCATCAAAATCAGTATGTGGAATACAGCCTTAAGGGTTAAATCACGAAAGTGGTATCAGGAGCCATATTGTCTTTATCATACACAAACAGAGGGTATACATTCTGAGTACATGAGTTCTTAGTGCCCCAGAATGTTTGCATTTCCCCAGTACACGTCCTTACCCCATAGGGTGAGATTTCCGAAGTATTTCACCCCCCTAGAACCCAGATGGTAGATGTTATAAGGGTAGCATCACAAAGACTGGAGCAGAATATGTTATTGTTTATAGTATATACTGACAAAGGCTATTTACCAGAAGTAGATGAATTACAGTTCGCCATGTCATATATAGCCTAGAAACAGCACTTCTGCTACCAAATAAAAACAATGCATTTACTATGTGTATGTATTTTAACCGAGTGTTTTACTGGTGCTTTGTACAGGTTTGAATACGATTTATTTATCCTAAAAACTTACACGAAAATCACAACGACACACAAATGTTGGCCCACAGAATCTCGTGTGCACCACCGGTTTCTAACACGTGAATAACACCTGTCAAAACATGTCCTCATCTTTAGGAAACCCATAAATGTTGTACTTATGGAGGCAAGCCTGCTTGATACTGTAAAGATGTAATTATAGCATTTTTACAGCTAGCACCAAATTTAGTGTCTGTGCAACTAGAATGTATACAATGACCCCATGGGGCGGAGATGTTTTGGGTATCTCACCCCTGGGAGCTCCACCCCCATGTGGTACACATCGTGGACAATCAGCTGTAACGTTAAAGTCACGAAGACGGAGTCAAACCCTGTTAGTGTTTATACAATACACTACTGGGGAATCATAAAGACGTGGACATGGAAGTCAGTAGACCAACATGACAGAAGTATTCAAGTGTTGGGACAAAAATAAGCTTTGATCTTACTCAACTATTTGAAGGCCAAAGCTGGGATTCTCACAAGTTATCAGATTTCTAGAGGTCCAAACTTCAGTTTAAGATCTAGGTTAACTTAGATTTCATTGTTACTAATGTTACCTGTATGGCTAGCTGTGAGCCTGCTTGTGACAATGCAATGTGTTATTTATTTTTATTGGGTCTTTTTTGTGTTTGACTAATGCTAAGTAGAAGTCCTGATAGTATGTGCCTAACACAAGACTTGATACAAAAATAGTTTGTATTGGTGTATATTTTTGTCTTGGTGTTCACATTTTGCATTGAGTCCAAGTTATTTGCATCGATATTCATGTTTTTATTTACTTACATTTTAGTCAAACTAAATTCAATCATGTGTGTTTGGCAAAACATACCAACACAAATATACGAAAATGCAAAATGTGATAAAGTATTTCACAAACACGATGACAATCACCTCACGTTGGGTCCAAAATATTATTTACTTTGCATTCTTTTGCAAATACACAGTTCAACGTATTCTATCAGCTTATAGGGGACATGTGTTACACTGTATGCATCAGTCAAAGGGGGTATTACACTCCACGACTCTGACTGCTACATTGGCACAATACGATGATATTACAAATAAACCGCATACAAGAGTGATATAATTGTTAAATTGACAATTTGAAGTATCTCAAATATGTGTAACAAAGAATATTATTTCTAATTTGTGTGACTTCTCAGCGACATTGTCATATCACAGCTTAAGTCGGGTAGTGTAATACCACCCCTAGCATGGTAGGCCCTGCCCCACGTCCTAAGCATTGTGACCACTCAGCTGTAAGAGTATTGTCACGACCGTTGAATCAGACCTTATTAATGTTTATACTAGAAACTGGCGGAGTTTGAAAACTATGGGAAGACTGGTGCACTCATGGATGTCCATAAGCATCTTTATTATATAAAGCCCAGTGTTTTTCCTGTGCCGGCTGTTTTGATCGGCTTTAATTTTGTTGGACAAATGCTATTAAAGCTTTATCAGATATAAGAAATTATTTGATAAGAAATGAATTTCTGCTCGGCGTTACTATCCTGGATTTACCATCAAGTCAGCTTTATTTTTAGTGGGATACCCTGCATGCCATGCACTTGAGGTGCAACATGGAAGCACTATGGTCATACGTGACAAAATTGCCCACCACAGCAATACCGACAGCAAATGTATATCGCTTTTTCAGATATGGTGATGCGACATTTGTTAATTACTATTGAATGATGCACACAAATACGGTAGCAATAAGACTATTAGTGGATAGACAACCTGGTGTTTCAATAAGCAGTATGCCATTGAACATAGCCAAGCAATATATGGTTCTTACACCCATTTACTCGCATTGCATAGGCCTATTCACCTTTTCATGTTCAAACCACAGTGTACCTTCCCATACATGACTTGTTCCCAACCATTTACATTTGGACCCATAGAAACCCATATCCCAATCGTTTTGATTGGGGTCTATCAGTTAGCATGGCCCGACACCATTGAAAAAGATGTATACTACGCCGAGGATGTGGCATTACTATAACATTGTAGTAACATTCAGGCTGTTTCTTTATTTGGTTCTTGTCACGTTCTTTTGATGACTCCCAATTATGTCGCTGCAACATACTGCCATGATGTTTTACTGTGACGCTATTAAAATATTCTGATTCTTCAATCCAAACAGAATGTTCTTATAGTATTCTGTTATGGTTCGGTCTTAATCTCACAGAAAATAACATTATTATACATTCTAATTCTAATTCGGTGAGGTTTCAAACTCACTATCAATAACATAAATGTTACGTGCCATCTTATTAAGTAACAGATGACCAAAAGGTATTGTTGCAGAACGGTTCTGTTATGTCACAACTTGGCTGGGTATATGTACTGGTCCAGAGTGTGTGTGTGTACCCAGAGTCAATGACCTCAGAGGGCAAGCTGTCCCCAGTATTTCACCCCTGATGCCCCCAGCCCCCCCCCCCCCCCACCCCCTCCATGTGGTAGTGATCGTAGACAGTGCTGTGTAATGGTTGGGTCACGATCGCCTCAGTAAGGACTGGATGTGTTTGTACCATCAACACCCCACCCCTACCCTTAGGTCTAATGACATATCTGACAGGAAGGCTAAGGGTTTGTGACATCAGGAGTAAGGGGTGGAGACAGGGGGGTAAGAAACTTACATTTGATGTCTTACTTAAATAGGGAACACTTTGAGTGATGTGACTGAAATTCGCAAAAGGGATTACTTGCAACTGATATCTGCTAATGTTAGATATTTCCAAATGGTTTGACATATATTTGATATATTTCTGGTCTCATGTGCCGATTACCTATGATAAAATTGAATATACGAAATAGATATACATCAGATTGTTTCAATATCTAAAGTGCCATTCCCACTAGGTGATTTTACCAACAACGGGTGACTGTACAACATACAAATTGGCCATCACAATCGCCTGGCGTTCATGACTGCCAGAGA
Organism: Lepidonotus clava; assembly: GCA_936440205.1. Classification (NCBI taxonomy): domain Eukaryota; kingdom Metazoa; phylum Annelida; class Polychaeta; order Phyllodocida; family Polynoidae; genus Lepidonotus; species Lepidonotus clava. Next base: position 47,412,552 of record OW387140.1, on the reverse strand, counting down.
TTCCCTGTGGGTATAGTGCACATTCTGGGTGACAGGCGATGGGGCGACAGGATGGACGGTAAAATCACTGGTAAAATCATGGGTGAAATTTTAAAATTGCTTAATATGACAGTCGCCTGGTGACAACGATGGCCATTTTGCCGTTGCCTGTTGCCCGTCAAAGGTAAAATCGTCGAGTGGTTATGGTCCTTAAGACTCATATGGCACTTCACAGTCAATATAATAATGTCACCTCACATGGTTCCATTAAGACTCTTTATAGGTGAATAATTGTATCCCAGAAGAAGCTGTTGAGTTAGTTAATTCTGGCAATGACGCACTTTGACTCATTAAATAGCTATACGATAGCAATGTTTGTTCAATCTACATACTATGTCATATATATATATATATGTGCGAATTTTTAGTGTTCAGGCAATCATTATGCAGACCCCCTCCCCAACTATTTTGTATTTTTTTGTTGGATTGTTTTGGAATCCTTGCCCCTCCCTCATTATTCACGATGCACCGTCTCGTGGTGTGAGCAGGTCCTGAGTATTTCACCCCTGAACAGCCCGGAATGAGCGCCCCATGTGGGAGGTATCAGACGCTGTGAGCTGTGAGGGGCGCATCACGACGTCTGAACCAGGGAGTGCGTCTGAACCAGGGAGTGTAGAGAGTACATAGAGGGGATACTTCTATACCTGTGGTCTATCACATAAGGGGTCTCTAAGTCCTCACTGTGGTCTCACTGTTGTGAGAGTTGGTTATGCGACGAAGCACAGAGAGTACAGAGAGTACAGAGAGGGGAGACTTGTATACTGGGGAGTATACTATAGAGAATACATAGAGAGGACACTTCTGTAGCCACAATGAACCAGGACCCACTGTCGAACTCTCTTGTTTTTTCTTTTTTTGTTTTCATCTGATTGTTTTGAAATCCTTGCCCCTCCCTTGTTATTCACAATGCACCATCTCATGGGGTGAGCAGGTCCTGAGTATTTGACCCCTGAGCTGCCCGGGATGGGCGCCCCATGTGGGAGGTATCAGACGCTGTGAGCTGTGAGGGGCGCATCACGACGTCTGAACCAGAGTATAGAGAGTACACAGAGGGGACACTTGTATACCAGGGGGTAAAGAAAGTACATAGAGGGTCTTTTGTATAGCAGGGAGTATAGAGAGGACACCCATACAAGCAGCAACATAACAAGAATGTTCTGTGACCATACTTCTTGGGTTAGTCTGTAACCTGCCCAATTTTCATGTAACAGTTACCTTATTTTAGGTAAAGTTGAAACCTACTAAAAAAGAATGTTATGATAGCATTATATTTTAGTGAAGTTGAGACCTTACTAATAAAGAATGTTATAATAATGCTATTATGATGTAAAAGAAATTTACAAGAATTTCACAATAACGTCACAGTGCAATGTTGCAATGTTAAGTTCTAAAGATGTTTTTGGATGCCATCAAAATAATGTAACAAGAACCAAAGCAGAACTAAACAGAATGTTAAAATAACATCATATTCTAGCTTGGGCACATGGAGGGGACACTTCTTTAGCCACAATGAGCCAGAGAGTATAGAGAGTGTATAGAGGGGACACTTCTATAGCCACAATGAACCAGGGACTATAGAGAATACATAGAGAGGACACTTCTGTAGCCACAATGAACCAGGACCCACTGTCGAACTCTCTTGTTTTTTCTTTTTTTGTTTTCATCTGATTGTTTTGAAATCCTTGCCCCTCCCTTGTTATTCACAATGCACCATCTCATGGGGTGAGCAGGTCCTGAGTATTTGACCCCTGAGCTGCCCGGGATGAGCGCCCCATGTGGGAGGTATCAGACGCTGTGAGCTGTGAGGGGCGCATCACGACGTCTGAACCAGAGTATAGAGAGTACACAGAGGGGACACTTGTATACCAGGGGGTAAAGAAAGTACATAGAGGGTCTTTTGTATAGCAGGGAGTATAGAGAGGACACCCATGCAAGCAGCAACATAACAAGAATGTTCTGTGACCATACTTCTTGGGTTAGTCTGTAACCTGCCCAATTTTCATGTAACAGTTACCTTATTTTAGGTAAAGTTGAAACCTACTAAAAAAGAATGTTATGATAGCATTATATTTTAGTGAAGTTGAGACCTTACTAATAAAGAATGTTATAATAATGCTATTATGATGTAAAAGAAATTTACAAGAATTTCACAATAACGTCACAGTGCAATGTTGCAATGTTAAGTTCTAAAGATGTTTTTGGATGCCATCAAAATAATGTAACAAGAACCAAAGCAGAACTAAACAGAATGTTAAAATAACATCATATTCTAGCTTGGGCACATGGAGGGGACACTTCTTTAGCCACAATGAGCCAGAGAGTATAGAGAGTGTATAGAGGGGACACTTCTATAGCCACAATGAACCAGGGACTATAGAGAGGACATAGAGGGGACACTTCTATAGCCACAATAAACCAGAGAGTATAGAGAGTACATAGAGGGGACACTTCTATAGCCACAATGAACCAGGGACTATAGAGAGGACATAGAGGGGACACTTCTATAGCCACAATAAACCAGAGAGTATAGGGAGTACATAGAGGGGACACTTCTATAGCCACAATGAACCAGAGAGTATAGAGAGTCCAGAGAGGCGACACTTCTATAGCCACAATAAACCAGAGAGTATAGGGAGTACATAGAAAGGACACTGCTATAGTCACAATGAACCAGAAATTATAGAGAGTACGTAGAGGGGACACTTTTGTACCAGAGAGTATAGAGAGTATGTAAAGGGGACACCTCTATGGCCAGAATGAACCACAAAGTATAGAGGGTACATTGTAGGGACACTTGTGTACAAGGAAGTATAGAGAGTACATGGACGGGATACTTCCACTTGCCCTATAGTAGGGAAATATGGAGGTGTAGTAGCAATTTATCCTACAGTTGGCACCATTTGGCATTGGTCACAGGTCATTCATTTGGTCATGGGCACATTCTGGCCATGGGTAAAGTCAGTCTTTTTATAACTCTTATACATCGTTTTCATTTTAAAGTGGCTCTGCCCTTGTGGATTAAAAATGAAACATTTTTGGGGGGGGCTTTTCCTATATATAAAGTAATGTGACCTAGGTACCAAACGCCCCAAAAGGTAGGCAAAGTGGCAGATTGTGCAGGTTCTTCGGAAAGGTGTATAACTAGACATATTATATGTTTGGCTAATTCAGATCCTCAGTGTCCTAGGGTAGTTTATTCCCATGTATCAGTTAAACCACTATTCTTTGGGTGGCTTGAGTAAATCTTATCAATACTAATCATGACTAAAGTTACAATGTCTCTCATTTATATGTATACTACATTAGCTTGTTTTACAACATCAATATATACAAACAAATAACAGACACAATATTAAATGGTTCCGTTCTTTATTGGACCCTATTGGTAGAGTTTGCATATCTACAAATTGGCCACTGTCCTCTCCCAATATCATCCTATATCTCTGCCCTCCCCTGTTGTAGTTGTGTAGACAGTAACTCCCCATCTGGCCCCAGGGGGTGTTATAGGGAGGGGCAGGGGGAGGTGGACTTTGTGAATCTTGTCATGAGCCGGTCTGCCCCCTCACTTAATGCACTGTTTGGTGGCACAGCCATTAAACCAAGATGTCCCATGAACAGTTTTTAACTTGTTGGCATCTTTTCAAATGTCATAGGGTTTTTAAGTTGAGTCTTTGCAAGCTCGTCCAGCCACGCAGGAGATCCATTCCCTGTTTGTTATCAGTACTTCACAGGGGCGGCTCCACGAGGGACGGGGGTCCAGGGGGTCCTGACCCCCCCCCCCCCCCTTTTTTTTTTTTTTTTGGTGGACCCCTAAACAACAACAAAAACGGGAAAATGCCACATGTTTATGCGCTTATGCACATCGTTTTGGTACTCAGCCTATATGCTGACCCTGCCACCTTTCGAAAATTCTGTATCCGCCCTTGCTTTATACAAAGCAAAGAACATTATTTTCAATAATACATAGCTGGAAATTTTCCTGAGTGGATCTCAAACGCTGACACATCATCATCGTCATCATTCTAACAGCACACATATAGTCAAAGTTCAATATCCTAGACTGGAAACTGCATCTTCCCCATACCAAAGATAATCCTGGACCCTGAGTATAAAATCTAATTCCCCACCAAATGTGACCAGTCGTGGGATATGGTAACCTTGAGAGATATTGAGTAATTTTCTCTAAAGCCATTATTAAGTGAATTATTGATGAAAATATGTTAATAATCCATACTTTAGTGAAAAATTGTACTTAGGCAGAATTTTTCGGAGATTACAATTTTAATCTCAAAAACATTATATCTCTTTATCACAATTGCATTATGGGTAATTTGGCACATGAAGTCCATTTCTTAAGGTGGGTCAGAATAAGCAACAAGCCATTGTTACCATGGCAACAAAAAATAGAATGTTTGGGTTTCATAGACTATTTTACTCAAGTATTCTGACAAAAGTTTTATTCTTTCCTTTAGTGAAAACTGCTAGTTGATTGAGCATCTGTCTGAGAAGTTACCATATTTTGAATAATTGTAATAATAAGAAAAACTAATATTTTTAATCAAATAATGTTTGGTTTAACAAGGCATAGTGTTGAAATGAAGCATATTAACAAAATGAGAGGTGTTTTTACATAACCCGGGTAGGGATATTCAAACAAGCACATCTTGGCCCCTTATAGGAATATTTGAAAATGGTTTGCACCATTTGAAAGAGGAGATTGTGAATTCCAAAACAGGCTTTTACCCCAATAGGACACCATTTCCCACGTTTGGTCACAAATACCCTTGCCTCTCCAGCCTCTCCCCCAGCTGGTCTGGTGCTGTTTATGCCATAAACCTCCCTCCCGGGCTGTTTTACGGAGGTACTGGGGGATAAGGTACTCTGCAGGTCGTGTCGGCAGTTACTCAGGCAGACGAGTACTTTGGGGTCGATCCATGGGATGAGTAACTCCCTTAAGGGGGGAGGGGGGGGGGGAGGGGGTACTCTATGTGGGTTTGTGTACCCAGTGCAAAAAGAGGATAATAGTGCAGGAGTTATGGTTTTAATCGAGGGAACGACAGGAAAGGGTGACTGCAGCATTTCTTTTTATATTATTATTAGGCTTTTTTTTTCTTTTTTTTTTTTGGGGGGGGGGGGGCGGGGGGGAGATAAGGGAGGGGGGTATAGACATAGTAAACGGACCGATGGAATTGAAAAGGCACGACCCAAAATACACCTACGTAGTAGAAAGAAAGTTAAGTTCAAGAAGTCTAAACGGAAGTATGCTAAAATCCGGAAGAGTCCTCTGCATCGGGGTATCACATTGTGGGACATGATACCACATGATATCCAGAAAGCGACCACAAAATTCAAATTCAAGGTCAATATTAAATTAGTCCCATTTCCCCACATAAAGTTAAAGGATATGTGCTGATCAAAACTGCCTGTCTGTTTACTGAAACATAGAAACTATATTACACTATGCTCATCCTTGTTCATCCTTGTTCACTCTTACATAACTATACCTTTTTGATTCATCAACTTAAATCTCACCCGATATAACTTGGCTGGAAGATCATGTAAATACGTGAAGTCAATAAACGAATTTAAAAAAAAAGAAAGTATAGTGCACGGAGGAGGCAGTCCAGTTTTAGACGGAATCACGGAAACATTAATGGATGTTGGCACTTCATAATTCACGGAGGTATTTGGTAACTTTGGGATTTTGCACCGTATACATAGCGATTAGTAGCACTATGAGTTCCTATCAAAAGGAGGCTTTTGTGTGTTGCTGTTTCACCGTGTCCCATGATTCATCTTCATATGGGTTCACATACTTTTTAATAGTAGTCGTAAATAATTCTGACAACACATAACGTATTGGCACTTATCCACATATAGAGTAAGGAGTAAAACGATGCATACACATGCACGCAACGTTTTCTTTTCTTTTCCTCGTTAGCAAGTTTAATTCCCCACTAAAATTGAGGGTCAGGACCCCTGGATCCGTCCCCCCCTTCGGGATCCGCCCCTGTATAACCGCTGTTGTATGAATATCCGCACGCACTGTGTATTCATCACATTGTAGCATTTGATATAATGATACTCACACTGTTTGATTCTGTCGTGATAAATGTCTTTCCTGGCATTGACGTCATTCGACCTAAACATGCCCGTTGGCGGCACACTCTCAATAACGTGGGTATCTGTATGGAGCTACCTTGTCTGGGGAGGTCTCAAATTATTAAGGAAGATATTTTTGAGCATGATATTCATGATAAATAATAATCTATCATGATAAATAATAATCTATATATTATCGGGTCTAAATCGTTCAATAATGTTTAGGCATTCTACAGAAAGTTTCTGTCAAATTGGAACAAGAAATCGGCAGTGAGCAACATGTGAAAATGTTTCCAATGGCACCAACTAATAAATTGGCACCAAATAGTCAGTAAATACCACCCCTCTCTTTTTATCATAATCCTAGATCCGCATCTGTGAGTGTGTCAAAGCTTGAATCCTGGATATGCCTCTATAAGTCTGAGTGCGAATCCTAGATCTGCTAATGTGGATATGTCTCCGGGGGAATCTTTAGATCATCCACTGCAGATCTGCCTCATTGCAACTCCTGGATTGGCTTCCCTGGGACCTTCTGAACATGTCTCTCTGAGTGCAAATCCTGGATCCTATACTTTTAGTTTGTATGATTGCGAATCCTGGATCTGCTAATGTGATTCTGCCTCAGTGCGAATCCTTGATCTGCTACTCTATGTCTCTCTGAGTGCGAATCCTTGATGCGCTTCTTTGGATCTTAGTGTGATTTACCCAGTTCTGAAGGGTACAATCCCAGTCAGCTTGTGACATAACAGAAACATTCTGCAACCATTATACTTTTTAGTCAGTTTGTACTTACTAAGATGACATATAACAATTATGTTATTGATGGTGAGGTTGATGGTTCTCAACCTCACCTAATCAGAATGTTATAATAACATTAATGTTTGGTGAGGTTAGGACGAAACCCAAAACAGAACATTATAAGAACATTCTGTATAGTTGAAGAATGTAACCAGAACGTTGTAATGATGTCACTGTGCAATGTCACGGCACGGGATTCATCAAAAGAACATAACAAGAACTGAATACAGAACCAACCAGAACATTGCTGCAACGTTATAATAACGTCGCATCCTTGGCTGGGATAGGATTATTTGAAATGGCTCATAATATTGACATCCAATAAACCTGACAAACAAGACCCCCACTTAGCCCCCCCCCCCCCCTCCACATGACGTCTTTCAGGTCTGATTTACGGCTCCCCAGGCAGAAACCATGTTAATGACGTCGGTTCACATCACGGGTTCTCAACCCGAGAATTCTCCCTACCACTGATAGCTGATTTAAGGCATTTTCTGCACATGCAGGCTAATTTCCACTAATTTGTTAACAAATCCACTCGAACCGCTGTTGAAAGACTATAGGAAGTACAGAAATATTTGCTATTTATCCATCTGTAATGAAAATATTTTCAAACCAAATTAGGAATCATATAAGATATTTATGGATACAAACTGACAAATATTGTGTTTTAACCGGGGACGTGGCTTTATTCTCTTATTCTGATGCAAATTCCGCACACATGCAGGCATGTCAGATTCTGTGAAAGGTTATGCCATAGCATACCAGTCGTAACCTATCAGGCTCCAACCTGTAACATGCAAAGGTGGAGGGACAAGTCAATTTAGTACTTGTAATATGTAGGTCTGCGTATCGGTCATGTGACTCAAACATGCACCTAAAGGCAGTATATTAAGGCGCATCCCCATAGGGGTGATTAGTCGCTGATGATTAGCTCTAATTCATCAATGACTAGCTGTAATTCATCGACGACTCTTCGTCGTTGACAATTAGTCATCGACAATTAGAGGAAAAATATCAGAAATGTCTGATTTTCTCACCCTATTCTTCAACGATTAGTGTGTCTAAAGCCCCATCCCGGCCATGGCCACTAGGCGATTTTGACCCGAGTCGGCCGACTCATGGGCCCTAAAATTGGCCGATTGTGCTAGTAGAATCGACCGATTCTAGGGGCGACTGGTATAGAACATGTACATTTCAATATACTATACTAACGGCTGATCATAATAACCTAGTAGGTATGGGGCTTACTTGCCAGCCAATATGGGGCCAGTGGTCTTTAGCTTCGTTGTTGACGACTAAGTGTAACTATTCGCCTCGTGGGGATCCAGTATTACACTACACGACTTGAGCTGTGATATGATGATGTCACCGAGAAGTCACACATATAAAAATAAAATACTCCGTTACACATATATGTGAGATACTCCAGATTGTCAATTTCAAACAATAATATCACTCCTGTGTGTGAGTTTTCTGTGATATCCTCATTTCCTCGCTGATATCGCAACTTAATTAGGTCGTGTAGTGTAATAGGGCTTTTATCATTTTTAGATCATGTTTCTAAGAATTGTGATGAATTTAGATTAGTCCTCATAATCCACACATCCTAATAGTTAAAAGCAGCACCACTTATATTATGTGCAATGTTCTTGTCTTAAGATTAGATTATCTTCCTGTTCTCACCTATAATCGTATACGTGAAATAGATAACGAAAGAAACTCGTTGTCGCATGAGTAGAAACACTGTCATTGGTAAATTATCCTATCAAAAAACTCAATGTCTGAATCAGTTACGACAGTTGGAAACATCCCTTGAGCTCTGTTGTGCCCCATACCCACTGGGACACTTTTATACAATCGGTCGACGAGTTGGTAGTCAAATCGTGTTATTCCAGTGATCGCCTGTAAGTATCCCATATTGCAAGTATCTAATATTGAAATCATGGTTTGATATGAATTGGTGGTAAAATCGGCCGATTCTACCCTTAAAATTGGCAGATTTTATCACCAATTAGTCTGCCGATTGGGTTATAATCAATAAGTGGGTATGGGGCTTTAGAGTTAGTTCACACTTGGCTCAATGAAAGCTCCCAGATCCGTGGTTTAAGGGGGGCTTAGTGATGGAGAAGCCGTTAATTGAAATGACAGCCCCAGTTTCATTGGTTTCTCACCGAACTGAAAATCCTAAACACACACTGTCAATTTCCTGTGTGGTTATCTTCTGAACGGCTTGTGGTTGGCTTCACCCTTTCTAAGGGTTACGTGTTGGTTATAAGTGGGTTTTTACGTCTTAGATCTTTAGATGAGGTAACCATTTACACTTCTCAATTGAAGTACTATAGAAGAAGTAATTGAAAACAGAAACTGGTGATTGCACATATATCTATATCTTGTATCATCTCTTCATAATGTGAAGGAAGCTTTATCAATATATTTCTTATCTATTCAAATCTGCTTCATAATGTTAAGGTTTGTCTGAATACATTGTTCACAAATTTATCATTTCACAATCAACGGAAGCATTACTTCCTGTCTTTTTCTCAATGTGAATATGAGTCAGCGAGTGCATACAACACAAGCAAATAGAAAGCACAAACCAAGAGACTTTCTTTTAAATCTGGAATAGAATAAGACATTGCCCTCCAGCAAGCCATGTAAGTTTGGCAGATTCCTAGTTGACAGAATCCAACAGGCAGGGATGGCAGTAGATGTGTTTTTCTCACCCCTGGAAATTGTTTAGTTTTTGTCCCAAACCATACTGTGCTAGCCCCTGGAGCCTGCAGCGGCGCGTGTCGAGGTTATGTCGTGACGGCTCGAGTGGCTACAGGGTGGTCGGCAATTCACAGAAAAAAGGGGAGAAAAAAGCCATTGGAGATCCAAGGATCTATCAATTCTATCTAATAATAGGGGGTGAATTAAGCTTGTCTTTTCTCAAAGGCTGGATTTGTCAAATGTGCCATTATTACCTTAATACGATGATATTTCTTTTATAATATATGTTTATATTATAACAAAACATGGGGTCCCCATCCCCTACAGTTGATCATACATTTATATTATTAGCTATACACACACATATATATAGGCCTATATATATATATATATAGTATGGTGAATAGCCTGGGAATATTATCTTAGAATTTAAGATGTGAGACACACGTAATATTATATAATATTAGGGATGTAAAACCCGCCCCCTCCTTGCTGTTTTTCTATATATACTGTTCACACTTGAAAGTTATAGGCCTATCTTCGTATTATGTTGACAAAACTGTACGAAACAAATAGGAAGTTTTATCAAACAAATATTGCCTATCATATCTTTTGAGGCAAAAGCATTATAACGTGATCTTCGTAACTGATTTTAGTGATTAGGCTAATAATGTGAATTTTGTTTAGTGTCTCATAATGCCTGATTCTGCCTGTCACCAAATAGAAGTGATGTCATTGAAAAAAATCTTGAAGAGGTTGTGTTTAAATCCCTGCTTTGTTACATGGAAAGCCACAAAAATGATTTATATCATCGTTCACCAAGCATGGGACCCTCAGAAAGAAAGGGAGGGGTCACTAGTGAGCATAATTCCGGTTTCCAGATCCTTGTAACAGTGCCTGAGGAAACTGTACAACAGTGCTAATTACTTCCTTGTACAGAGAGGCATGGGTTACTGAGAAGACGTCTGCTTGGATTAGGCCCAGCACTGGTCTAAATGCCCAGGCCCATATCCAAAACTTTTCATGGGAGGGTGACCATTTCAAAAAGCAGACTTTCTAGAGGTAAAATAGCTTAAAGCTAGGGTGACGTCGTAGCCGGGGGCATATTTTACAATGTAAGAATGTAATCTGGGATGTTATTGGTCACATCATGAATCTGGCAGCATGATTATCAGAGAGGCATTAAGGATACGAGAGAGTTTTTACAGGGGTAGCAGAGCGCCAGGATAAGAGGGGAGGAGGGAAAACGAAGATATTGTTTTTTCAAAATGTGGACCTGGCCCAGCTTGGGGAGGTGACGCGTACCCCTCGGCTATGAGTTTTATGTGGCCCGTTGCACAATGGGTTTCGTAACAACGAAAATATTGTAAACAACGAAAGAGTTCGTTGTTACTTTTATCTTAACAATGATGGTTTTGCAATATTTTTTTTCTATATTTAGAATAGCCTCGAAGAGCTGTAACTTTGACTGAATTTTTTCTAAATTTTTTCTAGTTTAGAACAAGTAACAAAATTTAATTTCATTCATTAGATCCCGAGATATTGTATTTTCGTTACAACGAAACTTTTCGTTACTAAGCAAAAGTTCGTTGTGCTTTCGTTGTTTTATCTTAGTAACGAAATTCTATTGTGCAACGGGCCAATGATGCCTTACACAGGTCATGATCAAATAATATCAAATTAATGATAGAATCATAATTATTTTATATCAAATTATGATTTCATAAGGTTAATTTCCTGAGTTTTCTTAGATCATTACTTGGTCTCCTACCTAGGTCTGAGTGGGCACCGACTTGTCACGAAATGCAGGGGCGGTAGCTTGGCATCGGTTATTAATCACAATATCTAAATGGTGCTCCCCTACTAGGAAATAGTATAGGTGTGAACCTTTGTATTTGACATGGGGATGTGTTGGTATCAATGACATGTAAGATGGAATATTGAGAGATAATGACATGGGACATTAGGATATCTAAAAGGAAAAGCCCATTCGCCCTGTTTGCCAGGGTATTACATATTACATTGTTACCAAATATATGTAAATTTGGTATATACATGTATATATGTATATATCCATTGTGCATATCAGGGAGAGGAAGATGGATATGTATGTATGTATGTATGTATGTATTTCTGTATTTCTGTGTGTGTGTGTGTGTGTGTGTGTGTGTGTGTGTGTGTGTGTGTGTGTGTGTGTGTGTGAATGTATATATGTATGTATGTATGTATGTTTGTATGTATGTATGTATGTATACACATACAATTATCTTTTGACTATTATTCGCGGAATATTGATATAATTATTGATTCCATGATGAACTATTCTAACCACATCATAAGTGGGAAACCTCAGGATCCATAATAGACTCCTCTACCTTTACCCTCAAACGTTGATAACCCAGTGAGGTCTTTTTCCCCTGTGCCCGCCCCCACCCCGACCACGTGTCAGGGGGCAGCTGGCACCGTGCCAACTGGGTCAGGACGACGTAATACCCGCCGTCTCCCTGCCAAGACGACCTCAGCACCACTTGGCAGCCCCCCTTTAAGGGAGCCAACCAGTGGGGGGGGGGGGGGGGTTAATTGAGGATGTAAAGGGCTGGGTACAGGGTTTCAGAAATAGGGGGAGTGAGTGAGTGAGTGTTTCTGTTGGGTGTTTTATGCCGTACCGACAGCCAGGGTCATTTTCACGGCGAAAACAGTTTGGGACGAATTCTGTCTTTGATGATCGTATCTATGAGATGAAGGTGACAGGGTGGGCAAACAGCAGGGGATCAAAACCTGGAAATCATTTTTGCTGTACCTTATCCCTTAGTGAACCCAGCACCAACCGGGAATTGAACCCAAAGAACCACTCGGTCAGTGCTGGGTCTCCCCTATTGTCACCTTGTAGATAAGCAGAGGCTACTGAGGGCCTATATTCTTCCCGCGAACCCCCATGGGGAGGAGGAGCGTTGCATATAGGCTAAAGACCCTATTAAATTACACGACATAATATGACAATGTCATATATGTGAATTTGTCTGCAATACCATCATAATGCGTCCATAATGCAGCCCAAGTCATGTATTGTAATACATGTACCACCTTTAGTAGACCAAAATGGTGTGCATTTGCATTCTCAGGCCTGACCCTTTTTTTCCCTTACGTTTACGTCCCCATAAAAGGCCAGGGCAGGGGGAAGGATCAGAACTCATTTGGAAACTCCTCTTGGATCTGGTTCTGTGGGTCTGTAGAATAAAAGTAACCCTGATGTCACCATTTTGAATTGACAAAATCATAATAATGTGGCCGTGTCAAAATTAAGAAAAGATGACACGCCCCATGACATTACCTTTTAAAATAGATATAGATGTATAAATATAGATGTATAATTCATTAGATGCAACGAAAAGATAAGTATCATGTTAAATGCATGTAAAATGTGTGGGAGGAGAACCAGTAGGCGTTTTGTCACATTGTAGATCACGTAGGTTTGTTCCTCGTCTACCAGTAATACCAACCCAACCAATAACACTACATTACCTCCTCTGACCTACAAAGGAACTAATAGACCACTTTCACTTAGTATATATATGCCTTGCACAATAGATATATAATATAGGTGGCAAATTACTGCAAGAGATATATTTCCTATGTCCTAGAAACGTACTTAGGCTGACAAATAATTCATCTGAAATAGAAGGTAAAAGCCTTTAAATCTTATTCGGAGGAAACATTCATTTAGTGTAATTTAACAGCAAAAGCTAAGATTCCCTTCCAAATGGGTCCATTCATAAACATACCATAGGGCCAGAACATGACTGGTTGAAACTATATATTATGTTATCACTTATGATGGCGTAACTCTATGTATATACTTTATACTTTGACCTGGGTGACCTCATGGCCTTCAGGTATTTCTTTACTTATTGTTAGCTGGCTCTTGTTTGCTTTAAACCCTAATTAACTGCCAGGCTCATATCAAAGGCAGTGCCTATTTGTAGCGGTAGGACCAAATGGCAGACATGCAGCAACCACTACCATTATTTCCAAAGGTCTTTGGTGTGACTCGGCCGGGGTTTGAGCCCATGACCTCCGACACTCGAAACGGCCAACCTACCAACTGAGCTACCAAGTCTGGTCATTTTATACTTATGTGACATACAAAAACTTAGCTCAGTTACATGAATTGTTTGTGCCAATTTCATATGGCACCCACATCACACCTCAAGTTACATATATGTCAATCCCCTGTGGACCGAAGGCCTTCCTAGGAACCCATTGTTATATATGAACAGACAACTAAAAGTGCTCTACAGAAAATGGTCTATACAGACAAGGATGCAATCGTGTAGAAGCAGGCGCTATACATGAAACACGATGTGGGTATCGCGTGTTTCGTGTCGCATGCAGGAAAGCACGCACTTTCTTACTGTTATCGTAAAAAGAAATACATTGAGTGATAAGTTGAGTGATACCCTGCCTTCACCACATGATCTGACAAGGTTACCTTCCTGTATTGAGATCTACATGCTCTTCCTTCACTTTATTCTCATATACCTCTGTTCATCACTACTTATATTCCATTTATAAAAGACCATTTCAAGTACACGCTTATAGTGACTATATCTATGAAGGACATGTTTCTCACTAACAAAATCATAAGAATATGTCTTCAGAAACTCACTTCTTTAAATATGGCCCTTTTTCCAAATCTCTTTAGTGTCTAAATTCTAGAATATATCTAATAGAACGTAGAAATATCAAAATCAACTTTTCCCATCTGTTGTATGATAAAGCCCTCGGTAGAACAGGTAGTATATCAATGTAGTAGAATAAATATAGGTGGGCTGTATTACCCGTTCACCCAGCAGGCAGTATAATCCAAGTGATATTCCCAATGTGTGTTTAAATACAAACACAATAGTTAATATTTGAAAGGTTTGGTAATGCTCCTTCAAATGTTATATGGGGTACATGGTTCCATGCATAATTTTCAGACAAAAAATGAATATTATGGAGACGAAGCTTGTGCTTTCTCCCAGCTACAACTGTATGAAAAGTTGTTTCATACTATAGTGTAAGGTCAAGCAACATACCAATTTCAAAAAACGGAAACGTTGTGAATTAATATTTCCAAAATTTTCAGAAAGAAAAATCAAACAAATACAAATTTAGCATTATCAAAATCGACCTATAGAATACAGTCTTTAGACGGAATACCCAACACAATAAAGGCCTATGCCATCCTCCCACGCCATTTACCTTACTGCTGGCTGACATGCGGCAGGCTTTCTTAAGAATTGGGAGCACTCCAAGTAATAAGAGCCATAATTACTCTTTTTTCATCAAGATTAAATGGGCCTTTTTTAAGTCTTTATAGGCTTGTTTCTCTAGCTAGCTGTAAGTGTCTTACAGGGGGAATCGTGATAAGGATCCTTATGTCGTGATGGTGGGCAAGGGAATAGTTAGTTAATAGATATTAAAGCTTTTATCTTCTTTTTATTAAATTGACTTTAGTTGAATGAAGGCTCCTTTTCCTGGAAATGTAATGAGGGGTTATTATGTACGCATGTCCTACTGAAATTCCCATTAAAGAAAAGGCCAAATAATGCTTAAGAAATGACTGAGGATTATGTGGATATGGACTTAAAGTAATTAGAAAGGTTAAATGTGTATCATTTAAAAAAGATAATTTCAATTATCGTAGGCAACTTTTTGCCATCACAAATTACACAATGGTTTCTGTAGGCTTCTGTGGGTTGCCACCGAATACTTATAAGGTAGAATACAATAAATGAGTTTAGAAGATAGGTGGTAGCCAAATTGTAATTAAAATTGCAGTGATATTAGGAATCCTGTGGCCCATCGCATAACCAAACCTTCGCAACAGTGAGGGTTTAGATATGGATCTTGCAACAGGGGCATCTTTAAGGTTTTCAAAATGCAAACCCTCGCTGTGTATTTCAAAAGCTGAGGGACACAGCTTTCATTTGCTTCATCAGAAGTAGGGACACAGTTATCATTTGCTGAAAACAGAATATTAAAATAATGAACCCAGAATCTTCCCCCAACACATTTCAAAATTGGATGTGCCAACCCTCATTGTTATCGCCAAAGTTGGATCCCATTACTGTTCAACAGGAATGGGTCTCACTGTGGGTGCCCTTGCAACAGCGAGACCCGTTAAGCGATGGAGCACTGGCAGTTCTATCCGGCTCCCATAAAGCACTCTGTGGCCCATCGCATAATAGAACATATAACACCCATATAACAATGGGTTTGTCAAATGACGCACTGTTGTACAACACCTAGCATCAAATTTCACTTACTTCTAAGCCAAATTTCACTTAGTTTCAAGCCAAAATTCTCAGTATTATTCGATCCAAGATCTATGTTTTAGAACATTTTACATAATTCAAATCAGTCCAGTAGAACAGCCACAATTCAACAGCGTGTCCCATCACAACAGCAATGTCCTTGTTGCAAGACATTGAATTGTTACACGATTTCATTTTGCAACGGGCCACTGTGCTGCATCACATAATCAAACCCTCGCAACAGGGACGTTGCTGTACAAGGACGTCCCTGTTGCAATGGGTCCTGCTGTTGAATTGTGGCTGTTCTACTGAACCAATTTTAATTGCATTCTGACAAAATATATATATAGATCTAAAATTCCAAGATTTTTTAGCCCAGAAAAATGGATAGAAGTGGGTGAAAATTTATGCTGAGTTTTGTGAAAAACAGGAGAATTTGACCAAACCCTCCTTACACTTTTCACTGCTGCGATACCCAAATCAGACTTGGTTTTAAAGTCTTGCTGTTTCGAGGGTTTGACTATGTGCCGGGGGACTCAAGGCCACTGCTCCGTCACCCCCCGCCATGACACATATACCTCCTGTGATGAGCAGCTCACCAGGACCAGTTTTTACCTGAGCCCACCTGGCCTGCCCTACTTGTACTCTGCCCTCTCCACACCTGTTGTCCTTTCACATACTTCTTAAATGTATCCTTTATTCAGGACTACATCATTGAGGTTTGGACTAGATCCAGACTTTTGCTTTATGTTGGTGATCCATGGTGCAGTGATGGACTGAATATTGACTGTGCACCCATTTGGATATTGGTTTGGCAGAAATAGAATAGAATTCATAATGGAATTTTGTCTGATAAAATTGAACCTTGAAGTGTACTAAAAAATACATGAAAGTTAATTAAAGCAGAGAAAAGAATTGGGATACGTACACTGTAAGAAGTAACTACTGTAAATTTACAGCAAAAGTTGCTGGCAGCAAAGGTTCCAGCAACTTTTGCTGTAAATTTACAGCACTCTTTGTACTGTAAATTTACAGTATAATGTACTGTTGATTTCCTACAGCAAAATATGCTGTAAATTTACAGCAGACAGAGTGCTGTAAATTTACAGCAAAAGTTGCTGGCAGCAAAGGTTCCAGCAATTTTTGCTGTAAATTTACAGTACTTGCTGTAATTTTACAGTATGCTAAAACAAACATTTTACCACTTTATCTTTATTAATTTCCTTTCCAAAATCCAACTAAATGTTGGAGAAAGGCTTAATTCCAACCTCAAACCAATGTGTTTAGGATGAGGGATGCATTTATGCTAAGAGTATTAGCAAATACATACATGGAATGGTGTTACAATAAGAAACTACCAATCCAACACAGACCTATGAAGGCAATTTGCTACCAAAAAGGTGTCTCAATCAGACAATTATCTCTGTATCTTGAAATTATTAAGACAGAGTAGGGATATCTATTATGTGATATAGTGGATTAGTATTTGGATCTCTTTATCACATTTAATTTTAATTTAATATAAATAATTCATCTTGAAATATAGTTTTAAGATAAAAACTGCCAACGTTTTACTGATGATAAGCATTTGCCCCACCTGGTGGAGAATAAATTTACATGAAAAAGTACTGTAAAATTACAAAGCCGCTGTATTTCAGTAAATTTACAGTACTAATACTGTAATTTTACAGTGGATATTGATGTAGAATTTCCAACAGTAAAAAGTGCTGTAAATTTACTGCAAGAACTGCTGTAAATTTACACCAACTTTTTACAGTGTATTCTAGCACCGGTATAGATCCTTGCCTTATATGCATTTCCATACATGGATTTCACAGATATGGCATTTCCCATACATAAATAGATATTTTACGTTTTATCTAGATGTTCTTGCACAGATTTCTTTGCTATCTAAATCTCTCATATACTTCACCTATTCTGATCTTAACAGTTTAATATACACTGTATATATTAAAATCACTTGTATGGATTATGCTTGTGGCTAGAAACCCTATACCTACTCCCTGCTACTAACTTTCCTTCTATTTCTCTCTGCCCCCACTGCTGTTTGTTGGTTTGAACCACCAGACTCACGGGGATATATCACCCTTGCACCTAGATGACCGAATCTATCAGAAGGTAGAGACCATACCCTTACACTTATACCGAGGCAGGTGTTCTTGTATATGCAGTATCCCATAGGCAGGACACCACATACAATGGCTGATGGCACTAGGCCTTTGATAACCCTGTCATTCACCACAGGGAGAATGTCTAATATCCCCCTCTGCTAAACCTCCTGTTTCTTTTCAAGGTTATAAAGGCCCTCCTGCCTACTTCCCTTCTTCACAGCTTCCATTCACACCTTCTACTCTAAATTCTACACTTCCTGTGCATAAGCTACTTTCCTTTTTTCTGTCCCCCTTCCACGTCTAGTCTATTCCCAAACGTTATCTTGTCATAGGACAGTATTACACTTTGTCCCACTCTTCACCCTCTTTTCCTCTCTGCTTCAAGTTGTCCTACTCTTTTATGTTTCCCTTTCCTTAAAGATAATATTGGGATTTTTATTTCGGGTAATTCAGCAAAAAATGAAATACAAGAATGAATTAGCCTCACAATTTTAGTTCTTTTTCTCCATTCTCTTTTTACTTATTTACTCCTATTTCTCGTATCTTTCTCCTTCCATCCTCCCCTCCCTTCATTTTCCCCTCTTCCCTTCTTCCCCTCTTTCCCCTAGTTCCCCTCATTCCCCCCCCCCCCATGTCCCAGAAAGGCAGTTGCCGATTTAGAGGGTGCGCCCATGTGCCCCTTTAATTACAAAATTTCGATTTTTTGATGCAAATATCGGCCCAAAAGTAGGTAGGGCATTTTTTTTCCAAAAGCGCCCCCACCCCTTCCCCCTTTTCAAAATCCTGTATCCGCCACCAGGGGGGGGGGGGTATAGGATTTTCGAAAGAGGGGGGTCAGTATAAAGGCTATACGTACTGAAACCGCATGCAATTGCGCATGTATAGCCTACTTGTGTACACACGGCATTTTCTCCTATTTTTGTAGTCTAGGGGTCCACCAAAAAAAAAAGGGAGGGGGGTCAGGACCCCCAGGACCCCCCCCCCCTGGATCCGCCTCTGGTCCATTGAAAGGGGCCCTATAGGCGACCACCACCAACCAGCGGTCCCCTCCGGCCGGGCACAGGCTGCAGCCAGCGCTGCCTGTTTCCATGGTAACCCCCCGCCCGCCCCCCCCGGTCTGATCTATGATGGACTGCTAATGAATCTCCGCCGTCGCCATGGCAACGCCATTAAAGAGGAGGCGTCGGGCAGGACGGGCCGCCCGCTGCCTTCTGGGAAGGGTCTATAGTCTGTCCAGTTAGACCAACTGCTGGACCAAAGTTGGACTGTATAGCAGCGTCCATTTTCGGTGGGAATTCTACACTGTGTCCCAGCATGCTTTGGGTAGGACCATAAACCAGCCAGCAGTCTAACAACAATCATTGGAGTTACCCATGCTATTTGTCGAGGGCCAATAGAATAATTCTTAACAGATTTCAACTATAGGTTTGGGACACAAGAAACAGCTCAAAAACCTGAACATTTTCTGTCACCTCCTGTTTGTTCTTCTTTTCCTATATTCTCGTAAATTCATTAAAATGCAACTTCAATGGCACATTCAAAGTGTAATGACCATATGTGTCCTGTTAATGTACAAATCTTCATATAAAATAACAATCAAAATATCTAACCAGAATTCTTAATGATCGCTATGTCACAATAAAAGGTCCGCGAAATGAACTGTTTCTTGCTGACCAGATCTATAGCCAATATTTAATAAAAGCCATTGACTCTTGTGGGTGAACGGACCCATTATTGAAGAAGATATCTTGATCAGAACCAACTGGGAAGGGTCCAGCCGGTGCAGGGCTCTCTCGTCGGCCCGGTCCCGTGGGCGTTTGTGTCGAGGGATCTGATTGGTTGTTGGTCTGAAGGGCCCTCTGGCCAGCACTTGTCAAGACTTCACAGTAACCAGGTTCTTGTACCTTGGCTGGGCGTGTATCATTCGGTTCCTGAAATTGTCTGTGATAAATTGGGGCGGTTTGGGTGGGTTTGGAGTAGGGTCACTGTACGAGGAAGTTGTTCCTTGGCTCATATAAACCACTTGAGGAGTGTAGATGGGGGGTTCCCCAGTTTGCATGTCGAATTCAAGAAACGGCTATGTCGCCTATCACTATATTCTTAATTTGCACGTCAATTTTAAGAACCTTCTGTGTAGCATGTCGAATTTAAGAAATATCCAATCGCACGTCGTTTATTTTTTTCCTCATGTCACTAAGCCCCACGTCGCATGTCGAATTTAAGAAATGACCATGGCGCCGTGTCGATTTTAGGAGTCTACAATCATACTTGATGTGTGAACATTTCACAAACCGCACCCCTCTGGCAGATGGAAAGTTGGCTATTTTGGGGCACATGCTTTCTCTTATTTGTGGATATCTTTTTGTAAATTTTACTCTACTACTTCTAAAATGATGTCCTTTCGCATGTTACAGTCTTCACACTGAAGGGTTAGTAACCCCCTCTATACATCTATATTGCGGGTTCGAATGCCGGAGGGACTTGACTTCAATAACATTCGGCCCAAAAATCATCAAGAAAAAAATTCAAAAGGCACCCTACCTTTTAAAATTCTATATGAGCCAGAGAGTTCCATAAATTATCATTACGGCAGATTCTAAGTTTAGTTCCTATGTAGAATGACCCCACACAATATTAAGCTTGGCAAGTGCAAGTCAAGTCCATACAAATCTTAAACTTAGAAAACATTGAGATAAAGATGTCAGCTCTATACATAATGTCTTAACCGTCATTGACCCAACATACAATATTATGTTTTGTAGGCAGACCTATGTAGCCGATAGGGCTGTTTTTGTTGTTGTTTTTTTGCACAACTTGGCCTTTAGATAATTCAGATCCCTCAGTGACTGGAAGGTTGAGATACATTATCTTTAAAACTTGTTTTTATCAAAATCTTCATGCGGGAATACATATGTGTAGATATACTGTGTGTCATGTATGCCATAATTGTTGAAGAGCAAATGGAGACTTTAGACATATTCGACTATCATTAGGTTAGTTACCATGACGGATTTATAGTTTCAACTGTAATATTTCATACCCTCAATTTCACATCCAATCTGGAAGGGCATTATATTACCCATAACTTGAAGTTGAAACAGTTGTATACAGTCAGGTGTTCTGCAATGGTTTTTAGTTGTTCATAGGAAGTTGTGTTTCCTACCAAGTCAAGCATGTGATTCATAAGTTGTGACTATGGGCAGAAAAACAGGAAGGTGTT
The DNA here is from genome assembly GCA_936440205.1 of Lepidonotus clava. Classification (NCBI taxonomy): domain Eukaryota; kingdom Metazoa; phylum Annelida; class Polychaeta; order Phyllodocida; family Polynoidae; genus Lepidonotus; species Lepidonotus clava. The sequence continues at coordinate 47,391,247 of OW387140.1, read as the reverse complement.
TTCATAGTACGTGGTTGGTCTAGAAAAGTAGTCATGCGAACAGATATAACTTGTTTTACACATAAGCAACATGGCTATATCAGTTATGTCATCATGAATGTGTTTCCCCGTACTACATAGTTGAGCCCCATACCTACTAGGCGATTTTGACCAAGTCTGCAGACTGATCTGTGCTAAAATAAGCTGATTCTACCCCAATAATTGGCCGATCTTAGCACCGATTCAGATAAAACATATACATTTTCATATTGTATACTGACAGGGGATCATAGGAGTCAGCCGACTTTAACGCCGACTCATTGTCTGACTGAGTTAAAATCGCCTGGTGGCTTTAGGGGAGGGGTACACAAATTGAATCCAAATTGATTTCTATCCTGTGCGTGATTTGCCAAGACTCCGTCATACATCAACCAAATTGCACCTCAACTCAAAATGTGTAAAAAAAAAAACCAGCTTTTTTCTTTATACAGACAGACGCCCTAAGATTCTCTTTCAACACCTCCTTAGTCACTTCCCTCTTGGCTAAGATAGACACACTATTTCTGTCCGACCTCTTCAGTTAACCTTATGAATATTCCCTCTTTCTGTATATCTATTTCTGTCACTTCCGGGATCCCACATTATCCTTTTCCTTACAGAATGTTCCAATGTAATGCTTTATATAATGACGGGTCGCAAGAGGTTCTTGCTTTCAATGTTAAATTCAATAGCGTCACAGTGTTATCAAAGAAACACGTTTCAGAGCAGTTTGTATTGGGGGATTAGATAAGTATGAATAATTTGGATTATTGGCACTATCCATATACTCATTTATGAGTATTTGTCCATACAAAATTAGCTGCATGACACATAATACATGTCCATAATAATATAATATATATGAACAGTTGACTCAAAATCAAAAGTTTTATAGTTAGACTTGATATATGATAAGCATACAGATTTGCTTACTGAAAAAAAACGTGAAAAATGCTTATATGATTCAAGGTTTCCTTGCAGGACTTATGGGATCTTTGGGTTACCAGGTTTGACTTATTGGCTCTGACTGTGTTTCCAGGATGCTGCTATAGGAATATTTGGGTGTCTAGACTGGGCCTACTTAGTACTCAGAACCGGTCTTCATGATTCATAGCACCAAAAGATTGCACTCCGGTGCATTTAGGAACCTCAGTATCTGAGTCTTGAAGAAATATGGTCACGTAAATCATTTCAGAGGATCAGAATGTGTAGAGAATTCAAGGTGATGGTGCAGTTAAAATTGTATGATTTTTTCTTCTGCTATTAACTCTTAGATAAAACAGTTGGAGATGAGGTGCATTTCCATCTGTTCAGTATAATGTCTAATAAAACAACAACCCTCATAATTATAGAATTTCTGAATACAATATAATTATGGACTTACATAAAGCAGTGAACACGGGTGATGAAATAATAATGGTGTCTGGGGAAAACAGGGTCAACTAAAACGTGGCATTGTATTTGTATAAAATGACTAGAATCAGGAAGTTTAAAACGAGAGAGAAAATAGAAGTCTTTATCTTGAACAATCATAAGGAAGACTGATAAATGAGAAAACCTGGAAGACATTCAGAGATGTTTCCGATAGACAGGTATTGTGAAGCACCAGTTTAAGTCTTCCCTGTCCGGGAAGCCCTAGAGATGCAGACAGTACGTGTCTACTGGGTCAACACCGCTAAAAGGAGTCAAGTGTATGGAAGAGTCGGGAAGGATGGCAATGCCTGGTTTACACATTACGGTAGTTAACTTTTGCGATGATTACGATAATGTCATAAGAAATTTGGGACAGGATTTCAGAAAATATATTGGGGAACCTTTTGTAAGAACATGTCATGTTAGAAAGGTTGTCAGTTCAATCATTAGGCTCCCAAAACCATTTCAATCTGATGATCGAGACAGTTTTTATCACATTCTATGATTTATATTTATAAAGCACATGATTTTCAAGCAATCCCAACACTTATGAGAACACAACAAAAGACAGCCCCAACAACACATCTGACACTGTATGTTCTAATGTACGAATAAATTAACACTTTCTGAAATCTCACCACAATTCTCTTATGATATTCTCGTAATCATTGCTGTAAGGGTACCTATCGTAATGTGTAAACCAGGCTTCAGGAGTCATGCCTGGTTGGTGGGCACTGTTAAAAGGAGTCAAGTGAGAGGGGTCCAGGTGAAGCCTGGGGAAGGACTTCAGGTGCCTAACTGGGCACGAGCACTCCTCACACTGTAAGACCCATCTCTTAGAGCCAACCTCTTAAAGGGAGCCAAAAGCAATGTAGGGTCAAAATTGTGCAAATTCCGTTAACCCATTAAATAATAATTTGTGGCCATAGCCTAGGCCTGTGGTAAAATATAATCTGTGAATACAGACTTAAACTGCTTTAAAATACTTTAAAACTCATCCCAGGTCAATTTTGGTGACTCGCCAAATTTTTTCTTCTCTTTTTTCTTTTCTTTTTTCTTTTAACAAACATTGCTTTTTTCAGGCATGCATGGTATTAGTATTATGGAATTTAAGTGAAGTTATAGCTAGTTATCATGATTATACTGTACCAATGGCTAAAGCTTTAGAAACTATTAGAATGTATTTTTCAGAGGTATATGAGTTTGCAAAATGTCATATTTTGACACAATATTGCTTTTGGCTCCCTTTAAAGGCTAAATTCCACTATGCGGTATTTGCTTACGGTACCACGAAAAGATACTGCCACAAACTTGCTTGCAGAAGGGTACCGCAAGGTGGAATATAGGTACTTGTGGTACTTGCTTGCAGTACTTGCTATTTTATGTTGATTTTCAATGTATTGCTTGCAGTCAGGGATACCAACATGTTGGTATCAAAACCGCAATTTGTTTGCAGTACCTTAAAAGACTATCACAAATGCTACCTACTGCAAAGTGGAATACAAGGTTTAGGCTAGTTTAAAAATCATCATAACTATTGTTCATGGCAGTGCATGGGAATAGCTTTAGAATATGGACTAATCTGGAGAAAAGGTAGTTTGGAGTACTTTTGACTATTTGCTATTGGCATTTTAATTTTTCCAAATATTTTCAGTCACAATTATCTTGGGGAATCACACATCTTTTCTGATAATCCTGAGAATTTTAGAAACGTGGGGGTATATCCACTTGGCAAATATAGACGCATCACGGGCTTTGATCTTAGATTCAACAGTATCAATTGAACATTAATTAGATAAAAACAATAATTCATTAATGAATATGAAGCCAAATGATTGTACAGATGTTGCCATTTCAGAATTGTAATTGTTGAAGTCCAGCAAACGTTTGAGGCTTTCTCCTCAACTTTGTTGAACATGAAGACAGGAAGATAAAGAGTCTAAAGTTAACATCACATAAATAGAAGTAGATGTGTCAATGGCATTAGCTGTGAACCAGTTCAGCAGTGACCCATGACCACCATAACAGTTTGTCTGAATCAGACATACTTGTATAGCCTGGATTTCTGGTTGAGGGATGTACACAATTTGTAGTACTGTCCTACTTAGCTTTCAAGAACCATATATGCATAGGAGATAAGATGCAAAGATATTATCTTTGATTAGCTAGTTTAATTCAGTTTAGAAAAGAAATGGTCAAAATTGACAAAAGATTTAAGCTTTGGATGCTTTATTTTGTCTGAATACCGAAGAAAAAGACTTTTATAACATAAATAAGGTTGTTTCACTGGTCTATATGGCTCAGGCTGCCAAACAATACAGTCTAAAGCTGCGTCCCCACTTGGGCGACTAAGATTTTAGTTGCCAGGCAACTAGTATTAACCCTTTCCAACCATGGAGACCAAGACAAAAATTAAGCACTAGTCGCAGTCGCACTATAGTCGCACTATGACAGAAAGGGTTAACACTAATCGCCCGGCAACTAAAATCTTAGTCACTCAAGTGGGGAAGGGCTTAAAAGTATATAGTGGGCCTTGGATGGCTGCCCCAGTCACACTTTTCTAATTTCAAAGTCAACCTTTTTGTACCCACCTCCTCTGTACATATAAAGTCCTCCATGTTAAAAACTCAGGAAATTTAACCCATGAGTTTGCACTGATTATGTGGTGTCACCTTAAGAGCATTTGACTTGAAGGGAATATCGTTTCTGTCAACACTCACCTTCACATAAGAAACACATTATATTCTGTATTCTGTATAGGGGGTCGGTGTGGCCAACCTTGTTGAGGGGTTGGTACCACTCGTTGGCATTGCCACTTCATGGGTTCGAGTCCCATGGGGTGCAGCATGGAAAAAGGACATTTGGATGACCCCTGCACAGAATTGTGCCCAAATGGTCCACAGGACCCAAATGGTCCACAGAACTGCAGTGGAAGAACATTTGATAAAGTGAACTCAGCCTGCATAAAAATCCATGACAAAAAGAAAATTTCATGAACAGTTGCACCTTCCTGACGCTACCTAAAAGACTCCCTTTGTATCAAATTATGATGATTAATTCTGCAGAATACATGTAACATGAAGTGTTATGTATAGAAGAGGAGCAGGTGGACCCATTAAGATTCCTGGATGTCCGGGACCCTGGGAGGTCATCAAAGACCTGAGTATATCATGTAAGATATTCAGATATTGTATAACACAAATTCCACACACTGGAGACCTGACTAAGATGCAAGTTCAATTCGTGGAAATAAGTCCATGCCCATGAGACATCACTCCAGCATCCTGCTGAAATCAAAGGTGCCCTGGAGACATGCGGAAGCCATGTTAAATTAGATCTTGATTTAACAAAAAGTTCCTGACAATACTTAGACTATGCAGGCCCAGTCATTATGATAATATCAGAACAATATTTGCTTTTAAGTCTTTACATTAAAATCAAAATATGATACTGAAAAAAAGTGGATTTGTGAATAAGGACAGGTGTAAAGCACCCCATTATGTGTAAATACTATGAGACATTATTCACTGGTCTAACAGGGGCAGATCCAGGGATGGCGACCAAAAACCTTTCAAGAATATTAATGATAAAGATTTTATGTCTCACGAACCTTGAGCATGTCCAGAAAACATTCACGAACCTTTGTGAGTGCTCACGATCTTTCTAAAACATGCAAAGTTACCTCGATAAAGTATTTATCTGTATGTAAATAACTTTATCTTATCTCTGAGAAGAACATTACAGTGTAATGAAATAGTTTGGAAATGGAAACAAATGGAAATAAATTTTATACATGAGATTCATGACCATGAATCCATCAATATCACGAAATTTGGGATTTTGACTATTTATTGATTTTGAGATTCGTGAATTTTGTTTGGGCTTGCAAATGCACGTTGCTTTAGTACTTAGCCTTTACATAATATATATATATCATGCTGATCCCTTCTCCCTTTCGAAAATTGAACAGTGTGACACTGCCTGAAAACGGGCCTTATTTAAACCAGAAAGTTCAGTGTGACAGTGGGTACGGTGGTCCTAAAAGTGCCCTAAAAAAGTGAGACATCATTTATTGCCGACCCCTTATCCATTTGACGAACATATGCCATCCATAGTGGCCTTTATCACACAATCTCCAGCCCAGCACAATACCATAGATCTCCACCACAATTACCCCAGGCCAATTACAGGTGATTAAAAACCTCCCAGGTGTCAGTCCAATCAATATGAATATTCCATGGGGTAGTCAGTATGCAAATGACAGCACCAAGCTCATTCCAAAGCATCACTGTAAGTCCATATTCAAACTATGCATTATGATACTGGGTTGTTTTGAGGATGTAGGTGCTTAATAATTGGATGCATTTATATGGGTTTTTTGTATGCTAATTTTGGAATACATTGTAATTATAAATAAGGCAAAAGAAGGGATGGGAACAAAGCTTATTGTTGTCAAAACGTGTATTTTTCCTCAGTTCATCTTTATTATAGAGTATATACGTAAGTTGTCTTTTTTTTCGACCTTAGCATATGCAAAACCATGAGGGGAAGGGGTGTTTGGGGGGTTGTATAGATTAAGCACTAAAGCCCCATACCCACTAGGACATTTTTCCACAGCCAACCGATTGATCACTGCTAAAACCAGCGGATTCTACCCCTAGAGTCGGCCCATTTTAGCACCGACTCAGATCAAACATGCATATTTCAATATACTATACTAACAGGCAATCATAAGAATCGGCCGATTTTAGCGTCGATCCATCGGCCAACCGTGTAAAAATTGGCTAGTGGGTATGGGGCTTAAAACGGCACCTATTCGCCTTTCTTTGTTGTAGGGACATTAACTGCAAATAGAAAAGATGGGGAAAATCCATGAAAGTATGTACACAAATACGAATCTTAAGGGCCATACCCACTGTGTGATTTTACCGGTGAGGGGCGATGGGTGACTGGGAGATTGCCTGTCAGTATGGTATATATAGTTATTGAAATGTGCATGTTTGATCTGAATCAGTGCTAAAATCGACTGACTCTTCTAGTAGAGTCCGCCAATTTTAGCACCAGTGAATCAGCCGACTCTGGTCAAAATCACCTAGTGGGTATGGGGCTTTACTCACATATCATATATCTTGACCCTTTCCTACAAAATCCTGGACCCTGTATTTATCCCCCTTTTTCCCCTATAAAGGTCCCTGATCGCCCCTAGCCGGGCGGTGTGTATAGGATACAGCGCTGCTAGTCGGTCACGTAGCAGTGGGGAGGGGCGGCCAGGTCCTTGTCCGTTACCATGGCAACCTTATCAGAGGCAGCCATTAAGGGACCTGTAGGACTGAACAGGACTGAGAGCAGCAGACAGGGGAGTGTGTGTGTGAGTGGTGTGGGGGGCGACAAAAATGTTTGTATATACCAAAGCAAGCAACGACGTAACAAGCACTTTCTGTGACCGTGAATTGTTGGTTAGTCTGTAACGCTTTTTTTGGTTAGTCTGTAACCTGCCCAATTTTCATATAACACTTATGAATTTTAGGTAAATTTTGAGACTTACTAGAAGAAAAAAATTATAATAACATTATATTTGAGTGAAGTTGAGACCTTACTGATAAAGAATGTCATAATAATGTTACAATAATGTCACAGTGCAATGTCGCAATGTTAGATTCTAAAGATGTTTTTGGGTGCCATCAAAATAACATAAAATGAAATGAAGCAGAACTAATCTTTATTTTTTTATTAGTAATAATCATTAAGGTTTCCCTTGGTTTTCAGTATTATTACACAATATAAATGTGGAAGATATACACAGGCCCACATTAATCCATTACAATATGGCTCATTTTATGAAAATGTCAAGTAATGTTCAGTCTATGACAATGACAATATATAAAATACCCACCAAGTAGCAACATTACAAGCACTTTCTCCGACCGTAATTTTTTGTTTAGTCTATAACCTGCCCAATTGTCATGTAACATTTACGTAATTTTAGGTAAAGTTCAAACTTACTAAAAAAGAATGTTATTTTATATATTTACTCATCATATTTTAATAGTGGAGTTGAGACCTTACAAATTTAAAAACAAAGAGAAAGTCAACTTTAACTTAACAGAATTATTAAGATGAACATGGACTGCATTCAGATATTATAATAAGGACATTTCTGGAGAAATTATTTCAGTTCTACGTTAACAGGAAATCAGGTTCAACATGCATTTTCTTGTAAAAAAAAACCAAAAGGGTCTCATTATAATCTGATAACATATTAAAAATTTCTCGTTAACCCCTTGTGGCTTGCTTTCAGAATAGTTTTAATGATGTTATGTATTATTCCCTATAGAATATTTTTGCTTCTTGGAACTACCTTTAGCGAGCGCCTGGAAGAAAACTCTGTTTTCCTAGAAATATCTGAATAGGTAATTATTGGTTCGTCGTCATAAATCAAGGTCGCTCAAGGAATTCAATAATGATAACGATTTGATCTTGGGAATTTTTCTCATATTTGTAGCACATTAGGTTATCTTTTTTTCAACCATCCATCTCTTAACATTCATAATGTTCTTCAAATTAATTAGTGTGTTATGCTAAGTGTATCACGATAAACCTCATAGTTGAAGCAATCAAGAAAAGTACAAAAAAAATAGTGTAATAATTTATTGAAAAAATATCTAAAAATACTAGATATTGGTTTTGAGAAGCAACCCCTCATTCGACCAGAATCTCAGTAGAATCACTCACTGGGTTTCCCCCTTAATAGGTTCAATTGTAACAGTAATATGTTCAATGCAGTAGTGGGCTGAATTTTGGGTAATTTAAGTTGAATTTTGAAATACTGTTATAAAGAAGCCCTTAAAGGATTGACTAGTTTGAGGATAAGCATTTGCTTTGCACCAAGTGACACTAGGGTATTCCTTTCCCAGCCAAACTGCGACGTAAAAGAAACATTCTGCGACCATACTTTTTTTAGTCAGTTTGTTGATTACTAAGATAGCATGTATCAATATTGCTATTGATGGTGAGGTTTCAACCTCAACCTCCCCAAATCAGAACATTACTATAACATTATTTTTGGTGAGGTTCGGATGAAACCAAAACAGAAGGTTATAAGAACATTCTATTTAGGTTGAGAAACATAACCAGAATGTTAAAATAACATCACAGCAATACGTTGCAGCAATCATGTTATTGGGAGCCATCAAAATAATTATCGTAACAAGAACCAAACCAGAACCTTGCTGCAATGTTATAATAACGTCTTATGTTTGGCTGGGTGTAAATACTACGTGAGAAATACCGACCATGTTGTTTTGTACATGGAATCTGTATTTATCTGAGATATCCGCAAGCACAAACCGCAGTCATAAAGTGAGTTAACAGCGGGTCAGTCTGTGACCGCTTATATTAACCTCTGGTCATCAACAGGGTAATACTGAGGGTGTTATAAACCTGAAGCACCCAATAAACACTGTACGTGGCAGGTGCAGCCCTATGAAACTTACCAAGGAAGCTTCACAGGGCTGCAGGGGCAGACAGGGGCGGGTCCAGGGGGTCAGGACCCCCCGACCCCCTCTTTGGAGGACTGCGAAACTACAAAAAGAAAGAAAATTGCCATGTGTATCCAAGCAAATGCACGCCGTTTTAGTACTTAGCCTTTAATTATGTTCATCACCCCGCCCCTTTTTTTTAAAATCCTTTATAATTATGTCTGGAAGGGGGTGGGCGGAATCTGTGGTATTTAGATCTACCTACGACGTAATGACTGTGTTTTGCCAATGCTCAAACCTGCATAATCTATCCCAAGAAACTTACACTGAAGAAGGAGTGGCAAAAAGGCAGGCACATCCCTCCTTTTTTAATTTCTAAATAATGACTTATAAAACCAAATATATAAAACAATAACAACCCATTAATGTGAACACAGCCTCCCCCACCAATTATGTCATCTTTAAGTCATGGATATGATGCTGGCTCCAACATATTGCTTGCAATTGAATGTATTTTTGTGTGTCTTAAGTCAAAAGATGAAATTAACTTCAGCCTATAAACTTTCGTCAGTCAGGATAACCTCATGACCTGATTTGTGACCCGTTTTGGCGAATTGAGTCAGATGTCGCATGGGGTCCATTTTTAGAGACCTATACCATCAGAAAATTCAGATTCTTAGCTTTAAAATGAGTAGTAACAGCCGACATCCGACTCGTTGCGACTTCCGACCTGATTCGCCAAAACGGGTCACATTTGGTTATCACCATATTTTGTTAAAGAATGGCTTTTGGTTGTTCAGTCAAATCAGGTTCACATAAATCTAGGATTGAGACAATAGATGTTAGATATATAGTGGCCTCCAAATGCTAGAATATATATATAATGAAAATTATCCTTTAAATGTATAAAAAGTCTATGCAATGTTCTCTAGCTAAGAGTTTAATTTATGGTTATCTCTGGCCATTTTGCGGGATTTTGATGTCATCTATGAAATGCCTATAACAAAGGCTAAAGGTCGTTCATAGAAAGTTATCTCTAGGCTCTTTTCAGCTTCGTTAATTATCTTTGCACCAATACGTACAGGTGAAAGGAAAGAGCAAATTGTACATGCACGATCAATTATCTCACCTAAATGCGTCATTGGATACCAATTATCAGTAATTCTCTAAATAATTGGTTACCTTGTTAATGTAACTAATTACTAAAAACATGTTATTCAGCTAACCTTGAGACCAAGATACAGTTCAAATCGTGTTCTGGCAATCACAATACCCCATTATAAGGTGGAAACCAACAATGCTAAAGGTCAGGCCGTCCTTTAAAAAAAATCTGTTTCCGGTCCAGCGGGTGGGGTTAAAAAAGACGACCCGGGCGGCCGCAATTTTTTCTTTTTTTTTTTTAATATTTTTTTTTGTTGGTAAGGGTATAACGTGGAAATTTTGGAAAAAAAAAAAGGAAAAATGAAAAGAAATTTGTCTCACCCGGCCCTAAAATAGTCACCCGGCCGGTCGACCTGAAACAGAATTTTTTTTTAGGACGGCCTCAAGGATACTAACCTGCTTACAGTTACCATTATTCCGAAACGTTGTATTCTACTTGTTCATTCATTTGTATGTTAGTCACGCCTCTGCAATTTTATTGATTGTACTTCGTTACAGGCTGGCTTTACTCACGATTTCACAATATCAAATGAAATAAGCCCATCCCAGTCTACACCAACATTAATGTTTACCATGAAATATTTTCAATATAGCCTCTGTGCTTATTGCATGAAGTCCCTTACATAATACAAAATTAACCAAAGTAGTTTGGTTGACAAATTGCTCCTAAAATTTGTAGAATGCAGCTTTAGATATTGGCTTTTTAATGTTAAGGTCTGTCAGCCCAACCTATTACCTCCAACTCTATTTTGCCCTGAAATACAACGTTTTGTTTGGCTGGCAAACCTGTAAAGCTGCCAATTGAGTTAAGAAATCATAATATTATAGCAGTACACAACAAACTTAATTCTTGCCTTTTCAAACTATCGCAACTCTAGGTGACAAGGATGGCTTATTTAGTGATTGTGTCCAACCATTGTCCAACCCTGAGATATACCCAATGTGTTATGGGTATATTGCCGTGGGCTCAGTTGCTATGCATCACTAGAAAGAACAACATGGAGCCTGTGTGGATTCTTGTAATATTCTTAATACATTTATAGAAATGACTGAATTCTATTTAGTTAAAATCTACATAAGAAAAATCCTTTTTTTTTTAAATTCTGTATCCACGCCTCAGGCCTACAATGAAGATGATCTTTTGTCAGCATTTTCACTGCATCTGCAAAACCATACGTTCTTAATCTATTAACCAACCTCCAGCAAAAGTAGTAAGTTCTGCAAAAATGGCCAATGCATGTAATTGAATGACTGACACCACTGTGACCATAAAGCCCCATGCCCACTAGGCGATTTTTACAAAATCGGTCAACTCATCAATGCTAAAATCGGCCAATTATTCTGGTAGAGTCGGCTGATTTTAACACTGACTCAGATCAAACAGGTATATTTCAATATGACATACTAACGGGTGATCTGAATCAGTGATGATTTTACCAGCAATTCTGTCAGTTGCTCATCGACAGTGGCCAGGAAAATCGCATAGTGGGTATGGGGCTTTATCCTGCAGCCCTACAAGCCTCTATGCCACAACACTGATTGAGTAGCCATTGTGGTAGGGTGTAGATTAAACAGGTCTGATTGTTTGAGTCATGAAGGTACATGTATAGTAGTGTATGAGGCACCTGGATCAATATTATGATGGGTTTCACCCAGACAAAATCATAAAGGGTGTTTTTCAGATCTTAAATCTTAAGATACGATGCTTGTTTCACTACTTTCACATAAGCATACCTAATGATAGTACAATTGCAAGTCTGCAACATGATCATATTAAAGTCAAAACATCCTATTTGAAAATTCAAGTCTTTGTGTTAGGACAGGTTGTAAACATACAATAGTACGTTTACAAAATTAGGATTTTGTAGAAGTCATTCAGTAGTGTGACTTTGAAGTGTTTATAATTAAGCGACATTTTGCCTAAGAAGAGGCACATCTACAGTAGGAAGTTCATAAAGGAACTTTTCAAATCTTAAATTCTAAGATAATATTATTTTTACAGTCATTAGTCTGAAACATCACCACATCAAAATTAAAATATCTCAGTTAAGACTCAGAATCCTACAGTTAGGACGATGGTGAACCCCTCCCCCTCCCTTACTCTGCCTACTCACTATCATACTAGATTATTAGAGACATATCATAACTAGAACAGATCAATTTAGAACTCAGGATTAGCTGAATGGCTATGTAATAAAAACAATTTCGAAACTAGCCATCATCAAAATATTATGATACTACAAAAAGAGAGTAGCCTTTTCTGTTCCAATAATTCCTGAAAAAAAAGTTTTTCTTTACGTTGAGCGTGTATCCCTAGGGTAAATTAGCATTACAGATTTTGGTAAAAAGGGACCAAATTGGCCAATTGGTTGGATAAAATGGCTGTGGCTGTGGTAGATATTGCCCGATTGGTTGGCTAATGTCGCGACAACTGGCTCGCAGTACCTGAGAATGGTTTACTGTTCGTTAATAAATCAGCCCTCTTGTCTTTCCTGGCCATGTGGGGTTGTTCCCAAGTATGTAGAGCCATGTGTTAATCCCAATAGTTTGGGACAATTCTTTTCTTTCTTTTTTTAGGTGAAATATGTTGTCATTGATTTAATCTGGATCAAAAGATAGTATTTGTAGTGAAATAAATTGGGTAAATTAAGACGAATGCTAGATTTAGAGGATAACTCACATGCATACAAAATGTGAGGATGATAATAATATGAGAAGACCCAGAGGGGTCATTTGAGGGTGTCTGTATGACCGAGAAGGGTTTGTCACGTACCAAGGGCAAAGCGCGAGGTACGTATGATCTCCATGGGTTGTGCAGACACCCAATGATGACCCCAAAGGGTCTTCTATTTTATCACACAAACAATATTCAAGAGGTGTTTAGAATGCTGAAAATGAGGAGTTGTACATAACCTCTAAATATGCAACACCCACTATGACTCTTCAGCAGCGCACATCTGTGACACATGCATGGAAAGGCACCTTATATCCCCTAGGCTGAATCGACACACAAATCAATCATTTACTACCAAAACAATCGACTGATTATTGCTCCAATTCAGTTCACAAATCAGTATGTCACATTAATATATATATATGTGTGTCTCATATGAATCAGTGCTAAATTAGCTGCTCACTCTGGTAGAATCAGTCTATTTTAGTGCCAATCAGTCGGCTGGGTCAAAATTGCCTAGTCTGTAGGGGACTTAAGTCTTTAGTTGTAAAGGGCCATACCCACTGAGTGACTTTAGCAGTGATTGCTGACAAGCAACTAGGAGAATCAGTGGTAAAAAAGTCACCGGGCAACTCAGGATTGCCAGGGGACTCCCCATGGGTATGGTATAGATTCTGGGTGACTGGCAATGAGTGACAGAATCACCATAAAGTGCTCTTTAAGATAGCTGGTAAAGTATCATATTTGCTCAATAATACAGTTGCCTAGTGACAATGACAGCCATTCTCCCAGTTGCCCGTCACTACTAAAATCACCTAGTGGGTATTGGGCTTCCCAGGCAAGCATCGGCGTAACAAGCACATTCTGCAACCATACGTTTTTGGTTAGTCTGTAACCTGCCCAATTTTCACGTAACAGTTACATTATTTAAGGTAAAGTTGAGACTTCCTAAAAAAGAATATTATAATAACATTATATTTTGATGAAGTTGAGACCTTAATAATAAAGAATGTTATAATAACGTTATTGTAATGTGAAAGAACATTACAAGAATGTGACAATGTTACAGTGTGACGTCACAATGTTGGGTTCTAATGATGTTTTTGGGTGACATCAAAATAATGTAACAAGAACCAAATTATAGAACTAAACAGAACGTTGCTGCAATGTTATAATAATGTCATATTCTTGCTTGGGGTAACATCGGTTCCCCATAGCGGTGTGTGTTTAGGCCCTGCTCAGACGTGTTTACTATGACCACAGTATCCCCATCCCCCACTCACCCCCCCTCCCATCCCCCACTCAGCCCCCCCCCCCTGTCCTCAGGCACCGTCCAAGGTACACTCTGGCCACTGCCAGCATGCTTCTAGGGATATGTTGACGCCTTTATCCCAGGGGCAGATACAAGATTTTGGAAAGTAAGGGGTATGCAAATAGGGATTGTATTAGAACTGTGTGAGTTCTACACGACATATTTTTCTCTTGGGCACGTTTAAGTTCCTAACTAAAAGGTTGGGGGGTCAGGACCCCCTGGACCCCCCGCCCCTGGATCTAGATCTGCCCTGATTCCATATGCCGATTTCAGTGGTAATTAAGGTTGAATATATTTACGTTATAAATCATAAGAAAGGATTTACAATTCTCTTTTGAATGGTTTAAAGGATGTATCGTTTCATGCCATAAAGTCTCAGAAGAAAAAAAATGAAACAAATACAAACAGGCTTAACTGAAAAAGTGAACAAAAAATAGAGGGAGACAAAGCAATTCTGAAATATCTCAATACATAAATCTATAACCTTTTGTAGGAATATTTATCGAAAATGTACTAATTCAATACAGATTTGTCTTTGGTCTTTACACTAGCTGCATGTTATTTTTACATGAAGTCACTTTTGTAATCAATGCAGGACCAGCTTTTTATTTGGTGCTGCCCACTGCTTTTCAGCAGCATTTAACAACTCACAGATTGTTTATGTAGGCAATTATATTGGGGAAAACCCATCTCAGTCAACTCTGATAGAAGGCAACAGCCCATAGCTTATTGGATGTGGGACATAAAGGGTGGAAGAGGAGGTTCCCATGGGATTGTCCCTCCCATAGCTGTTTATGTTCATTTCAACAGAATGGCTTTGATAGGCAAGGGTGCCTTTTCATGCCTCTGTCGCAACAATATAGGAAGACCTGTGGGAATCATCAGAGGGTGGCTGAACGATGCGCGCATCCAGACGGGATAGTCACACAATGAAGGTGCAGCCCTAAGGACATATGATCTCCATGGGTTGTAGAGTCATCTAAGGATGACCCTAAAGGTTCTTCTGTATTATATCCCCCAATCAATGTTGGTGTTAGAAATACTGAAAACACGGAGCAGTTCCTAAAGCCAGCCATTTCTCTCTTCATATTGACCGCTCATCCGCAGTGTGGGTTATAACACTACTACCCATGGGATCGTACCTCCCAGAACTGTTTATGTTCATTTTTATGCATTGCTTTGATAGGCAAAGGTGCCTTTTCATATCTCTGTCATAAATCCACTGCTCCTAACCAGTAGTTATCTGGGTACCCAGGCAAGCATGCCACATTATTTTTATGTTGGAATAACATTCTGCTTAGGTCTGCTTTGTTATGTTTTTTTTATGACACCTGATAATGTATTAAGAACCTAACATTATTCTGTAAAGTTATTGTAACATTCTGGTCATGTTGTTTCACATGAAGATAGTGTTGTTGTAATATACTGTGTTGATAAGGTCACAACTTCAATAAAATACACTGTTGCTATAACACTATGTTTTTGATGAGTCTCAACCTTATGATAAATAACAAAATGGTTTCCTGAAATCTAGCAAGTAACAGACTGGCTGAAAACGATGGTTACAGAATATACCCTTAACATCTTGCTTGCCTAGGTACTGACTGTTTACGTAGACCGTGATATAATGGGGGAAGAGCAACTCCATCGTTTTGATAGAGCAGGGCCATGGTGGGCCAAATCATGGGGCATAAAGGGTGGCAGTTCAACTACCCATAGGATAGAGTCTCCCTTGATGACCTCTCTTCATTTGATCAAGTGGTTCGGGAGGGATGGCAGTGGTCAATCTTACTCAATTAAGACACTAGCCCACTAGTACTATCACTTGTGCAAAACAGGTTGGACTGCATTTTAGGGGCAGCTAGTGGCTTGTGACTATATTATTGATGGTGAGGTTGAAACCTCAATAAATCAGAATGTTATTATAACATTATTTTTCGGTGAGGTTAGGACGAGACCAAAACAGAACATTATAAGAACATTTTATCTAAGCTGAAGAACATAACCAGAATATTATAATAACTTCGCAGTGCAATGTTGCAGTAGTACATTGCAACAACATTATTGGGAGCCATCAAAATAACCTAACAATAACCCATACAGAACATTGCTGCAACATTATAATAGCGTCACATGTTTGGCTGGGTAGATACTAGCCTTTAATTTATCACCCACTCTGCCAACGAGCGATGCGTATTGTAAGCAGTGCATATTGCCATGCTGTACGCACCACTCACTGAACATTCGCTGTCAGTAATTTCAACAGATTTTGAAGATTCCATGGGTGATAAAAAAAGAAGGACCTAAGGGGGCATCTTTTGGTGGTCGTATGATGGGGATTGTACAAACCTTGGGCTTTGCCCTCAGTCCGTGACAATCCCCTATGGGTCGTACAGCAACCCTTGGACGCCCCCCGCGCTCCTTCTTATCAAATTATAAATAAATGTTTCTGCCGTCCCCCCCCCCCCCCCCCACCTTTTGTAAATCCTGTCTCTGCCCCTAGATGGGCTTCAATGTGCTGACCCCCTTCAACTGTGGACCCTGTGGCTGCTGCCTGCTGTTCTCCAGTAGCAGTGGAGAGCCCGTGATATATTGGGGCAAGGCTACTGCGCCACCATAACATAAAGGTCTGCGGGCTATAGACGCCGTGCACATGACGTCACACCATCCCAAAATAGGCCAGGTACCATATTGGTGATCAAGTCTACAATACACATTATGGACCTTTTGTACATATTTAGGGCACATATTTGTGTTGTTTTCATATAAAACAGCCTCGTAATGTACATTTCTATTATCTAGAGCCTTTGTAATTATTTTGGTTTCATTTCATAGCCACGTCGTCATGGTGATCACATGGTGATCACCAACAATTGATAACCACGTCTGTATAGGGTCTATAGGGTCATGGAACATGCAGGGGCGCGGATACAGGATATAGGAAAATGGGGGGGGGGGGTAAGCAAATAGGCTAAGTACTAAAACAGCGTACATTTGCACGCATGCGCATGGAATTTTCCCCTCTTTTTGTAGTTTAAGGGTTCACCAAAAGGCAGGGGAGGTCAGGACCCCCAGGACCCCCCTGCATCCGCCCCATAGAATGTGACAGCTCATCTACCCAGCGAAAAGCTGCAACCATGACCCGCTTCTGGTAACCTCAAGGATGTGTATTGGAAAGAGTTGCTATGGCAACGATGCCCTTCCATACATCTGCCCCTATGGCTCTCTTGCTGCAGTGCACAGCCCAGACTGTAAACACGAGCCATTGATATATTGGTGCAGGAGCAGGCTCGTTGGTTTGGGGCCATGGGACCTTAAGGGTGGCAGTTGAAATATCCATGGGATAGTGTTTTCCACAATCGTTTCTGTTTGTTTCAACAAAATTGCCTTGCAAGAGTTGGTATGGCCATGGCGATCCTTTATACTGCTTCTCCTGCTTATTTTATGCAACTACTCATTGTAGAGCATTGACAGTTTAAGTAGACAGTAAAATATTGGAGCAAGAGGTTAAGAGACCTTAGAAATATAATATGGTCACATGACCAGTCCTTCTGTGATCATCTGGGTATCTTGAAATTATCACCAAAATGTGAACCTAATGTTATATCTTTTATCTAGGTTCTATGAAATGCCACCGTAAAAACAAAAGAAATCTAATGTATTTGCCTCATGAACTATAGCATAATATATAATATCCTAACTGAAACGTTTGTTTGTACAGAGATTTCATGCGGAAACATAGACCAGCTATTAACAATAATGTTCAATAGAAAAAGCTTCAAATAGGTGCCTTGAAACTTTATTTAGGATCCCCAAAAGCTCTATAATATAACAGCCATTTGGGTAGCTCAATTTCTCTGTAATCCCTTATAAAACAGGTCACATATTTTTCTTGAGACGTCTTTCACTCCTTGTTTCTATGGTTTCAATGCAAACGTCATTGATTATATAAATGTATTTGGTATTTCCATTCCTAATGATATTACAGACTTCCTCTAATTTCTCCTTGACCCCTTTGAAACTGGTAACAAAGTTTTCTGAAGACTTCTCTGTGGTTTCAATACAAATGTCATTAATTGTATGCTTCATTTGGCATCATAGTAGTTAAAATATTAATTGTGTATCATTTTTCTGTCTTTGCAGCCCCTGGGGTTCATGGAACAACCTATACTGTACTCCAGTATAGAAGAGGTCAACATTATTTCTCGATGGGATGCGGGACAGAAGTTTTGTATACGAATCACGATACCGGACGGTTCCGTCTTGTTACAGGTAGGTTGTTTATCAGGACTTGAATTAGAGTTGCGTAGTGCAAATCAGTTAAAGGTAGATAAGGGTGACCACTGCAGCGCCACCTGGTGTGATTTCATTCTTATTGTAAGATTTACTTGAAAATGCAGGTAAACATGATAGAATACTTAGGAGTTACAAATGTGGAAATTTGCTTTAAAAAATACTCTTTTTGCACAGAAAAAAAAGAAAGGAAAACATAGCCAATAAGGCGGATTTTCCCCATATGTTACATATTTCGATAAATGTTTCTTTCATCTAAAATACTGATTGGGTCAATACCTATACAGTCACATCTTTTAAGGTAAAAATCATGGTTATTTTTTTGGAAATTTAAAAAATGTTCTTTGTGCCATAGCCCCAATAGTTAACCTATTTTTAAAATTGATACGGTGAAATACAACTTTTAAGTTTCCTTTGTGATCCTCCTGCACCCCTGTAAACACTACGTGAGTTTCAGAATTATGTCGCGTTTTTCAGAAATCATCCGAAACACCCACATTATCTTAATCAGTCCTATGATATCCCAAACTGATAATATTTTGGTCAGATGTGGATGCCCTCTGAATAGACGATCAGAGTTACCAGCTAGGTCCCTATTGACATGATTAACAATGGGTTTTAAACCTTAATTTATATTAATGATTATATATATATGTATATATATATATATATATGTATATATATACCCGACCTTTCCCCCTCGGATCTTTGTCCCCCCCCCCCCCCCCCCCCACAAACCTTTACCCCCTGTACTTTTGCCCCCCCCCCCCCCCCCCCCCGATCTTTGCCCCCTCAGACTTTTGCTTCCTAGACTTTTTCTTTCCGGACCTCTGCCCCCACGGACTCCCCCACAGACTTTTGACACTGGAACTTTGTGCCCTGGAATCTTTCCCCCTACAAAATGCAAAAGAGGTAAAGTCAAGCAGGCCTAGGCTACATACAGGCAAATGCTATTGATAGTCTTTTCCCTTATGTTCATTAGAAATAACTTATCAAAAGACACAAAATATACTGATTTTCTAATATACATCTATCAGATACACTATAAGATTTTTCTAATTTTGTGCCAGGCTATACAAGAATTTCGTTCTGTCTAGATCTTTTCATTTCTCACGGCAGGAATGGGATAGATGACTTTGAGTAACAGACTGTCGACGACTGCCATAAATAAAAACTTTGATTAATAAGGACAGTGTCAGGACTTTTGCCCCCAGACATTCGCCCCCTGGACATTTCCCCCTCTAAAAATAAATTGTACATCATACAGACCTCGGCTACCTGTATAAGACAATGCATTTGATAATCATTTACCCTTTATGGCTGTTTTTTTTTAATAATTTATTTTAATAATCAATTCTAAATAACTTTCTTTACGCCTAAAAGGTTTAGTGCTGTGCAACTTGTACTAATATCTTTGTACGTTTTTCCTTTCCAGGCCACGAATTCCTATTTACGAGACCAATGGCTACATTCTATACAGTGGAAGGTGAGTTGACAATAGTACAATTATAATTTGCATTCTTGGATAAGGACCTTAAGTATGTAAGTAAATGCCAGACCCACCAACCGATCTTATTTTGCAATGGGCAACAGGGAGAATGGCCATCGTTGTTGCCAGGCAAATATAATGTTAAGTAGGTTTGATATTGTACCAGTGATTTTACAGTCAATTTTACCAGCGATTCTGTCGTCTCTATTTCTGGTTGCCCAGAATCCGCACCATACCAATGGGGAGTCCCCCGGCGATCCTGAGTTGCCAGCGACTGTACTGGTGATTCTCCCAGTCGCCCATTGCCTGTCGCCACTAAAGTCACCTTGTGGGTATAGCCCTTTAGAAACAAGCCTCAATGCAGAGCCCCTACCTTCTGCCCCTTTTCGAAATCATGGATGCGCCGCTGTAGGAACATTGAGAGGTCTTTGACCGCACAAGGGTTCATGATGAGTACACAGGCTGTTGACATATTTTTAAAATAATTCACTTACTATGTCCTTAATATTGGGAAGAGAAATAGGCTAGTATTGTCGGGAAGAATATCTATTGTCAAAAGGGGATTGCAAAGAAACGCAAACGTGTCAGAAATATTGACAATTATCCTCAGTACCCCTGACAACTTTATAGGAGGACTACTTAAAGATAAATTTAGGACAGCCTCAGGGTAATCCCTGTATTGAAGTGTCATTAAATGTGGTCGTGAGGCCTGTCTGTAAAGGGTATCTAAGCTACAACCAAAGGTGTTATATACTTGATTTTCCCTAAGTAAGTTATTTCAAGTCAGTTTTATACCCGGACTTTGAACAGAAATAGTATTGTGCATAGTATAATTGGTTGGTTGGTTATTGGTGTTTAACGCTGTATCAAAACCTCCTCTTGTGGAACATACAATCAGGATCCTGTGGTCTACAAACAGAATGATAATCAACACAAAAGGAGGGTAGTCAGTCAGGGGTCGATACAGGATTTCAAAAAGTGCACGCACACACACACACACACACACACACACACACACACACACACACACACACACACACACAGAGGGGCGGATCCAGGGGTGTCAAGGGGGTCCCCCCCCCCTTTTTTTTTTTGCTGGATCCCTACACTGCAAAAAGAGGGGAAAATGTCACACGCATATAATTATGCGCAAATGCACACACCATTTTAGGACTTAACCTTTATGCTGAACCCCCCCCCCCCCCCCCCCTTTTCAAAAATCCTGCATCCACCCCTGACACATACACACAAACAGATACACAATCACCCCTCTCTCTCTAGAATCTGCATCCCCCAAGCTCCACACAATTCATACCACTGCCTGTCTCTGCCTTGTGTCTGCTCCAAACGAAGTTACAGCCACATCCTGGTAGCAAAATGGTGTAGGAAGACTATAGAAGTCCCTTTGATGCATCCTGGGTGCAAAATAAGTGTCGGGTCGGGTTGGGTTTGACTTTGTCCTTTGTATTCCTAGGATATTGATTTATCCCTCAACCTTCTTCCAAGAAAATTGATTCATACTATGCGGGTTTATCTCTTACAAAACAAAATCATGTTTCTGCTTGAAAAATACACACTAAAGCCCATATTCCACTTCGCAGTGTTTTGCTTGCGGTGGATGTTCCATCACCACCACCGCAAGTAAAATAGGCACCACAAGGTGGAATATACAGATATGTTTGTGTTGCTACTTGCATTGACCCATTGCTTGTGTTGGCAGAAGCCAACATGTTTTGATCTTAAACGCAAATTGTTGGCAGTGGTAGATGAGCCCACCGCAAACGGCCCCCCACTGTATAGTGGAATATGGCCTTAACAGACACACACACAGACACACACAGACACACACACACACACAAACACACACACGCACGCACACACACACACACACACACTTCAACAATTAGTTGTGTGTCATAGTTTCCCTGGGAACCATCATAAAGTCCATTGTATGTGTAATATATCGTCTCAATACTTACCTGTATGGTAGAGTCACCAATTTCAGTGAATACTTACCTGAATGTCAGAGTCACCATGGAAACTCTAATTTGAGTGGGGGCAATATCCGTCAATATCTGAATTGCCATTTTCTCATTCTTCCGCTTCTTCTATGTGATAATTACATCAATGTAGAGATATACAATGTTACTATCGAGCAATCCTTCTTAGGCCACAAAAGTAAAGCCTCTAATAATCCAGGCAAGCAGCGACGTAACAAGCATATTCTGCGCCCATACTTTTTTCGTTAGTCACTAACCTGCCTAATTTCCATGTAACAGTTATGTTAATTTAGGTGAAGTTGAGACTTACTTAAAAGGAATGTTATAATAACATTATATTTTAGTGAAGTCTCAACTTCAATAATAAAGAATGATATTATAACGTGAAAGAACATTACAAGAACATCGCAATAATGTTACAGTGCAACATAGCAATGTTAGGTTGTAAAGACATTTATGGGTGCCATCAAAATAACGTAACAAGAACCAATACAGTAACCAAACAGAACGTTTCAGCAACATTATAATAACGTCATATTCTTACTTGGGAAGGGACTCAAAATCGCTGAGACTGTCAGAGACAGTATAGTCAAGACATTCACGACCTTTGACCTTTTGATATTTGACCTTTCACATCTGACCTCTGTCACCCTTTACGACAGCTATAACTCCCTTGACACAATCATTGACCTCTGCGTCAGTACCTGGCTTCATCTCAAGATGAGATAATACTATAGGCTTTAGTTTTTCCTTATTTAGGGGCGGATACAGAGTCAGTCATGTAGGGGAGGGGGAAATCAACCCCCCTATAAAAAAAAAAGTGAAAATAAACAACATCAGATTCGTATGAATGAAAACCTAATCACTCAGTCTAGGGGGCAACTGCCCCCTTTTGCTACCCCCCGCCCCCCCCCCCCCCCCCCCCTCTACCCCGATCCGCCACTTTTTTCCATACCCTCTTATATTATGCTATACTTTTGACTGATTCAGGAACAGCACGCCTGTAATATTCAAAATGCATTTAACATAAACCCACTAAAGCCTTAGATACATTTAAGATAATTCTTACTTAACTGCCTTGACTACCAGTAGGGTACTTCTCCCTATACATTTAAGAGTTCAGACATATATATATAGAAAAAAGCAAAAGTGCTGGGCCCTACTATATGGATGTATAAAGGAGAAAATAATGGAATTTACTTTCTACGCAATATATACATGTTAAGGGCATCTCTGCTGGAAGAGTGCTGCCAGCGTCTGCCTTCAGTACCCGGATGTTAGTTCAGAACGAGGCCAAGACGAAAAGTGTTTATTGTCCCCCGACCGACTGCAGCAGGGTGGGCTTTAATTAGGGTTCCCCAAAAAGTCATATCCTGAAGGAAATAGGCTCTGAAAGCAGGGAATTCCTTGGGAATTATTCATAAGGTCAGTGCGGACGTGTTATTGAGGTATTTACTGTGTGCGGCGGATGGACTAAGTGCGCATGTGCAGGTAAATGATGTTCCCACCAGGGGTTATTGTGATAATTCTCCCAACCACGGATAGCCAGTCTCTTGAATTTTTACCTGCAGGTTAGCCTTGAACAGGATGTATGCTGGGTAATATGTTGACAAAAGTAGGGTTCGAGCATAGAAATTTTCATGAATTGTGACATTATTTGGAGATCAATGTTGTATGAAACTAGCCATCATTATTTTTGAAATTAAAACCCATATACATGTTTATTTCCCGAGTTGTTTAAAAACCCATTCATCTTAGATGAATAAATAGCAATACTTTGTTTACTTTCTGTAGTTTTCTAGGGCCTTGTCGACAAAATCAACCCAAATTAGCCTGCAGATCTACAGGGGAGAATTAGACCCCCTCAAACCCCTCAAACCCTCAGGGTCCGTCCCACCATGGGACACTGCAGGTTATCTTAAAGGTGAACTATAAGAAAGAATCGCAGGGGGTGGCCGTACGATCCATAGGGGATCGTCATGAACCAAGGGCAAAGGCCGAGGTTCATATGATATCCATGGGTTGTACGGCCACAAGAGGATGACCCCAATGGTCCTTCTTTATTTTGTCACCCTAACATAATTCAAACAATGTTAAAACAACTGAGAATGAGGAGCGGTACATATGGCTTGTCAATACGTATTGGCCCCTTTGTGGATCGCTTCTCGGTAGTGCGAGTGATAAATTCCCAGCTATTGTGTGTTTCTTATACAGTTGCACTACTTTTAGCTAAGAAGACAGCATGCATTCATATCTACTATATCCGAGCTATTTATGACTGTAGTTCAAAAGTAACATATTTGAGGAATGTTTCCACAATCCAAGTGTAGTCATCCATTGTCATTTTGAAAAGATGACATGTTTTATGTTTAATCACTTCAAAAAAGAAAAATATTGATAAATGGTTGTTACAAGTATAACTATTGTTATTTCAGAGATACGTGCTGAAGTACGAAAGGTTATTAAAGAACACGCGTCGACCTGAGGTTCTAATCAAAGAAATCAAGGTGAGTAGGTTTTTCATTTCTTTTTTTTCTTCCTTTCTGATTGTGCCATTAAAGTGGGAATCAATGACAACATCAACTAAAACGCCGTTGTAACTCACAACAAAGGTGAAATATTACACCAACTGCACTGGCTTGGATGAGCGCTTTCACTTAAATTTGTCATTTTGGGGGACATGGCAGATATGTATACTGTTAATATTGCCTGCTAGATATTCGCTTTATTACCATCATATTGCCACACTATGAAGTTGTTATAACCTTAAAGGTAGCTAGCTCAAGGCCGAATACAAGTGGATATTTCTTATAACGTCAACCCCAATTTTAGATAAGTGAATAATTAGACATCTAAAAGCACAAACAGGATAAGCCATCATGCTCACATCAAGTTTTAAGATTTTATCTTGTGTAACATTTCGTTTTATAGGGCCTACGTTTCTAAATTGAACCGTAAAATACACTGATCAAAAACAGAAATGTACAGAGGGCATGTTAATGGGGAAATTGGAAGAATGTGTGAACAGTCCAATCTTAAGCCCCATACCCACGAGGCCACTTTTTGCTGAATCGGCGTCGGCGTTGGTGCTGGCGTCGGCCGTTGGCGTCGGAGTCGGCCACTTTTGTGCCCATACCAACACACAATCGGCGGTACCGTTGGCATTGGCCGTCGGCGTCGGGCGTCGGCGTCGGCCGTCGGCGCCGACGGGACCGCCGACGGGACCGCCGATCCATATTAAGCATGTTTGATAATTTTACGTTGATGCCGACGCCAACGCCAACGGCCGACGGACGTCCCCGTCGGCCGACTCAAAATCACCTAGTGGGTATGGCCCTTTATGAAACATGTTATTCCCATGTTGGTGTATCAGCGTGCTCAGCATGTCAGGGGCATAGTATCCATCCTTGTCATGCGTAGGACAATCAGGATAATAAGGCCCAATGGATTCGGGGGAAATGTTTTTTGCCAATAACCTAATTTAAGCTACACTCTCATCCTCAAGTTGTTTAGTTTACATACGCCGACGTTAACGTGACAACGGCACAACGGGTGCGATCTTTTACACTTTCAGAATGTAAAAACGCAATGTCATCGGTCACGTTGCGAATTTGGCGTGGCGGATAGGGCATTACAACGTATCAAATCATGTCTGACTCAAGGACGAGAATGCTATATTCCACAGATCGATTTTGCTGCCTATTTTGAAAGTCGGCAATGGGAATAAAGAATATATATAGATATTGTCATACATCAATAGATAGGTCTTACAATTCTCTTTGGAATGGTACATAAGATGTAAGGTATCATGCCATATTCTCAGAGAAAATCAGACAAATACAAAATCAGCAGCATCAAAATTGGTACATGGAATACAGGCATAATTGTCATATGACACATTGTTTTCATTTCTCAGAAATGGGTATGAACGATGTTTGACCCGTGATATAAGATTATTGACATAACCTAGCCATAATGATTATGGCCTGGTCCTTGACTGATTTCTCGGGAATCGGGTTGACGAGAATATTCTTTCTTAGAAATCAATTGCATAAGATATAGGAGGCTATCAAATCATTGGGCCTTCCACTTAGTAATTGCACTTATCAGGGAAGATGGGGAGATCTGTCACTTTTCAAGATGTCTATAAAATGACACGCAAGGAGGTGGTAGGTTGAACAGTGTGACACTACCGGAAAACAGGCCTTATTTTCACGTTAAAGGGAGCCAAAACCAATAAATTCCACAACATTTTCCAAACTCAAATGATCATGGAAATCCTTTCCTTGAGCCTATTTCTGACCCATGTTAAAATCTAAACCATGAAATACGGTAAAAAAAATCGTTAAAAACACATTTTCCTTGCTGAACTGAATTAATGTGGATCCGCAAAAAAAGTTGTTTTTTTTTCACAATCATATGGAAATATTAACACCTCTCATGGAGTTCTACTTTGGTTTAAGATAGTTTTCAGAGCTAATACTTTACCACTGACTCATCTGACATATTTCTATACGTATCTGAGTTTTGAAGATTTTGTCAATTATTTTGGTTTTGGCTCCCTTTAAAAATACAAACTCCAGTTTAGCAGGTGGATTGGGGGCCTAAAAGTATTCTCGAAAAGTGTGGCATCATTTATTTTATGGACGGGTCCTTATGCATTGGATTGGAGTCAAATAGGACATTTGGATGACCCCTGCACAGAATTGTGCCCAAATGCTCCACAGGACTGCACTGGAAGAACATTTAATAAAGTGAACTCAGCCTGTCTAAAAATCCAATTACAAAAAAATAATATCTAGATACAGACTGCTGGCTGGTCGCCACCCCCTAGTGTTCATTTCCATATACTACTTCTGTCAACAGTACCAATATTTCACACTAGGGGGCGACACCCTAGCCTCCCTCTCCCGCAGTTTTTCAACTCATATTATTGTATATAGTCGCACCGAAGTGCTACCTACAGGGAAAACCGTGAACTAATAGGGTGGAATAGTGTACAAATAGCACCAGCTCCCTCTAATGATCAAACTCGGATGGATTTTCATTTAATAATCCCCCTTTGAGGATATTGTGTAATGACATCTCAACTTTGTGAATGGTATTGCTTAGCATGAGCAGCAGTTGAGAATCAAGCTTTTTTTTTTTTTTAAGCTTTTTGAAACTGTGGGGGGCACATTTTACATTAAAACAAGTCTAAATCTAGCAAAAGTAGACAGGAGCACGCCCTGACGCCACTCCCTAAATCTGCCCTTGAGTAAATAATCATAACACAACTAACAGACCTAAGCACGTCAAATACTTACTCTGTGATTTTCTCATTCATTCGTTCATGCATTGGCCTGCGTTCTTCTAGGCACTTCTGGCCACTGAGAATTTAAAGCATGTTTAAATTTTCGTTATGAATGTGTCATGCTACATACCATTTTTACGAGAACTTGAACTCATTTCAGATGACACTTGACATGTCTGTAATTTTGTCAGTACCATTCATATAATATTCTTGGTGTATTTAAGATGTCTGACCATTTCATGTTCAGAAGATCATAGCTCAGCTTCTATTTAGAATATCTCGGGGCTGTTTACATTTTTTAAAAGCCTGTTCTACATTCATCATCTATGTCAGTAAGCAGATTAGGTCACAATTATAGCCATTGGTGAAATAAGCCTATCCCACACTGGGTATATCCCAGGGTTGGACAAAGGTTGGACAAAACTACAGAATAAGAAATCCTAGTTTCAAAGAGTTGAGATTACTAAGAATTATGTTTTTCTATATCCCCAAGTATTGATTAAACATTGTGATTTCTTAAAGTTTATCAATAGACAGATTTGCAGGTTTGCCAGCCAATCAGGATGCTGAATTTTAGGGAAAATAGATTTGGACAATATAGGTTTGACAGACAGGCTTTAACATTGGTTCCTATGGGAAAAGGGCCATTATATAAAGCTGCATTTTACAATATTTAGGATAAATTTGTCAACCAAACCACAATGGTCTATTTTGTTTTACACCTCTATCTTTTGGGATTAAATGAAAGGAAAATTGCTATGTAACTTCATAGTAAAATGTTATTCCATGTATACAGGGATGGGCTCATTGAAAGTAAAAGTTAACTTTAAAATACAGCCTTTATCCGCATTATGATTTTGTAAGGTGAGACCTGAGGCCCTTCATTCACCTGTGGGTGGCCATCGGACACCTTACTCGGCACCTGAGGGGTTAGTCCTTCCATGACCTACTCAGCTCTTACTTACTAGTTTGAACACCTAGTGTACTTGGACATAACTACAGCCTACTGAAAGGTTGGCAGGTGTGCCGGCCTCTCCAGGGTGGGAAGGGGTCTCCATGGGGGAGGGGAGTGTCTTGTAAACCCCCCCCCCCCCCACGGGGAGGGGGGAGGGGGGTGCTCAGTCTTTGCAGGTCCCAACTGCGAAACTACAGAACCCCCTTTTTGGGGATGGGAATACTCTGAGAGCCCCTTCCCCCTTTTTTTATAGGCTATGTCAGGGACAGCCCCTCCAAACAAACCATTTGTTGTGGCTGTTATTTGATTTTGGAACTCAATAATTTGTTTAAGAAGCATTATGAAGTAATTGAATGGCATGCATTAAAATGTTAATATAATATAATGGATAACACATCATTGACAGCTCCCCTTGATTATTTGACAGCCCCCCACTTTTTAGCCAAATTGGTTATTTACAGCTACAGCCCCCTGAGGTTCTGATCGCAGTTGGTACCCATTTCCGAACCGAGTACCTCCCGGTACCAGGCTTGTAATACGACCCCCTCTTCCTGCCCGGCCACATCAGAGTTACGACAGGAGTTTCTCTACATTTCCCCTTTAACGGGATTCACAGAATCCAACAAAGAACGTGGTTTCACCTGAATTTATAGTTTCCATACACATTTGGGTCATTTTTTATAGCTTATCATTTCATTTGACTCATCATTATACAAATTACTGACGTCAAATTTACTGTATTTGAATTCTGTGAACGGTTATATGATGGCATAGTTGATATAAGTATATGGCAGAATGTCTATCTCAAAATAGCATTCTACGCAATGCAATTTTTCGCTGTCAGAAATCGCCAAACGACAATCGTTTTTGACAACAATAGCTCTCGTTGCTTATGCAACAGACCACTGACTAATTTCATTTTAGGTCTGACCTTCTATTCTGTTCTTAGCGATGCACGTTCATACTGTCATCAGTTATATTTATAACATCAATTTACCCAGAAATATCATAATATTATGTGAGCCACAGTGGTCGGGCTTATACAATGGAGGAGCTCTATTGGTGTAGTTCTGAGCAATAATGACTCATTCTACACGCCAATAAGCCCATCCCAATTTACACCAACATTAAGGTTTACTATGAAATATTTTCAAAACTGCCTGCACACTTATTTCCTGAAGAGAGATATACAATACAAAATTAAGCAAAGCAATTTGGTTGACAGATTGCTCCTAGAATTTGTGAAATGCAGCTTTATATTTTGGCTTTTTCCCCATAGGAATCGATGCTAAAGCTTGTCAGCTCAGCCTATATTGTCCGACCCCATTTTGCCCTGAAATACAGCATTTTGATTGGTTGGCAAATCTGTAAATCTGTCAATTTATAAAAGAATTGAGGCATCATAAGTTCAAGCCATATTTGACGATATTGAACAACATAATTCTTGGAAACAAGGATGGCTTATACTGTAATTTTGTCCAACCCTTGTCCAACCCTAGGATATACCCAAAGTGGGATGGGCGGATCCAGGATTACATTAGCAAATATGATATTTGTCCCTGGGCCTCAAGTTTAACTGGATTCAAAGGCCTTTATGATGGCTTTAGCCTGGCTTTGAAAACAATTTACTCACCACTTTACGTGCATGCATGTTCTTCCAGTAATTGCAATGGTTTAGTTAATATAATGTCCTACAGGTGGCACCACAACAGAAACTCCCATTGCTGACTGATTTCCACCTGTGGCTTTGGTTAGTTTTTAAAGCCACAGTGCTCTGTCGCATAATAAAAACAGCGATTTTCATGCACTTCTAATCATTTTCCCAGGCTGAATATTCCAGGAATCTTAGATTTCAACGTCTATTTTTCAAAACCAGAATCATAAAATAAATCCAGCAGAACAGCCACAATTCAATAGCCAGTGCCCTGTCGCATAACCAAAAGCTCGCAAGAGGGAGTGATTAAGGATGGATTTGTTTTTTCTCGCTGTTTTTTTCTCTCCTTGGTTTGGGGATGTGCCAATCCGCCCTGTTGCGATGGTTTTGTACACACTTTGAATTTAATTTAATTGGCTAATAAATCATTTCCACCACTTGCCTCCTATACAAATTATAAGCTGAAGGACACATCTAACATTTACTGAAAACAAAATCTTAAGATGTTTACCCCAAAATGTCCCCCTGATAAATTGAAAAATCGGGTTTGCAAACCATCCCTGTAAGGATGAAAGGTGCATTCGCTCCCTGTTGAACAGGGACAGGTCTTTTGAAAAGTGCCAATGTTCGCTACAGCGAGACCCGTTATGCGACAGGGCACTGACCCATTTCGATAGCGACATCCTTGCGCAAGGATGTCCTGTAGTGAGAGTTTGGTTATGGGATGGAGCACTGCTGTGCACTACGGTATAATGGGTCTCACTGTTGCAATAACTTGCACCAACAGCGGGAGTTGTCATTGTGCTCTCGCAACAACGACGATATTTGATGTAGAATTGTTGCGGTTCTACTTGGCCAATTTTATTTCTGTAAAGAGTTTTGAAGAGTATAGATCTAGTTCTAATACTCCTCCAACTTTCAGCTCAAGAACCTTATCATAAATGGGTGGAAAATGCTGTTAAATTTATGCAACAGCAAGGGGATTGGGGTCAAACAGCGAGAGCCAAAGCTAAGTTCTCCTTAATCTCCCGCTGTTTTGATAACTTGATTAGGCAATGGACCACTTGGATCAACCCTATCACTTAGTTGTTATAACCACTGTGCTCCGTCGCATAACCAAACCCTCGCAACAGCGAGAGCACAGCGAGGGTTTAGATTTAAGTCTCGCAACAGGGATATCCTTAAGGTTTTCAATGTGCCAACCCTCGCAACAGCGATGGTTTTGTACAAACTTTGAACACAGTTAATTTATTGAGAAATACATTTCCGCCACTTGCCTTCTGCACATTTTAAGAGCTCAGGGGCACACCTAACAGGAAATGAAAACAAAATGTTAAGATGACAACCCCAAAATGTCCCCCCGATATGTTGAAAATTTGGGTGTGCCAACCCTCGCTGTTATAGCCAAAGTTGGATACACTCGCTGTTGAACAGGGAGGGGTCTCGCTGTTGTGGACAACCCTCGCAACAACGAGACCCGTTATGCGACGGACCACTGTCCCGCCACATAAAAAATTGTGAAACAATTCATTGTCTTGCAACAAGGATGTCCCTATTCCAATGGGATTTGCTGTTAAATTGTGGCTGTTCTGCTGGACCGATGTTAATTTTGTAAAAAAAATCAATAAAATATAGATTTTAATATCAAAGTCCAAAAGTGAGATTTCCTGCCTGGAAAAATCATTATTACGGGATGAAATTTTATGCTGGATTTTTGCACAACTGTGTGTGGTTGTGACAAAACCACCGTTTGTTGTTATATGAGCCATTATGTGACGGACCACAGATGAGCTGAACAGCACTGTACCTGTCAATGTTGTGAGCAGGCTAGGGTGACATTCAAAATGTCCGGGATTCAATGGGGCACTTTGAGCATTAATTCTAATCAATTATTGCAGCGTTTTATAGAGCTTTTGTAAACAATATGATATGCAAAGCCTGTTGCCTATTTCATACAAATGTGTGCTGCTTATAGACGTCTTTTTAAAAACTTCTTTTAGCAAAGAAGACTGCTAATGGCTATATTTTGATACCGTGTTAGGTATGAAATAGTTTCTAGATCTAAAGCAGAGCTGAATTAAGATGAAATAAAAAGTATAAATTGATGCAAATGTCTTCAATTGAAGATGAAGAAACTCCCCTTAAATTCAGAAGAAGAAAACACAATTTTGGATATCTGAATATCTTCAAATGCCAAAGTGGAAGTTTCAAACGATGGCTAAAGAGCAGAAGTTCTTTGAAAAAGAACTCAGTTTTAGATGGTCAAAACATAGTAACTTTGACCACACAGTTCATGACCAACAACGTGATTATGAGTCTAAGTTTGTACATCAATGTTCAATATTATAGCATTCCGATAAAAAACTTAAGTAATAGGCTTGCATAATCATCGTGCGTTATAGAATGGTAATCTGAGTAGATAAGAAACTGTATCTTAAGCAATAATTATTAATGCATTTGTAGGTTGCCTAATGTACGGCAAGAGATCAAATGACAATGAACGTTAATCTATGGGTCTTGACCACTAAAATTGAGAGCATGACACAGCCATTTCTTAAATTTGACATGTGACATGGGGCCTTTATGACATGAGAGACATGTTAAAAACCATAATGACATGCGACATGTACATTTCTTAAATTTGACATGCACGTTGAGAAAAATAAGTGACAGAGACATGCGACATTGCCGTTTTTTAAATTTGACATGCGACATCGGCACCCCTCATCCAGAGCCCCTATTCTTGTCGAACTGCTAATGTTGTGCAAAAGTCAAGCCTCGGGTTTCTTTTAATCAAAATGCTCATTTCAGGCTGAAATTTTCAAGAAACCTAGATGTAAATGCCCCCTTTTTAGTATAATTTATACAAATGCAATCAACGGTGAGATCCATTGTAACAGTGTCGTCGGCCATTTTGTTTTATATCGTTGGTGTTATATTTTTTATCGTGCTACAACCACAGACTACTTCGAGGATTCTGGCATCATCTGCAAAAAGTCTATAGACCAGACCAATCACTGCTTTCAAATAGTCTGGTTATTCAGGGGCCTGACTATTTTGAAAACCGTTATACAATATGCAGATACCTGGCAAAAAAATCATTCCCATCGCTTTTGAATGGATGTTTCGATGAAATGTAACACAGAATCGAAAGTGAAAAAAAGCCATAAATTTATTGCCTTCTGAACTGGCTTCTAACAAAGGTATTATCATTATTCATTGACAGTGCATCTTTACACGAATTTGCACAAATTTGTGCACTATCCAACAACCTTTTTTTTGTATATAAAACTGTTATCAAGCATCACCTACCTGTGTTTGCTAGTGAGAGATCACCCATTTTCCAAACTTTACAAAATAGTATAAGAGCTAGGCCATATGAATAACAAGCAAACTGAAGATGTCATTCTATTCAGTTGGGGGTGAAAGGCAACCGTGGATCAGTGCAGATAAGTCAGGGTATTTATGTACAATCTATTGCATTAACTAGTAATAGTGATCATGGAATGGTATAGTCCATATGGTATATCCTCTAGATGTTCCATTAGTATATTGGTAGCTGTGGAGAAAAGCATGCAAAGTGATAGAAATTATTTTGAAAGATGCTTTTCAACCAATAGTCTAAATAACATTATTTACTGATTTATATGAAACAATTCAAATGATGAATCAAAAAATATTTCAAGATATATACTTCATGTCTACATCTAGTGTTTTTTTTATTTGTTTTTTGTTGTTGTTGTTTTTTGGTTGGCTTTTTTGGGGGAGGGGTTATTTTATTACCAAAAACAAGTTAAGAACTTCTGATATTACCTAATATTCCTCATTTGCACCTACCATTATCCTGCAATACTGAATAGAATTCTACACAACCATTATCTTAGTATACAGAACAGCCTGGAATACACACACAATACACCAAAACCATCTAAGTCATACACAAATGACCTTAATGTCAATCTGGCCCAAAATAGACCTCAAAGCCTTTGTGTTAGTGAACCATAACTCCACCAGCAGCACAAAACATGCTTTTATGGCCCCCAGAGTGTCTGTCAGCCTTTTAAATGGAGACCAGGGGAGGTGTGGGGTTCCCAGAGGCCTGGGTGGGGCCCTGGTTGGTGCTGAAGGGTGTGGGCTAAAGGGTGTGGGCTAAAGGGTGTGGGCTAAGTTTGTGATGTGTGGAGAGGGTGTGGCCACTCTGCTGGGCCTCTGTGGGCTGTATGTGGCAGGGGACACAGGGATTTCACAGACTTCTCATACCTCTGCACTGATATCGAATAGCGGATAACCGGAGTGGTGTTGAGTAACGCAAGATAAGTGGTACTCTTAAGCCCTATGCACACTAAGCGATTTTCAGGGAGTTGGCCAACTGATCAGTGATAAACAGCTGATTTTAGCAAGGTCTGTTCGGTATTAATATCAGCCAATTTTAGTACTATTAATTCAGATCAAGCATGCACATTTCAATACGATATATCAACAAAATTATCGGCTGATTTTAGTACCAAGTTCAGGGGCAGATACAGGATTTTCTTATAGTCATAATAGTGTCACAAGCCTGGTCATAATGGGAATCGTAATGTGTAAACCAGGCGTTAGGGTGGGGACATGAAGTTATGAGACAGTACTGGCTACTATGGGGTGCCAATTGTCACTATAAAGAGTGAACAGGGACCTTTTGGAATGACATACATTACAGTTTTAATGCCTTCGTTTTTGCTCCTCAATGTGACAGCACTTGCTAGGGCACTACGAAATGAATTTCTTAACATTCTATAAGAATATATATTATATCATGTGTTTATCTAATACTAAAATTTTTAGTATTAGATAAACACTTTAATTGCTGGCTTAGTTGTTTTTTTCCTAATCTTAAATGTTTATCTTTTAGGAAGTTAATTTTTAGTTTGAGTACTCTTTATAACTTGGAAAGTTATGAAGTGTGGATAAAAGCTACTGTAAAATGTATATTGTTTCCAAAAGACATTCCCATTGGTAGACATGGGGCGCCCCATATCCTGGGCCTTCTCAAAGTCAAGCAAAATATATTAATAGGCGTTAACCACAAGTGCAATTCCTCCCAGAATACATGGGCAGATACTGTACATGTGTCTAGGTCTGGGTATGGTTTTGCAGTGGCAGAATTATGTTGTACCCCCAGCCAACTTGTGAC
This sequence comes from Lepidonotus clava, assembly GCA_936440205.1. Taxonomy (NCBI): domain Eukaryota; kingdom Metazoa; phylum Annelida; class Polychaeta; order Phyllodocida; family Polynoidae; genus Lepidonotus; species Lepidonotus clava. Next base: position 47,356,334 of record OW387140.1, on the reverse strand, counting down.
GTAACAGAAATGTTCTGCAACCATACGTTTTAGTCAGTTTGTTATTTACTAAGATGGCACTTAGCAATTATTATTATTGATGGTGAGGCTGAAACCTCTCCAAATCAAAATGTTATTATAACATTATATTTTGGTGAGGTTAGGACGAAACTAAAACAGTACAATATAAGGACATTCTGTTTGGGTTAAAGAACGTAACCAGAACATTGTAATAACATCACAGTGCAATGTCACGGCAGTACATTGCAGTGACTTAATTGGGAGTAACAAGAACGTAACAAGAATAAAACAGAACTAACCAGAACGTTGCCGCAACGTTAACCTTATAATACAGTCGCATCCTCAGCTGGGCCCTTATTAAACACTAGGTGTTAGGACTCTCCCCATCAACACCTTAATCCCCCACCAAAAGATCTATGCCCATCGGATCTCTGCCCTCCTAGAACCCCCCTCCCCCAGACTTTGCCCTACTATGAGTTTGGCCCTCTGGACCTTGGCCCCCTCCCACTAATTTTTGCCTTCTGCATTTTATGCACCTGCTTGCTTACAATTGGCAGACAAATGTTGCCCCTCGATTAGATTAGTATTCATATTCCATGTATAAACTGGAGTTATTGTAAGATGGTTGATACGATGCCTTAAGGTGCATCCCCACGGGGCGATTAGTGACCGAGGAATAGCTATCATTCGTACATGATTAGATGCAATTCGTCGTCGCATCTTCATCATTGGTGAATTACAGCTAATCATCAACGAATTACAGCTAGTCGTTGGCAAAATATCAGAAATGTCCGATTTTTTCACTCTATACATCAATTACTACCTCTATTCGCCTTGCAGCACGGCGCCAGTTGATTTACCTTAGTGGTTGGGGAATAGATGCAAACTAATCTCCTAGCGGAGATCCAATATTAGTGTTTTACACGCACCATGATGGTATGACCCCAATATGTCTTTTGGGACTTTCATAGGGCTGTCTGACCCTAACAGTGGTATTACACTACACAACATGAGCTGAGATATGACAATGTCACAGAGAAATCTTTCATGGTAAAGACAACAATTTTCCACAGCCTCATAGACATACGCATGTATGAAATACTCCAAAGTGCCAATTTCAAACAATTATATTACTCATGCATGAGAATTGTCTGTAATATCATCATCATGGCGACGATATCACACCTCGAAGTCGTGTAGTGTAATAGGGCCTTTAGAGAACTGTCAGGGCTGTCCATAACGCCTAAGTAAAAGGTTATCATCAGCATTCTGACAGTTTGTGGTAACGCCCCACTCCTGTCCAGAGAATTATTGTAAGTAGTATATGGAAACTAATCTACATTTCGGGTACTTCTGAGGTTTAAAGTGACTCCCTTCATGATTAATTTTCAAAATTTATTGTGTTGGATGTATCTCAAAATGCCTTAGCCAACTAACAGTTTGGAGAATGATTGAATAACATTAACGCATTTAGGTAGTTTCGGTCTGCCATTATAGGGCCTGATTATTCATTTTAATTTATAAACTTAACTTAAATCTAGTTTGACTCTCCGTTACTTGATATGTGACCAAACAATTATTTGAAAACAGTAATTTAAGTGAAGAACATTGATTTCAGAGTCTTTGAAAATGGAGAAAAATAAAACACATGTTGTTGCAAATGCATGACATATAAAGCCTGTATTCCATTAGGCGATTTCTACATCCAGGAATGAACAAAGGAAAAAAATGTAAGAAAATAAGTGGAACCCATGCATGTTACACGCTATTTGAAAGGGAAATGAAAATGTGTTCTAATGATATATAACATGTCTATAATTGACATAAATATGTCCTCAGAATATTTCTAAAAAGGAAGGGAACATTTTGAAAAGGACCCGCATTATATATTGGCTAAGTACTAAAATGTCGCATATTCATTTAAATGGGGACCTTCTTTTCAAGTTGTCTCCCCACCAAAAGGGGGTGGGTCAGGATCCCCCGTCCCCACCCCACCCCTCTGCAGTTTTCAGTATACGGGGTAGTATACAGAATGCCACACCCTTCGCGCTGTCTAACGGGTGGCCGCAGGAGAACACAGGTAGAAGGCTCACCAATCAATTGGTACCTGCGCAGCATGCCGTAAACCTACAGTTTGCCACCCCCTGTGATTACCATTCTCAGTATGTGCACTTACGCAGAAGCATCAATGTCTCACAAAAAGGCCATCGCGGTATCATTGGGTCCCGCTGTTGAAGTGTGGTTGTTCTTCCATGTTCCGTCACATAATCAAAAGGTCGCAATAGCGAGAGCACAGCGATAACTTAGATATGGGTCTCGCAACATAGACATCCTTAAAGTTTTCAAAATGCCAACCCTCACAACAGCGATAGTTTTGAACAAATTTTTGACATGTTTGTTTGACTGATGAATACATTTCCTCCTGTATATGTTATAAGCTCAGGGACACAACTATCATTTGCCGAAAACAGAATATTAAAATAATGGCCCCTAAATGTCCTCTCACACATTTACAAAGCTGGGGTGCCAAACCTCGCCCTTAATGGGACAGTGGGATACCCTCGCTGTTCAACAGCGAAGAGTCTCGCTGTCATTGCCAACCCTCACAACAGTGACAACCATTATGCAATGGATCACAGTGGCCCATCAAAATTATAATCAAATGGTTGAACAATTCAATGTCTAGCAACAAGGACATCGCTGTTGCAATGGGTCCCACTGCTGAATTGTGGTTGTTCTTCTGGGCTGACATAAATTCTGTAAACAGATCTAAAAAAAGATATTTGAATCTTAAAATCCTGATATTTCTGGCCCAGAAAAATGATTGGAAATGGGTGAAATTTAATGCTGGAATTTTGCACAGCAGTGCATGACAAAACCATCATTTGTTCTTGTATGTGCAATTAACAGGCCACACTTCCCTGTTGCATTATGGGTCTTGCTGTTGTGATGGTTTACACCAACAGCAAGACCCATCACTGTTCAAGAAAATGCAAAACCTCACAACATGGACATTGCTGTTGTGATAGGCCCCGCTGTTGAATTTTGGCTGTTCTGCTGGACCAATTTTAATTCTGTTATCAGTTCTGGAAAAAAAGACTTTTAGATCTAAAATTGCTGAAATTTTCAGACTAAAAATATTATTAGAAGTGAGTGAAAATTAATGCTGGATTTTGTGCACAATAGGAAGAGTTTGCACCAACCATCTTTAGCCTTCGCACTGTTGTGAGACCCAAATTCTTAGAACCATCAAAGTGGACAACAAAAGTGTTCATTGCTGAATGACTCTTCCTTGTTATGATCGGTATTGTGTAATGGGCCACAGTGATCCGTCTAATGTGGCCCGTTGCACAATGGGTTTCGTAACAACGAAAATATGATAAACAACGAAAGAGTTCGTTGTTGCTTAATAAATTATTTGCAGTTATTTTCGTAACAACGAAACTTTTTTTAATAATTTTTTTTCTATATTTAGAATGTCCTCAAACAGTTGTTACTTTTACTGTTTCTTCTCTAATGTCTCGCCTTATTATATCAATTTACAGAATTCAATTCCATCCATTAGAACCAGAGATTTTTACTATTTAAGTAACAGTGGATTATTTTCGTAACAACGCAACTTTTCGTTACTAAGCAAAAGTTCGTTGTGCTTTCGTTGTTTTATCTTAGTAACGAAATTCTATTGTGCAACGGGCCAATGGTCTCACAACAGTGCAAGGAAGATTTGGTCAAACTCTCCCTGTTGTGCAAAAAAAATCCAGCATCAATTTTCACCCACTTCTAATTATTTCTCCAGTCTGAAAACTTCAGGAATTTTAGATCTAAAAGTCTTTTTTTCAGAACTGTTTACAGAATTAAAATCTGCCCTATTCCACAATTCAACAGCGGGATCTGTCCTTTCAGTTCAGTGACGTCCCTGTTATATATAACTTGATTATGCGACAAAGTACAGATACTGACCCCACTTCACCTTAAGTAGGATCAAAGCAATCCACATAATCCACATATCCTGTAGCTGGATTTTCTCAAAGGGGGGTCTTTTTTCTGATTAAGGATGTTTCTAGTTACTATTTTATACATCGAAGTGGTTCCGGTTTTCATGGAAGTATTATAGCATACCAGATAGATTCTAAAACAAGTACCTCAAGGTCAATACTTTTCCTATTTATGGTATGAATTCCTTCATTTGTATTGTTATATGAGTTGTAACATATTTCTATACTTATCTGTGTTTTTAAACATTTTGTCAATTACATTGGTTTTGAGTTTCTTGAACATTTGAGTATGGATTGGGTGATATTATTCTTTAACCCAGATAGTGGAACTTGAGATCCTCTTATCAAAAGTTGAGGTTACATGTGCCTCAATCCCACTCAAAGGGACTCAAAACCAACACAAATGAAAATATATCCAAAGCTCAGACATTCATAGAAATATGTTAGATGAGTCTAGTTAAGGTCAGTGGTGAAATATTAGCTATGAAAACTAGCTCAAACTGAAGTAGGATTTGACAGGAGATGGTGATATTTTTATTTTGTTTTATACAATCCCCATTTTTGCAGATCCACATTTATTGAGTCAAGCAAGGAAAATATGGTTTTAATGATTTCCAGCCGTATTTCGTGGTTTAGATTTCAATTTAGGCCAGAAATGGGCTCATGGAACGGATTTAGACCTTCCATTAAGTATGTTCACATCAAGGGGGGGGGGGGAGGGGGGGTCTGAAATTCTGAAAATTGCGTACACTTTAGTACATATCCAATGCGTATTTTTGGCCAAGGGGGAATGGGGGTCTGAGATTTTTTTTAAATGGAAGTCCCCTTTCCATAATTATTTCAGTTTGAAATCTTTTTTAATTTATTAGTTTGGCTCCCTTTAATGCTTGTCCCAGTCTGGCCTACTTCCTGACCGTCCATTAGTTACATAGACCCCATTTCCTGGAGTTGTGGCCTCCTGCACATATTGTGTATCACATACACTGACCCCTACCTACCTGACACTGACGCTAATGGCTAATAAATGTGTTATGTATTCCCTATCTATGGAAGTGGCTAGACTGTAGTTACACGCAAGTCTGCTAGTCACTCGAACTAGGACTGTTCACCAGCAACCGTTTTAGGTGGGAATTCTACCCTGCATCCCAGCATGTTTGGGGGCCACTGGTTTATGGCAGGTAGGACCATAAACCAGCCAGCAGCCCAACAACCATCAAAGGGGTTTCCCAGGCCATAAATAGAAGGCCAATAAGATAAAACTTCACAAATTTTAAGTGACCAATGGTAGGCATGGACTGTTGTGGGTGTAAGTACCTATTATGCAAGAGGTAACTAGGTCATGAAAGGACTATGGAAGTGGTGGGCTCCATTGCAGCCAATCAGAATTGTTTTTTGCACTGCATGAAGAGGACAAAGGATCAAACATGTTTTCCCCTCACTCTTGGGACATGTATCTGATTACTTCTAGCCTCTGATTGTATTTCCTTTTGTGTTAATGTAAATGTATATGTTATTTGTTTTCATTGTGTGTGACAGTTTTGGAAATATATGTCATAGACATAGGTACCAACAGGTAGGATAAAAGTACATTTTTGGTTGAATATTTTTCATTTATTTTTTGTCATCAAGCAAAACTTCATATAAGTACACATGTTCTGCCAGTAGCATCAATAAGTCAAGATTTAACAATAGGGAAGATATCTATAACAGTGATAAATAATGGTGAATAGTTCATTTTCAATCACAATTCCTTGGCATTTGTGATTTTGTATGATCTCATCTTCATTACAACAATAGGGAAAATTGCTGTCAGTTTTACTTTTCTGTGTACATTTTTGAAGAACAACAATGTTTGCTGTTTATTGCAAAGATCGGTGTTTTGCAATGAGACGGCATGGGACCTTTAGGTAAATCAAGTATCTTCTAAGTTTTCTTTTACGGATACGATAGAAAGCATGACATGGCAAGCATCATTTGAAAGTAAATTGATACATAGTACAGACCAAGGGGGCACAAAAAAAAGTGTTATTGCTCTGGTTTTCACCTACCATCGAGGGCTTTAGCCCAAGACACAGGTGTGTGCAAACTGGGACAATAACAATAAGCCCATCCCACATTGGGTATATCCTATGGTTGGACAAGGGTTGGACGAAATAGATGTATAAGCCATCCTTGTCTCCTAGACTTAAGATTGCTCAAATAAACAAAAGTTATATTTTTCTATATCCCAAAGTACTGCTAAAACATTATCATTTCTTACATTTTATTTACTGACAGATTTGTAGGTTTGCCAGCCAATCAAAATGCTATATTTCAGGACAAAATAGGGATGGACATTGTAGGTTAAATTAGGCAGACAGGCATTGATTCCTATGGGCAAAAGTCCAAATATAATCATTTTAGAAACGTTAGGTGCAATCTGTCAAGCAAATTACTTTGGTTGATTTTGTATTATACAACTGTCTTCAGGGAATAAGTATGGAAGCAATTTTGAGAATAGTTTAAGATAAACTTTATTGTCAATGTTAACTGGGATGGGCTTATTGCTGAGTGTACAGTGGTCTGTACTATATGTATTCTATATCAATTACATAGAAAATATTGAAAACATTTACTTATAACACAAAAATTATAATCACATACAGGCATTATTTCCCTCTGGGACAATAACACAATCTTTTATTCACCCAATTCTAGGTAGGCAGGACAATGATGAAGGTATAGCGGTTGGAATCCTGATATAGAATAAAGTATGTTCTCTGACAATATGCAAAATGTCTATAATAAGATTATATATATATTCTCCTTTTCATCGATTCTTAAATAAGGAGAAGAAAAGAAATCATGCAGAATACAGCCTTTAGTATGCAATGCAGTACAGAGTATGCCACACCCTTTTCTAAAAATCATATATTACACTTTTCTAGTAATTGTATATATTTCTTCTCGTACCTCATACACGTGTTGGAATACCCAGTATGCTGTTTTATTCTGAATAATGTGTATCATCACGTGTGTTTTAGTAGGTTATACAACATGTATACATAGAAATGGTGCAACAGACCACAATTACAACTACAAAGAAGGGGAGAGTTAATAGTATTATCTATGGTCGGAAATATATTCGTGGAAGGCATCTGTTAACCACGTCATAATTAACCACGCGATTTCTCTTCTTATGAATTCAGCAGTTCTCAGTATCAATTGTGCATGTATGATCACGTTGATCACGGTGATTAACCCATGGGACATACTCCCACATGAGGACAACCCCAGTGCCCCGTCGCATAACAGAAATAATGAACAATTTTTGGCACATGGTCAAACTCTCCCTGTTGTGCCAAAATTCAGCATCGATTTTCACCCATTTCTAATCATTTTTCTGGGCTGAAAATTTCAGGGATTTTAGGGTTTCCAGAACTTTTTCCAGAGTTAAAATCGGTTGAGCAGAACAGCTGCAAATCAACAGCGAAACCCATCGCTACAGGGACGTCCTTGTTTAAGGACGTCCTTGTTGCGACGGTTTGCTTATGCGACGGGCCACAATGGACCATCGCACAATGAAATTGTGAAATAATTCGATGTCTCTCAACAAGGATGTCCATGTTGTGACGGGTCCCGCTGTTGAATTGTGGCTGTTCTACTGGGCCGATTTTGATTCTGTAAACAGTTTTATGAAAAAAGAGATTTTGATCTGAAGGTCCTGAAATCTTCAGCTCAGAGAAGTAATTATCAGTTGGTGAATTTCAATGCTGGAATCTTGCACAACAGTGCAAGTTTTTTAAACAAAACCATCGTTTGCTGTTATATGTGCCATTATTCAACAGGGCACAAAGATTCTTACTTGAATCCTATCCAAAGTATGTGATAAATCGTGAAAATGAGTAGCTTTACATTCTGATATAAGAAGAATCACTGGGGTCATCAAAGAGTGATCGTAAGACCCAGAAGGGTTTTTCATGGCCCAAGGGCGAAGCCCAAGGGACATACGAATTCACTGGTGCATACAGCCACCAAAGGACGACCCCAAAGGTTCGTCTATATTCTATCACCCAAACAACATTCAAAAGTCCTTGAAACTACTGAAAATTAGGGGCAGTACATACGGCCTGTCAATACGCACCTCCCCCAATACGCACCGCTCATCAGCCATGCAGGTAATAAAGCCAAACGTTACTCACACGCCATGTTAGTATTATTATAATACCAGACTACTGATAATACAAGCTATCAAGCCCACTTGTCACAAGTGGTGTAATACACCTGTTTGCTCTGATACCAATCCTCACCCACCTCCAATGCTCCTGTATACACAAGGCACCAATGATGACGCATACTGTGGCACACTGGACGTATTATTAGACCGTGCAGGTGGGCGTTTTACAGTGTAATTACGGTGATAAGACAGTGGAAGCTTGGTGCCTAACCACCCACCACCCACCCCACCCCACCCCACCCCACCCCATACACCAAGCCCCTCCGGAGGGGGGGGGGGCACTCAGTCTTTGAAAGTGTGTGAGACGAATAGGTCCTCTCTCCTCAGTCTTTGAATATAGGTACCAACTGCGAAACTACAGCCCCCCTTTTTGGGGATTGGAATACTCTGACAGCCCCCTCTTTTCAGGCTGTATTAAGGACAGCCCCTCCAAAAAAGGCATTGCTACAGCCCCACCCCCACCCTGCACACTTTTAGGAGATGGGAATACTCTTACATCGCCGCCTTTTCAAGCTATATCAAGGACAGCCAAAAGGCACGGTAGTCATTATTTTGATATCTGAACTCAATAATTTGAGAAGCATTATGAAGTGATTGAATTGCATACAATAAACTTTTAATATAGTATAAAGGTTAGTATATATCATTGACAGCTCCCCCGAAAGATGGTCTGATTTTTGACAGGCCCCCATTTTTAGCTAAATCAGCGATTCATATGTACAGCCACCAGAGCTTCCAATCGCAGTTGGTACCCATTTTTGGGCTGAGTGCCCCCCCCCCCCTCCTCCAGCCCTCCTTCCAGCACCAATCCCCCCTCACCCCATCAACGCCCCTCCTATCCCATATACCCCATATAAACACTGGTCTCTCACAGTCACAGCTAACAGAATCACGCATACCGCCGAACACAGCAGAACGTCCAAGTCACGTGGTCGCAATCCGTCCAAGTCTACACTCTCCGACCAGAGAACAGCTTAAACCACTCCAACATCGCCGGCAGTAGCACCCTAAGGAGGTTGTGTTAGGAGAGTGTAGTTGTCTGCCGAGTAGCTCAGTGAGTAGGTCGTGAGTAGCTCTCCAAGCCGAGAGTCAGAGCGCAGACACAACACAGGCAGGAACGTGGTGAAGTAGTGGCAAAACCATTTGGACCCGTCTATACAGGAATAACAGGCTGCAAATTATATCAAGAGCCACGAGAGAGGAGTAGTAGTAGAAACAATAACTCCAACGGTAAGAGCGGCATAGCAGTCCTGTAGAGCTATCAGTAGTAGAAAAGTAGCGCCAATTGCAGCGCTAGAGAGGGAGCGAGTGGTAAGAAATAACTGCCTGAAACTCTCAAAACAGCAGCAGCGGTAGAAACGAGGAACAAGAGGAGACTGATTAAGAAACACGTGAAACAAAAGAAATAGAAACTCAAGGACTCTTGTTACTTAAACACGTCGGAGCGTCATTAAAGAAACTTAAGGGGCGTTGCGAACAAAGTCTAGGAGTTGTCAGGCAAAACAAGGACATATTTGACTTACAAGGACGTATGAACTAGCATTTATTACCCGGCCTGGGACCAATACGAACCTCTGCTGATTCCCATACCACCCGCTCCCATTTAAGCAGACAAATCTTGGACTTGCATACCCCAAAGAAGCCTTAGACGGACGTAACGACAACACACACAAAAGATAAACTTGGACGAAATAGAAGAAGAAGTGTTGACCAGTATCTCGTGGAAGAAAGCCCAACAACAAACTCAAGATGTTTATGCCAGTGACCCCGAAGAAGAGCAGCAGAAGCAGCAGTATGACGAGTCTGTTATCGCCCGACGGGGAGGCGGGCAGTCTTACTGCCCTCTTCGGTATGTCGCAGGTGGGCAGATTTAGTTTTATTTAGCTTTATATTTATCGTAATTCAGGTGCTTACTAAGTATGACCAGTTTGTTATTGCCCGACGGGGAAGCAGGCAGTCTGACTGCTCTCTTCGGTATGTTGCAGGTGGGCATATTTAGTTTTATTAAGCTTTATATTTTATCGTACTTCAGGTGCATACAAAGTATCACCAGTCTTTTATACCCCGACGGGGAGGCGGGCAGTCTGACTGCCCTTTTCGGTATGTCGCAGGTGGGCATATTTAGTTGCATTGTACCCGAGTTAGCTTTATATTTATCGTACTTCAGGTGCATACAAAGTATTACCAGTTTGTTATCGCCCCACGGGGAGGCAGGCAGTCTTACTGCCCTTTTTGGTATGTCGCAGGTGGGCAGATTTTAGTTTTATTATTCCCCAGTTAGCTGTACATTAATTTTATCATACTTCAGGCGCCTACAAAGTATGATCAGTTTGTTATCGCACGATAAAGAAAGGGCAGATTTAGTTTTATTATACTCCAATATCCCTGAAGTGTATCATACTTCAGGTACAAACTGTTATTGCACTATACCATGTTAAACCCAGGCAAGCAGCGACGTAACAAGCAGGTTCTGCAACTGTACTTATTTGGTTAGTCTGTAACCTGCCCAATTTTCATGTACCAGTTATGTTGTTCTAGGTGCAGTTGAGACTTACTAAAAAAGAATGTTATGATAACATTATATTTTAGTGAAGTTGAGACCTTACTAAATAAAAACATTAGAATAACATTATTATAACATGAAATAATGTTACAGGAATGTCACAATAACATCACAGTGTGACGTTGCAATATTAGGTTCTAAAGACATTTTTGGTAGCCATCAAAGTAACATAACAAGAACCAAAGCAGGACAAAACAGAATATTATAATAACGTTATAATAACGTCATATTCTTGCTTGGGAAGTGCATACTATAGTAAGAAGCACCACGGGGGCATCCGAAGTTGGCTGTACAACCCAAAGGGGATTGTCACGTACCGGGGGGAAAGTCTGAGGTTCATACGATCACCATGGGTCGTACAGCCACCCGGGGACAACCCCTAAGGTGCTTCTTTATTTTGTCACCCAAGAAATATTCAAAATCCATTAGAATTAATTCCTACAAAGAATGTTCAGTGAGCAGTGCATAGGGCAAGGCAATACCCCCTGGGGTGACGACCAAAGAAATTTCACGCATCTTATGCCCACGATTCCAAAATTTAGATTCGTGAAAATACACAAAATTTTAGATTTGTGACATTTTTTTCTTGGTTAAAACACTCTAATTAAAATGCAATTTGTTTCTAATAGATACTATAAAGCATTTTCTATGAATATTTAAACTTTATACAAGTTTTTATAAGGACATTTTCATTCACGAATCTGTCACGCATCATTTTTGCATTTTTACGCATCATTTTTTAGATGCGTGGCTGTTTTCTGGAGCACTTTGACTGAAAAAAATGATGCGTGAAATTTCTTTGGTCGGCCCTCCTGGTCACTATGTATACGCACCGCTCGACGGCAGAGCGGGTGATAATATACCATACAAGTGCCTGATGACTCATCGTAGTTTTAAATAGAAAGACACCAAAGACGTCACTGGCCTGGGCCATTACGTCACACAGTATATGGCCTCCTATATGTGTAATAACTAAGGTATAAATACCCAAGTTTCCCCTTGATGAACACAAATCAAAGGCTTCAGACCTTATTGAGGAAACCTTGTAGGAGCAGATGATGTTCAAATAGTATTGATTGCAGCCAGCCCATGTGCATGCAAGGTTATAATTAGGAGGAAAACTATACTTTTCTGGGCCGCCAGGTACCAGCAGTAGGTTATCCTTGTATCATGCTGGTAACTTTCTTGGCTTCTAGTGCCCGGTGTGTACACTAATAGCCTATGGCTGGTACCCGGTGGCCCAGGAAAGTAGTTCTTCTCCTTATTGCATATATATTGCATATATATAACATGTTGAATATTTTTTCTCAAGGTATTTCAAAACTCTGTGTTGAATCCTTAATCAATTATACACATTCTAGAATGCAATTAATTTCACATATAATCCAGATAAACCCTTTACAGACTAGCCCAAAAATATGGTCATGTTGCCAGATTAAAGATGACTAAAGCCGGGTCCCCACTGGGCCGTCGAGAGTCATGTCGCTGGCCGACTAAGGAGTACGTCGGTGGCAGATACCAACAGTTTGTCGCCCAGGCCGACTAAAATCAAACATGTCTGATATTTTGGGGGGTTTGTCGCTGACTAAAACCCTTAAAGACGGACTTTGTCGCCAGCCAACCTGGCGCCAGGGCAGTTTGTCGCTCGCAGATTTGTCGGCGAGGTATTGGTTTGCTCAGTGGGGACCAGGCTTTAATGCGCACCCTGGTGCTAGCTGTTTATACGCATTAGACACCTTTCACAGAATATGCATTCTATGACTGCTAACTATGGGCCCAATGGGCATTCTGAGTCCTAGTCTAATACCCTTTACAGACTAGGCTTAGAACTCTCATATAATGGCAGTTCATTCCAGACCTAGTGCGCATTCTGAGCCTAGTTTGCAAATGGTATTATATTCTTTACAGACTAGTCTCAAAATGCGCTCATAATGATAGGTCAATCCAGTCATAATGCACATTTTGGGGATGGTCTGTAACGGGTATAAAAGGTGCATAATGGATAGCGGACGTAATTATGCATCATCGGCAAAAGTCTGACACACGAACCATTTACAGACTTGACTCCAAATTCGCCCATAGTGATGGTTTAAAACAGAAACAGTGCGCATTCTGGGCCTAGTCTGCAAAGGCTATTTTTAATAATAGGAATAAGGCAGTGTTGAAAAGACCCGATTGTCAGGATATTTTCAGAGTGTTCTTGTCGTGACAACGTGCAGCAGGGATTATTCTTTTAACTTATAATTATAACTTGTAAGAATATTGTTATTTATGTCACGTGAGTTTCTGTGTTGGTCGTGTACCCGTGATTAAAATCGTGGACAAAGTATGCTTTATTGACGTGATCAACTCTTCTGTCCCAACTCCCCTATTAACGCCAATACAACCACACCCAATTCCCAGACCCAGGGGGATGTTCCAATGTAATCCTATGATTCACTCTTAGATTCTAAGATATGTTAACGTTGTTTCCAAGGTAGCCATCTTTGTGTTACAATATCTTAACATGCAATAGGAGGGCTAACCTAGGAGAACAAAATTAGTAAATGAATTTCCTATCTTAGTACAAAGAAATTATGATGATTGTCTTAAGATTATATTGAAAGGTCCTACAGAGCTCTATGATATGGGAGCACAACCGGCAAAGGAGGACCCAGGTGGGGGAGCGGAGGGGGGGGGGGTTCCAGATCCATGGTGGTCCTGACCGCCCCCTCCTATTTTATATACTGAACGAAGAGAAAGAAAAATGTCATTCGCGTGTTCATCAACGTGTGGCATTTTAGTACTTAGCCTATATATGCGGACCCCACCCTTTCTGAATTCCTGTATCCTCCCCTGCCTAAAAGTAATAACCTGATGACACATGTCTCCATGCTGCAAAACCGTATATGCCTTATGTATATCCCATAGACGGCCTGTTTCCAACCGTTCAAGCCTGGGCCCATGGGAACCCATATCAGGTTGGTTCAGTCCCCCTCCACAAACTGTGGAACACTATAAGATCTGGGACACAAGAAACAACTCAAAAACCTGAACATTTCCTGTCACCTCCTGTTCATTCATCTTTTGCTATGTTCTAGTAAATTCATCAAAATGCAACTCTGATGGCACATTCAAAGAGTAATGACAATATGTGTCCTTATAATGTACAACACTTCATATGAAATAGCATTTATAATATCTAGCCAGAACTCCTAACTATCGCTATGTCACAATAAAAAGTACACAAAATGAGCTGTTTCTTGCTGACCAGATCTATAGTCATCTAGCCATTTGGCTAGATCATCCCAAGACTGTTCAGAAAGAGGGACATATAATTATATAGTTTGCTACCTAATTCAAAATTCTGATTTAAAATCTAGGTAATGTATCCCCAAAATTAATGTCAAGCCACTTGGTTATGGTGATGATCAAAACGTGGGCACCTGACCACGTCTGCACAAAATCTTATCGGCTCTATACATGTAAACTTTAAGTTTCTGCATAGACATGCATAGCTTCAAAGGCAAAGCAACAGGTAAAAGTGTTTGTGTTTGGACATGAATTTTGCCGATCTATGCTTTAATATCAGGTGACACTGGCAAGACTCACGGGGTAAATGTTTGAATCGACTTATCAGGTTGTTGTGTGGTTGTTTCTATGGCAACACTGAACATAACATGTAAATACCCCTTTTTGTTTGCTGTTCCATTTAAAGGAGCAATTTCCGACGGTTTGTTATCACGAGACTGGGGTTGACGACCCCTAAAGGTCGTTTATTACTCCAAAAGGTCATTGTCCTTTGTGACACTTTGACCTTCCCACTCATATGACCTTCTCAGGGCAAAGGCCTCTTGCCCTATGCCAGTCCTGTCCAAATTTCCTTCACTCTACATTTTGACATAATATTATATAAACCCATTATAACTAATATATAACTAATAACCAACCCTTTATAACTCTTTATAACTAATTTATATGTAACCCCTTTATAACTAATATCTATATATCATATAGATTTTAGTTATGAAGGATTTACATTATATTTCCTTCTTTTCCAACTATTTGCCGATGTACTTGTAATCACTATTGTAAAGGAACTTATCCTAATACTTAAACTAGGCTTGTGCTGTGTTGTTGTATTGAGATATGCATAATGTAAAATCAGAGTGCTCTGTGTTGCTGTATACATACCTGCGACTTAACGTTAACATGGTCGCCTCTGTGCGCGATAATATCAGCTGAATAAGCTCTATTGTATACTAGAAAAGATTCCGAAGATGTGAGTAGTATAGAACAATGGGGATTTGGTGCTTGTCGTATGCACACTAAATGAGAGTTACACAGTAGATGACGTCTCCTATTGAAGAGTTGTAAAACTGTACATTATCAACTTGAGCATACTGCCATAGCCAAGCTCTGAATGTACATGAGGAATGAATGAGTAGTATATGAAAATATGAATGAGTAGTATATGAAAATATCGCTTTGATTCTTCACATAGATATAGTTCTTACACAGGTGACGTCGTTTACACCCTCTCTTTACACTTAGCCAACTTAGCTAGCGTCAGTCAGTATGGTATGAACTGTCCTTGTGGGTATGAGGATTTATAACAAGTGTCACAACAGCAAACAACTTCTGTTTGTATATGTAAACCGTTGTCTCTACAACTCATAAGCATGCAGCGATAAACTCTATGAGATTCTGATACATAGAGCTTCCAGCCCCAATACCCTCTAGGCAATCTTCACCGACTGATTGTACCTAAAATCGGTCGAATATGCACAAATAACCATGCAATTTGACCACCTATTCACATCAAGCATGTACATTTCAATAAACCATACCAACAGTCAGTCACAAGAATCAGCCAATTTAAGCTGCAATTCATTGACTGCCTATGTAAAAGATCGCCCAGTGAGTACAGGGCTTTAAGGCCATATTCCATATACTGAAAGTACGGGCCGCCGATATTGACCCTCGCCATGGTAACATTCTATACTGGCGGCCCGTACAAAATCGGCCGCCCAAAGTGCAAAATCAGGAACCAGTCCAAAATCGGTACGAAATAATTACCAACCCAGCAAACAAGGCTCGTGTTTTCTTCCACTTTAACACGTGTTTTAGTAGTTGTAAACTAGTGTATGGCCAAACTCCAAATATACCCTGTGAAAACCATGAGTTTATAACACGAGTTTTGATTTGGTGTTCAACTAGTACTTTACACATGTTTTATAAGGAAATTTAAGCTATAGAAACTCATAAGGAACACGAGATTGACATAAACCTGTGAAAAACACCAGAAATGCTGTTAACAAAATCACGTGAATACCACCTCATTTTGCTCCCTGAAAAACACGTGTTAACTCGAGCCTTTGTTTCTTGGGAACACATTGGTAAATATTATCGGCAATGCCGCCGATAATATATCGTAACCCTGAAATTGTAGCAGCTGCAAATGGGCAGCGCACTTTCGGCATGTGGAATACAGCCTTAAAGCACCATACCCAATAAGTGATTTTCATGCCAACCGCTGATTTGATGGGTGACTGCCATGCCGATTGCCAATCAAATCGGTAGTCACCATGCAAATCGCTTAGTGGGTATGGTGCTTAAAAGTGTGTTTCTTTTTCCATGTGTATGACACTGCACCACTCCTAAGGGGGTATTTATATCCATTTGAGCTCACTCATACTAAGAGGGGACCACACCCAGTGTTTGTTGGTGAGGGATGCAGGCTTAGGCCCAGGCTATCCCCATTAATGTCTTCTTTTACAGGTTCACATTACTGCCTATGAAGACTTTCCCACCCTCATGGGTGTGGAGGGGTCAATCAGTACATTCTCTTTTTTGGATGAGGAGTTTCCTTTTGTAATTCTGGAGGGATTGCTGAATAAACACTTTGTACTGTGTACTTACTTGTACTCATACTTGTATTTGTATGCCGGCTTCCCGGGCAAGCAGCAATGTAGTGGGCATGTTCTCCGACCATACTATTTTGGTCAGTCTCCCACTTGTTGAATGTTCAAGTAACAATAACATTATTTTACATTAGGTTGAGACTTACAAAAAAAGAATGTTATAATGACATTACATTTTAGCAAAGTTGAGACCTTACTAATACAGAATGTTATAATAATGTTATTCTTTATGTGAAAGAACATAAGAAGAATGTCACAATAATGTTAAAGTGCAACATCCCTATGTTAGGTTCTAAAGACATTTTTGGGTCCCATCAAAATAATTCTAGAATAGAAATAGGGAATTGGGACAGTCCACCAAATTTCAAAGGGTGTCTAAACCCCTCCAAATTCTGAGAATTTCAGATCAAATCCAAACAAAAATCTGTACTAAGGACTTGATACAGTTCTAGAATAAGAGACCACCTGATATCAACACAACACCAAAATAAAAGACATTTTTTATTCATTTTTTTCCAGATGAACCTCTGTATAATCATTGAATAGCAGAAAGCAGATTAGAGGAAAGACATTGCTACTCAACTAATAAACACTGAACATTGAATATACAAAATGACAGCAGGTTGTTTAACTCAATGCATCTTGTATCTTGCAGAGTATGATCGACCTATCGTTGAACACGCCGCTTCAGGACGAGAGCGTACAACAATTTCCACTGGACCTGGTCTCACAACTTCTTCAGGAGGTAAGGCCATTCCCACAGTCAGCAGGGTCCACAATCCTGCATAGAAACTGTTTCCAATACTGACTGGTTCTTCAAAGGCTGGTCCTTTAGAGGAATAAAGTGAATATTTCACTAAAGCCCGATACCCACTAGGTGATTTTACCATCGCCGGGCAACGGGCAACTCGGAGAATGGCCAGTTGTCGCTTGGTGTCTGTCATATCAAGCATTTTTTCACTGATTTTCCCACCACTTTTCCCACTGATCCCGTTGCCCGTCACCCGTCGCCCAGAATCTGCACATTTATACCCACGGGAAGTGACCCGGTGACTTTACCAGCGATTTTCCCAGTCACCCATCACCCAGCAACAGTAAAATCACTTATTGGGTATGGGGCTTATGTGTCATTCCAGTTGCGTTGGGCATTTCACTTGCGTTTATTGACAGGAACACAAGTGAACACAAGCAGTTACTTATAACACAAAGCAGAATATGGAATTTGCTTGCAATCCATGGCACATCCGCCGCCCCCCCCCCCCCCCCCTGGATCCATCCCTGTGGAATTGCTCTCTACACCTCTATGAATTAAGCTAAATTGTGGGCCTAGAAACGTCCTACATTTCCACTGATATCATGTTCAAGCTCATAAATGTCCTTAGTAATTTAAAAGTGCATTGTCATGTTTTTTCTAGGTCTAGGGAACACAAAGAAACCAAGAAAGCAACAAAAAAGATCTCACAGTATTTAGAGAATATGGATGTTATAATAATATGATATTGAATCCAATTCCATTCAATATTTTCCTAGTCTAGATGATGGTAAAATTAACCTTGAAAACATTTACAAGCCTGGAGGTTTACAATACCTGCTGAAAATTAAGAAATGCTTCCTTGAATAAGAGGTGAATAGTGAAATGAACAATATGATGTGTGTGATGTAAAGAATGGTGTACATGAACATGAGATGTCTGTTGCTTCTGGAGGGACATTGAACAATTTTACTTTATCCCATTTCTTGTTATGCTTCCATTCATCTTATCTGTTAGCTGTAGGTCAAAGGATGATACAATACATATCATGTATCATTTGTTTTGAGTTTATATTATGGACTTTGAACCTTATCTGATGATCAGAATGTTATGAACGTACTCATTCAAGAAAACTCTTTTAATGAGAGGGACATGTTCTTTTATAGTGCCTTTATGTAAATATCATCAAAGTGTAACAGGACAATAAAGTATTATTTTTTTCCCATATATTAGTGCAGAACTCATTACACTCATGAATCTGACCATCACAGGTCCAGCCTTTATAATATTTTACGAACACAGTCTAAAGCCCCAAACCCACTAGGTGATTCATATTAAGGCCAACCTAAAAAAAATCTGTTTCCGGTCCACCGGCCGGGTGACATTTTTCAGGCCGGGTGGGAAGAATTTTTTTCATTTTTCAAAAAAATATTTTTTTTTTTCAAAAATTTTACGTTATATTCTTACCAACCCTAAAAGAAAATTTAAAAAAAAAGAAAAATCCCGGCCGCCCGGGTCACCTTTATTAGCCCCACCCGCTGGACCGGAAACATAATTTTTTTTTAAGGGTGGCCTAAGCATGTTTGATAATTTTACGCCGACACCAGCTGTCGGTGTTGGCCGTTAGTAAAACGCCTAGTGGGTATGGTGCTTAAAGAATTAATAGAAATAGCTTTTGACCGATTGGTTTTGCTATTGTGGCTGATGACCCTACCAACTGTCTGCTGCTTATTTAGTTGGGTTTGTTCATTTCCATTTTTATTATGTTGGCTTTTTCCTTACATTATCTTTATGCTTCCTATATGACCTTGCCTCTTGGCATGTTATCTTGAAGACAGAATTTGATTTCCAGATTGGAGACAGTCTGTGGTGGACGAAGTGAAACTTCAAATTGTTTTGAAAATGTACTTTTCAGGGTTTCTGTGACAAGGTCCCTCACCAACATCTTTTTGTAATCATGGTAACCTACAAGATTCCAATTCAACTTACAGTTTTATTGTTGGGGTTTATTTTCCACGTTTTCAGTCCTTTTGATACATTCAGCATAAAGGTGAAGTGGAAATGTTATAAAGAAGCAGAAGTGTACTGTTCTCTGAACATACTTATTGTCCACTTTTAACATCTACTCATTATAACAAACTCTCAAACACCAGTAATTCTGTATTGCAACATAGCTTTGACAACATACTAATATAAGGAGAACAATAAGGGATGAATAAGTGTCACAATCCTCATAGATCATTGCTCATCCTTGGTTGCACAGCTATCTCAGGATGTCCCCTTCACCTTTCATTAGACAGGGGATTAAGGGGATTCAGCATTCTACATTGCAAATAAAGCACTTTGTTTCTTAAACTTCACCAATAACTGATAATTTGAAGCTATCAAGGAGTTACTGAAGAGTGAAACTGTACCTTGCATTTGTCCTGAACACCTTCAAATAAATGCCTTGTTCTCAACCTTTTTTTCCCCTTCACATTAGATCCATTTCCCAGTTCATGGGTTGGGGTTTATAATGCTAGAAGGGTGCCACACTAATGACAATGGTCTTCATACTGGATATGACATATAAAGGCATTCACCAAATACTTTCTAGTAAATAACCTTCTATATTCTATGGTTCCCTTTCACTATATACCTGTACAACATTGAAGACTGTGTCACCAGCTCCTGTTCTGAGATATGAGGGAGCCAGACTTTGGTCTGGGATTCTTTAACTTCAATAAGCATGCTTGAAAAATGATAAACATCATGGCTAGTCTACTTGGATTCATCACTGGTTTCCTACTTCTTTCCCAGCCCTTCTACCCATTTATGACCTGCCTCATTCTTTGGGTTTTGGCCTCCAAGACTAAAATGTGGCTGGTTGACTTTCAAAACTAATATTTGGCGTGTGCCGCTTGACTGTTCCAGGATCAGCCTTCTTCTTTTCCCCGTCGCCCGACAGCACAGCGCCTCTACACCACTCCAACACCATCTAGTTCAACTGCCGCGGTACCAAAACAAATCACTTCCTCTTGCTCAGTACCCCCTTACCTCACCCAGCTTGATGTTCTAGATGTTGGATTCATTTTCTTTTTCAAATTCTAGATGTGCATGTGTTTTCTTTTGACCATTGTAGACTTTTTTACCCCCCACCACCCATCTTCAGTTGATGTTCTGAACATGTGCGAAGAAAAATGGAGACCGGAATGCTTGTTATTATCATTATTATTGTTATCATCATATCTTACAGAATCCCAAGTTGCCTGAAGCAAGTTGAATATCTCTAGAATTCATGGCTATATTGCTTTTTGGATAGATCACAAATAAGATGTACTTACCATGTCATTCACATTACTAGTCACAGCAGATTTCAGAATCACATAGTTACTTCATTTCAACCTTTAGTTGTTTATTATGGCTGCAGACTGGTGTGATCTTAAACCAAACAATGATATACTTCAGATGATGCATCTCACTTGGCTGTAATTCACTATATTATTCAGAAATGTGTTTTGGGAGAGAAAATATATCTAGCAAGGATTCCTATCAAAATAGCAGTTATGAAATTTTTAAATAAAAGATCTAGATTCACTGATGACTTTGACTCTAAATTTGGTACCCAGATAACCTTGACCTTAAGGTGGGCTTTAAGTGGCATCTTTAGTTTGACCTTGTAACAAGCTTGACCTTGACCCTACAGGTTGACCCTGTGATGACCTTCACCTTGAGGTTGACCCTGTGATGAATTGACCCTGGAGGTTGACCCACTGAATGACCTTCACCAGTTGTCTTGTGAATGGGCTTGATGTGCCCCCTGCCCCCTCTATAAACCCATGTCCAGCATGAGTTGTGATGAGACCCCTGGGAAAGCATGCCAAGTTGTCATAAAGAAGCGGTCATTGGACCTTTTCGGTTTGCTGACCAGCAGGACTTTTTGGCAGCATACGTGCCATTAATTCTCTTGTGTTACTGGTATCCGAAGATGCAATAATAACCGAATTGCCTGTATTCTGCAAACCGCAATGGTCCTTGACTTCCTCAGTGTATTAATGATTTGTGCCAAAATGAACAAAGTATCCATGAAATATATTGATTAATTGGTCTATGCCCGAATGGGAAACCTGCTGCACTGTTACAGAGGCAGTAGAAAAATTTAGCTCGAGGATAAAAATTCCTAATATGTCATCTTAACAAGTATCATAATAGTTACAATATCAAAATAAGTTATTATAGTTTAGCTATAACTATAACATTCCCCAAGTATTTCAGGGAGAAGTTATATAAACTACAAGTACATTGATATCACAAAATTTGTCATCATGTATATATAGCAGCCGTGTCTAGTAAAATAGTTCATAGTATGCTTCAGTGTTGGGTAGGTAAGTAAAGTAATTGTATAATGCTGACATTGTTTGTAAACTTAACTTTATTGTATTGTTTTACAAATGACATCAAATACTCATTCTGATCCCAAGAAGTATAAAAGTTGGGCCTCTCTTGTCTTGCAAAAAGCATATTAATAATACTAATAATATTGACTTCCTGAAATGGTTATATACCTGGACAAAAGAAGAAATAACTTTTCAGAAGGGTCTTATGTGTTTTTAGAGTTATGCATTGGATAGGTCATCTATGTATCATTATCTGATAACTTAGAAAAGTCACAAACTCAAATCTTGTATCATTTTTATCAAGGCAAAATTTATGGTTGTCACAACAAATCAGTGCTTACCTTCAGAAAACTTGATATAGCTATGCTCCTTGTGCTAGATGAATGCTTGAGGAGAACAGCCACCCTTCTAACCTGACCTTATCTTATAATTTTCCATTTCTCTTGTATAGGTATTTGCTAAGGAGGATTTATTATAAATGATACCAATGAATAATCTACATGTAGTTTTTAAGTGGCCTTATAGTAAAGGACAGACCTACCAAAAATGTCCCCATACCACAAAACTGACACCCCATATCACAAAAAAGACACATTATTGCCCGGCTGCCGGGTTTGCAGTGGCCATCGGATCAACAGATGGGCCATTCATTTCTTATGGGTTAAATATATAAGCAGCAATAGGGAGTGCTTCAGCTGGTATCAATGATAGTTACTATGCTCTTTATTCCACCTGTCAAAGTGCTTGGAAACTGTTCGACAAAACCAAGGATTTATTCGCCCAGTGATTTGTCCTAACCCATTATTTGGGCCGGACGAGGTCTGGATGTGTGCGAAGCAATCGACCATTGACAGACTGTCGTCACAGCGGCAATAGAAGGCACTGACCCATTTCTGTCCAGTATGGTTCACGAGCACTGACATTGCTTGTACAATTATGTGCCAGAGCATAGGAAAATATGGTTGTTTCATTAGATTCCAGTAGAAATGCATATCTGATTATCTAATGGTTCTTCTAAAAAGCCATGGATTACACAGCTAAAGGTTAACATCTGAATACAATTTGTCAGAATGTACTTATAACGTTCCGTTTTGGTTTTGTCCTAACCTCACCAAAAAATGATGTTATGATAACATTCTGATTTTGTGAGGTTTCAACCTCACCATCAATAATGTAATTGTTACGTGCTATCTTAGTAAGTAACAAACAGACTAAAAAAAAGTATGGTCACAGAATGTTTCTGGTACATCGCAAGCTGGCTGAATATCTTTTATTCCAGGATACTAGTTTAATCTGAAGTGCTAGGCCTGGCAGATCTGGATGGTTTCTAAAATACACCTACATAATTCATAGTCAGGTGGAATGCAGCTCACTCAAATGAACGGTTACTGTGTTGTCACTTTTGAATATTTCATAGCATATCAAGTACATTATAGTAAAACATACCTCATCATCTAAAAGGTTGTCACAAATTATGATTGACCCAGGCTTACAATGCTACATTTAGTTTTGTATGTCCTATGATACAGTGGTTTTTCACATGTTTTGCTCTCATAAATGATGAATATACAGGCAGACAATACCCAGACAGACAATCTACATTCACATTGGATAAGGCTTGCAAGTTGTCTACAACCTTTAGGTGCAACTGAAAACAATTTCTCTATATATTAATGTTTTGCACTGCCAAAGTATTCAGGTTTACTCCAAAAAGACTGTTAATTTATGTATGTATGGCTACATCATTGTTGCAAGCCATCAAGAATAATTCTTGAAACTTCAAGATTTTCAATATCCATCTTCAAGGTATCAGAAACGAGGAAAAAATGTCTCCTTCTGCGATAAACCCAAGGGCATTTATTAATCCTGACAAAATATAAGAAATTATAGATAATAATTGCTGATTTTTTATCCAAAATAATTTCATGGGGTAAATTTACTATTGAAGGCAGACATAGTATGTTCCAAAATGGAAAAATATTCAACCATACAGAGAAAATTTTTGCATTCTTTACAAGTATTGTATGTATTTTAGCTAGAGATAGCTGGGAAGGCCTAATACCTGACAGGAAAATATGGAACATTTTCCTTTTATTCCACACAATTGAGAGTGGAATAAAAGGAAAGTGCTCCATACTATTCAATTGGAAATGAGTTCGTTGATAACGCCCGTTCACCTGTTTAAAGGACATTTAATCCATTCCACATGTGTGACATAAAACTGACATCCCACTGGCACACACGCAGGGGTTCCATTAAATGTAACGCGACACGTGTGATGTCACAGTTTACCTGTTGCTTGCGCATCAGGTGGTGTTTACGCACTCGTTAAAGGGAACCAAAAGCATTGTAGTGCTCAAAACTGACAGCATTTTGTAAACTCAAATAACTATAGGCTAACAGACCATGAAGCCTTTTGTGAAATATGGACTATGAAAACCAGTTTTGATGCAATTACAATAAAAGTGTCATCGTATATTTCAGTTTGGGTTCACCCACCAAAAATCCATTTTGTGACAATCAAATTGTAAATGCAGCGCCTATATAGGATTCTGATACTGTTGAAGGTACTATGATTTTCATAAAGGTTAAGCTCACCAAACATTTGTGTGAAATTTTCTGACAGCTTTTTAGATTCGTGACATTTATTCCACCTCCTCAAAGTTTTGTTGAACTATATTGGTCACCATTTCTGGTTAAATTTGCTACTGTAAGATTCCAAGTATCTATCAGACAATCTACTGTGAAAACTGTCAGTTGCTGAAAGACCCTAGAGTGCAATTTGCATCAAGTGAGTGAGGCATATATCCTGTTTCACCTAAACCAGTGATGTCATGGCAGAGCTGGCAGGCCAGCTAAAATTGATAACACATTTAAGCCCCCCTCCCCTGTTGGTTGTACATTTTTATTAGAAAAGGCAGTTTATTACAACTCAAATTAAGTTAGAACAAATGGAAGGGATCATACCAATCCAAGACAGCTTTTCTACAAACATCTCACAACTCATCTCATACAATATTGATCTTACCATACTTTACAGAAAGTAAACATTTCTTACAGTGATTATTTGCGATACAATCACATTCGTCTGTTCGTGTCTCCCGCGGGGTACACTTATTGGCTTATCCGCCCTAACATCTATCTAAAAGGGCACTCAATACATAAGAGACAAAACCACAGGTAACCTTATGACACCAAATCAAAAAAACACCACAAGTCTCTGCCAAAGTTCTCTTCCCTGCAAGAGAATGTTGCAGAAAAACAGACTTCAGAGAAAGGGCGAAGTGTAAGATTATATAGCCCGATTGGGCGTGGCGCATTCGTCAATCGTTCGATCTTATGTGCTATTCTTTGTTCCTTTCGTAGGCTGCAATTAGAATGGGTGTCTGGTTATACAAAGAGGCCCTTGGCATATGGAGTTCCTTCGGTGTTGATAGTCAGAGGCATTCTGTGACACAACTGTCCCCACCCATCTGCTGTAAAAAGATATGGCTTCAGAGGCACCTCAGAACAGCTTCCAGACTCCTCTTAACATCCTTGCAGTGTAATCAAATGAAGCAATGGGATTAGGAACCGATGGGTAGTGACTTGTAATATTTCAGGGGTGGATCCAGAGATTTTTCCAAAAGTGGGGAGGAAGGGTGCCCAATAGGAAATGTTCTGGCGGTGCCAAGACAGAGAGTTTTACATCATAAGTTGGCCAATAATAGGTGGGGTACATGCCCCCTGGGCCTCCTCCACCCCCTCACCCTCCTAAATACGATACTCGATTTATAGGGCCGATCCAGGAAGGTGGTCTAGATTTGAATAGATGATAACTAGGAAATAAAAGAAAACCTGCAAATGTTATGCAAAAAGGTTATGGGATTAGAAAATGTATCAAAAAGCTGGGAATTTTGCTGTTGTCATTGATCAATGTTTGCCCTTTTTTACTGAAAAGACCAAAGTCTGGCAAGTCAGTTGGTTAGTTGGTGACTGAGTTCTAAGGCTGTATCAGCTTCTTTACTCTATATCACAGTGACAACAAGATTGTTTGACAATTCTTTGATAGTCTATCAAAACTGGAATCTCTGTAGACGTTATTTCTAAGAATGGTAGGGGGGGGGGGGGGTATGTATAGGGGTCCAGAGTAAGACCAAGCACAGAAGGCATTTAATAACCCTGTTGGGAACAGGAGGGGGGAGGGGCAACACAGTGAAAAGTGATCATGTTCCCATATGAATTATAATTACATATTTTTTCATTGGGCTATATTGGATTATATTGCATAATTATCTTACACTTAGTCCCTCTTTCAGGCAGATTGATGCGTTCTTCTTTTCAGCTATTCCTTTGGCCATATTTCATTACATACCAACTCCTTTCGTGCATCGAAGGGCAAATTGTTCGGATATATAATTATAGGCCTATACTTATGGTATTGAAACTACAGCCTCAGTACTCCTTTCCTTAGAAAACAGGGGAGTTGTGATGACATACACTTGTTACCTACTTTGCTTACTTGAATCACTCTATCAATATTCATGTATTATTAAAGAATATTTATGATATTTTTATTTATTTTCTCTTCCACAGAACACGGACTGCATCAGTCAGGTTTCTAACGAGGAGATTATCGTAGCCCTAGCGCCATTACTTGAAAACAACCATCCTACTCAAGAAATTTGTGATTTCTTTAGCAAGGTACGTCTGTTTTAACTTGATGAAACCTGGCCTTAAATTAACTGAATCGTTAAAGGGTCACGGGAAATTAACCTGTTCGTTTTATTTTTGAAAATCGGGAAGGTCATAAAAATATCTTTGTTATTTATTTTGAGGGAGGCCTTCCATTAAGGATGTACGCACAAAGGGGGAGGGGGGGTCTGGAATTTGTTTATATTTTATATGTCCGTTCCTAAACAAATGCAATGCATCATTTAGCACGAGGGGGGTTGGGGGGGGGGGGGTGAAGGGGAATCAGAAACCTTTGAAAATGGGAAAAAAGACATAAACAATTCATCGCAAAATCCAAGAAACCTAACATATTTATTTGGCATTTTAGAAATATGTTTTAGCTCTAAATGAGCTGATAGTAATGGACTTTATCATATTACTTACACCTTATACCTCAACGTTATTCCAAGCATTTCTGTTTGCATTCTGAAACTGTAACAAATATGAGAAGTTTTTGTTATTATATTTTTCAGCATTGTAAAAACAGCCCCCGATCACAAATCGTCATCGAACTCTTTACTCCAGTTGTACAACGGATATTAAAACACACAACGGTAAGCCTAGGAACCCAGTAATGAAAAACAAAACGGTGTACATTGAATTTTCTTATATGTAGTGTATAGCATAGGCGATTTTACAGAATGGGAACATATAACTTCACTAATGACATAGGTGTTTACTCATGCCACATTGGCATTCAAAGGTTTAATTTGATACAATTCAAAATTCCCAAAGACTTATATATAGTATATATTTTTTTGAAAAAGTTTTGGAAAGGTTCTACAGAACCTTATGGACAGTGCTAGGCAGATTTCAGAAAGAATAAGATAAAATTGTAGCATAATCAAGACCGCGAGCTTAGAGTCACATTTTCTAAATGATGAAGGTGATTAACATGCAAAGGTAAAAGGGATTATTTAAGTAGCATTGAAAAATTACATTTATTTTTTCTTATCTTTACTTCTTCTTTTTATTTCTTAATCAATTTTATTTATTTATTCATTTCTAATTCAGGACTTCGGAAAGTACCCGCGGATGAGGACATTTATCCAGGAATACGTGCAAGCCCTGAGTTGCCAGAATGACGGCATAAACGTCGTCAAAAACTTCGTCAGGAGGTAGGCAACTTTAGAAATAGGTTTCTGGCAGCCATATGGAGCTGGAAAAGTAGTATTACGTGTATGTCATCAGCCAAATAAAAGCGCTGTGTAAACGGAAATTGAACTCAATCAAACAGATTAAGATCAATTCTAAATAAATACAAAGAATATAGGGACGTCCGCATTTGTGACTTGCCGTTCGCTCCTAGACATAGACGACAAGTACAAAATAAGTCTCAAGCTTTCTGGTAGTGAAAGAACCCCTTGGCTACTTCTAGTAGAAGCTAAGCTATGGTTGTCTATGGCTGATAGGGTCACCTTAAATCTATATCGACCATCCGAATCGAATGGTCACATTTCCATATAAGGTAAAATAATAAAATGAAAAAAATCATGATTGGGGTAAAATGCTCAAGCTTTTTAAAACCTTTTCAAAATCATGTTGCTCTACTATTATCCTTCTGTACGCTTGGCAAGACTACTGTTGTTTCCAATATTCTACTAATGATTAACCTTTACAAAGTAACGAGACAATAGAATATATATATGATGTCATTGGTAACATTAATAGAACTCATCATTGCTCTTCTACCCTTCAGCATGCGGGGCCAGATGAGTCAGTGTGCCCCCACCCACGAGTTATATTGTCCACACCCTAACCCACCAATAATTAACTGATACAATACTGTATAATTATAAACCGATACTAAAACCTGTCATTCTTCTTCTATCCTTGTAGCATGCACGGCCAGACGAGTCAGTGCCCCCACCCACGAGTTATGCCAAATATAGTCGCTGTCTGCTTGAGTGCTACATTCAACTGCTATGAAGAGAAGAAATGGTGAGTAATCAGATATTTGATCCACCATTCTTACCTTTACAAGTTCTCCAGAAACTAGACGTAACGTAATTGTAGAGAGCTGCAAATGGACAATTTTACTATAATTGTTTAGAAATTGTTTATGCACGCTTGTTCTAATTGGCCTTTCTCGTGTACGCATCAACGGGGGAGGGGGGGGGGTGTCCCTTCGTGTTCTGAGTCATTCAGAAAGTAGAGATCTATGTAAAGGGCTTAGATCACAGTATATAAACAGAACATGAGTGACGACCATAACGATTTTGTGTTAATCATCGTGATCCAAATCCAGTCCATAAATATTTCTTCACGGTAATCCAAAATTATCGTGAAGACTTCACGATTTTATCAAGCAATACACCACCTAAAAAAGAATTTCACAACTTTTAAAATATGAAAAGTGTGTAGATACCTATATAAGTACGGTTTGATTTTAAAACAACAACTTTTATTGTTGGTGTCTTTCTATATTATAGCCCACCTCCCTATGACATTACCATATCGTACCCATATCACGTAGTATAATACTCCCTTTAAGTAGTATATTACACTACACAATTTGAACTGTAATATGGCAATGTCAGCGAGAAATTGCATAATTATATTAGAGACAAATTCCTTTGTTTCACATGTGTAAAATACTCCAAATTGCTAATTTCAAACAATTGTATCACTTGTGCGAATTTTCTGTGATTTGATTTTATTGCACTGCAATTGCAGCTCAAAGTCGTGTAATGTAATAGGGCCTTTAGATGTACAGCTTTTCGACACCTTCTTCCCAAACCTTCAGAGTTCCTATTATATGCCTCCTTTTCTGTCTTTCAGTACTGAACAACTGAACAATGCCGATATGCAGGTTGACAATACCGAGATGAGGGAACGACTTACGAGTTACGTCGCCATTCTAGAGGTTATGTAAGTACAAATAAGTTACATAAGTCGATAAGGGTTATGAGCAAGTTATTACAATAAGTGATTCTAATTTCTATTTAGTTAAGTTTGGCTTGTTTGCCATCAAAATTTGCCCAATGTGGGAAGGCTTATTGAATGTTGTATAATTATTCTTAACGATATTTCTTTTTAGATATTTGTATTTATTGCCTTCAAAAAACATCCGATCTTCGATACAATTTAGTAAACATTCCCTATATAATAAGAAGGTAAGGGGAATTATATATAAAAGAATGAAACAATGGTTAATTGAACTATAATAATGTTTAAGGAATTTATATTATTAAAGTTATTAATTAGCATGTTGTTGACTTTGCCTCCCCAGTTCTGAGTATGAGGACTGGCTACCTGCTCTGGGAAGTCTGCTGCAACCTATCCCTTTCCCTGACGAGTAAGTATAAAAGTGGAGGCCTACTAATCTATAAGAGATGCCCAAGTTATCCCTTTCTTCAATAGAGTATCCATTTTCCACCTCCTGGTAGATTCTTTTAGATGAGGGACATTTCTCAAGGCATATGAACACAGGCAGATCTATGGTTTCCCGAAGGGGTAATCCACATATAGCAGAGATTGACCTTAACATAGTTACTAGTACCGGGTCCTAGTAAAAAACCTGGTCGGGCTAGTGCAAATTTTGTGCAGCTAGCCTGGTGGGCTAGTGGAAAACATAATGTCCGAAACAATTAAGTTATGCATGACTTGTTTAGTAAAATTACAGTATCTCAAAAACTATAGAGAGGATCCTAACATGTAATACATCAATTGAAAGGCTTTTTGGTCGGGCTAGTGAAATCTATCATGGGCTCATGTAAAATCTTAAGCACTAGCCCAGTGGGCTTTTGGAAAAAAATATTATGGAAAACCCCTGTATAGGCTCCTCTGTTTTATTTTTTTGGACTGGTGAATTTACAATCAGATTATGATGTCTGATTTTTGCTGTTCTCCAATATTGTTTTACAAGTTAAACATGCTAGGTACTAAGATTTTAAGTTTCAGTAATCACTTGCATACTTCTGAAGTCAAAACAGCTTTTCCATTATTTCATACAGAAAGATGGAATCCTTTGTATATGAAAAAGTCTTACCTTATTGTTTATGCAAAGTAAATATGTTTCTTTTCTCATTTTCTTTAGTGCATTAGCTGATACGTCGTTTACGGGGTAAGTCTACCTTCTATTTTATGATGCTGTATATAGGATCTTTTAAGCGGTCAAGATTGACATAATTTCCCTTCATAATTCTATTCTTACAAAGAAGACAATGAAAGAACAGATATTTAAATAAGTATATCTGTCAAATATGAGAGAATCAAATGACATCTTAACAGACTATTCTGAACCTCTCGAAGCATCTCTGAAGCATAATTGCTTGGCCTTTAGTTTGAGTGTACAGTGGTCAATCTTTTAAAAATAATCAAGCAACATTTACACAAATTTTGCGACTTAATGCTGGATAATCAACTGTTGTATCAATCTCTTACCCTTTTAGGGCAATTAAGACAACCATCCGCAACATTGCCGAAGACTCTCGATGTGAGGTCCACCAGTGTGTGCTAGGGATCCGGGAGAACAAGGAGGGCTGGTTCCACCTGTTCTGTCCTGGCGGTATTGCGTGCGATGACGAAGGGGAATTATACAGCGCTATGGTGAGTAAATGCAATATTACACTATATATGCGTTGGGGACCGTTCGCGTTAGGTCGTGTTGGCCAACGCGAGGGATTCGCGTTATTTTACGAACATGTTTGGAAAAAATTGCATGCCAACATGACCCCAACGCGACCCCAACGCGACCCCAACGCGACCCCAACGCGACCCCAACGCATGCCAAACACTCTAAATTTCTAGTTGGACACTATTACAATATATGTGGTAATGTTTAAAGGTTTCAAAACATTAATACCCCTTTCAGACTTACGACGGGAATGCGCATCAAAGCGCTTCAAATCCGTCACTATGCTTCCTGGGCCCTGTCTGAAAGGGACAACATTCTAGAATGCGCATCAATGCGCTTCAGAAGCGAATTCTAGAATTCGCATCTGGACCTGTACTCCAGAATGCAGTTCGCTTCACTTCGCTTCCTGATGCCTGTCTGAAAAGTACAGAACCGAAGCGAACTTTATTCTTAGTATGCAAATCCGTTTGTTAGTATACGGATCCCCATTGTTAGTATATGGATCCTTCCATCATATACTGTAAGGATATGTCAGTGTGAAAGGGCCGTATTCTAGAGTACGCAACGCGTCGGTGCGGTTCGCTTCAGTTCGCTTCCCTTCGGTTCGCTTCACTGTGAAAGGGGTATTAGATACAACCATAGAAATAATACAGCCAATTTGACATTCTAGTTGGGCACTATTACAGTATACCTCTGAAAATGTTTTCTTGTCCCACCACTGTGAGATACAACCGTAGAAATGATAGTCAGTTTGTGTTTCTAGTTGAAACCTATTACAAAACATCTCAGAATATATGTTTTCTTCTGCCATGCACTATGAAAAAAATCCATAGAAATAATACTATGAATATGTTACTTTCTGTTTTCAGTTGAACACGTTGATAAACTGCTGCTGTAAGAGGAAGCCGTTCCTGATGAACATGCAGAAGATGGTGTCCCCCTGTCAGCTGTTGGCGCTGAGGGAGAACACCGCCGCCATGGAGGTAGGGCCAGAAATATACACCAGTTTCACGAGTCTGCGCACTGAACCCTCCTCTGGAGACCTTGATTCAAAATATATAATTCAGGCCTCTATACAGGTGGGTGGCGGGGGTGGTGCGCCCCCCACCCAAGAGGAAATTTTTCAAAAAGTTCCACCTTTCCTCAAAGATTTCATTGGAAAACCCTAAAAAAAATTGTAAGAAAATCCTGAAAAGTTCAACTTGGGGAACCTCGCCACCCCCTGTGTAGCTTGAAATTATTGAAATTATATGCAAAAGT
The DNA here is from genome assembly GCA_936440205.1 of Lepidonotus clava. Taxonomy (NCBI): domain Eukaryota; kingdom Metazoa; phylum Annelida; class Polychaeta; order Phyllodocida; family Polynoidae; genus Lepidonotus; species Lepidonotus clava. The sequence continues at coordinate 47,323,978 of OW387140.1, read as the reverse complement.
TCCAATTAAGGAACCTCGCCAACCCCCCCCCCCCCCCACCACCACCACAGCAGAACCTGTATACGTGCATACTTATACAATGTTTTCATGAGTCTCCATATTGAATCCTCCTGTGGAACCCTTTATTCAAACTATATAATGCCAGGGGCACATCCAGAAGGAGTGGTTCCAGTGTTCCATTGCATAACCAAACCCTCGCAACAAAGGACGTCTTTCCACAAGGACATCGCTATTGTGATGGGTCCCGCTGTTAAATTGTTGCTGTTCTAATGGGCCGATCTTAATTCTGTAAATGGTTTCCAAGAATACACAATTAAGTTTGAAAATGCTAAAATTTTCAGCCCAGAAAAATTGATATAAGTGGATGAAAGTTGATGCTAGATTTTGGCACAACAGCAAGACTTTGACTTTCACCATCAAAACCCTCATTGATTTTATAATGCAATGAACACAGCAATCTCCCCAAAAGATTCAATATTCAGTACTTTGTGAGCTAAGAGGAACATGGGTTTACCCTGACACAGATGGAATATTGTTGTAACTTAGCTTCACTGAAACAAGCTGTCAAAATAATTATATGAATGCCCCATTTTCATATTCCCACTTCATCACAAAGACATTTTGATCAATAAAGGCATATCGTTATGTTTGCATTAGATACAAAACAATACATAACCATCCCAGTACTTATAAAGTCTGTTCTTTTGCAGGTTTTGTGTGCTATGTTGGAGTATGAGGTGATAGATAGCAGTGACCTGAAGATGCAGATTATCACGACTCTACAGAGTACGTCCACCGGCAAGACCATGTACACCGAGCTGTGCGAGCGACAAATCGCACTACGAGAACTGGTAAGTTTGTTTGAATTGCACTACGAGAACTGGTAAGTTTGTTAGTTTGTGGGTTTGATGCAGATTATCACGACTCTACAGAGTACGTCCACCGGCAAGACCATGTACACCGAGCTGTGCGAGCGACAAATCGCACTACGAGAACTGGTAAGTTTGTTTGAATTGCACTACGAGAACTGGTAAGTTTGTTAGTTTGTGGGTTTGATGCAGATTATCACGACTCTACAGAGTACGTCCACCGGCAAGACCATGTACACCGAGCTCTGCGAGCGACAAATCGCACTACGAGAACTGGTAAGTTTGTTTGAATCGCAGTAAGAGAACTGGTAAGTTAGTTGTTTTGTGGCCTTTGATAACGCTGTCTTTCATCACTGGGAGACTGTCTGATACCACAGCAGCAACTGGTGAGGATAAAACAGGATAAAACAACTGCAATTACAACAGTTAAGAGTGTGGAAAGTAGTCAGAGGTAGCTCTGTTAGTAACCGCACTTTCAGAACTTGTAAGAACACCATAGTAAGCTACGTGCAACATAAGACTTAGTCAGCTGACTAACATCCCAAATATCTGGCATGGTTGAATTTATTAACAAGAGTTTAGTTGACCGGTAACTAATTTTATTATTCACCCAAAGACAAGTATTTGCTTTTGTAGACTGACCAAATCACCATTATTCACGCGTGCCACCTTGTTCAGACCAAGCTCCAGTTGTATCTATGACAAATTAAGCTAACAGAAGCTGTAAGGGGGGGTGTGGCAGTTAGCTGTGTTTATGGAAGCTGCACTTTGGAAACTATACTGAACCCCCCTAGTAAAACGTGCCACAGCTCCATTCATGCATGGTTGTGCCACTTTCTGACCACTCTCAAACAGACATAATGAAAGTTCATGTCCGCATTTATTGGAAATACAAAAATACTAAGAATTAAGTTCCTTTTATGGCAGACAATAATAATGACAATTAATGAAAAAAAATATCATTGTGATAATAATTATGGTAATTCTTGGTCAGTAGACGATAGATACTTGGCCGGAGAAGAGCTGTTGTGCAACAATTCAAGATTCATACTCAGAATAATACCATGATATTTGTGTGAGATACCACTTTGGATAATTATACCCATGGAAAGGGTCAATACCTGTGACTCTGTAGAATAGGCACCCTGCAGATATTACACCCACATGCATTATTACAGCGACCAGTGAGAAGTAGTTATTATCTATGATATATCTAATGCCATACGCCAGGTGAATGCTCAGAGCCTCATGCAGTATTGTCTTAATGATAGTGGTAAAGCAATGTTCCTAACTTCTGAACATGAATGTTCTTCCAAATAACTGTATTCATACGTTACAGAATTTCTTAAGGTCTGTTCTGAGAATTGAATTTGCATGTTGTCTTAGATGGTGACATAAAACATTTTTAGATAGATATTGTACCCAGGGTGAACTACGGGTTTATCATTTGAACAAGTAAACCATTCATAGCACTGTAAAGAAGGATAAAACACCTTTAAAATACCAGTTCTTTATAATGGACAATATTCGGAACAGCATTATTCTGCTAATTATAACCTGTGATCTCACATTCTGGACTTGTTCAGAACCTGTTATCATGTGGTGTTACAAAGATCGGGGGGGGGGAGGGCCAAAAATTATTTATGAAATTTCGTGGAGGCGTTTTTACCCATTTTTCGTGGCCACGATAGAAATTCCTCCCCAGAAAAAAGGTACGAAAATTTCGTGGACATTAAAATTCAGTGAAAAATCATACTAAAGTCAGCCATAATATATATATTCAACTAAAATACGTTCTAATGTGTGTTTGAAATACATTGGGACAAAAAATGAAACAAAAAACACGGATATTTTTGCTTTCTAAAATCCCCCCCCCCCATGCCAATGGAAAACGCTTCCATATACTTTCAATTCAAACTCCTTGATATCTACCTATGAGTAACCCTTCCTTGTGTTTTACAGCAACAAAAGGGCGGTCCTAAGAAGCTGACCCTGCCCTCCAAGTCGACGGACGCCGACCTGGCCCGAATGCTGAGCTCGGGGTCCTTCGGCAACCTCGAGTGTCTCAGCCTCGCTTTCACCCAGGTGACCAGCGCATGCGCCCAGGACCTGATCAAACTGCCCTCTCTGCGCTACCTCAACCTCTGGTCCACTCAGGTAGGCTTTGGGGTGTGGGAACAACGATTGTATACTTGTGTTAAGATATCAGACTATATAGGCACCTTCCATTAAGTATGTACGCATCAAGGAGGGGAGGGGGGGGTCTGACATTTTTTTAAATGTGCGTACATTTTTAGTACATATCATATGCGTATTTTTGCCCAAGGGGGGATGGGGGTCTGAGATTTTTGAAAAAAAAAACTAAATGGAAGGCTCCATAGGCACCTTTTATCAAGTCAGGTAGTGTGGGAGATGTAGGCAACGATTGTATATCTATGTTAAGGTACCACACTGTATATATAGCCTTCATTATGTACTCGTAACTTTTAATGAAGTAGTTGAACAGATTATTGTTGTTTGATATTCATAGCACTATCATGATTCCATGCTAATATTAGGACATTTCCATGGCTCATGTCATGAACAGACAACATTTCTCACTGAAGCCCCATACCCACTAAGCATCATTTACACAGTATGGCTACGGATCGGCGCTAAAATTAACCAATTCTTATGATTGCCTGTTAGTATAATGTATTGAAATGTGCCTGTTTGATCTGAATCAGCGTTAAAATCGGCCAATTCTACTTCTAGAATCAGCCAATTTTAGCGCAGAACTGTTGCCCAACTGCATAAAAGTTGCTTAGTAGGGATGGGGCCTAATGGAACGACAAGTATTTCCAGTTTCCTCAAAGTATTGTGGAGCCAAAACTGGCTATAGACTGATTATGTACTTAAACAATCATAGTCATTATACTCTATACAGTGGCGTACCCGGGGGGATGTAACTGAGGTTTCTGGAACCCCCTCAGATTTCTCAAAGTTTTGGAAAAATAACTAATCAGAACCCCCTCAGTTTTGCATAGAACCCTTCAGATTAACTTGGAGTCCCCTTAGATTTTAAGGCTGGGTACCCCCCTGACTATGTCATTTTATATATTAAGGTTATACTGTTTCTCTTTGACAGTTTGGCGACGCAGGGCTCGAGCTGCTGTCAGAACACATGCAGAAACTTCAGGTGCTCAACTTGTGTGAAACACCGGTGACCGACAAGGGCCTTAACTGTCTTTCAGGTAGGTCAAAATATACTATGACGCTAATCGTCTATTATATGACAAAATGCTCAACTTGTGTGAAACACCGGTGAACCACAAGGGCCTTAACTGTCTTTCAGGTAGGTCAAAATATACATTGATGCTAATCGTCTATTATATGACAAAATGCCCAATTTGTGTGAAACACCGGTGACCGACAAGGGCCTTAACTGTCTTTCAGGTAGGTCAAAATGGACCATTGAGTCAATTATCTATGATGTGACAAAACACCAACTGATTCCCTTCTCCAAACTCTATGTAAATACATTGTGGGTTCCATGCAACTCTGTTGTGAAAGGAAAGCATGTGTAAAAGCTTGTATTATCATATCTAAATAAAAAACTGAATTTCAAAAGAAGATATCAGGTGCAAGTCTGCATTAATTTAAAATAAATGTTTCATGAAAATCAGTTTCTTACAGGACCAATTTCAGAAATGACTAGCTTAGCAGGAAATAAATCACTTATCAAGTAGGTTTTTTTTTTCTGGAGGAGGACTACTTTGAAAACAGTGAGGTTTTTAACCTGTTTTCTCTAATAAATAATATTCAGCTAACTTCACAGCATTTTGAGGTTAGGCACATTCTCTTTAATATTACAACCTTATACAGCCTATGAACATCAACATGATAAAAATTATGATCGAGTTATATGACCTAGTCTAGTAGACATTTATGGTCCTGTGTTACCAATTGATGCTAGTATATGTGTGTATTTCCTGATGCCTAATATGCAAACTTTTTTCCTACTCCAGCCATGAAGAGCCTCCGAAAACTGAATCTGAACAGCACCAACTTGTCTGCCTTGACCTTCGAAGGCCTCAAGGTCAGTATCCAGTATAGAAACAGGTCAAGGATGTGATAGGCATAGTTTCTTCATAAAAGATTTTTGTTGATAATTTAGTGTAGCATTTAGACAGGGAGGGTGATAACCAAAGTGTTATTACCCTGGAAGATGAATCGGAAAGTAGTTTTGGCAGAAGAAGATATTTCAACATATTCAGTTAGTTTAAGCTTTATAATTTCACTTTAGTATTACATCAGCATACAATGAATGTATAACTAACTGGTGTTGGGTCTTCAATGAGTGTATCACCCCTCCGTATGTCAGGGACGTAAGCCTTTCGGCGGCCCTGTTGGACCTGCCCTCAGGCTGATATCCTTGACACACCTTGGGTTGATGACCCTTTTTGGATCCTCTCCCAGGTTGGTTATATATTCATTGTATGCTTGTATGATAGTTTATGGTATATTAAGTATACAGATAGTCTACTAAGCATAATAATGAGCATGCTTTTATAAACAAAATATGGCATCCATAAGCAAAGTGCCTATTACTCTAGCTACCTGATATTTGTATATATGTTCTACTACTTTTTAACTGTTTGTAATTTAGTTTGTTTTTAATATGAATCCTTAGACATTATTTTATTAAAGAAAAAGCTCACATGTTTAAATATATATAACTAATAGACTTGAAAAAAGTGATAAATATTGTGATGAAAATATTTCATTATTGAGGTCTTGTATTCAGGTTAGATTTGCAATAGGTGTTGTGCATACCCTACATGTATTCAGATTAGTCCAGTAATAGCATTTTATTGGGCCTAGGAGAAGCTGCCTGCACTCCAGGAATGTGATGTCCGTTACACAGACGCCTGGTAGAGACTGCAGCCCCTCCTGGTGATCAGACGAAGAACTGTTACAGCGACGCAAACGACAAGAGCGGAAGAGGAGGACATGTCATGATGTCTCCATGACATCATATCGCCATGTCGATGGCAACTAATACTGCAGATTGACATCATTCTTCATCCATTGGACTTCATTGTATAATTATATATACACCCTCAAGAAGAAGGACAAAAATCATCTACACCTTGTTCGTGTGTAGTCATGTGATATCAAGTGCTATATATGTATATATATATATCTATAATCATTGCATTAACAAAGTGCGCGTATGCATACGCGCTGTATACATTGCACCTCCACCGCTATGTATTGGTTGATTGGCTACAGGACCATGACAGCAGTGTCTTCAGGACTGTGTCATGGTTGGCTGGTTCTCCAGAAACAAAAGCATAGATAAAGTACTGCCTGGCACAATCACACTGCTTTTATGACACCACATGGCAAGATGGAGCTTGTGCAGCACCCTTGAGGCAACACCCAGTCCCCTGTTGCTTCAATATACAATCATTTGCAAGGGAAGGCAGGAGGAATATCAAAATGTGGCATGGTGTTTGGCTTTTTGTGTGTGTGCTTATGTAAATGGGTCTGATACCACCTCAAAAAACCTATCGGTCTAGATCCCTAAAATGGATACGGCGAGGAGGCATTTCTTAGGCTCACCAAGCAGCAATGGGGGCTAAGTAACATGGCGGAAGGTTGAGAAATATATTGACTTACAGCATTTAAGGGATATCCTTACAGCATTGCTCTATCCATATGTTACATGTAAAATCAGGATGGATAAGCGACAAAGATATGCGACAAAAGGGCTCCTTAAATTTGGCCAGCAATTGGACATGGTGATCCAAAGCCCTAAAGTTGAGTCAAATTAGATGGAGTTTCACAGAGACAGTTGTCCTTCTCAAATTTGGAATCCAATATTCAACAAGGAACCTCCTGACAAGGTAAATTTGTTTGGGACATCTTCAAACCTAAGCTGGATGCACAATAGCAGGCAGATTCCTGTCCTTGTCTTTAACAACAGACTTATTGTTACATATATCATCATGTATGCCATTTAAAAAGATCAGATGCTACCAAAGACACTCTTTTCACAAATGCTGATTGCATAGGGAGTTATCAGGGATTCAAATAAACCTGACCAAATCCCTTCACTAGTCTGTTTCTTTAGACAAAATGAATAACTATTTTGGTGAATTCAACAAAATGTCATGAAATAGATGGAATTGAGTTTTCCTGACCAATTGTAGGTTGCTGTACTTTGAGGGACAGGCCAAGCATTGTGTATGTCTGTATGTATGTTATGTTCCTTCAAGCTGCTGTTCGCTACTCTTGCTGATGGGAAATATGCCTAAGTCACGAATCTTACATAGCACGACATCAGCTGCACTGCATCGTGAGAGGATACATCAAGTGCACATTGTTGGTTCATGCAAATGGTGGTGTTTCACATCCTGTGTCAAGTGTTAAAGTGTCGGTGCAGCGTAGTGTTTGGTGGTGCAGTTGATGTGAGCAAGACACATGAGGAACCAGCAGAGAGACGGACCGATGGCTGCTCCATGGCGGTTCATAATGCATGGGCAGGTCAAGGGGTACAGGGATCCGGGGGTTCTGACCCCCCTTTTGTTGGCCCCCTCAACACCAAAAAGAGGGGAAATCATTTTGCGAGTGTGGACAAATGTGTACGCCATTTTAGTACATAGCATATAATATATGCTGATATTCCCCTTTTGGAAATCCTGTATCCGCCCCTGTAGCGAATGCAGGACAAGACTCCTGGCATCCAAACCTGAACTGGAGCACCATCTTGTGGCAGTAGCACTTATCCTTTGTTCGACTATGACATGACAGGAAACGAGCTACTGCTGCCTCTGACTGTATGTGTTGCTTCGCTCTTTTGATTTGACAGTCCATTGATTTGCTGTAATTTGTGAGATGCTTTCATGTGTGTGTACACTTGTCAGTCTGTTTTAAATCAGATACCTTTCATATATAGGTTTTTTATTTGTTAATGGACTGGCCAAGACATCTATGAATATAGGATATGTCTAACATGTTTGAATAAAAACTGCATTTTGCCTTTTATGAAGTAACTTATTGTAATAATGAATGTGCTTAATGCTTAAGATTTTCTATTTTTAAAATGACAAGGAAAGGACCATTCTTTATAGTGAAGTGTTCATTCTATTTAACATAATTCTCATGATGTGGGACATTGATATTATATAGCTGGTATATAAACTAATGACAGCCAAACAGAGAGCATTGTGATAACACAGAGCAATGATCATCTCAGCATTAACTATTGGTGGAATGCTATTTTATATAAAGTTGGACCCTGGCCTTAACAGAGACTAAACAAAGGTTTTGTAGAACATAAATGGAAGCTCATCTACAGTTTTGGCATTGTTAGAAAAACCTAACATGATAAAAAGAATGTATGAAACATATCGGAGTTTAGAGATGAACAGTTTAGATTGTATTGTATCTAGGGGTCTTGACAGTTTGTAACTTTGATTAGAAATAATACAGATCACCAAGAGTATACCATTTGTACTCAGAGTCCTGTTTCTTGACCCTAGATGATGAGAAAATGCTTTAGCATTTAAATGAAATCATAGAGCAGGTGCATTGATAACCATTTTATTTTCTAGCTGACACACCTGTGTTCTACTTTATTTTTAAAGTAGAAAGATAGTTCATACTTCTAAATGGATATTTTTGCAACCATTGTCTTTGTGTTATACTAAGATAAGAGTATGTTTATGTAAAGAGTTGGCATTACAGACTTACACTCTTTGATGAATTTGGATGCAGAAATATAACATTATGATTGGACATTTGTCTTTGTGCAGCTTTCCTTTCCCACCTCACAGTACAGAAGACTATATGAAAAAATGTATCAATTGAAATAGCCATGTGCTGTACATAGAAGCATTATAAGAGCAGGAGAACTGTCTGATATAAAGTCTTGTCGTCTTCGCTAGAATGCTAATCGAAATAAATTGTTTGAATATAAGTATATATCATACAGGAGAAAGGTCCCATAGCCCACAGTTGGTTATGGACCTAAAGTAAGTGTTGTGCAGTTCTATGATTTAAAGGATGTATTCCACTAGGCGATGTTTTTCTTACAATTTGCTAGTCACAGAGCAATGATCATCTCAGCATTGTCGGTTGTGATGTATAATCGGAGCAGTATCACCATGTATTTTACCAACATGTTAGAACTTTGTAGCACCAGAGGATTCTAACAACATCCATAGCAAACTCCTGTACTCTACAACATACGAATTGTGGCTCCTTAGGCAAAATCATAAGGAGAAAATATGATGTTGCTTACGATTTTGCATCACAATTTGCGATAGAACATATGACTAAGTTTTGCAACCACATTGCAACTGAGGTGCAATGGCAATATGATTCATCGTATTGTCACCAGGAGAGAATATCGGTATGTGGAATACAGCCTTACATCTCATGCAAGCCCTGCACCTTTTATATTTGGCATACTGTATGATGACCATGATATATTGCTGCTATTGTCTTGTTGTCCTGTGTATGTTGCTTCCTGGGAGGCGTAACGGTGCTTGCGGCAGCCCGACAAAGGTGTATATGATACATCGCCCGATCATTTAACATTAAAAGGAGACAAAGGCAATGAAGTGTTAAAAAGTGACAAACTTTCTTAAATTGTGAAAAATAAAGAAATACATTCCAATAGTGTAGATAAAAAGAGCATTAAATTATTAGCATTGAGAACAAGTTTGACCAAAATCAATACCATAATTCCATGAGACAGGTGTCCTTTGCCAGTTTTTTGTAAACAAAGTGGTCCACATTAATTGAATTTGACGATAACAAAGGGATTTTAACCCTGCTTAACCTAGTTAACACTGTTACACATTTGGCTCATTGAATGTATTCTTAAAGTTATTTGAGCTTACAAACTATTGTCACTTCTTAGCTCTCTATTGCTTTTGGCTCCCTTTGAGGGTGTTCTAAAGGTAATAAAAAATATATATGACATGTCTGGAGAAAATTTACTAGACAATCTTGTGCTTAGAAATATGGTTGGGCATCCTAATGATAATTTCAGGTGATCTTCCTCACCAAGAATCACAATTATTTTCCCTGAAAAAAATAAATAAAATGCATAGCATAAAGATGTTATTGTACAGAATGGTTTATTGTGACTAAACTGTCCTCTCTTTCTTATGATGAGCCAAGCTACCTGTACATCATGTCAAATACATGAGGTGAAGTCAAGGGAGTACAACGACAATCTGTGATTTGAAGTTGAACAGTTTTAGTACCATGCCTACCTATACCTTTCCTATTAATATACACGGTCCCGTCTTTTGTCGTTCAATTGTACAGTACATGCTAGTCATCCAGCTGTCCCACCTTCTGGAGTATATCCCCAATTACATTTTTGTAATACATGTCTGATTTTTACAGTACTCTGTAATAAAACAAGTAGATGTGCTTAGTTATGTCAGATGTTGAAAGGTTTTGTAACTAATCTATCAAATAACACTACACTTTTTGCATTTACACTTTATGATAAACAAGAAATGATGAAATGGATGCAGAAAAGAAAGATTTTCTGAAGTTGAGAGAGCTAACTCAATGGCTGAATTAGGCAGGCTCCTTATGATAGCCACTTTGAGGACCCAGTATATGGTTGTATAGTGCTTAATTATAAATCTCTACCATCTAAAGGTTGATTAATTGCATTGATTGAAAAACTTTTAGGATCAATTCACATGTTATCTATTCAAATGCTGCTGCACCAAGGTTAAATAAACAAGTCCAAAGTTGTCAAACCAGTGCCAAGTGTGGTGTCATTCTGAAGTGGTGTTCACAATCGCTGCCGACAACAAGGATTTTTGTTGTCTTTTCTTTTCTATTTAAATGCCTCCTTAATGAAAACATAGCAGAGAATTCAAAAAGGTTTTCCATAAATAAAACTTCCATTAAGAGACCCACAATTCTATCAAGAGCTAAAAATATCTGTTGGTATAACCTGAAACATCCATTCGAGAGGCAAACCCTCAGCTTACGTCAACGAAAAATGGCTATGTTAGCTTTTGAATGTAAACTTCAGTTAATTTTCAACAAATCCTAATTAAACAGGCTGTTTATTCTGATAAAAAAACAACATTAATTGTCTGTTCTACCAATTGAAATCTATTGAACCATTTTGAACAGACAACTATACCAATGACTTTGAATGCAATCATTGATTGGCAGCCATTTTGTCTAGATTTTGCAGTGTTTAAGATCAAAAACATGCAGGCAAATAATTGTTTTTGTCAGTAAGAAGTGTGAATGCCTCTTTAATATAACTTGTGCCTTTTGAACCTTATGTTATATGTCTGGTAATTAAATCTTTTATATCATTATAAATATTTTTTTTAATTATGTTTATCTGGCTAATATTCTCCTGGCTCCAGATTACTGTTTTCCTATATCTAAGTTATGTGCAGAAAATACACATTCTGCAAAATATTCGGCCCAAACTAACATTTTACAAATTTCCCTGATATTGGTACTATTTTCTTATCATGTTATTATGTGTGATTTACTGGTATGGAAAAGGTAGCAAAATATTGTTTCTTTATAAAGTTTGTATACAAACATACATTAAACTGATATATAAAGTTTAAACTATCTTACTGAAAATATAGGACAGACATCTGTTGACTGGAGTGGTAGCAAAGGCATTGGGAAAATATATAATCTAAATGAATATTTATTTGATTTTTATTTCTAATAGATCCTACATTGCAAGGCATTTATCATAAGAGGTTTCTATGATTTATATTTTCTCATTTATTTAATCATTTGCAATGTTGGTTTATGTTTATTATAGAAACTATTACAAAGGCTTTTTTATTGTGTTTATTGCTGTATGTGAAGGAAAACTACTGTTGACCACACTATACTATTAAATCTTTGAATGGCTCTTGTTATAAAGTTAATGTCATGCATTTCTACCTTTGTGGGTTCAGAGTACTGATGATTGTTTTTTACTGGACCTGCAGGTACCAACAAAAGAGAAACTTACCAGTGTCAGTACTAATGATAACCAGACAAACAAAAGCTTCAATAATGTTCTTTCTATTTAAAGAATTAATGAATTACTTTTCAATGAGGTTTATATAACCAATGGCATTATACAAGTGAAGTAGTTGAATGAAAAGAAATGGTTTGATTTCCCCTATTACAGCTCAAATGACATATATTATTTTCTTTTCAAAAACTTGAAGACTGAATTTAAACTTTAAATACTATCTCATCAGACTTGATGATGAGAATGATAGCATTCCTATTGGTAACATGGCCAATATTATTATCATATCTCTTACAGGCTGCTGGTCCAACTGTAAGAAGAATGCTAATATGTAATTACACGGCATACGTAATTGCACGCTTTACGCCTTTGTGTGTTTGTTTGTGGTTTTCAGGGAAATGTATTGACCTTTGTATGGCCATTCTGTGAACCCAATGATTTGATGTAAGCAACTGGACCTATTAATGTGATATAATGAGAGAAATGCTTGCTTTGTGATGAGAGAGATATGGAGAGAAAGAAAGCCTTGTTGCAGTGTACTAAATTGTGTACATATTTACCTGTGGAAATAGCTTGTTTAAACAATGTTGATCTTTCATGTGCCATGAAGCATTAAAGGAAACCAAAATCAATTTAGTACCCAAAGGTGACAAAACTTGCAGTGTCACATGAGTAAGAAATACATTCAACTTGTGATTACACTAGAATATAAACTATATAGGGTCCAAATACAGATCCAGTATGTAAATAGAGAAGTCATAGGACCTCTAATAAGGTTTAAGTCAGATTTCATTGCTGACACTGTACCACTAGCTTTGTTACTGTTAAGCACTACTTTGCTTTTGGTTCCCATTAAGTATTCTATGAAGGTCTGGTTATGTGTCTGGGATGTCTTAAGCCCCATTCACCCATTGAAATTCCTTGCGATCTGATAATCATAGGGATGAAAAATATCATTTTTAATTAGAAATATTTATGACAATATACCTTGGTACCTCCAAGATGAGTATAATGTTTACTAGAAATTGATATCCTGAATATAGAGAAATAATGTTTTCAAGATCACATGTAGTCTTAATGAAACATTGCATAGGATAAATAGGTCTTAAACTCTTTACTCGGTCTACAAAAATATGAACTGCACATGAACATGTTATGATTTCTGTTGTCTCTCATTTGATGTGAGCTGTATATGGCCAGTACATATTGTATTCTGTTTATTCCCACACTATTTTGATGTTAGGAACATATATGCTCTTTGTATGTCTAGACAATGTTTAAAATTTAACAAATAAAAGTACCCATTCAAGGTGAAAGTGTTTGTTTATGTAAGTGGCCCTGGACTTTTAATTTTAAGAGCAAGATTTTTAACTTAGCTATGCCTTTTACTTATGCTTCTAATAAATGATAAAGAATGAGTTTATTCTTTAGGCCTAAACTCCATTTTAATTTTCTAACATCAATCCATTTATTAAGAGCAATTGGGTCTAAAACTTCATTTCATTTTTTAAATAAATCCATACTTTAAAGATCAGTAGTATTACTTTGAATAATCGAATGTGTTAGATAAAAGGTCAATTCGCTGCACTATCCCTTAGGTGAATACTGGCAGAGTGATGTGATTTGGTCTATCATAACTTGCTTACTTTAGATTTGGCTGTCTGAGAAGTTGACAGTGTGTGTTTATAGAGGACTCACCTACAAAATTAAGATATCTATGGGCTACTCTATTCTAACCAATTTGCAACTTGCTTTAGTTACTGTGCTGTAAAATAAATGAACCAATCCCATGTTAGACATACCGGGCAATAATGTGGAATTAGACTTTGTCCCTACAAAGTCCAAATAGGCCACAAATGTTGATGCCTGATCCAGTTTTACAGCTACTTCTGGAAAACCCAATTTTTCCATTTGTTGCTAATAATGAAGAGTCCTTGTGTGATTCATGATAGTTTTGAGAACTCCCTCTGAATAGCTTCACCATATTAGCATGTCAATTATTCTCCCTACCACGGATAGCCAATTTCTTGAATTTGACCTGCAGGTTAGCCTATATCAGAATGCATGATGGGAAATATATGACAAACCACAGGGCTTAAGTATAGAAAATTTCACTAATCATGGCATTGTTTGTGGTTTAAAATGATGCCCATCAATGTCAACTATTTTTTCATATGCTATATGTATATGTTTATCATTTTTGGAGTCATTACACATGGAAATGTGGCTAGTATTCGCATATTTTCTATAGGTTCACATGAGTTTTTGTCACAAAAAAATTACCAAAATTAACCTGTAGGTGCTTAAAAAACTGTAAATCAGCTATCTGTTGTAGGGAGAATTGTACATGTATGTTTGTAAGGTATAGTACCTCTCTTTGTGCATTGAAATGACTTACAACTGACCAATCCATATAATAATAGAAGGGCCTCACAAGCTGTTTACAGTAGAGAGGTGGATTCCATGTTTATATAGGTGACCAATCTAAGGAACCAATAATTAAAATATCAATTCTTATTCACAGCATCCATATGTCCAGGAGAAATTGTGAGACTGACCTAGGCCTTCAAGGCACATACCAGACCAGTTTTGGGGTTGATTAAGGAACATGGACTTCTTTCTCATTGGTTCATAAATGTATATAATGAGAACTGGTCAAAGCCACCTTTGATCAAGTTGTGGGGCATCTGTAGTGTGAAGTTATACCTCCCAGATGTAGTTCTGTAGACCTTTCCTATGATTCATAATAAAAAATGTGTCAGACATCCATTTCTGTGTCTTTGTCAATTGGTCAAAGAAATGTTTAGTGAATAAGGTGAAGTTTTCACTCCCTAGCAGCATCTTTGGCCAATAATCACCCAAAAAGCTTGATAGTTTGAGATTTTCTAGTGGGTCTAGTGAATACTTTTAAAGCGCAGTCATCCGCCTGCACCTTCTTAGCAGTGGGTTGGCACTTTAGACCCAATATAAGTAAATATAAGGCCCCTTTTCCCACAAATAAATCATACGATAACCAACATGAAAAAGCCGCATGGCACTTTAGACCCAACATGCAGTAAATACAACCCTTGAGGCTCCTCTTTCCCTCAAATAAAATATAACATATAGTTGGCACATAAAGGGGGCATGGCACTTTAGACCCAAAATGAAGTAAATACAACCCCAGATGTTACTGTTTCCCTCAAATGAATTATACCATGATCAATATGAAAAGGGGGCATGGCACTTAAAACTCAAAATGCAGTATAATGAACCCTCTTTGGCCATGTCCAGCCAGAGGTGTGAAGTTATAATAATGTTGCAGCAACGTTCTGGTTTGGATCTTGTTACATTCTTTTGATGACTAACCTCACCAAAATATAATGTTATAATAACGTTCTATTTTGGTGAGGTTTCAATCTCACCGTCAACAATATAATTGTTACATGCCATCTTAGTAAGTAGCAAACTGACCAAAAAAGTATGGTTGCAGAACGTTTATGTTATGTCGCAAGCTGGCTGGGTGTATACCTCAAATCGATTACATCATAATAAGCATGAAAAGGGGCATGGGACATCAGAATATGCAGTATAACCCCTGAGGGTTCGACTGAGCTGGGTAGTATTTGCATTGGCTCTAGGTAGAAAAAGCAAGTAATTTTCCTTTCAGATACCAACTCATTGGTATCTGAATGCAAGTACTCCCTAGACATAGGTATGTGCATGGGTTGGTATTTGTGTTGCCCAAACACAAGTACCAATGCAATTAAATCAGAAATTACAATTACATGTAACAACAATTTTTGTTCAAAGTGGTCACTTTGGGCCTACACTCCTGAAAGGTTACTTTGGGCCTATATTTCTGTACATAAATATATCTAGAATCAACTACAACTCCTGCCTTTGAGTCTTTATTTAGACCACATAACAAAACAAAGGCCCACATGGACAAAGTTTCGATTTCTCACTCGTATTAAAAGTATTTTGTTATAGATGTCCCCTCCCCACTGGTCCTAATTTAAATCAATAATAGTTCCTCTAGACAATGAGCTATGAATATTTCAGATTTTCATGTAATTTCGGCAAAACAGATTGTCATATATTGTTTGTTACCTAAAGAGTTGTCATGTCTGTAAAATACCTCATTTTTACTATCAGAAGAGCTTATGATTGTAAGAGAGAGCTTGCATGGATCAAAGCTTAAGATATCACAAATGTCTAGTGGGACCACCTAATACGTTACCTGAGAATTGGGGTCATCAAGTTTTTTGTCAATACTAACCAATGCTAAATCTACAGTATGTTGTGGTTTTTATAGCAAACTTAGCACATTTGGTTTGGCAGAAAATAGTACTGCACCTCAGGAAAGATTGTAAGAGTTTTTAAATATTCCACTTTTTTTCTTTACTTTCCATGGCAACCAGTTGGTACATCAAAGACCAGTTATTTTTCCTTAAAATAACTCTTAGAACCTATTATTGATATTATATATTGTATCCCTTTATTAGATTATATACATGCAACTGCTTCTAAAGGAAAATTTCATTCTTGCTTATCTTATTGAATATAAGATAAATACTCTTGTCATATTCTGTGACCTATATTTCCTATCCGAGCAAACATGATAGGGAAAAGTGGGAGTAAAGTACAATCTTCACTGATTAATCTCTTACCATATCTTAGACATATCTCAAGTCTTAACCCACTTATTCAGAACTACGCCACACTATCTTCTCTAAATCAACTTTAAATAAGAGTTACCCAGTATTTGTTGAAATGGAAAAAAATCAGATTCCCACTTTCAAATAAAATAAGATCAGATTCAAAACAAAGCTCACTGTTGTGAGATTTGGGCAGAAAGTAATACTGACCAATAAGAGACCAGGGACAGGTCAGTACCCATAGCGACTGAATGCTAATGAGGTCACATGGTATAAGAGCAGGGGTGGTGGATCCTTCCAGAAGCACTTGGTCATTGTGGTCGCCACAGCAAACTAGCCACGTCAATTGATTATTTCTGATCTAAGACTTTGGGACAGGGAAAAGACAAAGGTATCTACAATGAATATCTTCAGTGATAAAGCAATTAATACCTGGGCTAAGGATCTAATCCATGTTTAAGGAATTCTAATCCAATGCGGCGTATATATAGTACTTTTTCTGTCCAACCAGCCACCAGGGTTCACCCTCAAAAGACCCACAAAGCAAAGAAAGAATACAGATTTGAAATGAGATTCTAATTAATGAATGGACAGTTAAACAGATGAACCTAATTGTATTTACTGTATACCAAAGGCATGGGAAAATTCTAGAGGTTTCTGTGAACAGTTGTCAACAGTTACCAATTGTTCTATTCACATTTTCAAAAATCTCACCCCCCCCCCACCCCGGGGGACAAAAATATGCACTAGATTTATACAATAATGTATGCACATTTTCAAAAAATATCATACCTCTCCCCCCTTTGATGAGTAAATACTTAATGGAAGGCCCCATATATGTATTATTTTGGGTCCTGAGACCTTAAAATTGTTATTTCCAGGAGCAGGGCGGTGACATAACCATTCCATCTCTGTGGTTTCATGGATCCGTTGACAGGTCACTATATAAATTGGGAGCGTAACCATTTGAATTCAGTTGCTCCCGCACCACCGACCTGCTCACATCGTCAAATGGTATAAACCGGCTGGGGATAGCGGTTAATGAGCAGAAAGGCTTCTGCTTACCAGTGAGAGGACGGTTACAAAGATTTTGGACGTAGTTCCGAAAATTCTGGAGAATGGCTGGCTTTAATTTCTGCAGGATTTACAAAATGTGTCACGCAGCTCCGACGGGCAAAAAATGCAAGGTTGCATTATCTACGGGTGGTTATCTCAAGGAGCAACAGGGTACAGCCCAAGATGTGTCCTCGATGTGTCTGAAGGGAGAAAAGATTTTTGCCGAGCAAGGTGCAAGGATCGGGAAACTGGAGAAGACGGTTACGAGGATGTCGGAGAATATCGTGATCCTCGTCAAAGCTGCGATGGCCAGAGGCAACAGTGGGACAGCCAGCAAGCCTGCTCAGCCGTCATCTGATGAAGGGTCCTCTTCAGGCTGGGAAGACGTCAAACCGAGACGGCTGAAAAGACAGCCTAAGAAGAAAGCCCCGTTACGCAGTTCTAGCACCTCCTCCTCATCAAGTGACAGGTCATCTTCCCTGTCTTCAGTCAGCGACCACCTGGAAGGTAAAAAAGGCACAAAGAAATTCGGCCAAAAGAGATTTTTTGCGAAGGGAGATGATCCTAAATGTGTAGAGGATATATTATTGCTTGGCGTTAAGACAGTAGAGAAATTAATAGTTGAGAAAGCTGACCCTTCTCCTGTAGTAAAACATTTGAAAGTTCTAACTGAAAAGGCTACTAAGAAGATGTATACTTTTGACACTTTTAACAAGTATGACCGCGCTGTAAGGGAGAGGGCCAACAGGCTGGAGGTAATGCAGTTTGCCACAGTCGATCAAGAGGAGATTTTCTCCCATTTTAGTTTTGAAAATATGTTCAAGGCTAGCTCCGGTAAGACATCCTATCATGAAAACAACAGCCGCCGTGACGCCAGTACAGGCACAGGCGAAAAAATCTGTTTCAGGTTCAATTCGGACCAAGGATGTCAGGGGAAGGTGGAAAACGAAAAGGTCCTCTCTCCTTGGACGGCAACCGTGTAGTGAGGAGCACCCCACTGTTCAACACTGCACTCTGCCTAGCGGCGCACCTGATTGGTCAGTGGTGGTCATGTGTCATGAATATTTATGTCTGTTCCTGCCACTTGTGGGGTTGGTAAGGGGTGTTTGGATATGTGGTGGTGGGGTTTGAGTGGGGGAATGTTGGTGGCAGGGGCCACACTGGACATTCCGTAAAGGTGGTAGCGGCGGCAAGGGCCACTCTGCTACTCAGCTCTCTAAATGTGGGAACTTAGATTAGTCCCAAAAAGGTATCCCAGCGCAGCGACCCCTATCCATTAGTGGTGAGGATGACACATAAAGGCATTAAAATATATTTCGGATTAATGTTCGTCCTACGCGGTCCGAACATTGACTAAAGATATCATGTAAACGTTGAAGCTAGCCTCATAGTGTCCTACACGGTCCACTAGGAGAAGGTCTTAGAGGGAGGCGACTAGCTGATATCTTATCCGAAAAAAGGACCAGCAGAAGTAGATCTGCAACCCCAAGCACGTCTTACACAGTCCGGGCTTAGATTGGAGAAGGGGTCATCAGGTGGTGTGCACGGTTTCGGTAAACACCTCATCAGGCCGTATGTAAGGTTGAGTAACACGGTGTCGACACAGGATCTTTGGTTGGAAGTGTGGCTAACACGCGTTCCTCAGGCGTATGGTAGAACATATTGAGCTGAATGACCAAAAATGTCCAGATGTGAAACTATGGGTTATAGTAACTAGGCAGTGTGACGTTCGATCCTTATCTAGCATGTTGATGACAAATGATCACGGTTTGGGTGACTGGGTGGGTCAGCGGTATTAGACGTAATTGGTGTGACCAAGTGTCAGGCAACGGGGCTTGTTAGTAACTGTTGTCAATGGCGTTGAGGCCTATGAATCCACTGGAATTCTGCATTTAGTTTCCGACTAAGGGACAAGTCCTTATCGGGTGCCAGGTTGCAGAATTGTAAGACGTAAATTTCCACGTCATCCAAACCGTCATGTCCGGACGAGTTGAAGTGTCGAGAGACTTCCGTCTTCCTAGGGTCCCTGGTGATACAGTAGAAATGGGCTTTGAACCTAGTCTTGAGGTTGTTTTTGGTCTGGCCCACGTACTGTTTCCCACATTTTCTGCACTCAATGGCTTAAATCAGGTTGTTACTATTACAATCGACGTTCTGTCTTGTATAGTAGTCACGCTTGGTGATGTGAGATTTTATTGTGCCACTTTTATTAAGACGTGGACAATACCGGCAATTTTTGTTGTTGCATGTGGCCTTCTCTTGTCTGGCGGCAGTAGTTTCAGGAGAGGGCTCCCTTGGCAGTTTAGCACGTACCAGGATGTCTCGTAGACTTTTCGGTTTCCGATATCCCGTCATATATTTCTTATCTTGGAGGTGATGAGTGGAAGATGAGCGGTCCAGGAGATCCCATGTTCTCTCTATCTGATCGCGTAGGACTGTCGATGACGGGTTGAAGGTCGTGGTTAGGAAGAAAGGGGCCTCGACATTGCCATCTTTCTTTTTCCCTATCTGGTTAAGTAGTGTTGACCTGTCTGCCTTGTTGGCACGATCGAAGGCCTGGACTAGTAGCCCCTCTGGATATCCTTTCTGGATCATAAGGGCAGCTTTTCTTGCACAGTCTGTGACAAAGTCAGCCTGTCTACTGCAAATGCGTTTAATACGCAGAAATTGGCCGTACAGGAGGCCCTTTTTGCAGTGGTATGGATGTGCTGAGTGGAACGGTAGGTAGTTGTTTCGGTCAGTTGGTTTGCAATAGAGGGTGGTCGTCAAAACACCGTCATTAAGGTTGATGGTCGTGTCTAGGAAGTTGATACTCGTAGTCGATTTTTCGGTGCTGAATTTGATAGATTCATGGACATGGTTTAGGTGGTCAATGAAATTGTTCAGCTCCTGTTCGCCATGTTGCCAGATACAGAATACGTTGTCTATGTATCGTAACCAAATTCTTGGTTGTAGTCGATAAGTGTACACGAGCTTGTCCTCAAAATCGGACATGAAAACGTTCGCATAGGAAGGTGCAACCTTAGTGCCCATTGCGGTTCCTCCTACCTGTAGATAATTTCGATCGTTAAATTGGAAGTTGTTTAATGTCAGAACCTGTGCCAGTAGCTCTAGTAGAGATAGATTGCTAGGCTGATGTCCAAGCGGTCTGTGTTTGCAAAGTGCCCGATAGGCCACATCACAGCCGTCTTTGTTCGGGATGTTGGTATACAGAGAGGTTACATCTAAGGTCACAAGAATCTCGGAGCCAGTCAGGTTGTCTAATTCGTTGAGTTTCGCAAGAAAATCTGTAGTGTCGCGCAGGAACGATTTACTACTTCGAACGATGGGAGCTAGGAAGTGGTCAACGAAAGCAGAAATTCGTTTGGTCGGGCTTTCATTAGCAGAGACAATTGGGCGGCCAGGGACCGGTGATGTCCCTTTATGGATTTTGGGTAGTAGATAAAGTTGAGCCGTCTGTGGTTCGCTCGTTGTTAGAAATCGTTTCGCCTTTTCGGTTATTTCACCAAGTATCCTCATCTGTTCTAACTGATATAGGACCTGTTCATGATGTGTGGTGGTTAAGTCGGTTGTGGTTTCTTTGTAGAACCTGGTGTCGTTCAGTTGTCTCTCGCCTTCCTTGATGTAGTCTGTTCTGTTCTGGATGACAACTGCTCCGTCTTTGTCTGCCTGCTTTATGACAATATCGGTATTCTCGGCCAGGCTGCGGATACATCCTCGTTCGTTGTGCGGAAGAATATGACTTTTTGGTGGATCGATTGTAGCGTTTAAGATACCTAGCTCATTTATACTTATAATATTTTCCAAATTGATTGGACCATTGGGTGGTGCCCAGTTGGAGTTTGATTTGAACTTGATTTTGGACATGTCAGAGAATGGACCTATACTGGTCCCATCTACCTCTTCGATATTGTTGGTTTTGTTAAAGTAGCAACTGATTCGAAGCGAGCGGTGGAATTTATCTAAATCTCGTCTAATGTCGCCAAGTTCCGGTGCACCTGGTGTTGGGCAGAATTAGAGACCGTTCTTAAGGACCCCTTTCTCGTCCACCGATGTCAAGGGAAATGTAATATGGCTCATATCTGCATTGTCTGCGAGAAATCAGGACATGCAAAGAAGGATTGCTATCGTAACAGCCTGAAAAAAGACCAGAAATAGGAGGGGGAATCAAAATCTGGCTTGCAGGTCATTGTTGGAGTTAATCTTCGTAACGGTTTTAACTTATCTGAAAATGATGACGTCACGCCCCGGGGGTTTGCAAGCCAGTCATGCCAAAGCTGTCCAGACCATATAGATCCCTCTCCTACGGTGGAAGTACAGCACCGTAATGATTCTACAGTAATCCAGAATAATCCTGATATTGATTATAACCTGGTAGATATGTTCTGTCTTGTCGATGCGAAGGAAAACGCATCAAAATGCGCCTCCGCAGACGCTGTTGTCTGCCTGACCCTGTTTACACGGGTAATGCCGGTACTAAAACCAGTGACGTCACGGTAAGTGGGGCGGAAAGTACATAGGCGGATGCGGAGATCGCGAGTGAAATGTCATTTTGCAGTAGTCTTTTTCACGAAAAAGGTAGGGATTTCGCTAAAATCCATCATCCTAATAGTGATTTTCTTGTAGGCGAGATCACTCCGTGTCATCCTCACCACTAATGGACAAGGTTTGACTCTATGGTTAACGCGGTAACCGATGGTTTCAAAATTGTAGATGATAAAGCTGTTAAAACAAAATTAATCTACGATTGTAATAACTATATCTGTGTACGAAGGCTCAAATTTTGGTAAAATGTACAAAATAATTTGTAAAGAATTAGAGGACGGCTTTTTAAAAATAGTGGAGGAAAAATCAGACTGCATACATAGTATGGGAGCAGTACCAAAGCCAGATGGTAATGTAAGGCCAATAACAGACTGTAGTATGCCCAAAAATATCTCAGTAAATAATTATTGTGATGATATTATTGAGTCTCAGTATAAGAGTGTTTAAAATGTCCTTGCAATTTTACAGGAGGGAGACTATATGGGCGTGGTAGACATCAAGTCAACCTCAAGTCAGATCTCAGAGTTTGTTTACAATATATTATCTGATATTTATAATTTACAAGTAGTAAATTATTTGGACGATTTTATTGTGGTGGCACCCTCATATGAGGAGGCAGAAAGGGCTCAGAGGTTAGTTATACAGACTTAGGCTTCTATATATCATGGGGTAAAGTTACCCCGCCTGCTCAAGTATGTAGATATTTGGGCTTAGATATTGATTCCCTAGAAATGGAGCTTAGATTACCTACAGACAAGCTTGAGAAGCTTAAAAATCTTTTAGGAAAATACTCAGAAAAAGCAACTATTGCTAATAAAGAATTAGAAAGACTGGGAGGCTTGTTGTCACCAATTGTGCCAATGTAGTCTCAGGGGGAAACGTATACTGTAGGAGAATATCTAATTTGTACAAAGTACTATTAAATAATAATTTAAATGCAATCAAAATTGGACAGGCAGCTAGGGACGACCTTAGATGGTGGAGAAACTTTTGCAAAAAGGAAGAAGCAATGGGCTTGTTACATGAAGGTTTGTAAAAAATTTAATTGGCCAATTTATAAAATTAATTCTAAACAAGCCTGCAGATATATAACTTATCTATCATCATATATGAAATCTTCCTCAATTATTAACTATTATCAGGTGGTTATCTTCTACCACAATGTAAAAGGCCTGCCTGTACCGGACTGGTCTGATAAGCACCTAAAAATGACAATTAAAGGTATCAAAAATACAGAAAATGTAAAATTGTATAGTAAAGATCCAGTTAAAATCAAACATCTAGAGTCGATGTATAGGCAGGTAAATTTTTCATCCGAAAAATGGATGCTTGTCTGGTTAATAATTATTTTTCTATTTAATACTCTGTTGAGAGTGGGACATGCTGTAAAGTCGTCTCATATTTTACTCCGTAAAAATGTAAAATTTACTAAATTGGGTATGGAAGTCATGGTTACATCATCAAAGACTACAAAAAATGTTGTTCATACTATTCCAGTAAATAGGCGTAGTAACAGGGCCTTATGCCCGGTTTACTGGTTGGAGTCCTTGTATAAGACCAACCAGCATAAGGGTACTTCACCCCTCTTCTCTACAAAAAATGTAAATTATCTAACTTATTCAGATTTTAATAAGTTATTTAAAATACTTTTGTCAAAAGCAAAAGTTACGGGTAATTTCTCTACCCACTCGCTTAGGAGGGGTGGTACGACACAATTGTATAATTCAGGGGCTCCTATAACTTTTATTAAGGAGCGGGGCCAGTGGGCCTCTGATTGTATTTATAAATATATTAAGCCTTCAATTTATCAGAAGGCAAATCAACAAAACATTTATTCACTATGTTAGGTGATTAGTTTGGAGGTCTTGGGATTTAATAAATATTTCCCATATTTATCTATGTCCAAACTTAATCACTTGTTACTTGTTATTTCCTATTCATAGCAAATTTTATAATCACCCAATCGAACCGGTAAATGTATTATTTTGGGTCCTGAAAGCTTAAAATTGTTATTTCCGGGAGCAGGGCGGTGACATAACCATTCCATCTCTGTGGTTACGCGGATCCGTTGACAGGTCACTATATAAATTGGGAGCGTAACCGTTTGGATCCAGTTGCTCCCGCACCACCGACGTGCTCACATCATCAATTTTTAAATTTTAGCTTGTTGTAATAGGAGGATTTAATAAATATTTCCCATATCTATCTATGTCCAAACTTAATCACTTGTTACTTGTTATTTCCTATTCTTAGCAAATTTTATAATCACCCAATCGAACAGGTAAATATCATTTAACCCTTCCAATTCTGGAAAAGTATAATAAATACAAAACCGTACTCATATGGATATACAGATCACTACATTCCCCAAGGCAGGAAGGATATCAGGACTCATCCATACTCATACAGTTTTGTTTATGTATGAGGATAGATAACAATGATAAATTGAAGGTAATTGTACCAAGATATAGAGATAACTAGGAATGACTCATAATCAAATGACTCTACAAACATGTCTTGTTGTGTCAAAGGCTGATAACGATAAAAGCCAGAGAGTTAATCTTTGAGAACCACTTAATGTACAAATCAAACAACATTAGTTGTCTGCTTATCACATTCACCCATTATGCAGATATCACAAAGGGACCCACACCTGACATCTCATTCATATATCAAAAAACGAAGACGTCTCTCTCTAGTACATTTATCTGAATGAACACTGTGTCACCGTTATTAGTGCTTTTAGTAAAAGAAACGGAATCTTGAATCGACATTAAGCAGTTAAACTGAAATAGATAATGTGCTGCTTACAATTGCAGATTCTAGGTAATCTTATATACCTTTGATTAACTGTGGTGTGATTAATGACCCATATCCACTAGGCTATTTTGACCTCAGCGATCATATTTAACTCTAACTGCCTGCCAATGCATGTATCTTAATCACTGGGAAAATTGCCAAACAACTTACCAGCAATTTCATCAAACATATTCAGTTCAATATAGCAAATTTGGAGGGTGATCAGAGGAAAAGACAATTGCCAAGGTCAAAATCGCCTAGAGGGTATGGGGCTTAGCTATGCTCAGATGTATGCCTATATTTAAGCTTTGCTTAGCTATAACGCAGTTTGTGTGTGAGACGTTATGTCAAGGACTACAAAACCTGATCTACTTCTCTTTGCAATAATAAGATGGGAGATGATAAGGTACTTGAGACTTGCACTGTAGGGACATCAATTATCAAATCAATATTGAGGGCTTTATGAACTAACAAGGGGCTGATAAGCAGTGTTAGTGGCAGATAGGACAGAGACGGTAGACATGGTCATCTTATGTTTGTATGATTTCTTCTAGGAAAATAAATTACTTTGAGAATGATTAAGGTCAATATACAGTCAGCTAATGCTATGTTTCTGATGATTATTAACATTAGTAAGGAAAACTCTGAAGCTATACATCAAACTTTGAAATATACACTCTAAAGACTATTCTTCTTGAGTTTTTTAATCAATATTTGATTTAAGCAAGTTTTCCACAGGACACAAAGACTTAAATGTAGAGACAGTTGTCTGGTATGATTTTCTAAAGACTATTATATAATTATGGTGATGGCATAATAAAAATCAATTATAAAGACTTTTACTTTAGATGTCACTGTCAGGAATCTAATTACATTCTTCGATAGATGCACAATGTATCAAATCTATTATTCTATCTTTTTAGAGCAAAACAAATAACCTATTGATTATGATGGAGTTGAATGGGGTGAATTGGCTAAATATGCCAAATCACATAATATGTGATTTGGCATATTCAGCCAATGATTGGGCCATGGTTAGGGATTACCAATGAATACATTTTCCTAATTGTATTTGAGTATTATAATATAATACTCAAATAAAATTAGGAAAACTATTGAACACATTTTCCTAATTTTATTTAAGTATTATAATATAATACTCAATAAAATTAGGAAAATGTATTCAAATAAAGTTAGGAAAACCATTTAATACATTTTCCTAATTTTATTAGAGTATTACAATATCATACTAATTTTCCTAATTTTATTTGAGTATTATAATATAATACTCAAATAAAATTAGGAAAATGTATTCAATGGTAATAGTCTGGGGTCCGAACACCAAAAAGTAGCTTATTTAAGGATTTGGTATGCCATGAAAGGTTTATACCCGAAACTATTTTGGGGTGCTAGAGGGGTCCTTTGGGCATAAGAATATGCCTGTTGTCACTCTGTAGAGGTGTGCATGAGAGTGACAGCAGCCATTTTGTTTGACAACCCCCTTCAAAATATAACCCAATATAATACAGTCTCTTTCTTTAATAACAGACTCAATAAGTTAGCTATCCATTTCATATTAAAGAAATCAATAGTGCATTAGTAGGAGAAGATAAAACATGAATGATTTTGACTTTATCCAAGGTCAAGGTCATCAAAATTAAGGTCAAACTTTGAAAAACGTCAAAAAAATGAGTGTTTTACTCCTTCCAAACTATCTCAGCCTATGAAATATATATAAATAACATGTAAAACCATTCTGGAGTGCTAGAGGAGACCCTTGGGCATAGGAATATGCTTGTTGTCACTGTGTGAAGGTGTGTGCCAACGTAACAGCAGCCATTTTATTTGGTTACCTTCTTGAAAAATGACCCAGCAAGTGATGGTCTCTTTCTCTAATAACCTATCAAATTATTATGCAATCTATTTCATATTAGGCAAATCAATAGTGCATTAGTAGGAGAAAAGAAAACATGAATGACATTCACCTCATCCAAGGTCACAGTCATCAAAATTAAGGTCAAACTTTGAAAAACATCAAAAAATGAGTGTTTTATTCCTTTCAAACTATCCTAGTCTATGAAATATATATGTATGAATAATACCTGAAACCACCTTGGGTACTTAAGGGGTCCCTTGGGCATTGGTAAATGTCTGTTGACAGTTGTTAATCCATGCTGATGCATGACATCAGCGTTTTTGTTGGGCTTTAATTTTGAAAATCTGACCAAGAAAAAAAGCTTACTCAATTTTTAAATCAATAATTTCATATTAGAGAATTCATAAGTTTAATGGTAGGTATGGATACAATATGATTAACCTCATCCAAGGTCAAGGTCATCAAAGGTAAGGTCAAGTTCTGAAAAAAAACCCATCAAAATCAGAGTATTTTTTCTTCTTATCTATCTATTCTATAAGATATGTGGAAATAAAATCTACAACTATTATGGGTGCTATAGGAAACCCCTGAGTTTGGTACATGCCTGTCGTTACTCTGTGAGTGTTTGTGTAAGTGTGACAGAAGTCATCTTTTTCACTTCTCCTTCATACATAAAGCCCCATTAGAAATAATCTCTCGTTGGCTCATGCAAATTATCAAGACATCTTATTTATATTAGATATATCAAAAGTGTTTTGGTTAAAAAAATATTCAATAAGGGTTATTGTGACCTTAGCTAAGTTAAAGTCATTGGAATTAATGGCACAATGACATAATATTGAAATCCATTATATGTTGCTTTAGAAGGCATTGGGGAATAGGTAAATACTGTTGTAATTCTGTAAAGATGTGCAAGTATGACAGCAGACATTCTACTGACTAAACAGCTAGACAAAAGAACTAGTCAAAAATCTTAATAGATTTAGCATAGGCAAAAACAGCAGAAGGCAACAACATTCCTCTGTCTTCCTTCATCCCTCTTGTTTATATTACCAGAAATAGTTCCCTTTTATGTTTGGACATACAGGTTAAGAATCAATAAAGAAACACTAAGTGTGTGAGCTACATTCATTAGTTACCAGTTTCAAAATTCATGGTGTTCCTAATTCTGAAGTCTGCAATTTCTTGCTTGCTTGGTGAAATAGGTGCTTGGATGGTGCATACAATTAATTTTTAATTCCAAACACAGTTATATATAAAACAGATGTCAATAAGGAGGGATTTAATATGAGGCTACATTATTCGAATTTTTACATGTCATATCCAAACTTTCACCCAGTTTCAATTCTGTTATATCAAAATAATACCTACTAGAGGTTATATGTGGTTTTGCAAAAATATATTTTCTCCAAAGTCATTTATCCTGGTAGCATAACTATGGACTCTTTGCCACTTTCTATAAGTAACTTTATTTTTAGGTGTGACCGGAAAAAATATATGAAATGTCTAGAGATATTGAACAAATATGGCAAAAGATTGATAAGGTTCTTCATTCATGTAACACGGTCATCTGGATATTAATGATTTTTTTAGAAATCAATTGTTCATGAATAGGTTAGATGAAATTACAGTTTTTCTTACCAGTGCAGAAATACTTAATTATGTTCAGTATCAATGAAGTAAAACTTATTCCAAAAGAGCCATTTCAGTATTCTGAGGATTACCTTTCTATCATGGGAGAAAGCTCTAAGTTGATAAAAATTTAACAAGTAAGATATTGGAGGAGTTACTCCCAACAAAAGGAAGGGACATTTAACCCTTTCAAGACTCAAGAAATTTTGATATAGCACAAAATGGACGCCAATTTACTTAAGGAATATTCCTAAAAGACGCCACTGTGATGCCTGTTGGTCTTATAATGAGCCAAGTATTGCTATCCAACAAATAAAATTGATATTTTTTTATCATTGATATGCTAGATATGGCATATCGAGAATGATTATCTATGTTTCCACCAAAAAAATCATGTCTCTATCTTTTTTTCAATAGGCTTGGTGATGCCTGATAGATACAGGAGTCTAGGCCTGGTGATGCCTGAGGGATACTGGCGTCCTTAAAGGGTCAAAAGGATTGGAGGTGATTACAGAGGCATGCTAAGACACCAAGTCATAAACTCACCTTAAATCTCAAACCACCAGTTTGTAAGGCCCTATCCCACAAAGGCCAGAATATTGGATATGGGCTATTACATTTCAGATTTTTTACAAATTGGCTGCTGTCACACTTACACAAATTTTTACAGGCAATGCCCAAAGGACTCCTCTAGCACCCCACAGAAGGATTTGAAAAAGTTTCATAGCCAGCAGGTATTATTTGTTTGTATTCCATAGACTAGGAGAGTTTGTAAAAAAGCAAAACAATCACATTTATATAATCTAATATTATATAAGTCAAACCTTAATTTGATGATTTTGGCTTTGGATATAGTCAAAGTCACTCATGTTTTATCTTTCACCATTAATACACTAATCGTTTAACTAGTAAGAAATGAATGGCTAAGATATTGAGTATGTTATTACAGAAACAGACTGTATCATATTGTGTCATATTTCAAAGGGGGTGGTCAAACAAAATTAATGCTATCACACTTACACACACCATCACAAAGTGACAACAGGCATTTACTAATGGCCATGAGACCATTCTAGGACCCAAGAATAGTTTCAAGTATTTTTCACACACGTTTCATAGACCACAATACTTTGGAAGGACAAAAACACTCATTTTTTAATGTTTCTGAAAGTTTGACCTTATTATATTAGTTGGTTGGTTGGTTGGTTATTGGTTGCTTTATGCCCTCTTATTATTGGTGTCTTTGACCTTGGATAAGGTCAATGTAACTCATGCTTTACCTTCCGCAACTAATGCAATATTGATTTGTCTAATGTAAAATGGATAGCCTAAGAAATGGGTAGGCTATTAGAGAAAGAGACCATCATTTGCTGGGTCATTTTTCCAGGATGTAACCAAAACAAAATGGCTGCTGTCACATTAGCATAGACCTTCATACAGTGACAACAGATATAGTCCTATGCCCAAAGGACCTCTTTGGCACCCTAGAATTGTTTTATAAGTTTTTATACATATTTCATAGACTAGGATAGTTTGTAAAAAAAAATAAACACTCATTCTTTGATGTTTTTCAAAGTTTGACCTTAATATTGGTGACTGTGACCTTGGATAAGGTCAATGTCAATCATGTTTTATCTACCCTATTAATGCACTACTTCTCTGTCTAATATGAAATAGATGGCTGAAGAATTAGGTAGATTTTTAGAGAAAGAGACCATCACTTACTGGGTCATTTTTCAATGAGGTAACCAAACAAAATCACTGCTGTCACATTGGCACACACCTTTGCACATTAACAACAGATATATTCCTATGCCCAAGGGTCCCCTCTAGCACTCCAGAGTGTGTTTAGATGTTATTTAAATATATTTCATAGGCTAAGATAGAATAGAATGAGTAAACACCCATTTTTTGACGTTTTTTCAAAGTTTGACCATAATTTTGATGACCTTGACCTTGGATAAAGTGAAAGTCATTCATGTTTCATCTTCTCCTACTAATGCACTGTTGATCTGTCTAATATGAAATAGATTGCTTAAGAATTAGGTAGACTATTATAGAAACAGACCATCACTTGCTGGGTCATTTTTCAAGAAGGTAACCAAACAAAATGGCTGCTGTCATATTGGCACACACCTTCACACAGTGACAACAAGTATATTCCTATGCCCAAGGGTCCCCTCTAGCACTCCAGAATGGTTTTAGATATTATTCATATATATTTCATAGCCCAAGATAGTTTGGAAGGAGTAAAACACTCATTTTTTGACGTTTTTCAAAGTTTGACCTTAATTTTGATGACCTTGACCTTGGATAAAGTCAAAGTCATTCATGTTTTATCGTCTCCTACTAATGCACTAATGATTTGTCTAATATGAAATGGATAGGTAACTTATTGAGTCTGCTATTAAAGAAAGAGACTGTATTATATTGTGTTACATTTTGAAGGGGGTTGTCAAACAAAATGGCTGCTGTCACTCTCATGCACACCTCTACGGAGTGACAACAGGCATATTCTTATGCCCAAAGGACCCCTCTAGCACCCCAAAATAGTTTCGGGTATAAACCTTTCATGGCACGCAGAATCATAATTTTCATGGCTCGGACCCCAGACTATAATCCCTAATCATGGTCCATCTTCCCTTCTCCTTGCATTCCCAATGTCCCTGTTTAATCATAGGCCTTTTTAAGATTAGCTTTAAGGAATTGGATGAGCAACATCTGTGGTCAATAATTTCACCCCAAAAGTTGGATAGTTTGAGTTTTCTTCAATGAGTTCCTTGAATATTTTAGATATATCACTATTCTGTGACCTATATTTCCTATCTCAGCAAACATGATGGGGAAAGTGGGAGTAAAGTACAATCTTCACTGATTAAACTCCTACCATATCTTAAACATATCTCAAGGCTTGTCCCACTTATTCAGAACTACGCCACACTTAAAAGAATGGTTTATAACTATTTTCTCTAAATCAACATTAAATAAGAGTTATCCGGTAATTGTTGAAATCTGATGCCCACTTTCAAATCAAATAAGATCAGATTCAAAACAAATCTCACTGTTGTGAGATTTTGACAGATAGCAACTCTGACCAATGAGAGACCAGGGACAGGTCAGTACCCATAGCAACTGAATATTAATTAGGTCACATGGTACAAGAGCAAAGGTACTGGTGGTGGATCTTACAGGAAGCACTACCTGTTCATAGTGGTCACAACAACAAACTAGATATGTCAATTGAGAATTCCTAATCTAAGACTTTGGGACAGGAAAAGACAAAGGTACGTAAATGGATAAAGCAATTACAACCTGGTCTAAGAATCTAATCTAAGAATCTAGTCGCTTATGTGCAAATGCACACCATTTTAGTATTTAGCGTATAGGATTGTAATAATCCTGTATCCACCCCTGGATGGCCTACATTTTTGTTATAGCTTGCTAATACCGTAAATGCTTGTTCGGAGCATTGTGTCCACAAGGACCACAGAAACAGTCGTGGAGAAAATAACACAATAGCAACAATAAAAGTGGGCTGTGTGAAATTTGTACCATAGCCTTTAATTGCATTTCCCTCAAATTATGACCATTTCCTAACATTATAATGCAGAGAACGTCTCAGAAAAGCAAGTTATTTGGGAGATTAAAATAGAGTTCTTCTTCTTTTAAAAAGCCTCTGTCCTGGAACTGTAGCTGCTGTAAACAACTGTATAAATCTTCATATTTCATTTCAGTAATTAAACATGGCCCATGCATCACTCCCTATTCCACTGTGGGACAGCAGAAATACAGAGGAAGAAACCATCGTCAGCCTCTGTCCTAAATTTGAGAACCTCCTCAACAGCAAGCGTGTTCAGCTAACAAAAAAAGTGAAGCCAGCTCCTCTTTGGCCTTACCTTCGTCAATACAATGTTGTAACAAAGGCTGATCGTGACAGAATTCAGGTATAAACAAAGTTTACAATAAATCATTATTAGATAGGTGTTGAAAATTGAGATTTCAAAGGCTTTCATCAGTGTTTCACAATAGATATCTGTGCATTAAAGAACCAATATATTTATCATATAGTCCCAATGTCATCTATATTATATACTAATTGTATAAACAAAAAGTCAAGTTTCTCGATTAGATATCAAGTACAGTAGTATTTGATAAACTATACAAGTAAAACAGTAAGGATGGTTATCTACAGCTTTTCAAAGGATCCTAAATTAACTCTTTCCAATATCTACGTAATGGTAATATTAGTCAAATTTCACAGAGTCAGTTGACAAAATAATTATGTGGTACTTGTAGGTAATAGCCAGATTTTCTTTCACATGCAATACCAGATGCAAAGTACGAACACAAACTCTATTTACATTGTTTTCAAAGTGTGTAATAGGCACAGAACTTCAGTGAAGAATTTGTGATGAAATAAGATATATTCCTGAGGAAATACAGCTAAGTGAGGCCTATTCTAGGATGATGTTATGCTAATATTTCAGTTGGGATCAATAGATGAAGATCAAGTCGACAAACTCATCGATTATCTCGAATGCAGACCATGCTGGTGCCTCCATGCTTTCCTCAAAGCCTGCAGGGAAACTGGACAGGAACACGTCATACGTCTGTTAGGCCTGGACCCTGAGACATACAGCGATGGTGAACCATCTCTTGACCTCCCTGAGTCCTCTGCAAGCGAAACAACTACACAAGGTTTTACAGGATGTCGACTCATGAAAGGTAGATTAATATACCTGTAATGTAACAGAAAATACTCTTTGAGCTTTTTCTGGGGAACAGTCATATCAATTGTAAAAAAAAGTCAACAATAAGAAAATATCAGTATCCCCATGCCTAAAGCAAATTTAACTGAGTGGTTTATCAGGTTGGGGTTGTGCAGGAAAAGCATCACTATTGCACCATGAAAGATAGTAAAAGTCAACAAACTGTCTCACCTTCCATATACTAGGCCAGGCTTTAAAGAAATTTGCAGTGAACTGACTGGCCTTTAAATGGGCTAATTAGGTGTCCAGGAAATTTTGTTATTACTATTTAGCAGGGAAAGTACTAACATTTCTGAGAAAAAAATTAGAGAAAAAAGTTTGCTGTTTTGTATCAAGTCAAGCGGTTGACTGGAAACAAAATGTTTGTTTAGGCTGGCGCAGTATTGCAGCGTCTATTTTTTTTATATTTGTCTCAAGGTTGCAATATCCCTATTTTAACCAATAACATTGGCCCAGATTCCCAGCCACAGACCTAGGCTAAAATTTATTCTGATTTTTTTACCTACAAGGCAAATTTGCATAGATTTTTTTCCAAATCTAAATTAATAGGTGCCTATTTAGATCACGATAAAAAGCCTTGTCATGTCAGACATAAAAAATAGGTACAGCCCAAATATGAATATGCTCACCAAGATTTTAGTTATAGCAATATTGCAAATTTCATTTAAAATTATGGGATTAATCATCAAAATCTGACTTTGTGACCCACATTTAACCAGCTTGAAATGGTTACCCTATTAACAGGAAAAGAAGTACAAGTTATATCTAATGATAAAAATGTTGAAGAATACATCTTACTGAGAGATGATTTGTGTAGACATGTTTATTAAGGAGTGATAGTCAGCTAATTGACATTTCAGATTGTTACATTCTTCATCAGATTTTTACATCCTTCATCAGAATTCTAATATCTAATTGTAAGAAATAAAATACTTAGAAGTTGTGTTTGATATTTGTTCACGCTCTTTCTAAAAATTGTTTGGCCTACCCAAAAGTATTTTTATGAAAATCACATATTCACGTATTCAAGTTTTTCTTAGATCAATTTGAGAAAATCGCATGGAAATCTAAATCATGATATTGATCAATTCCCAGGTCTCCAGATGCATGCTGATTCATATCGAAGGCGGCTATTGAGAGGGAACCTCTTCGACTTCAAACACAAGACCAGTTATGAAATATTTCCAATAACTGAGTGTTACATTGAACAAGACCTGAAACTACCAAGGTAACTAAAACATATCTTTTCTATGCATCACATGATTGGATGGGGCCGGAAACCAGCAATGTATGTTGAAAACCGCCCAGTATAAAAGAAAGATGTTTCTCCAAAAAAAATTGATTATATTATAATGCACAGTTTATTACTATCGCTATATAAGGAGTCTGCATTGAGTATGTGCTCATCAAGTGAGAGCTGGTATGTGGGGGGATCCAGTATCTTTGAAAATGTTCAAAAATTCCTGTGACACCAGGGGAGGATCATGGAATTCTAGAAAGAGGGGCTCCCATATCAACAAAGAGGTTTTACATTATAAGATATCTATATTGGACCACAAAAATGGGGGGCACATGCCTAATGCATGCCCTGCCTCCCCCTAAACCCGTCATGGCCACAAAGCACTTTTCTGACTAGAAGTGTTACTGTTTGGCAGAGTGGACCATGTTCAGGGGCCAGTTATGTACTCACGCTTAACGAAAATACACATATTCAGAATCAATGTGCAATATTTCTTGTCAAATTTATATGCAACAAAATCTTATGCTTCAATTACATTTCTGATATATTTGATAAATAAAATAGCGATTTCGTACTTTAAGCAGGAAATACCTTATTTTGATGAGTCATGCAATACTTTTTTAAAGTTACAGACGATTGCATTTAATGAACATTGTGCTTTAAAATGCTTACCAGAAGTTCTCCTCATTAATAAGAATGGAAGTTTGCTTTTCTAAGGGAGGTTTCTGGGCATCAACCTCCATAAACACCATTAGAATGTTCATAAAGGGGTCCCAATGGATGCATTTTAGGTCCTTAAATATCTTTAGAATTCAGGAGATATTTAGATCAGAAGCTAAGAATAGATTTGTGACAGATTTAGGGAAATCTTGTTGAATGGTAGCATTTATATAAGCATTGTTTGATGTCTAAAAAGTCTAAATATCCATTACATGTGTCCACTAATAAAACTTTAGACAATGTCAGACCAAATCACCATTTGTACTCTTGTCAGGGTAAACATAGCTGACTACAACATGGACTCTCATTGTTGTGTTTATTATATGAAGAGACCAGCATGAATAATGCTACCTTGAAGATAGATAATCACAATATCTAGCTAGCTAAATTGATACATTATTGAACTAAGTAATTACATTGGGGTCATCTAGCTAGCTAAATTGATACATTATTGAACTAAGTAATTACATTGGGGTCACTCTCCCACCAATCGCAGACATAATACACAAAAAAGAAAGCCCAAGACAAATATATTGATATGCTGCATCTTGCCATGATCGTTTGCATTTCAATCACACTATTATGAAAAATCATATATTTACATTCATGCTTAATTTGACTGTGTAACAAGGGATCTTATGTCATTGTATACTTTCTGTTTAAAAAACAAATTAACCATGAATATATATATATATATATATATATTAGAATCAAGAATCAAAAAAGTCGTATTGACTCTAG
The DNA here is from genome assembly GCA_936440205.1 of Lepidonotus clava. Lineage (NCBI taxonomy): Eukaryota > Metazoa > Annelida > Polychaeta > Phyllodocida > Polynoidae > Lepidonotus > Lepidonotus clava. The sequence continues at coordinate 47,288,065 of OW387140.1, read as the reverse complement.
TCACATCAATTACTATGTGTTTATGTTTTTCCCATTGTCTATTTACAGGGGGGAAAAGATGGCAGTCAAGGATGCTTTGAAGTGTCTTGGTGATGGTCCAAGGCCGCAGACAGTTCTGCTGTCAGGTCCACCAGGTGCGGGTAAGACGACCATCTTAAACGCAATAGCCCATCAGTGGAGTCAAGAACATAGTAATTACATGGAGAATCCAAGCGATAACCCAAAGCCAGAACACACAATAGTTGTCTGTGCTCCTGCAATGAATATAAGAGGGGGAATATGGGATTCAATAAAAAGTGAGGTATGCGGCAATGATGAAAAATCAAAAGGTGATGTAATGCAGCATCTTAGTCAAGACCATTCTTCTGCGATTTTGCTGGATGCATTGGATGAGATTCGTGATGATGAGTCACTCTCCAACCTAGGGAAGTTCATTGAAGATAACCATGTACACGGAGGTCCTCAAATACTGGTTTCAGCAAGAACTGGCTTGTCTAGATTGAAAAATGAGTTATTTGACCGATCACTTCAGTTAGAGGGTTTTACCCTGGAGCAGGGACTGCAGTACATCGAATCTTTTTTTGGGAGTGAATTACACCAAATATATGTGACAACTGAGGGCAGCAAGAGGATGAACCTTTCTCAACCAGATGAGATTCTCAATTATGTGAGAGAAAACAAAGAAAACATGAAAGCCATACTGTGCAACCCACTCAGGGTTCACATTTTGTGTGGCCTTGCTGCACAGGGAGTGTTAAAGCTAGAGGAAGATAACACATTTAAGCCCCTGTATTTGTTCAAATGCCATGAGGAATATTTTATTAAGAGAGAGAAAAAAGGAGATCAAGTTTCTGAACAGGAAAGGCATAACTTTTACAGAATGTGCCTTCATGGATTACTCACAAACATCAGAGATTTCACTGAAAAGGATTTTGATAAGTTCAAAGTCTGCCCTGATTCCCCATACAAGGCATTCTTCATCGAAAATAACAGACTAGATGAGTCAGCTAATGAAGTAGTTTTCCTCTCATTTGTTCACGAGACCTTTTATGAGTTTTTTGCAGCTAGATGCATTGAAGTTCTGCCAGATGACTACAAAAAGGCAGTGATTCTCTCGGCATGCTCAGAGGATATCCTGCAGAATGTTAGAGTTATGATTTGTCAGGTGTTGAGTCAGTATGAGACAAAAGACACATTAACACTTGCTACAGGCATGATCAAGATTATGCTTTGTTTTGGCATATATGCCTCTATTGACCGGCAAGACATTAAAGAGGACATCAAAACAAATATACCTGCACTTGCAGACCTGTTACTTCAACAAAGTGGTTTTGATGATAAAAATTTCTTGTCAAAAGTTAACTACGTCTGGGAAATGGTTGACTCTCAATTTACATCACTGAAGGATACAAGTAGAAAGTATTGGAAGGAGGCACTCTTTTCTTCTAGCTTAGCAGAGATACAGGAAAGCGTCAATGAATTCTCCAAGAAACAACAGTTTATCATGATAAACAGCAGTATTCACAAACTATTGCCCCTTGAAAAGTAAGTTATGAAAAATAATTTTTATTGGTTCTTAAACAAACATAATTCATAAGATAAACGTACTTTCACATTTCATCACGTTTGAAGGTTGATGACCTATTGATGACAATGCTACCAAAGTCTTTTGAAATGAAGTGGAAGTTATCGAAAGGCAGTTATCCCAAACATTGGAGCAAGTAATGCTTTAATATACACAAATTGAAATAGCAGTAAAGGAAATGGCCATTTAGATTTAGTCAATATTTGATATTCACAGTCAAACCTGTTAATAACCTGTAAATATATTTTGTCAAATTTATTTGGTGGTACACTATAGTGCTAATAGCAAATTATTAGCATTATGCCAGTAGTTATATTATAACCTTGAGCTATAATTATATATATATATATATATATATATCCACACCTATTTGCACTAACTTGCCTACCCAGGTTTTGTATATCTACTATTAATATTTTTTAAGCAATGGTCCAAAAACGATAATTTTTTGCAATATTTTCATGGAAAAAAATAATACATATCTGATATCAATAATTATATAAAAAAACATTCCACTTAATACTAGTGCTTTTTTCATTTGATGTATACATTACTTCTGTTATATTTCCAAGGTATAGAATTATGTAGCAGATAATATGTTCAAAACAGGTGTGGGGAATATTTTGTGAGAATATAGGTGTCCGTATCTAGGGGATCAATAAGGCCTTCTTCAGGAGAAATATGATTCCTATCTGACTTTTTAGTCATTGCATATGTTAATATCAAGGACATCATATAATATTATGATTAAGAGCATTGTTAAAAAGGAAATTGAATAAATGATAAGATGTAATGCAATGAAACCACTCGAACAGGTGTGGGGAAGGTGGTGCATGTCCGTATCTAGGGAATATACATTTGATAATCTATCTCAGAAAACCAGAATTAGTGAATGACATTCTATCATAATTTAACATAATGATAGCAATCCAGTGAGGTATAAAGTATAGAGTTTAGATACATTTCTATGATACATTTTGAAGTTATTAAGTATTTTGTGTCCGTATCTAGGGAGGAAGCATTACTTGCACTTAATTTAGCTTCTTTTTTTGAAATGTTATAAGCAGAGGAATCATAATTATATAATTATAAGTCGCATAATAACCTGTATGAACAAAAACAGTCTGTTTTACTCAAATTATATTTGTTTGTATTGAAACATGGTAATATAAGAAGACCCGTGGGGGTCGTCAGAGGGTGGCCGGATGTACCGGAGGGGAGGGTATGGCCCAAGGGCAAAGCCCGCAGGCCATACCCTTCCCAAAGGTACTCACTGCCCCTTATACGCACCGCTAGCAACATGCAACATGTATTTAAGAATCTTTATTAATGATCTTCATGAAATCAAATTTTAAAATGCAATCACCATACTGCATAATCATAGTATAAAGGGATTCATATCATAAATAGCTGCATTATAAATCGATTAGTATTAACTTGTCCATATCTAGGGGATATGGCTTTATGAATTTTGAGACTGACATTAAAAAATCTTTAATTTAGAATCATACAGATGTATCCAAAATAGAATATAACATTATCGTTATCTACAAACTAAATGAGGATACTGGTATGCAGCAATATACATAACTGACATAGGACATGATTATACAAACCCGCGTGTGCGTATCTAGATAAACAGTGCTCCTCTTTGTTAATGATATAGTGATATCAACTTCAATATCTATCTTGTCTTTATCACTAATTATAGCTCTAAGGTGTGGTCATGCAAACAAATTAATATATACATTGAAGCATATAATAACCAATGACATATAGTAAACTCCCCCCTAGATACGGACACTCCTTATATACATTGTTTTGAAACAGAAGATCAGTCATATTTTCTCCAAGATTTCATATTAGTGTTCTTTTTTATATGGCCATTTTTCCCTAAATTATATTTCTTGATATCTTGAAATGCAAAAAGGATCTGAGCATTTAAATTTTTCTTATGAAAAAAATGTCCATAAGCCGGAATTGGCCCATTTTGTTGAGAATCGACCATAATTTATGTAGTTCCGTATTTGGTTTTCCTTGACTAGCATTTACCAAGTTGCGTTTATCTCTAGTATTACTTTGGAATATCACCGTGCTATCTTCACTGACAGATTCAGGAATGTGAAAAGGGAGGACGGCATGCTATTGGGAAAAAATCATTAATGAATTTTTGGTATATTTCGTTTTAAACTCGCAAATTTTCTGTAAAAATGGGAGGGTGTCCTCCCATGCTCCCCCTCCCCCGGACCTGCCACTGACCAAAGATTTCAGTGATGTCTCCTTTAAAATATGAAATGCACTTGAAATATCCTTTCAGATTGTCTGATGGCCAGTATACTTGCGTTTATCCCGCCGGTCACCTGGGGTGGACCATCGTTGACCAAAGTAAGGAGGCTGTTCATGTTCTGGGACTCTGCCTCTCAGATTGTGTGGAAGCTTTACTGAAACACCAAACAAGGCAACCGTATACTCCAAACACTACAAAACCAGAGACAAATGGGATACGACATCTCACAATTAAAGTGCCATCCAACATGGCATGGAGCGAGCTTATTGATCAGACTTTTATTCCCTCTGATATAATAGAGTCACTCACAGCATATAAAGACATTGAGAAAATTACTATCGATCTGGGCCTTATCCACAAGCCTTGCATAGATATGTTGGACCACCTGGTTACCCTGGGAGGCCAATGTCCTGAAATTGTCATACTGTATGGCACTGTCAGCTTGGAGGACTTTCACAGGTGGTGGTGTGAGTCAGGTCACAAGTACCAGGGCAGGATAACACTGGAGGACCTGACGGTTAGACTCCCTGCTGATGGTGAATGCAGGGACCGACTGTTACAGTGGGTAAGAGAAGCTGTGTCAGAGGACCTGGCTGAGGAGATGAAAGCAGGTCGTGGAATTCATTGGGGTTCAGTTCACCTTGGTGACAGAATAACATTAACTTGGATACGGTGGAATTGATTACACTAGAATGAATTACATTTAGATTGAGGATGGAATAATAGCAACACATTAGTTTCATCTTGATGACAAGGAAGATGTGAATCAGAGTGTATTGACTTAATCTGTCTGTACAGTAGATACGAAATGTGCATGAACCAAGTGCTGATCCTAGTGATAAAACAGAAGGGTGAACAATTTTGGAAGAACGAATCTACTCTTTCTCTTTTAACTTATAACGGACTCGACATTATTCTGATATCGTCTCGTTTTAATTAATGTCCTATATTGTACACATTTTGCTAGAAGAATTCTGTATACTAATGATTTTTTTCCAACACAGGCTGCTCAGACGTCAAAGAAGTTGATATTGAACGCTCTGTTTTCCCTGTCCCACAGTAAATTTTCCGTAATGGTTTTGATGATATTATCTTATTTTAAACTGCCTATGTTTAAAAATGTCATTGTGATGTGTCCGAAAAAACGTGTATCTTATGAATATGAAGAAAATTCTGAGATTAGACAACAGAATTCCTTGTGTTTTCCCTTTCTTTGATCAAATTTCCAAATTCCTAGTTTTCCTTGATGTCTAGTTCTTTAGCCATTTCCCCTGTTTTCGCTGTGTAGTGGGGATCCTGATTTTTAAAACTTTAAGAATATCAATAAATTGAGAATATCAATATTTATTTTTCATATACAAAACCGAGACTGCAGACAAGGCATTCAACCAGGTACAAATCAAAACTGCATTCAGCATGTCATATCATTTATTTGATAAATCATTGTATATCGAGTTTACAAATACATTTTTATTTCTTACTGAATACTTCAGCTTTCTCTGCGTAACCAGGTATAGAATTCAAATGAATGTGAACTGCAGTTGTGATACCTTGAGAAGATACAACCAGTATACAACCAGCGTATATGTCAGTTTTTGGTCTGTCTAACATTGTATATTTCGGCTATGGTGGAAAGCTGGATACGTGTGTGCAAAGTTTGCTAATTGATATTCATTGTGTATATATGATTCAACAATTCTGTGCCCCCGTTTTATTATTTTACCTAATCCAGTCCCTTAATATAAAACAATCCAGCATAAAAAACATGTCTTTGTACATTAATTTGAACTCTTTCTTTCTTCAATCAGATTGCATATATCTAAGTTTTCTTTGAACATGTTAAGAGGTATGGTGAATTGACTCTGTTACGTTATGTGAGTAGATTCACAAAACAGATATCTTTATATTAGATTGTCAAGCTATAGTATTAATTACCTTTGAGGAAGATGAGAAATGGACTGACTTCAACAGTATTCCATTTTTCTAAAGTCATGGGGGATTTGTTTAAGGTCATAATTTTTTCCAAACCTACCTTTATAAAACGGTACTATGTTGATGTTTGTATCTTGATATGTAAAGCATAATAAACCATGTGAAAACATCAGGCAATCGTTAGAAAATATCTGCAAATGTATGTCACATCAAAGTCATGGATAACTCTATGTATACTTTACTAAAGCCCTATACCCACGCGAACTTTTTATTCAGTCTGCCGACGGATTGGTGCTAAAATTGGCCGATTCTACCCCTAGAATGCACATTTCAATGTACAATACTATAAGAAGCGATCATAAGAATCAGCCAGTTTCAGTGCCAATCCGTGGGCCAACTGTGTAAAAGTCGCTCAGTTGGTATGGGGCTTAAGCATAGGGGAAGGTCAAGCCCCATACCCACATAGCGAATTTGACAAAGTCGGACAACCGAGTTATACCAGGACAATCAGCCAATTTGTGCTCTGATTCAGCTCATAAATCAGTGTGCAATATTGAAATGTACATGTTTAATATGAATCGGTGCGAAGATTGACTGATTATTTTCTTATAATTAGCTGATTTTAGAACAAATGAGTCGGCCGACTAGGTTAGAGTTGTCTAGTGCGTATGGGGCTTTACTGAAGTTTAATCAGACATAATGCACCAATTATCTTAATGTGTTATTATAATAAAGCCTAGTCTTCACAGATATAGGTATATTTTGCAAATAAAATCATTCTTAATAGTTGTACAAAGCTTCACAATATTACCGACTTTGGATATAACTGACAGACTATTACAAATGTACACCAAGCAGAGGTTACTTATTATTAATATTAAGCACTTAGTTAATGGCACGTCGTGCTACCCTCAGAACAGTCATTGTGATACACAATTATTTGACCATTTATGCAATTATTGTAAACTATGCAATTCTTGCTACTACAGATAGCTGATTAACTGTATTCAAGCCTCCTGCAGATTATTTTGGCTGATTTTGTAGACAAAAACTATAGAGAAGCTATGGAAAAATTACAAATATTTGCTATCTTTCTGAAATGAATCAATTTTAGAACCAACTTGAAAAATATTAAATATATATAGATACAAAATGGAAAAATAGTTGATGTGGGTTTTACATCATATTAAACCACAAGGTACGCCATGATCATTTAAAAATTCCTCTACTTAAGCCTTGTGACTTGTCTACATGTTTCCCAGCATACACTGTAATTAGGCTACCCTGCAGGTGAATTACACAAAATAAGCTATCCATGGTGGGGAGAATTATTGTACCCTATAAATGTACACCTCCAAGATTGTATTGCCCTGAAAGTATGGCCCTGACTCTAGAATAACAAAAAAATTGTGTGACTTTTCTAAATCAAACCGTTTCTTGTTACATTCACACATACCACACAGTTACCAGTTGTATATATATTATACCCTTCAACTAATAAGTCAAGAAATTATAATATGACAAAGGAAAATGTGACCTGAACATCAGATCGTTAAATACATAATGTACTTAGAAATGGAGTCCTAAAAACAAGAAGAAAGTCCACTTTTCTCTGCTTTCGTTTCAGAATTGTTTATACATTTCTTATGCAAACAAATATATCTATATTTTATCAGAAAACCATTCTATATTTACATGAGCTGTAAGCCATCCTTTTTTGTTGTGTTGTACTTTCATAATGCCCATTTTTTAAAGGACACATCGCAGTTCAATATTTCACAATAATAAAAGAAACTCAAAAAAACACTTTCATACACACTGAGGTAGTCAAACATCTTTGTTTTCACTGTATTCTGTGGTGAATAAACGATATATATTTTGTTGACAACGCACCAGCATTCCACAATATGATAAAACTAGAAATCTGAAGATTTTCGGCCGGCTAAAGATGCCGGCCGAAGATGCCTTGCGGAATTTGAGAGGTAAACAATGACTACTGAACTCCCCCCCCCCACACCACTCCCCATGAAATGGGTGTAGACCCCTAAAATCGACAGGGCGACACAGCCTTTTTTTGCCTTAACGACATGCGACATCAGGATTTCTTAAATTTGACAGGGCGACATCAGTATTCCTTAAATTCGACAGGACGACGTCAGTATTTCTTAAATTCGACAGGGTGACATCAGGTTTTCTTTAATTCGACAGGGCGACATGGGGACTCCCCATCAATACCCCCCATGAATCATCTAAAAAAATATTTAAATCAAAAAAGATATTTGTCAAGCCGAAAAATGATGAAATGATACGAATTTCAAACACGTACCTCGCTGGCACTATAGTTATAACATCTGAAATATTTTATTGTGAACAGATCACTGACAGCAGCATAAAGAGGCTAAAGAATGTTGACAATGACATTGGCAGTGTCAAATGCTTTTAATCTTTTTCATATGGTTAAAACAATATATTCAAATTTCGGACGTGTCAAGCCTAAAAGTGCTGATTTATTGCTAGGTACTAAGTCTAGCCTAAGAGGAGACGTTGTGTGCATCACAGGTTAGACCTATGCTTAGACTCTTATCCGCACCCTGGCCACGATCGCGGTCCAGTGAAGGCTAGACAAACAACAAACCCACGTGGTAGGGTAGGGCGACCCCCCTCTCATTGGGGCTAAGTAGGAGTCACTGACGGTGATTGACAGGTAACTTATAGGCCTAGTAAGTCAACGCTGAGAGTAGACTGTAGTTACATACAAGTCCACTACTCACTCAAACGTATTATGCAATAGCTAATCTGGGTCAGAACGGACTAAACTGAGAGGCATCGACCTGCCCTGTGCCAGTCCAGCAGGTGGAGACCAAAGCGCAGTGCCCATTGGGCCGTGCTGGTATGCACAACCCGGCAGGTCTACTCTACTAACCTCCCCCCCCCCCTCCCCCGCCACCACCACTCCCTGCCGTGATCCAGCCCGTCCACTCTACTACCCCCCACCACCAGTGACCAATGAGAAGACAGGTAGACACCTGAGGGTCAGAGGAGGCAGGGGGAGGGGGGGAGGGAGAGGTGCTAATAGCCCAATTACATACCCCAGTGCACAACAACAAAAGAACAATTCAAATCCGGTATGCCTCCTTTGATGCCTTACTTACTCTACATTTATATCATTATATCTTTGTATGGCGCAAGGCATCAATGATAATATCTTATATTGAAATGTTCATGTTGCAGATATACCCAAATAAGAAGTATAATTGGTATTACACATTTCTACTCCTATCATATCTTTTAACCTTTTCAATTCCGATCTGCACATATCATTATTATCCATAATTAAAATGTATTTTGAAATTTCCAGCATTTCTTTAAAAGGGCAGATCAAATAGAATGCGGACGAAAAAAAGCCATTTGTTTTCCTCTTGAAAACAAAACAGTAGAAAATGTAGATAATAACACACACACAAAAACAGTTAATACAAAAACACAATCGGTTTATCTAACCCAGAATCAAGTGAAAACAACGATAAAAGAAATTGAGAAAAGGATTCACAACAGAAGATTCATCCTCAACATCTACATACTCCGGGAAAATTTACCATTTAAAGTTATGGAATTTCCTAACACTCATTTGACTTCTACCTTAATCAGATTAGTCTGGTCTCACATATTCCTATTTACAAAGAAAAGAAAACAATGTCAATATACACAAACATTCCAAGAGAAATAACTAGCATTCAAATTTCATACATGATTACCATGAACGTTTTTGGAAAGTATTTTTCCAAAACGTTATTTTAACTTAAGCCTTAATGTTTTTCCTATAGTTATCATTAATTACTTTAACTTTTTAAGGGCCTTCCAAAAAGTACACACTGTGTTCTGAATTTTAGAACCTCAACCCCTTTGGTCGAAAGTGCACGTTGAACGTATGCGAGTGTATACAGAATTCACAGAATTTCCGACCCCCTTACCCCCCCCCCCCCCCCCCTTTCGTGTATACGTACTTAGAGCAAGGCCCATAACTTTCAATGATTGTACAATTAACTCATACTACACAACATAATATGCATTGTTTCTCAAAAACATTTCTTTGTTTTGATTCTTGAGTCCCTATGTTATCATTGACGCCATCTAGTGGTGGCAAATATAAAACTTACGATTCTATCATTTCATAAAAACCCGTTGCATACTCTCACTTGGCTCTAACCCATTTTCTTTCTCACATCCATACACTTTACACTTCACATACAATTTTGGGTTTTAACCCCATTGATTATCATTAACAACACTCGTTGGAATTTTCCACTTACAAAACGCATTTATAGGTTAGTAGTAGTAGTTATACTTATGGCATCTTTTTTTTGTATCATTTTTTTTTCATTTGAGGTCTGCAAAAGTAAGCTTGCATTGGTTCCATAGGTGGCTGTAGATGACTGAGTTGGCCATCTTTAACATGCATGCCTGCATGCCACGTTGGTTCTCCGGGTGATTTTTGGTCACACCTCTCCACGTATTAGTCCCCGGGTGGTAAGCGCGTACACAGTTATAGTGACCGCCCACATCCAGATCGCCTACGATGATCACTTCCTCACCATAGCGCATCACCGCATCAATGTGGGAGGTTTCGGTCATAGTACACATACCCATGTCTCTGGCCCGCGCTTGCCACAATTTATTCTCCGCGGAGTACACTTCCGTCCCGCAGAATTTCATCCCAGTCCCAGAATGCATTGCGCTGGGGCATTCCAGTCTCCGTAGGCCACCGAACACAAAAATCTGATTGTCCAATCCGATCGCCCGAGCGTCAAATCTACGCTCCTTCATTGGAGCCACACACATCCATGTCTCTGATTTGGGGTCGAAACACTCAACGGCTTCGAATAACTTCCCCATGATTCCTCCGGCGATCACGTACACCTTCTTATTGGCGACGGCGTACGCGGACCAAGCCCGCTTGAGATTCATATCCGGTAGTGCCCGCCACTTATTCGTATAAATGTTAAATTCCTCACAGCTTGTGAGTGGGTCGGACATGTCGTTGCTGCCGCCCAGTGCGTAGATTCTGTCGTCCACCACAACCATACCGAAGCCCACGCGGGCGTGGAACATGGGCTCGATGGGCGTCCATTTGTCTGTCGTTGGGTCGTAACGTTCTCCAGAGTTCAGTATCCGCCCGCTGTTGTCGCGACCTCCGATTGCATACAAGCAGCCACCTGTTGTGATGAGTGATGGTGATATGGAAATGAAAAAAAAAACATGAATTAGCAAACACTTTTTGCAAAGATTTCATACTTATGTTTTCATACACCAAACTTCTGGCTAAATATGCTAATAACCCTTAGCCTCTTCGAAATTGATTTTCTTGGATGCTGCCTAGCAGAAACAATCAATTTATTTTTGAAACGTTGAAATGCAAGAACGGAATTTCAAAGACTGATACTTGATTGAACTGACAAAGACATTTTAAAATATTGTCAGTGTATCCCATAAACTGCTGGACATCCAGGCATTTTCCCATCATTGCCCGATTTTATACTTATTAACATCAGACATTTTGTCAGAAGAAATATTCCTCATGAAATGTATTATTTTATCATTGTTATTTTGCTACATATATTCCTAGTTATCATTTGATTGTGACATGCCCAGTTTTGCAGGGACATGTATGACTTAATCCCTTAAAATATCGAACAGCTCCTCTGCCGTTTCTGAATTAATCTGATTTTATAAGCATACAAGATAAGGAAAAAAAGAATTCCTGCCGTACCCGCTTGTACCAAGCCGTGCCCTATCCGGGGCTGTAACATCGAGGCCACGTTGATCCAGGGTCGGTTTCGCGACTCGGTCCCGCTGTGAGGCGCCATACAGCGAACACTGTTCTTTATCTCCACCACACTCGCGTCACTGAAAAGCGTAAAAGGATTGCATTGTAACAAAAGCAAGATCAGTGTATCATATTCATATAGTGGCCTTCTATTTAGTATACATGCAAATTTAAACAATGTCAGATTCCCCCCCATCCCCCTTGGGCAAAAAAAGCATTGAATTTGTACTAGAGCGTACACACGTTTTAAAAAATTGTCGACCGCCCTCCCCCCTTGATGCGTATATGTACTTAATGTAAGACCCCATAGGAGTATGCTATTAGCTGTTTTTATTATTAATCATTTACTATTATCTTATAATGAGAGGGTCGTTAGAATCGTTGATCCGTTTGTATTGTCAAAATTTATCTCAACGGCTTTTGTTTTCTTTAAATCTGACAAATGGTCTTGGTATGATCTATCTGCTCATCCTCACTGTACACCGTTTCTTTTTACAAACATTGACACATCGCAGAAACAGCTCTACAGTTCATTTTCGTGAAGTCATCTTTAAAATAATTGACCACTTTTCTTGTTAACAGTATAATCTGTAGGAATATTAGTCTAAATGAAGTTTGTTTGCATAAACACCAGTTTGTGAAACTAATTATCATTTTCTTACCAAAAAAAAAAAAAAAAAAAAATGGGCCATACAATTTGAATCGGGTATTTACATTTATGGAAACTGTCCATCAAAAGTTGCAAACAACCAAAAAAGTACATCATGTGTGATGTACGCAATTAATTCTAGACATTGGTTTAGCGCGCAAACATCTTTGTTAAACTCACGTCTGTGAAGGCCCCTCCCCGCCGGTCACGATGATCATGTTGGTGAACCCGCGTTGTTTCGGGGTCTTGTCCTCGCGCCGCAGCTGTACCAGTAACGACTCCAACTCACACTTACGGATCAACTCGTCCGCGATCACAAACTCCTGATAATGACAGGTTTATTAAATAATGATTAATATATCTTCTTTTTAAATTTGAGATACTACTGATTTTCAGTGGCAAGGAATACCTATAACTATAGATCCAGGCAGCAAGACACAGCATTGGAAAAGTTTCGTTTTCACAGTTTTCACAAAATGTTACATATCTTCAAGATTTGCCATAGTTCTTAGTGTTCGACCAAGGTGGCGCCCTGAGCAGCTCTAGTACCTTTAAGGTTCCCCCCGCAATATAGTTTGAATACAACATGCCTGATACCACTTGAAAGATATTGAAGATGTCTGAAGATTTTTCAATTACTCTGTTTATGTAACTTATCACTGCTCCAAAATCATAGTTTCTAAATTTTACTATTTTATGGTTGACAAAAGTATACGGACCGGATGTAGTTTTGCTCTCCACAGCGAGAGTTAAAATATTGTTTTTGTCACACCTAACTTGACCTGTAAGAATTTGAGAAATTGCTGGGAGTATGTTTTATAGATTTTCTCCAGGAATAATGCTTTCTCTTCTGCAAGCCTAAACAGGTTCTCCCTGACACAATTTTCAATAGACACAATAATATTTGATCTATCATTTGTTTACTCTCGTAAGAATATATTTTTCTCTTCTCTGTGAAATGTGAAATAAAGTTAGCGAGTCTCTAACCTGCATGTATCGCTCGTCGAGCAGCCCCATGTGTACGCAGCTGACGAGCAGGTCCTCGAGGTGCGCCTTACGTGTGTCGATGTCATGTCGCACCCAGCGCATGGCACAGTCAAAGATGGCGTCCTCCATCTGCACGAGCAGACTGCTCCGCGACAGGATCTCCTTCACCTTGTCCAGCGACAGCAGCAGGAACTCCTCCGTGAAGCTCACCTCACTAGGAATAGAGGTGGGGTTTTATGATTAGATGAGAAAACTATATGACCAGTTGTCAAAGTGACCGCTCAAATTTTACAAATTCCAAAGCTTTTCTTTTCCTAGGCAACATTCTTTTTTTTTTATTTAGATAGACCTTGTGCAGACATAGTTAGGTGCTGTAGATGTTTTTGAATTATGAATAGAAATAATTTCAAATCAAACCTAATGTGGCGTCCAGTCCCTTTATGATTAAAGTGACGTCGTCTGAATAACATCTAGAACTTTGTCACATGTGAATGCATTCCAGTACAGAAATGCTGTTTTTTTCCTGTAGATATTATGCTTCTCTTTATCTCTTATAATTTTAGTTCTCGTTAGTGTGCAATGCAAACTCTATAGTTTTACAAAAAGAATAAGGAAAATCCTCTTGAAGAACGAGAGTCTGCATTTCTAGGATAATTAAATTCAGAAGCTCAAGCATGAAAACAATTATTGTTATTTCTTTGTGTTTTGGTCAAATTAAATAATTCTCTTTTTGTCCTTATAATATAACATACAGCTATCATCTAAGCTAAAACTCTTGCAAATAACAAGAAGGCTAAACGAAGTTAATAGGAAAAGTCAATCATTGTCAAAGACCTTCCTTGTATTTTTTTTCCATGAACAAAATTCTTGTCTTTTCCTTGTGTTTTGGTCAAAGTATACAACTCGTTTTTAGTCCTTCTATAACAATTAACATATGGCTAGTCTATTCTAAAACTGTTGCACTTAACAAGAAAACTAATTCAAATTGATAGCAAGTTAGCCGAAGTACTTACTTGAAGTTTTCGTCCATGTAGTTGGTAGCGGCGTGGTATACGCGGGGGCAGGAGAAGCACTCGGCGAACTCACGGATGCCGAGACAGTTGTTGACGGCGATACACTGCTCCAGGTACTCGCAGCACACATCCTTCAGGTCCGTCATCAGGAAGATGTCCGCCGCCTGCACGGGGGAGGAAAAGGGGATAAATTTCACATGCTGCTAAATTTCATGATTATCAGAGCTAGATCTTTGCAGAAAAACATCTTGAGTATCAACAACCCCATCAAGCTCAGCTGCAGGAGGACATTTTTGAAGATGATTTATATATGTATATATATATATATATATATGTATATATATATATATATATATATTCCCTGTGTTTTCCCTGAGATTTCCATGTCCTACGGAAGTTTTTCTGTGCCATATTCAGCAAGTTCTTCAAATTTAAAAGCCTCTGCCTGCAGAAAAGATTTTGACAACCCAACAACAAAAAGTCGAATCCCTAATATCTTGGGAATCAGAACCTGGCCAAATGAAATTCCCTGTTTTCCCTGTGTTTTGGCAAAATTTGGAAATTCCCTGTGTTTCCCCTGTCAGGGAATTTTTGTGTGGCCATTCTCCCTGTTTTCCCTGTTTACCTTGTTTTAATGATCCCCGCCACGGTAACCTAGTTTGGGAATTAAATTCCTGGTTCGGGAATCCTGCATCCTGGATGCAGAGGAAGATCCTTGTTGGAGATACCACTCATTGAACATGCTAATGTATCACCTATAACAACTCCAGTATGTTATAATGATGATTGTTGGAGTTTAAGGTGTATTTAGCAATTTTTCAGCTACATCAACTCACATTTGTTTTCTTGTACCAAGTACTTATGATGGAATCTATGGTGGTGAGAACTATGGCAAGGTGAGGTGGTCTAACAGTCAGCACCGGGTCAAACCCCAGCCGGTCACGTGCAATGCCAAGATACTATTACTAACCACTATAAGACCACCCCACCCCCTACTCCTGTATGTTCTCCTCACATAACGAGATCACCAACGTACAGATGTACGCTGTAATACCTCGCCTGTAACACCTTTTTACATTACATTAATTTTTAAAATTTTGATTAACCAGTAATAATTTTCATTCTAGTTAAGCCTAAGCAGTGTTAATTAAGAGCCAAAAGAGGCTGAATAATATGCTCCAGACTCCCCGGGCACTGGAATGGTCGAGGCCTGCCTCAACAACCAGAAATTGCGTGTGGATGGCCAGAAAATGAATTTGTGGTAGTCCTCCTGACCACCAGATATTCTGAAGCAATTAATTAAATTACCCATCTAAATATCTAAGTTTTTCCTCCTTGAATGAATTCCAATATTGTGGACAAACTATATTATATGTAGACAACCATATTTGTGTTATTGGTCGTCCTCTGACGACCAGAAAATTGGAGGAATATTCCTAACCTGTATGTATATTCTCCTCACAATCATAAGATAATCATTGACATAAAGATGTATTTAGTTTCTTACCTGTAGAACTTCCTGTATGTTCTCCTCACATAACGTAATGACCGACGTATAGATATAGTCCAAGATCTGCTCGAACACGCTGCTCGTCAGGTTGTCCAGGTTTAGCGTCATCTTTTTGGCCGGTCCATCTTCATTCATCGGTTGGTCATAACTGTATAGAGCTCTGTAAAAGAACCAAAATTCGGATATTATTTCAGTGAAAATGTTAGGGCCGCGCCATGCGCCATTTGACACAAACTTAGATGTCACATTGAGTTTTTAAACAGTTCACCAAGGGAACATTCATGATTTTCAAAGATATCAAAATGTATGAAAAGAGCCCATTTCCTTGAAAAAATGTCTCATTCACCACAGTGAGAAGTGCGCCATTGTCGTATTACTTTTTTTTCTGACATTATCACTTATTTTCTAGCACCGTCTATAGTGCAAATTAAACTGGTTAGTGCGATCCCTGAAAGGTTGGCCAGATTAACAATTGCTAATTTGTGATACACTCAATATCATTACCCATGAAGTCTGGCAAAACCCTTCTGGGCAAGGGTAAATTCTAGTGAATATTTCTCATAATATTCGACAGACGAACAAAATAATCAAATAGATATATATGTATGAAGCTAACATGTATTTGGAGGGAATCCTGTCTCAGAGTACAGAGCATTGATATGGTGTATCGGTATTTTCCTGTATTATGAATTGAATCAAGTTAAAATCAAAACGTTCTTTAAATCTTCCCTTCTAATGTTTTCTTTAAATAATTATCATTTTACGTCCCCTGTAATGAATACAAGATACGTTCAGTTCTGGGTTCGGCTGTCCAGTAGAACACAGAAGAGAACAGTTACATTAGGGCTTTATAATTACATGTGAACAGACTTAAGATTTCAGAAAATCAGCATAGGGTGTACGAGGAAAGAACTTCGCCTTATTTCCAATATAGCGAATTCCTTTTTATTTATGTGATACCTCAGTTAAAAAGGTTGATAAGTATTCATGAATTTCCATTTTATATGTTTATGCTTTTATTGTATTTTAACGTAAGTGATGTTCCAACTGCGTAACAGGTCTATAGTTTATTACACAAAGAACACATACACTTCTTGCCAAAATTAGCAAAGAAGCCTGAATCAGTGAATGTAACTAAACTTTGGATTTGAGACCTTCTCAGACTTACGTGGTCACCCTGTGTACGTACACACAGAGAAGAAATCAATAGTGACTAGGCTCTGTAGCAGTGTTTGCCCAGACCTTTATGTTCTGACTATTTTTTTTTTTTTTTTTTTTCCAAACACAGATAGCTTTTTCCTGTGATTTACTTGCAGACTAACTTCGATCAACATGCATGCTTGTAAATGTATCCACAGACAAGTTACAGGTCTAAAGGCATAGATGTTTATTAATCGTTACATTATTTGTGGTCTAACATGATAAATACCTAGTACTGAGTATTACCTTCAGTTCCTATCTGTATTAATTCGATATTATTTGGATTGGTTTCAAAATGTATCAATTAAAGAAACATCTATTTTGACAAAATCAGTCAAAATTAACCTGCAAGTGTTTAAATCATTGTAAATCAGCTATCAATGGTTGGGAGATTTCTGATCGACCAGCTGTCTCGTCCATGTGGCGGACGTATTTTGATTGTAATCCCCTTACAGCCGTGCCAATTTCGTGACGTGACCAATAACGTCATCAGATTACATTCGAACAGTGCAAAACACGTCGCTGGCTGTGGCGTCGTTAGGCTAACGTTGGCGTATGTTAGCCTAACAACGGCAGGATGAGAATGTCCCTTTAATCTCCCTAGGCCGGTAAAAAAAAAAGAAGATACAAATCATTTGATTAGAAGTAGCTTTGGGATCCGAGATATAGATTGAAAAAATGTAACAGACTGTATATTATTTTTGATGAGTAAACCTTTCTGTAAGTTGACTGAGGTGAGAGTTGACCCCCGTGCACTGACTCGACCTCCGGAGGTCGGAGGGTGGGCGGGGGCGGGGGGGCTTGTGAGGGGAGGATGCTGTGTGCAGTAAAATGTATGTATACACGCTAAAATATTTGTATTTACGGTATCTAGACTTAGTTTGTTCTCCTTGACGATATTACCGTAATGTCTCTAAAACAAGAGTGTAAGATCACTCGTAGTTGGTTAATGGTAGTAAACTTATCCAAATAAATCTGCAACCCAGGAATTAAAACGTGATGTCAGAAATACATTTTGGAATTGTTTAATTTGAGGTCATGACGTGAAAAAAAAAAGACTGAAATCTGATACAAATCTGAGAATTTACATCCCTAAAATATCAGGTTGGTTTGAGAGGGGTAGGTGGGTAGGTAGGTTTGAGGACTGGTGGTTTAGGCCAAGGAAAAAATTGCTGTGTTCCTGTAACATCAGCCCCCCCCCCCCCCCCCAACAAAAAAAAAAAAGAAAAATCAAAAAAATAAAAAAAAAAATCCCCTAGCAGATGTAGCTTATAATACCTTGCGCAAAAGGGGTTCTTGTTAACTTTAAACAGTTCTACAAATTTATCGACGGCACAGAAAAATCTTAAACCATTAAAGAATTATTTTATTTTTGATAAATTCATTGCATTCTGACAGATTTTAAGGGTATGGCTTCGTTGACCTGATTTCTTCTATTTATAATCTAGAGAAAAATAACCAGAACCCCTTTTAATATCTCGGCTAGGCGAATAGATGAGGTAGTTTTTTTGTGATTTTGTTCCTAATGTTTCATATGGAAAAAACTCCGAATTTCTGTGTCAATGCACAAAATTCAAATATTTTTTCACTAAGTCTTTTAAAACATTTGGGTCGGCCCAAAAAAAACTAAAAGAAAAGGATAGGTCGAGTTACCAGAACGCAATTATCTTGTTTTTCCTTGGCCTTAGGGTTGGTGTTGAATGAAGCGGGTGTGGAGTGTGTGTGTGTGTGTGGGGGGGGGGGGGGGGTGCAAATCCGAATTTCTGTGTTAATTCACAAAATTCTAATATCTTTCACTAGAAGTCTTTAAAACATTTGCGTCGGGACAAAAAAAATAAAAAGATAAGTCGAGCTACAAGAACGCAACTGTTTTTCCCTTGGCCATAGGGGTGGTGTTGAATGAAGCGGGTGTGGAGTGTGTGTGTGTGTGTGGGGGGGGGGGGGGGGGGGATGTTGGAAATCCGAATTTTCACAAAATTCAAATATTCTTCACTAAAAGTCTTTAAAACATTAGGGTAGGTCGGGTTACCAGAACTCAACCATTTTTTCCCTTTGCCTTAGGGTTGGTGATGACTGAAGCGGGTGAGGAGTGTGTATGGTTAGTGTGTGTGGAGGGGTGGGGGGGGGTGTTTGTAGGGGGGGGAGGCTGACCCCAGGGTGAACTCTGTCCGTCGGCTGTCTGGGGGCCGTCCGTCACCGCCCGGTCACTGCAGGGGTCAAGCACCGCCACCGGTCAGACACTGGGCTCCACACAAGTGGCTACAAGTCGCCACATTGGCGAATCTACGACTGGATTAGCCAAATGACATGACATCATGTTTTGATGTGTTGCCTTTATCATTCAAGGTAGCAATATCGTTTTTAAATGGAAATCAAATGCCGGTAATTTTTTGGCACAATGTGGCCAGCGTGATCAATTAAAACCTAAAGCCTAGTAAAGGTTTTGGCGAATTTGTTATGAATCAAAAATCGCCAGATTCATTTTGCATTGATTCGTCATCAGAATCTCGCCAGAATCTGAGACCACTCAGTCTATGTTTTCCCATTAATTTTCAACACAATATATTGGTATCTTGGCATGCGTAAGAGAGAACTTTAGTGTAAATTTTTGTTATTTCCGTGATTTCTTAAAAACATGATTATCTTGTCAGATAATTACATTGACAGTTGGTCAAGCACAATCCAACTTCTCACCCTTTTAGGGGGCAATTTAGCCTAGGGGCTCGATACCATCTCTGGAGTTCTCTTGGCTTACATTCTCTTGGTCAATATATGTTGGTTATCTTTCTAAAAGACACACACTTTCAAACACAGATCTGTTTATATTAATTTTTGAAGCAAAAATAACTTAGAATGTTGTCTATCTGGATATCTAAGCCTACAGACTTTTATTACATTTTAATCTATTTCATTTTCTAACTTTAGCCAAACCTAAATTAGGTCTGGTAAGTTGAAAACCAGAATATTTATTTTGGGTCAGTTGTCTGTCAACTTTTGTCGGAATTCCTACACAGATTTTGTGAGAAAAATTCCCTATAGTTTACCCAAGTTTTTCCTGTCCTATGACAATTTTTTCTTGTAAGAGTTTCAAAGATTTTTTCATATCACAAACTGTTCAAGTTAAAAAGGATCTCTGAAGCTTCAGGATAAAAATTGAAAATTTAGATCTCTACACTTGGAAAATTGCAATCTTCTGAATCAGAAAATCCAGAAAATGGCCAAACAGAATTCCTTGTCTTTTTTCTTCTGTTTTGGTTAATTTTACAAAAAAAAATAAAAATTAAAAAATTAAAAATCCCGACAGGTATTTTTCTTCTTCTTAATGTATCTATTTATTTTCCATGCCCCCCCCCCCCTCCCTGCATTGGGGATCCTGCTTTGTACTTGACTTATTAATTCAAATTTATCACAATGACCACTGACAGATCTACCACTGTCTGGTGGGGAAACTCGCTGAGTAGTCTAGGTGTAGAGTCTAGATCTACAATAACAGTTGTGCATTTACAAGGACTGACACTCAGGCTCAGCTGTCATTCTGAAGTCAACTGACAACTGTCAATCTACAGCCAATTGTTTGATAAATCAAGAGTCTACCAAAGCAACATACGAGCAAAACAAAACAAACGGGTCCATTCGCTGAAAACAGAAAGTAAGACGCACTTTGTGCCCATTTCCTGACCTATGTCAACAGTGGGAAACCACCAAAAAGAAGAAAAGGATAAAATAAAATAAAGGGATTCCAAACCTGAAATAGGGACTGGCGGCCGCAAGAATGTTCTTTTGTACAGGTATTTCCGTGTTTCCGATAATAACGACGCCATCACACAAAACTGGGACTTTTCTGCTCTCGTTGAGCGCATTTAGGAGTGTACTGGCGTGCCGGGGATGGCTTAATTTCTTGACATTATTCCCCTGGTCGGTGACATCCCAGCTGCACGACGCCATTTTAAGATTGACATCTGGGTCAAGTCACGTGACCTCATTTCGCTGCACTTTCTGCAAAAGAAACTTCTGTAAATCACAACAACACGTCCCTAATCTTAAATTATTCAAATCTCTGAACCATTAGCTATAAATACAGCGATTTTGGGGCTCAATGCATTTACATTCACGGAGTTATTCAGATTTTTTATTTTGTTTTCATTCATCAAGATCCGCGAGATTCCCCGAGATCCTGCGAGAATTCGCGAGAGTTATGGCGGAGCAGCCGGCGGCCCGAAACATGAATTGAACCTGAGTGGAAACTTGAAAAAAAATGCCATAGGGAGCAGACAATTAAGGTAAGTCGGTAGGATCGGCAAGAATGTGATTGTTTCTTGTACCTGTGGTATGATTTGCGGCCGATAAGGGCAGAATAGTGTCTCAGGAGACCCAAAACAAGGGTAAATATGGCCCGGGGAGGGGCTCGACCCTGGCCGGGGGTCGGGGCGGGGGGCGCCGGGGAAGGTTTGTTTCTTTTTTTTTATCACGGTCACACTCACACTACGCATCAACTGCGTACGCTGGTAGTGAAACAGTCAAACAAGACACTGACATCTGGGCAAGGAGGGAAAACCCGTGGTTTTAGAAGTAGGCATAGGATACCGATCAAGGACTAGAGATGCACTCTCTAGCTTGATCGAATTCCAAGAGAGTTTATGATTGATCCTTGAATTAATTTGTGACTAGATCTACTGAATCTGTCAGGGCGTAGAGTCTAGAGATCAGTAGACATATTCATTGCAATTTACGGCAATATACGTAAGTCAAGTTTATACAGGGATGTAAGTTTTCAATTCAGATTTTTAGTCTCATTTCAGATTTTTTCATATCAAAACAAATAGATCTACCATAATAATTTCCTAGAAAATTTCAAAGTTTCTTTCTGCTCTGGGGTGTCAGATATTTTTTGTACAGAGATGCCATTTTTCCTATTTTTGAAGGATTTCCTACTTTTTGGTAATTTTGGATCAAATTTCACAACCAATTTTTCCTCCATCAATTTCATATCTATTTTAGAATATTTTTTGTGGTTTCAATGCATTCAAATACAAATTCAATGTCAGGTCTCTATTTCTAAAGGTTACTTCCCTCCTAGTTGCTTCCAGAAAAATAGTAGGAATGTTTTCCTACTTTTCCTACTTCTTCATCAGTCGGGAGTGGCATCTCTGCATTTACCCTGACTCACATCTCTGTAGAATCTGGTATTTCCACTTCTAACTAGATCTATTAGTCTTAGGCCAAGGTAAGATTTATAAAACTGGCATAAAAAGTGTCTACTATAATAGCATAATAGCAGGGGCGGATTCTCAAAGAGGTGTGGGTCAGGGAAGTCCTTAGTAATAGTCATGCATGGTCGCCCTTGCCTGACTCTAACTAAGGCAGAGGGGGACAGATCAGGTTAAGAGATAAAGACTGACCAATCAGATAGGGCAAAAGTGTCCCCCTCTGGGTCGCTAAGCGGCCTTAGGAAGGAATCCCCCTTACTCTATCTTTGAGAATCCAGGAATTTTTAAAAGGAGGGGCGTGCTATAGCAAAATGTTAAAAAAAAAATCCCAGGCCCTCCAGGAATTTTACATAGAAAAATTTGAAGCCGTGATTATATATTCAGATAACCCCAGGGGTGGGTCGGACCGGTCCATGCAGTAATTGAAAGAGAGGGAGGCCACGAACATGAATTGACATGGATGGGCGGGGGGAAGGGCGGGGAGGGGGGGGGGCACAAACGTAAATACATGGGGATGGAGTGGGCAGGCCCGTCGCCGCCCCCCCCCCCCCCTACATTGGTAGTCTATGGAATGAAAGTTGACACGTGCTTTATTGTATCCGGCCCCTAAACAATTCTCAAGGACAGGGTAGGGGGAATCCCTTGCTAGAGTTGCTTAGCAACCCCAAGAGGGACAGTTTTACCTAGCTCTGATTGGTCAGTCCTTATCTCTAACCTGATCTGCCCCCCTCTGCCCTTAGTTGCCATCACATAATTTCATTTGCTTCCTTGACTTATGCTTAATCACATCTACCTTTCAGACCTCTCTCACAATGTCCAACGTAAACCTGCTCTTCTCGCGCGGGCTCACCCCGTCTGACCCCTCCCAGCGCCCCATACTCATCGTCGGACAACTCAAGAACCTCACCAAGGTCAGCTATGACGTCATCAAGGTCAAACTGGAGCCACGGGTCTCAGAGGAGGTAAGTGAAAACTGATATTTTGATTTAACAGGGATACCATTGGCCCCTTTATTTCCCCAAATTTGCCTTCTAAGTTCTATGATCTATCATAGAGATACATAAGATAGAGAGGAAACAAGGCCTGAGCTGACTGGTGCATGTCTGTCTCGGTATTGATATGCAAATTAGCACCTGATAAGGCAAATTGCATAGGTTGGGCCACACCTGCTTGCAGAGTGAGGTGTTAGAAATGAATTTCACACCTTTTTTGGTCTAGTACTCATATGCTCTTCAAAATTTATATCACTACAATCAAAATGTTCTCAATAGGAATGAATAGAAAACAAAATTCTGATTAAGAAGATACCAAAAATGACATATTTATGTCAATTAGAAATAAAGATATTGACTAATGAAAATTGGAGAAAATTGAGAAAAATAACAAATTTGTCAAAGTTTGGGAGTTAATTTTAGGCAAACCACAAGTTGGATATCCAATTAAGCTTTTATACTACCATGGGTAGTTACACTCTATGAAAAATGATTGGTTTTATTTGTAG
Organism: Lepidonotus clava; assembly: GCA_936440205.1. Classification (NCBI taxonomy): domain Eukaryota; kingdom Metazoa; phylum Annelida; class Polychaeta; order Phyllodocida; family Polynoidae; genus Lepidonotus; species Lepidonotus clava. The sequence continues at coordinate 47,264,370 of OW387140.1, read as the reverse complement.
GAAAAATTTTTAAAAGGCCAAAATCTGACTTTGAAGAAATGTCAGAATTAAATTGTATATTCTCGGGAAAAGTGACATGTGCGACTTTAGAACCCCAAATACCATTTTATGCCCCCCACAGAACCTAATTACGTTATAATGGGATAGGACATTGTCTCATCAATCATACTGGTGAATATTAGAGCCATAAATACCATATAAATGGGTTTTTAGGATTATCACTTGACCCATTCGAGCCAATGTCAGAATCCAACGAGTTTGATGTTATGGAAAATTGACAAAGTTTGGGAGTTAATTTTAGGCAAACCACAAGTTGGATATCCAATTAAGCTTTTATACTACCATAGGTAGTTACACTCTATGTGAAATAATTGGTTTTATTTGTAGGAAAAATTTTCAAAAGGCCAAAATCTGACTTTGAAGAAATGTCGGAATTAAATTGTATATTCTCGGGAAAAGTGACATGTAGCCACTTTAGAACCCCAAATACCATTTTATGCCCCCCACAGAACCTAATTAGGTTATAATGGGATAGGACATTGTCTCATCAATCACACTGGTGAATATCAGAGTCGTAAGTGGCATATAAATCGGTTTTGGGGATGTCACTTTTCACAAGAATGTACAATTTAATTCCGACATTTCTTCAAAGTCAGATTTTGGCCTTTTGAAAATTTTTCCTACAAATAAAACCAATTATTTCACATAGAGTGTAACTACCTATGGTAGTATAAAAGCTTAATTGGATATCCAACTTGTGGTTTGCCTAAAATTGACTCCCAAACTTTGTCAATTTTCCATCAGATCAAACTCGGTGGATTCTGACATTGGCTCGAATGGGTCAAGTGATAATCCAAAAAGCCCATTTATATGCCACTTATGGCTCTGATATTCACCAGTGTGATTGATGAGACAGTTCCCTATCCCATTATAACCAAATTAGATTCTGTGGGGGGCATAAAATGGTATTTGGGGTTCTAAAGTGGCTACATGTCACTTTTCCCGAGAATACACAATTTAATTACGACATTTCTTCAAAGTCAGATTTTGGCCTTTTGAAAATTTTTCCTACAAATAAAACCAATTATTTCACATAGAGTGTAACTACCTATGGTAGTATAAAAGCTTAATTGGATATCCAACTTGTGGTTTGCCTAAAATTAACTCCCAAACTTTGTCAATTTTCCATCAGATCAAACTCGTTGGATTCTGACATTGGCTCGAATGGGTCAAGTGATAATCCCAAAAACCCATTTATATGCCACTTATGGCTCTGATATTCACCAATGTGATTGATGAGACAGTTTCCTATCCCATTATAACGTAATTAGATTCTGTGGGGGGCATAAAATGGCATTTGGGGTTCTAAAGTGGCTACATGTCATTTTCCCGAGAATACACAATTTAATTTCGACATTTCTTCAAAGTCAGATTTAGGCCTTTTGAAAATTTTTCCTACAAATAAAACCAATTATTCCATATAGAGTATAACTATTCATGGTAGAAACAATAGCCTAATTAGATATCCAACTAGTGGTTTGCCCAAAATTGATTCCCAAACATTGCCAATTTTGCATTACATCAGACTCGTTGCATTCTGACATTGGCTCGAATGGGTCAAGTGATACTCCCCAAAACCTATTTATATGCCACTTACGGCTCTAATATTCACCAGTGTGATTGATGAGACAGTTCCCTATCCTATTACAACCTAATTAGATTCTTTGGGGGGCATAAAATAGTATTTGGGGTTCTAAAGTGGCTATGTGTCACTTTTTCCGAGAATATACAATTTAATTCCGACATTTCTTCAAAGTCAGATTTTGGCCTTTCAAAAAATTTTCCTGCAAATAAAACCAATTATTCCACATAGAGTGCAACTATTCATAGTAGAAACAATAGTATAATTGGATATCCAACTTGTGGTTCGCCTAAAATTAAGTCCCACACTTTGGCAAATTTGTAAATTTTCATTACTTTCTTCAACTTTCATTTGTCAATATTTTTATTTCTAATTGACATAAATATGAAATTTTTGGTATCTTTTGAATCAGAATTTTGTTTTCTATTCATTCCTATTGAGTATATTTTGATTGTATTGATATAACTTTAGAACAGCATATGGGTACTAGGCAAAACAAGGTGTGAAACTGCAGTCTCACACCTCACACTCTCCAAGCAGATGTGCATCAACCATGTCTATTTTGCCTATCCTGGAGAGCTATCCGAGACAAGGAAAATCTAGAAACAACACAAGTGTCCTATCTATGTTATGTATGTCTATGGATCTATGCACAATATGTTTGAAATTTACAGAAAGCTCATTCCGGACCATAATCATATCAACTAATAAAATCTAAGATGAATGTATTAATTGTCTAAGCTTGGCCTGGTGTCAGTATGTGACTCGATGGGTTATTGTGTGGGCCTATGATATGATATCTTAGTATAGCAGCACTATAAGAGGCCATTGGGTCCCACTGCTACAAATAGGCACTTCATCTTATAGATTCGGTCACCACCCATGTGGCGTAAACTTAGCTGCAAAGCTTTACCTTGTGCAGTCTGGTAAAAGAACCCTTAACGGTTGGCCAGATGTTAAACTTACCCAACAAACAAACAAAATCTCCCCTTCCTATTCTATTTGTGCTTTCATAGATCAGGGTCCATAAGCCTCTACATAGAAGAGTATCAGGCTCCCAGGCTTATATTTTTTAAATCTGTTCAAGTGAAAAATGGTCAAAAGCATAAATTCTTGCATGACACATTAATATCTTTCAACAACTCTTCCATCTAGACATACCGAGCGGCTATCTCGAACCTGCACCCCTCGCCTACTGACTCGTGCTCCATGTGGCTAACCAACGCGACCGTGGCCGCTCTACCCACAAAGTGTTCGCGACACAACACACCCGCTCGCACACACGCCCTCACCCGCATTGTTCGCAGCTTCATGAGTGGAGATGACGAGTTTATCGTGGTAAGTAAAATGGTATAATTCAGGGCTCCCAAAAAGACTGGAAAACCAGGAAATGAAACTGGTCAGAGAAAAGTCATGGAATACTTACTAAAAAGTGCCAAAAACTCGTGGAATTATGTAAAAGTCATTGAACTTTTTTTTCTCCAGAAATCAACCCGGGGATTTTCCTTAACATAGAATTACTAGTTCAGTGCACTAGAAAGACTCTGCTGATCTAGTGAATTTTTTTAGGCGCTAGCCCATTGGGCCAGTGGAAATCGTAGAGACAACAGTGCTCAGAATCAGCAGAATTGGTAACAAGACATGTACATATTTACACAATACACTATGGGAATGCTAAATGTCTAAAAATTAATTATTGAAGTGATCGTAATATATTCATAAGATATTTCAAGGTGAAATCACAATGAGACTCTTGGCGTGTAATAAACTTTCAATGACAGCTTAATGACAGGTGGGAATTCCGAATATTCAGAAATCATAAAACCCTATTTAAAAAACGTCCATCTTTTTTCAGATTGTGTGTGACCGCAGCGAGGCGCTAGCCTCAGCGTGTGCGGTTTCCCGGGCCTTCCCGCTCTACTCCCGTAAGTCAGGTGGTAATGGGGTGAAGCGGACTGTGACAGTCGAGTTTCTCCTGGTCGGGGGCGAGACCAGTCTTACGGAGAGCGACCTGTCGTGTGTGTCCGATGTGGCCTATGGGGTGCGGCTAGCTGCGAGGCTGACCGACACACCCTGCGCAGAGATGCACACTGATGCCTTCTTAGAGGTACGCAGATTTTGTCTAAACTCTAAATTTATTTCATAATAAGTAAAATTGTAATTTGTTTAAGCAATTTATAAGTGATGCTACCTGAAATAATAAGGGCTCACATGCCCTGAAGCTATCCATGGTAAGGATAATTAGGACCTTCATCTTTATCAGATATTGTGTAATGAAAGTCTGGATGTTGTAGTGTTCATTACGTGGATTGATTGATGGGACATAGAGAAGTTTAAACTATCTCTGGAGGAAGCAAGGAAAAATGAATAATTAAATAGATAAATAGCGAGTACCTGCTAAAGCAGTTCGGAGACATGTCTTCACTTGATAGCTCATGCATTATAATGGGATATAAACTTATACCCAATTTTGTGATCATTTTTCAGGAAGTCAAAAAGATTGGTGGCAAACTGGGGATCGAGCCGTATATAATACAAGGCGAAGAGCTGAAGGCGCGAGGCTTTGGCGGTAAGTAGTGGACCAGTTAGGTCAACTTATGGATTTCAAAATATCCTTCATTTTTTTTACATTGTTTGATGTATTTTGAGATGAACGTCAATCGCAAACAAATGGGAAACGTTAAGTTAGAGGCCCAATGGGCCCCCAAAGATTTTGAAAGAATATGGTATTATTTCTAAATGCAATCACAGATATCTGTCTTCCCAATTTGCTGTAAATGTTATATCGCGCCGCGTTCTGTTATATGCAATCACAGATCTATATGAAATTTGGATGTCCAATTTTCTAAGCAAATACAACGCAAGTATGTAAGTTAGTCAAAAACCCTGACATTCTAGAAAGAAAATTATGAATTATCTTAAAATGCTACGATACTTGATGTTACCAATCAGTTTTAAAGTGAAGTTATGAAAAACATCTCCTATTTTTTCTTTGGTCTTGAATGGCATCCCTTTTTGTGTATACAGTGACATGAAAGTCTAACCTTATAACGGTAACCATGCTATGTGAAGAGATGCCATTTTCCCTACTCCTAAGTGATTTTGATCTGTACAACCAGTTTTTCCTACGTCCCTTTATGTATGTTTTAAAGTATTTTTAAGTTAATTTCAAGCTATTCAAATACAAATTCAATGTCAGGTTTCTATTCCTAAATGTTCCTTCCCTCCTAGTTGCTTCTAGAAAAAAATGTTGAAAAGGTGTTTCCTACTTTTCCTACTTCTTCATCAGTCGGGTATGGTATCTCTGTATCTATCTTACCAGCATGTTTTATCCTCCAGGCCTATACAATGTGGGTAAGGCGGCAGTGCACCCCCCAGCGCTGGCCGTTCTGAGTCACCGACCGGAGGGCGCCCACCAAACCCTGGCCTGGGTCGGTAAGGGCATCGTCTACGACACGGGTGGACTCAGTATGAAGGGAAAGGTAAGGGGCATTAATTGTACACGACTCGAAATAAAAAGTAAAATTTTACTGTGGGAAGGCTTCTGACAGTGTTGGCTGTGTTTCAGGTTTTCAGTTCTTTTTCTGTGTAAAGATTTTAAGGAATAACTGTCTTTTGAAATACTAAGTACCTCAAAACCCCTGATTTAAGCCGAACCCTAATTTAAGTAGCACCCTGACTTTAGAGTTTTCTTGTGGACAGTTTTGCCATCATAATTTTTCAGAGATTCCGTTGTATTCATGGTTGTGTAAAAACTTAATTTAAGCCGCACCCTCAAAGTTGAGACCTTATTAGATTTAATTTCTGAAACTACCCCTTATTCAATCCGCGGCTTAAATTAGGGGTTTTATGGTACATATTTTAATATATTTTCGATATTGGAATATAGTTCAGCTTTTTCACTCGGTCCTCACTGACTACATATTGTAATATTAAGTCCCTATACTAACACTAACAGTTATCAACCATAAGCGCCATCCATTGAATTAATAGAAATAAAATCATAGAACATTTTAACGAATGAAAATTGAGGATAAATTGCATAAAAGAATATCAAGAAAATGTGTGCGTTTGTGCTTGAAAAACTATTTTAATCACATTTATCCACAATTCAAGAATATAAAAGTATATTTTAATTCTCAATTTGTGTTCTCTCCCAGACGACAATGCCGGGTATGAAGCGGGACTGCGGTGGGGCGGCCGCGATACTCGGGGCCTTCTACGCCGCGGTCAAACAGGTACGTTATAACTCTGATCTGTATAATGTGGCCCTTGCCCTTAAAACTTCAGGGCCTTAATTATCAAAGCAGAGCTGGAACCTACAATCTTCATCGTGCAATACTAATCGATTAGAGATAGCAGCGAAGTTGAAACCCTCAATTTTGATAAGAGACAGAATTAACAAGAAATGGTGACATGGGACAGGGCCATTTCAGGCTGACATGGCCGTTCACATGCTTGTCCAATACGAGCCAATTTATCCTTTTCTGTCATTTCTGTCGAACTTTATTATTCATTGAAAAAAGAACACCGTCCTGGAAAATCCGCATTTTCCTAGAAATCCTGTGAAATTTAACGGAAGTTTTACGTGGAGCTAGCTACACGGAATCCTGAAAATGTCAAACTGGAAAATTGTAATCAATCATGGAAAAGTCATAGGAAAAGAATTCTTGACATGCGTGGGTCCCCTCCATATAGTTTATCAGTATAAACGTTGAATAGCCATATAAACACTTGTCCCTCGTTGCTTCCCACAGGGTTTCCGGGAGAACCTACACGCCGTGTTCTGTCTGGCGGAGAACGCGGTCGGTCCCAACGCCCTGCGCCCGGACGACGTGATCACGCTCTACTCCGGGCGCACCGTGGAGGTGAACAACACGGACGCCGAGGGACGACTTGTTCTGGGAGACGGGGTCGCTTACGCCAGCAAGGACCTCAAGGCTGATGTGATTATTGACATGGCCACGCTGACCGGTGCGCAGGGACTCGCTACAGGTAAGGGTTTCTTTCTTAGAAATATAATTGCAATTAAAATAAAAATTGCAGGAGGTGTTGTCATCATTGCCACCTAATCCCGTCCTAAACCCTAGCGAACTGATGGTAAATCAATCAGATTTTTCAGGTGAATTGGAAAGGTTCAATGGAATAAACTAGATTGTGAAAGCTGGTTGGCTAGTTCAGATTTTTTCGTCAGCCCCGATTCATAGGAGCAACACTGGGAAGAGATGCCACTTTTCCTTCTTACGCGGCGTAACGCCGGATTTCCGGATTTTTGACTGCAGCAACATTTTCAGACATAAGTAATTTTAAGAAAAGAAACATTAGATTAGTATTCTTAGGTAACATATAGTTTTTCTAAAAGCTGTTTCTAATGTAAGAATGTACATAATATGGGATTCTATTCCTTTTATTTATTTCTACTTGAAATATAGTTTCTTCGTGCTTGAAATCCGGAAAGTCTGTTTAAACAATTTCCGGATTTTTCATGTTCATAGAGGGACATCTCTGACTGGGTCATATCACGGTCTGCCTCCCAGCCATGATGTTGCGTAGTTATCCTGAAAACCTTGAAATTGCGGAGGTTAACACACAATGAGATTTTTAGTTTGCATTTTGTAACATTCTGAAAGGCAGAATGTCTGAGCAGGTCATTCAATCCAAAGCTTCAGCAAATAATGCTGAAGGAATGGCAACTACGGTTTTTGGTGTAATAGAGGAAAAATATCTTATTGTTTTAAGGACCAAGAAAAGTAAAATATTTTAACATGTTAAAAAAGTGATGTTTTAATGAAACTCTAGGTATTGAAACTATTAGGAAAAGACAATACAATCTCACTTCTATATCCAGGCAGGTACCATGGAGCGCTGGTCACGAATAACGAGGACTGGGAGAGTGAGTGTATGCGGGCGGGGCGCATGTCGGGAGACCTCATCCACCCGCTCCTCTACTGCCCCGAGCTACACTTCTCTGAGTTCGCCTCCGCTGTCGCCGACATGAAGAACTCCAGTGCAGTGAGTTTTACTACTCTTTGATCATATTGCCTGTTAATTGACATGGAGAGGACCTGACATTGTGACTACAGTCCTGTTACTATTTTCATAACTTTGTGACCAGAAGAAGAACATAACAATAGAGATGGCAGTTTAGTGGCTCCCCTGTAGGAGTATTACAATTTTTGTTTTAAGTTTGGTAATTTCTTGTGCACAATTTCAAAGTGTTGTACATTTTGGTACCATTTCTATCATTTTTTGACCCCAGGTATTTTGATGTAGGGGATTTAAGTTGTTAAAAAAGTGAGCCCCAAACGCTTGTCGACCAGCCCTATACTAGCATCAGCCTTGCATTTGCAGTCCCTTTAGCCGTTAGATCCGCATTCGAACTTTATTTCGTTGTGTCATGAATAAGAAATATAGTGATAAATAATTTAATAAAAATTCTTTGTTTTTTAACATTTTCATAAATTATAACTTGATCCTCCTCCTACAGGATCGGAGTAATGCGGAGGTATCGTGCGCTGGTCTGTTCATCGGTGCCCACCTCGGGTTTGACTTCCCCGGCACGTGGCTCCACATAGATATGGCATACCCCGTCTATTCGGTAAGTTCACATTTCAGGGTATTACTGGGCATTGTTTTCCACTAGCACTGGCCCGTTGGCGAATGGCCGACAATTTGAAGGCAGGGCAAAATATGAATTGATCCAAATCTCATATTCTTTGGGTAAAGTTGATTAAAATGAGGGGTACACAATGTTTTGTATCTTTGCCACTAGCTGGCAGCAATGTGTCTTTTTCGTAAGAGAACCACGGCACCACATACAGGCAAACTGTGGAACTAATGCCATACATTTCTCTGGTCCCTTAGAGTCGAGCAACTTTAAATGCAATTTATATTAACAAGGTATATTTACCAGGCATACACATTTCTAATCTTATACAATACAAATCAGTAGACATTATTACACTGGGTTTGTAGAAGAACGCTTAGACCAAATAGCACTATATGTACATGAATCTGTTTGAAAGGCAATTAAGTCATAGAAATTTTGTTATTAAGTTTTATTTGTATTGAGAGTATTTCTTTTGTTTTCAGGGTGAGCGGGCGACAGGTTACGGCGTAGCGTTACTCCTGGTGTTGTTCGGTGAGACGTCGCGATGCCCTCTGCTGCAGATTGGGGCACCCTCGGTGCTCGTAGACGGATACCTCAACGACGAAAGTGCCAGCAAAAAGATTCGCCTTTCCTGAAGTACACGCGATGTAGGCAATTACAGGTTGGGCCGTTATTACACAAATGGGTGTATGTAGGTATGGCACTCGGACAAGATGCTTGCGATACTTCTATGTGAAAAGGATAATAATTATTCCAAAAGCCTCGGAATATATTGAATTTCTATTAGCAAGTTTACCTCTTATTACTTTGTATTTTGCCACAGGGTTTAACCAAGATTATTTTATCGTTTGCACAAAAGACTCATGAGTATTCCATTATTCTGGATCATTGAAAATATTGATTACCTTATTAAAGTACTTGCCATAATTATGAGGTTCTTTCAACCCAAGAGGACTTTACGTAACAAATACTTCACGCCTAAAAAGAATATTTGATATCGGTTTTAAATATTGTATACGCTTTAAGTCGTGTAATCCTGTAATGAAGCATCCTCCGTGAATTAATAGGTGGGTAATTATGAGAAAAACCCTCGGCTTAACGGCCTCGGGCAGTATTATACCTGCGATCGGTATTGTTCACCTCATATTCCACGGTAGACCCTCCTTATTACAAAATGAACCTCAATGTAAGTAACGACGAGTCTGATTGGTCCACGGGCCCAAGGGTAGATGTATCGGGCCTTCTGATTGGTCAGTCTTAATACCAAGTCAGTGGGTATGATAATGTATTGGGGGAAAGGCTTGCCCCTAATTTGTCCATATTTTATATATTGTCCTATGTCTTTCCTATGGCTGACTTATGAACAAAACTCAATTGAAGAAAAGTCAGCAACTGAGTGGTATTAGTGCATTAATGTTAGATTTTTATAATTATATTTTACAAAAAAAACTCACATTTGACATTGTTCCTTTGTATAGTAGACAGCCATTCATGAACCAAACTCCAATACCTCCCATAAGAAAATGCACCGGAAAATTTGCCTGTGGGCCACCACCTTCGGACGACCCCGCAGGTTTTATCTTAGGCTGCCCTGTTCCCTTCCCTTTTGTAATGTCATAAGCTTTCCTAAAATCAAAAATACCTATGATATACCGTAAATATTTACAGTTTGCAGTGAATATTGTGAACACAGTACTACCTCGGGATAAGTCACATTTGTTCTTATGGCCTTTAAAGGGACTCAAAACCAATATAATTTGACAAAATTTTCAAAACTCAGATAAGTATCTACATATGTAAAATGAGTATAGTTAAGATCAGTGGTAAAGTATTAGCTGTGAAAACTAGCTCAAACCAAAGTAGAATTCCACAAGAGATGGTAATATTTCCATTTATTTGTAAACAAACCCCATTTTTGCAAATCCACATAAATTGAGTTGAGCAAGGAAAACATATTCTTAATGATTTTCCTCCATATTTCACGGAGTAGATCTAACATGGGCCAGAAATAGGCTCAAGGAACCAATTTCCATGATTATTTCAGTTTGGAAAATTTCATTGAATTTACTGGTTTTGGCTCCCTTAAAGATAAGATAATTGTGTTTGATATGAAAAAGATGATAAAAACGAGATGTATACCTCTATTACAGTGTAAAAACGGATTTGAACTTACCCTAAATCAGGGTAATTACGGTACAAGTCGGATTATACCACTCACTGTGCATGATGTATTATAATAAGGGTAACACTACCGTATACCTCCGTGTTTCTGCGTGTATCATAGACTGGTGATTTGGGTAACTTATTACGTCCAACATTTACCAGAAAAACGCCGTAAGAATCAAAGCTATAAATAGCAATGTCGATATGAGGGGTGTAAACTACTGTGCGCTATTTCCTTATGATATTTTTCTTCATATTCAAGACCCGTGGGGAGTGTCCGAGGCTAGCCGTATGACCCATAAGGGATCGTCACGTACCGAGGGCAAAGCCTGAGGTTCATATAATCCCCATGGGTTGCACGGCCACCCAAGGACGACCCCAAAGGGTCCTCTATTTCATCACCCAAACAAAGTATTAGATGATTTTGAAAAACGTGAAAATGACAGTACGACAATATGCACTGGGCCCAGTACGTACCGCTCCTCGGCTGCGTGGGTGATAAAATTATCTGTTTTGGTTCGTTTATTTGACCAAGCATTAATGCTCAGCTTATTAGCTGTTCTTCTACATTGCTGTTCGTGTTGTGTACTGCCATCTATTGTCGAGATGAGAAACCAGTATTCCTGGGGTTGCCCCCTGCCCTTATCGATCCCAACCCAAATTGCGAATATTTTTGTCCATAGGGGAGAGAATTCTACACATCCACGGCCTTTAGTAAGTTGTGGACCACTCCAAGAGTAAGATAATGTTACATGCCAGTCATGCTTATTTACTCGATCCTCTAAAATTTGAAAAATTGGAAGTCAGTTCAAAAAGTCTGTTTTCCTGATAAAATACCTAAAGAGCTAACTAAATTTGCTTGCAGCGAAACATAGAAAACTTATAGATTGAAAAAAGCCATTGATTGATTAAGGTGTACATTATCCAAAGGGAATAGTGCACAGTAGACTCTCCTTCAAGTAATCTTAAGGACAACTTGCCAAAGTTGAACTGTTCATTCTGTGTGTTCTTGATGTTACAAAACCTAGTTTTGTATGGATGGTGTTATTGTTGATATGGATAAATCATATGTTTATTGAGTATATACTCCATTGTGGTCAGACGTAGTTCACGACTTGTTTTGGGTTTATATGTATTCAGGATGGAAAATATCTTATTATTTTATCGAGAAAAGAGATTTTAGTCTTGAGTGTGCCCGACATTTTAATGGCAATGTTTGTGAAATTGGAAATTGGAATATGTTCTTATAAGAGGCCTGTTTCTAACAAAAAGTTGCTTTTGCACAAAGTTTTTTTCCCCACAAAATTACCGGTGTTTAGAAAAAAGACCTTAGAATGTTGGCAAATCCTTAAGGGGTATGAAATATTGCGAAAGTTCCTGAATTAGAGACATCATCACTCGGTGAAGTTTTCACTTGCATTGATATTCACCCATATTTGTAATTTTGATTATTCCTGGCTATATGTACAAGAAATACAAACCAAAGTATTTTCTTTGCATATTTTTTCCGAATAACTAGCAATGAAGGTGGATTTCTGAAATTGTTCACAAATCAAAGACTTTTTTTGAGGATTTAGATTTTATGTTCATAAAATGTCAAAAGATCAAAACGTTTTTACTTTCATTTGGATCCAGGCCAATGTTGAATGTCTGTGTGTACAATTGACGAACTTGTATACCTAACAAACCAAGTGATAGTAAGCGTAGAAATGCCACCCAAGAGTCTGACAAACCTTTACTTTGAAAACTGAGGGTGAGTAAAAATGGCACAAACACGTGAGAGTTTGGTATGAAGTCATTCTCACATGGTGCCCACGCAAGTCTTAAAATATGTTAAATTAATTTTCTTTTAATCAAGTTTAAGGTCCTAAAAGTTATTAGATTTGACATTCTCCTAGTAAGTAGTCTTTAAAAGGTCTTAGTAAGAAGTCTTTAAAAGATACGTATCTGTATGTTGAACTATATCTTTGAATGTTTTTTTTTTCATTTTTCATTGAGCTGTTGAGATAAGTCTTCAATTTTCCAACTTTTGGTCTTAAATATATCTTAAAATGTTTAAAATTGTTTTTTTTAAACGTGGGCACCCTATCTCTGACAATCTGGTGTGTTTTATGGATCTTGTGTGTATCTGAATGTGTGTATGTGTGTAATGAAAAAAGGCATGTATATAAAGCCAAGAGATGCCTCATATTATAATTAATATTATTATATATGTAAATTATATATCATTGTGTATGATTATGGTTCAAATGACCACTTTTATTGAATGTAAAATGAATATATATCTGAAAGATGATATATGTATTATGTAAGGAGAATAAAAAAAACTCAAAACGTATTCAAATTGAATATAACTTTTCATGTATTTTTTTTTCTTTCCTTACGGCTTCACGCGATCTGGAAAATAACCATAAACATGTGAAGTACTCTAAAGTTTTGGTGTAGTACTTTCAAATTGTGGATAATTGTTGAGGGGAGTAATGAAGATTTGAAGACAGGAGTAGTGTTGCAGATGATCTTGTATTAATTCTTCAGTCACAGGTTAGAGCATGGCCTCAGGCCTCAGGCCTCAGGCATAGCTCTGTGTCTCCAGCCCCACTGCCTAGAGTGGAACATTCAAAGTTCCCTCTGCAGAGCCTCCAGGGCTCTGATTGGTTGAGCCTCCAGGGCTCTTATTGGTTGGTCAGGCTCCAGGTGGAAGGTGGCTCCACCTGGAGTCTGTGAGGGTAGTTAGACACTACTTTGAGGGTATAGTTTTAGGACTTATTAATTTTGAATATATTGTGTATAATTTTATACTAGTTCTCACATAAATATATTTAGAAATAATATGTTTTATAATACCGATTTTATGGTATGACACATGGATATGTCATAGATTTTGAAAAGGTATCACAAAATAATTGATTTTATTCACTCAGTGTACCATCACTAAGCTTACGTCAGCGGACACCTTTTTTTTTAAGAACTGACGAACGAGACTGCTCCTTATGTTTTCCTTCGCTGATTCATGTTTACCAACACAAAAGACAAGCATGGCAAATATGGATACACCAAAAGCAGTGAAGAGCTAAAAAATGTTCAAATATCAGGGAAGCACCCTTTCCACCTTGGTGTTAACAGTTATTGAAATTAAAAGTTGAAAAACTTTTACATACAATTTTATACTTTTCTTCCCTTTCAGTCCGGAAAATCTGTCCACATACATGTCCAGATAATGGTTCAATCTCCAGGGGGTAGGGGGTGGGGGCCACTGACTCTTTGACGCACTCCCAAACTTCCACCCCTGCTTTTCATGACTGATCTTTCCTGAATTTAAGTTGACCATTTTTGGAGGACACAGATCACCAACCCCCAAGTTTATGGTGTATCAATACCAGAAAATATTTAGAAATCAACAATTTGAACAAAACTGTTAGGAAAACTGATACAATTTCATTAGTTCTTTGGGGTGAAATAAAGTAGCAATAAGGTTAAATTCTAAATGTTTGCCCCTATATTGCTCTATGGTTGTAGTTCACAGACCCCCTTTTATGCCTAAAGGCAGGTAGTTCACCGCCCCTCAATTTTGACATGCACCGCACCTGCTTTGCGGGTCCGTTTGGCAGTGGCCATCTGTATATTTCCGAGCCCAAGTCAGTGGCGGATTTAGAGAGGGGGGGGGGGGGGGGGGGGGGGCAGGGGCGCACACTCTCCCCTTTTTTCAAAATCCTGGATCTGCCACTGCAAGTGCCCCCCTCCAGGTTCAATCTACCCTCATCTCAAGAAAACTAAAATAAACGTAGGGCCTTGGGCAACTCTACCCCCCCCCCCCCCCCCCCTGGAGGGGGCAGGGCGTCAGAGGGAGGCTGGCAGTGAGCCGCAAAGCATGTCGGGAACGCGGGGTCAGAGGTCAAGGCAGTTGACCCCGCGTCTCCCAAAGGGGGGCTACTGAGAGGTGGAGGTTGGGGGGGGGGGGGGGGGTGAGGGGTCGGAGGAGAAGGTGGGAGTGTTCGTGTTTTTTCTGGGTCTCAGATCGCTCTGAGCGACTCAGTCCTGGGCCGGGGTGGAGTTTGGGGCGAAGGTTACACAGAGAAGTGGATACAATTTAGTCAACTATATAAAGTTTAGTAACATGTAGGCCTATATGTATATTATGTCCTCTGCTATGAACTGACATCTTCATGTATCATCAAACTATAAAATATGAGCTGTTCCTGAAAATAGTAAAATATACTTTTGTCCTGATGAAATCACAATTCTGCCACATCCATACCCGTAACAACTCGCCCCCCGCCCTTGCCCCGGAAAAATTATTTTTTAAATTTGCTTATTGTTTATTTAAACACTAGATGAAAGTTGTAAAAGCCCTTTACATTGTCAAAAGGGGCCAATGTGACTTAAATATGTTTGAATGATGTACTAATAATGAGTATTGTATTGAACACGGAGGTGATTACAGAATTAAGCGTCATACTTTGAACGTCAGGTACAACTGTTTTACTCCGAATATATGCAGATTTGAGGGCTAATACAATCTTAGATGTGCGTCTCCAGCTCTGTAGGCTCTCTCTTGTTAACACACTAATATCACGTGCTTAGGCTACCGATATAATTGTCCAATAATATTTCTTAGAAAGTTGTTAATAAATTAGCTTAAACAGTCATTCTCTGACCAACGAGAGTAGAAGGGTCCCTTCTACTGTCGTTGCTCTGACTGAAGAGACATGAGCTCATGGCACACAACTATCTCCCCCGATTTGTCATACTTGACAGGGCAAGCTTAACCATTTCATTTTGCCAGATGCCTTGCGGCATCGCCACCCAAAAGACGCCTGATGCATTGAGGCATCTTTTCAATGAATGCAAAAATACTATATTCAAAGCTAATTTGACAGGAAGAAATATCAATTACTGTTTCAAAACTTTGAAATCATCTATAATTTAGTAGATGTAACAATAAAAAGGTTGACATTTTTTGTGTATAATACGTTGCTTAACTGATGTCTGGAAAGGCCCATGTTTGCCTTGTGTGGGGGCGCCCCCCCCCCCCCCCCCCACCTCTTTTTTTGGAGGGGGGGGGGGGGCAGCATTTAGACTTTTTTAATGTAAAATTAGGCCAAAAAGTAATTAAGGAAATTGTTTCCATTAGCCCCCCCCCCCCCCTCCCCTTTTCAAAATCCTGAATCCGCCACTGATATTGGCAGTTTTTTAAACCTCGAATGGAATGTTGGTGGCGTGGGCAAAGAGTTAACATCCCCACACATGCACGCTCACACACACCTCCAAACCACTATGTGCCCCCCTCCTGTAGCCCCCCCCCTCTCCCCGTCACCCGATCTGATTGTAGACCAGCCCCCCTATGGTGTCAAAGACAGAGCTGGGGGTAAAAAGTGGCCGGGAAGTGGCGGGGTAAAAGGGGTGGTGGTAATGACTGAATTGAAACACCGGGCCCCCTTGTAACGGTTTGACTGGGGCTCTAGATGTGGAGTCGACGTGCCCTTGTTACCGTGTCAGTTTAAAGGGGGCAAAAACCAATAAATTCAACAACATGTACCAAATTCAAATAATCATGAAAATCCATTCCTTGAGCCATGAAATATGGCAGAAAATTACTAAAAACATGTTTTCCTTGCTCAACTCAATTAATGATAATAATGTTTATTTACAAACAAATGGAAATATTACCATCTCTCATGGAATTCTACTTTGGTTTGGGCTAGTTTTCACAGCTACTACTTTACCAGTCTGCCCCCCCCCCCCCCCCCGCTGCACGACGTCATTTTATGGATGGCCCCTTTCCACCTTATGTCATGTCTCTAAGGCCCTATTATGTCGCCTGTCGAATTTTAAGAAATTAATGTCTCTGTCACCTCGTCGATTTTTAGTTGTCTAGACCCAAGACTTAATCAGGGGAATGTACGCAGTAGTCTGGAGGAAAGGAGGGGAGGGGGCAGGAGGTGCTCATGAACTTACCAGTTTTTCTCTATAGTCTTGTTGGACTCAAGGAGGGAAAATACAACGCGTGCACACTTGATATAATGTGAAAGTTTTAGTGCGTTGCCCAAATTGACACACTCTTTCCCGACCCCATCCACTCTGGACAAGGGCGCGAAGTAAACGGATGGATACTTTGAAAATGGAAGGTATCTTTGTAAAAAATAAAAAAAGAATCTCCTTACTGACTTTTTGAACAAATTTTGAACATACAAAGCGCAAATTCAGCTAAATAAAAACCCTGTTAAATTTCATTCAAAGATTATGAGGAAGTAACAATTATGGCCCTAGACCTCTAAATTCGACAGGGCGACATGGGCGACTAGGTGAAGCACAAAGGAGAAAATGAACATCCCAAATATTGCACAAACCTCTTAACTAATGTATATTTTAAGCAGTATTAGACTTAATTTAGCATAACTGGATAATACAATAAGCTAAATAAGGTTTTGTAAGGAGTCTGAATACACTCTCACAGTTTATCTCTCTAGGCTGTGACATCATCTAGGCTATTAGTAACAGGGATCTGTGTGTGCAGTCAACCATAGCAATAGCCTTATCAGCTTGCCCTACATGTGTGAAAGAGCCTAGATGATGTCACATGTACTCAGTAGAAGCCACTTTGCATGTCAATTTTTAAACATTGATTACTCCTATATTTATGATATGTTAGCAGTAAATTCTTCCAGATATATTTAAAGAAATACATAATCAATATAATATAAACATTAAAATTGCCTTTGCGGTTCTCCTTTAATGACATGTGACATGGGATTGAAACTTTTGCTTTTGATTTTTTACAATTTAATTAAGAATTACAATATTTTGCTGGTTGCTGGTGTTCTGCTTTGTATTTCATAGTAGCATGTATGAGTTGAGATACCAGTTTTTAAATGGGGGCATTCTGTCTCACTCTTTTTGGCTCACTCTCCATCTCAATGGTGGCCCATATTCAAAGTTGAGGCTTGGGGATTGGGGATTGGAAGCACTGGTTCTTTAACTTAAGGATGGTAATGACAGGGGACACATTGCAATTTCTCAAATTCGATAGGGCGACATTGCCATTTTGTAAATTCGACATGCGACATTAGGACCCCCCCATCTAGGACCCCAACGATTATGAACTCTGGTACCAAGGAATAACGAAATTCCAATTTAATTATTATTGATTAATGGTTGGATGCACCTAAATGTATATATAATATAATAGCCATGTTTCACTGAGCACGTATTGTTGATTATTCATGTAAATGTCCCATGTCGAATGCCAGAAATAGCTTTGTCACATTGCACTTTAACCTCTTGCCATAATATCATTAAATCCCTGTGTCAATTGCCTTATTTAAGAAATACCCCTGTCACCGTGCCCATTTTAGAGGTCCAGACCCATAATAGAACTGATTGTCACGATGAAATATACGTATTTTTTAACATTTTACAGGCCAATTGTACTCCTGAATTAATCGTCCTACTTGTGTCCAATTTCCTGAAGCTGTTGGTACAATAGCTCGATTAGCCCCACAGGAGAGCGTCATTTAGACGAACAAAAACTGTTGTCGCAGTGTAACGATTTAATTTGGAGCCTTATTATCTGGCACAGAACTGCCAATGGTAATTAAATGTGACCTAGATATCATGTGAGTTGGTGTTTCCATGCTACTATAACCTAGTTTGAGTGCTTATGGGCGTCACTGAGCCAATGTTTATCTTTTCTGATGTCTGTTTTGGTTGTATGTCTTATCTTGAAATTGGGCAGGGGTTCGTGATAAGGGTGGAGGGTTGGTGCCAGTGGTGGCAACTTTTAATTTTGAAACGTAATAAGCTGTCCGATATTCTGTGGCGTGTAAGTCAAGATTCTCAAAAAACAAAAAACAAAATGTTTGGCTATTTTCCCAAATGATGATGTTTAGTTTCTCTTAGTTGACAACGTGGACAGTGGCGGATCCAGGGTTTTGAAAAGGTGGGGGCGCGCTAATAGAAAAGGGGGAGGGGGTGTGTGCCCCATTTTCCCCAGAATTTTACATTAAAAAAGTCGTAATTTGACCCCCCAAAAAAGGAGGGGCACGCGCCCCTGAGCCCCCACTCTAAACCCGCCACTGTAGAATGTTTGCAAAAATGCAATTCCTATTCCTCCTATACACACATGCCTTAATATTGGTAAATCCAAAAAAAAATCCAGCAATTTTAACCACTTTCATTAATTCATTACAGTTCGAGATACATTAGGCGTTTTACATACAAGTCTAATGCAGTTACATGGAATCTGGATCATAAGTCTCCGCGGCAAAGCAGTAACAGAAAGGCAAAAAGGAGGAAAAGCGCAAAAAATATCCAGAAATAAAAATAGTTGAAAGAAAAGTATGGCAAAAACAGAGAGACAGAAGTAGATGTATTTAATGGAGTTGCACGGGAGTGACTCACTTAGAGGGCGGGTAGGGGCGGGGGTGGATACATGGACGGATGGTTTTTACTCGTTTTTACTTGCTTTTACCCGCACGGCCCGCCATACCAATCAGCAAAATGCCCTCCGACTCCGGCCCCTATGGGATACCGACTGTTAACTGACATGTTAGAGGAGTGCATGAATTTAGCTAAGAAAACCACATTATTTTGTCTGCGTATGTATTAAAGGTAGTCAATCCTGCACATTGGTTATCTAGATAGTGTGGTATCATTTTTACACTTTTCAATATAGTTTTATTTAGTAAAAATCATCAAGGTTGCGCATGCTTTTCAGATGTATCACATTATCATTATACCTTGGTAAATGTAGTTCATTTAAGACATTCATCAGGATATAATGATATGTAAATCATTTCAAAATCTACATAACGAATGTGTGGTACACCCGGTGCCCATACCTCCGTGGCCTGAGGGGGGGGGGGGGCACTGACTCTTTGAAGGTTACTACCCACTGCCAAACTACTGCCCCCGCTTTTTGTGAGTGACTGCTCCTGAATTTTAGCGGACTGCCCCTTATTTTTGGAGGAAACACATCAGAGCCAAAAAACAGGGTGTGTCAATACCAGAAAATATATGGATATCACCAAAACTACTTAGGAAAACATCTGATAACATTCTTTTAGTGTTTTTTTTTTTCTAAGATAAAGCAACAATGAGGCAACATTTAAAGTTATTGCCCTCATATTGTTTTATGGATGTAGTTCAGCACCCCCATTTTGTGCCTAAAATGTGGTTGATTGACCCTTAGATTTAACATACACTTACCCCACTTTGCAGATCTGGCAGTGGGTCGCAGTGGGTACCTTTTCAAGCCCAAGTGCGCCCCTTCCCTCCGGGCTCCAGTATTCCAGAGTTCTTTCTCACTGTACACTCTGCTTCCCATACCTCCCCTAGTACCAGAGTTCTTTAAATACTACGCTGGATGGTTTGAAGTGCGCGACGCGGGGATGGGGAGTTCAAAATCATTCAGTGTACATTTAGCACCTTATAGCCCACCTCCCTTGGTACCAGAGTTCTTACTAGCCCTAACAACAGAGAAGTGATAAGCGATGCTCTGATAGCATTAATAAGCTTCAAGCTAGACTCGATCACTTCTAGGTGCTACTTCCCACATTAAGATCTGTTTTATGTTGTACATTTAGCATCCCATACCTCCCCCTGGTACCAGAGTTCTTTATATTACTCGGGCCGTTCGGTGGGGGGTCAAATCACTCAGTGTACATTCAGCACCCCATACCTCCCTCTATACCAGAGTTCTTTATATTACTCCCTCCGTTCGGCAGGGGTCAAATCTCTCAGTGTACATTCTGCACCCCATACCTCCCTCTGGTACCAGAGTTCTTTATATTACTCGGGCGGTGAGGCGCGGGGGGGGGGGGGGGTCAAATCTATCAGTGTACACCTGGTACCACATATACTTATTTCAATTTTCTGACCTACTTTGGTAGGGGTCAAATCACTCAGTGTACACTCAGCACCCCATACCTTCCCCTGGTACCAGAGTTCTTTATATTACTCCCTCCGTTCGGCGGGGGGTCAAATCGCTGCGGGCCGAGGATGGAACACACCACGCCCTGCCACTACCACTACTCCCACTGCCAGCGTCCGCCCTGGAGGAACTAGAACAACACCTCGCCAGGTAAACAGGCAGGTAGGTCCCCACTACAAGACTCCAACCTGGAGACTACTCACCCTATGTGTTATGACTATTAGTATTTACTCCTCCAGGGTTGTGTATGTATGTATATATGTATTGGGGGGAATGATACAGGATGTTGTATGGGTTGTTGGAGGAAGTTTTGAATGCTCGCAGGTTGAGTGGCCATATCCTGAACAGCACAGTGACTGTGAGTGGACAAAAGTCAGAGGCGGAGCCAGCCCTAAAGTCAAAGGGGGTTCCACTTAAATCTAAGGGGGTTCCGACTTACATCTTATGGCAAGATTTCTTATTTATTTATCTATATTTTGGGAAATTTAAGGGGTTCCAGACACCCAGGAACCCCCCTCCCCTTCTGCTACGCTACTGAAGTTAGTTATCATGTTGTGTAGAGTCACAGAACGCATCACAAAATCTCACTGCATTTTCAAGTAATTGAACTTGGAATTGCAACTCCCCATCTTATACAGGGGTGGATAGAGGATTTTCAAAAGGGGGGGTCAGCATAAAGGCTAAGTACTAAAACTGCATGTGTTTGCACGCACGCACACACGGCATTTCCCCCTCTTTTTGCATTTTAGAGGTCCACTGAAAAAAAGGGAGGGGGGGGGGGTCAGGACCCCCTGGACCCTCCCCCTGGATCCGCCCATTATATACACGTGTTATCATCGTGGGCTTTTCAGAGCAGCAGTCACTCAGGGATGTTTTTGTTTTGGTTAGGAAGTTACAGGCCCATACCCGCGGGGCAGGGACTTGAGTGGCCAGCCTCTTGTCGGGGGTATAGGGTTGGGTTCGCGGGGGTTTAGAGTGAAACCACATTTCTGGTGTCACAGGGTGACAGGTCAATTAATTACAGTTGACATGAACCCTCTTTTATATGGCGTATGTCACTTGTTGTCCGCATTGACACGTTCAAAGATAAAGTATGAATATTTATGAAGATGCATACTCGTCTTGGTTTTTAGAGTTTGTGATGCATTGGGTAGGTTGAACGCACTGTAACCCAACTACTGGGACTAAAAGATATTGGTAGATTAATTTTATCCTGAAATGAGAAAAGTGGCTAGGTTGTGTCTTTTTTTAGTTAATAGTGATCATGTTGGCAAAAAGTGTCATGTCTAAGATCCAAGGGGGTCCTCTGTAGGTAAAATTAAGCAAGTGAATATCACAAAATTTGAGAGAAACAAGTAGTATTTGAGAAAGTTCAAACAAAGAGTCATAAGACGAAGCTCTGTTCCTTGTATATTGAAAATGCATTCAACATGCATAAGAGATAAGCATCTTAAACAAAATCCGGCACGAAAAGGGTACAGCACTCATCTATTTTAATCCCCAAAGATCTCTGTTTTGTATGGATGTTTTAGGATAACATGTTCCTCCAAGATTCGAACCCACAACATAGTTATTTGGAGGGTGTTGGGGGTGTTGCTAACCCTTATGCCATGAAGCCACATAGAAGATGAGAGGGGAACTAAATAATTACCTAGTTTGCTTGTTCCCATAGGTCCTTTAAAAGGTGTTTAACAAATCAGCAACCAAAATAACTGCCTTGTAAAAGTCTTTTTTGCTGGTTCTTCGTGAAGTGAAGTCAGTTCAGTGTGTAGACTGTATCATGCGAAAGGACATCATTTTAGAAGTAGTAGGGTAAAAAACTGCTAACAGTGGTAACTTTTGTGAGTGCATAGGAGTTGGAGAAAAGGGAAGTTTCTGATACAAGGAGTCTTCCCCCATCCACCTTCTGGTGTTTTTGTGAGGAGGGGAGGGGGCGGAAGTTAGAGTTGCGGGGAGTGCAATGGAGACGAATTATGCTTGTGCATATAAAACGACATGGACACCCCCCCTCCCCCCACAGCGGGGGGTGGCGTGGGGGGCACTGACTCTTTGAAGGTTATTACCCACTGCCAAACTACTGCCCCTGCTTTTCATGACTGACCACTCCTGAATTTTAGTTGAATGCCTCCTATATTTGGGGGACACGGAAAACTGCTCCCAAAAATCAGGGTCTTTCAATATACAAAAAAAAACTGCATAGGAAAACTTCTGACACAATTTCATTAGTTTTTTCAGTTTTTGGAGGTAGATATCAAGCGTGAGTCCCGATTTTTGAGGATTTTACAGCTTCCAGAAAAACTACCATACTCTGACACCCCCCACCCCCTCTTTTTCCCAGAAAAGCTCACAGACAGCCCCTAAAAAAGAGCATTTACCGACAAATCTCTTGGTCTCAATTTGATTTCAGAATGATATACTTTATTTGAGAGCCATTATCAAGGAATCTGTTCACATACAATTGAGATTTAATCCAGTATTAGATGCAGTCTAACATTGACAGCTCTTTTCTAAATGGTGGTTTTATCATATGACAGTCCCCCTTTTTTCAGCCAAGGTTGCGATTAACAGCTACAGCCCCTTGCAGGTCTGACCACAGTTGGTGCCCATTTCTAGACCAAGTACCCCCCCCCCCCCCCGAACCCTCCCCACCCACCCCAGATGATTCAGCAAAGTCTCTTTGATACTTGAGCCGGTGATAGACGACGCTGCTTAACCCCACTCCAATCTTTTCTAACATTTTTTACTCCTCACAGGCTCAGGATTAATTTTATTTTCACGATTCTTTTTAACCTAGCAGCAGGGGCGGATCCAGGGGGGGGGGGGGGGGCGGACGGGCCTTGCCCCCCCCCCTTGCCCTGTTAAATCATGTTTGATGGGGGGCCCACCCCCCCGTACATTCATGTTTTTGGGCCCCCCCCTCTACAAATTCCTGGGTCCGCCCCTGTAGCAGTGCCCCCTCAAACCACCCACAGACCGTCCCGGCTGAGGATGACTGAGTGTTGTGATGGTGTCATCTTATACATGTATCTATTATCTATCATAGATAATAGATACATGAACATTTTGTGGCGTGAAATGGATATAGAAAAATTGCATTCTTGCCCATAGTATGGGCAAGAATGCCATTTTTCTATATCCCCAATTACTGCTTAAACATTATGATTTATTACCTTTTTTCAATTCACAGTTTGGCAGGTTTGTTAGCCAATCAAAATGCTGTTTTTCAGAGCAAAATATGGCTGAACATTATAGGTTGACTGGCTTTAACATTGGTTCCTTTGGGGAAAAGGCCAATATATAAAGACAAAGCAATCTGTCAATCAAATTGCTTTGGTTCACTTTGCACTATGCAGATGTCTTCAGGGAAAAAGCATGGAGGCAACTTCAAAAGTATTTCATGGTTAACTGCAATGCTAACTTGGTGTAAACTGGGATGGGATTTTTGTGTACCAGAAGAGATTTAATAAGTTTACAGATTAGAAAAGGACTGCATATCTCAGAGGGGATTGGAATTGACAGACGTTCCTTAAGGAGTGATCGTTTCTTTTTATTTTGTAATTACAAGTTAGAATAAGTTCTGGAACATTATGACTTAATTGGACTTCTGAAGGTTTCACAGGATTGAAAGACAAGGTGATATTCTCAGCTCCTATTGTTGTATTTTTCCATTTATGCCTACACCGTTTAGCTATAACCCCCAATTTAAAAGTACCGATTTTAATGCTAACAAGTAAATTACATCTCACAATCTATCAAAACAATTACATTTCATCATGGCTTTACAAACTAGTTCCGGCCATAAACAATGTAGTTCCGGTTGTTCTGATTGGCTGTCTTGGGGCCCCCATAGGCCGTATATTAGCCCTTGGTCTCAGGCTCTCAGAAGGACGGTCTGGTTCGTCTCTGTTTATTGTCGGTGGAAACACTCCTCCAGGGCCGGCAGGAGGGGGACCTACAGGAGAGGGACCGTTCGCCAGGCGCACTTTTTACAGTCTCTGCATGGGTGTTAATGCTATTCTATAGGCCCTGTGCAGATAGGGTTACTGGACTATGTCGTACCTAAGTTTAGGCATGCCGTATCCTCCCTCTAACAACTATAATTATCAACCAAATTTACCATAAAAGATATATAAATATCATAATTTCATAAACAATAATTTAAAGACATATCAAAATGTAGTCATGATAAATCATAGAGTTTATGGTAAAACCTTTGTAAGCACTCCCCCTCCCCTCTAGTGGTCAACTGATCTAATTAATGTAATTAGGTCAAAGGCCAAAGGTGATGTGGGGAAGTGCACCCCTGCTGTGAGGGCAGTGGGAGTCTGGACACCAAGGTGGACACATGTCTATTGTGTAACAGCCTAGGCCTAGGCCTATGGTTAATAACCTGTGACTGAAGGAATAATATGAGATCATCTCAACACTATTCCTGTCTTCAACTCTTCATTACTCCCCACAACATCCATACATTGAAAGTACTACACACAAAACA
This sequence comes from Lepidonotus clava, assembly GCA_936440205.1. NCBI lineage: Eukaryota > Metazoa > Annelida > Polychaeta > Phyllodocida > Polynoidae > Lepidonotus > Lepidonotus clava. The sequence goes on along the minus strand of OW387140.1, from coordinate 47,239,532 downwards.
TAAAGTACTTCAACTATGTCTCTCTCATAGGGCAGAAATAATCACAAAAGACCTCTAGGGCTTTTGATAAGAGCAGGGGCTTGTTTCATGATAAACCTCCATAAATTTTATGTTTCATGAGTTATGATCACCTTTTGCCCTCATCCTAGACATGTGAGTTTGGTTTTGCTTACATGAGCTTGGGTTGATTTATGGGAGTTTTGGGTGGATTTACATACGTTTAAGTTACGAAACAGCCATGTGCAAGAGTTTCAACTTGCAAACACAGAGAGTCGTCAAACAGCATCTCAGCTGCTCATTCTGAGCAGCTTGGGCCCCCCATCTGACCCCCTGTTGGGTCCAGTGAGGGTGGGGAGATTATGTAAACAGTCCAGTCTTGTGGGGTTCTAGAATGAGGGACCCATTATGAGGAGAAGTATATTCTAGGCCTATAGGTGGGTTTTCCCTTCCCCATGGTATGTACAGAGGACCCCAAACAGCTGATATCAATTAACACCCAACCCTAATCTCCCTTTGGGCCCTTGTCCTCTCTGTAATTTGAACTTTATAAACATACAGCCCTTGACCAGGGACTGTGAATGTCTCAATAGACTTGGTTAACAGAACCATGATGGTTATCTTATTTAGTTATGATAATATAGTGCCCCTTTACCCACAGGGGGAGGCCTCCAATCTGCCCTCACATCCCTTTGTTGAAGGCTCCTACCAAGTTTTATGCAACCTTGAGTGTGGTCTTAGAAGGAGGTGGTTGGTCAAGGCAACGAGTATAGACTTCAGTCTATACTCGTTGGTCAAGGTTAGACTACTGTGATGAGGCACATTTTTGCAAAACAATGTAGAATAATAATTTTGCTACTTTCTATCTTAATATCCATCAGATATCATTACATATATCCTTGAATAGACTTATCTCATGATAGAAATAACATAATTATCGGTAATAGAGTAGAAATAGAAATTCACCAGAAATGTGAAAATTAAGTTTTATACTTAATTTTTTTGGGGGATATCTCAGTCAATAATAAATGGAAATTAATCAAACTTCGTATGCATGTAGATAATAATCATATGGAGGTAACAGAATTTGGATTTAGGTTGTAATCTTAATTTTAATGAAGTTTGTAAAATTAAGTTTTTTGTCACAAAATCAAAATGTACACCTAAATTAAAATCTGAGATGGTGAAGACCTTACTAAGTTAGACTCAGTCACCCCTACCCCCCCTCCCTCCTGATGCCAACAAAACGGGGAGGAGGTGGAGAGAACTGGGCGCTAAGGTGACTGGGCAAAGACTGGCATAGGGGAGCAGCTCAGAGTGGCTCACCCCCTGCCCTGTCGTTAATAGTACATCAGGAAGTCATTAAGGTGCCAGGGTCCATATTTTAAACGGTATTAACGAGTTAATCTCCCAAAAATTCCTCTTCAAGATTAATTTCGAAAAAGTAGCCTTGATATCTTAATTTTCATTTTAATACGGGGGGGGGGGGGCGAAATGAATTATATTAAAGAATCTATGCATGGTAAACCCATTGGTGGGGAGCCCCATTGCCCAGTGTTAGGTGTCTAATGTAAGCATCCAGGGTATTATTAATTAACTGGTTTGACCGGCATGTCTTGGCCGGCCTGGGACCCATGTGGTTTGACATAGGACTGAACAGTTACTGTAAGGGCACACAAACCCTCCATAACTACGGGGGTTATTATGAAACAGGCCGCAGATATATCAATTCATGAATGATATCATTGTGAATCTATATATGCTCAATGCCAATGCTCCAAATATACCTTGAACCTTAAAAGGTAGTCACGATTTAACGTGATTATGCCCTTCGAATTAAAGAAAAAAAAACATTATCAAATCAACAGGTTACTGGTGAAGGGATTTACATTAGAGGATATATCGACAGTGTTTCACCCCAAGCAAGAATATGACGTTATTATAATGTTGCACCAACATTCTGTTTAGTTCTGCTTTGGTTCTTGTTATGTTATTTTGGTGGCACCCAAAAACATCTTTAGAACCTAACATTGCAACGTTGCACTGTGACGTTATTGTGACATTCTTGTAATGTAATTTCACATCATGATAACATTATTATAACATTCTTTTTTAGTAAGTGTCAACTTTACCTAAAATAACGTAACTGTTACGTGAAAATTGGGCAAGTTACAGACTAACCAAAAAGCACAGTCGCAGAATGTGCTTGTTACATCGTGGCTTGCCTGGGTAGTGTCTAAATAGGGCATGTCAAAACCATACACGTCCTGTAGGTCTTTTGATAAAGGTGAGTGAATCCATTAATTCATGATTCATTTTGAACGTAGGCTACATGTGTACACTTATATGTGAGAATACTCGAAATATACTGTAAATCATACAAGGTCGTCAAAATTTAATGTGATTGCCCTTAGAATACAATATAGAATTATCAACAATATTGGAATTCATGCAATGTGGCCTGCAGATCGACTAGGGGACATGTGCATTTCTTAAATTAAACAAGGCGAAATGTGTCACGACAATAATAGTCAGGACCCCCAGGACCACCACCCCCTATGGATCCGCCCCTGCCCAATAGCTATATTCTGTGCCCTCAGCACACGGAGACTTAAGCACAAGGTCTATGCGGCGCCCTGGAGGTTTGGCACATTTATCATTGCTATGTTTTATAATCCTGGAGAGGTCACGGGGTGTGTAGCAGTGTGTAGGTGTTGGTCTCAATACATTAATCCTACACGCTGATGCGTCCTGGAATAGCCGCGGATATAACGTTATGGGTGTAGACCGGCCTGAGACCCCTGAAATCAACACGGCGAGATGGCCATGTATTAGATGGATCTTAGTGACATGAGTCAGGATGGCCAGTTTTAAAGAAACCATCTTAAAATGACTTTCTCGCCTTTCATTTATGTCCTTGCTACGTCATAATGGAGGGGAATCCCTTTGAAAATAAGTTGGAAATTTCATTTAATTGAACGACATTAGGTGAGTAAAGGATACAAATAATTATTATAGCCTGTATGTGGCCTGATATAAATATTTATTACTAAGGCTTAAATTTCCTTATGTACACTTTTGGTTACCCCTGGAATATTCTTAAGAAATCTCGGACATTATTAGCTCTTGGTACAAAGGCTATGTTCAAAGGATTTCATTGGAAAATATCCATCCAGCAACTATGTGCAAGGTATCCTTTAAGATAAAGCTTAGCATTGCATGCATAATTGAATTAAACAATGGCAAATAATTCATGCTTATTTTTTTGTACCTGATGAGATGAGTAGAAAGAGGAAAAGCCAAAAGCCACAAGATATAATTATGTCTTGGAAATCCATAGATTCGACACGCAAGGTTTTCTGTGACTATGGGCATATTCCAGTGTGACTATGGGCATGCGAGGCTGTTCAAACCGACATGAATATCAAAATTAAAGTGATATGTAACACAACCAATTTTTCAATTCGACATGCAACATGGGGACCCCAATCTACACCCATAATGTTAAGTTCGTTGACCTGCAATGTAGATAAGTTACCAAAAAAGGGTGGACAGCTCCTGTCACAAATATCGTTATTATGACAGTGACGGATGATTTGGGTTGTGACTTGGGAGTGACTTATCTCAGAACATTAGTCATGGGGAGCTAAGAATAAATCCTCGTGGATAACGGAGGCACGGTGCCCTGTATACTATCAGGGGCGGATCCAGGAATTTGAAAAAATGGGGGATGGGGATGCTCTAGCAATATTTTGGGCCGCGCCCTCAGGGCACAGGAATTTTACATTATATATTTGATATTTGGGCCAAAATGCGGGGTGTGTGGGAGGCGTGCGCAGTTTGAATTATAGATTTAGATAATTGGAGAATGATCGGAAAGTTGTGGTGTGAATCCATTGTTTCTCCAAATCCATTGGGGAAAAACATGCAATGAAAGAAAATGGGGGGTTGTTAGGGCAATGTGATTCCTTATACAATAATAGATTCACTCTGATAAAAGAGATATACACAGCTAGTGGGCTACTGCTGATTTTTTTTGCTGAAGAAGATTGAAATTATTGCACGGGAAAAGTGGGTCCCCAATAGAGTAGCGGCAAAGAAAGTAAGACAAATATATTGTGGAATTGAGATTCAACCTAATCTTTATTTGTGATACTGCATATGTACATTTGTCTTCAACGCGTCTATCGCTTGACGCCTAGGATGAGGAAGACCATGTATTTAAGTGACATTGTCAAGCAGATCACTTAATTAAAAGATTTTGGGAATAGGAACGAAACACAAAACGATGATAGGACCTAGAACGTCAGAACTAGAAACATTCTCTCTCTTGAACGTCATGCACTTTTATCGACCGAAATCCTCATGGTTTTTCTCCAATCTCATGAGCGATACACCAGAATCCATTCCCCCAAAAAAGTGGACTTTGAATGTCCCAGATACAATTTGTCGACTTTTTGGCCAACTTGACAACCTAACAAATGGGAATTCAGGTCAGGAATGGGACCAAAGGGGCGCGATAGGGGAGTGGAGGGGGGCAGAGGGGGTACTTCTGTCCGGAAATGGTACACCGGAAATAAGGGGTATAATATACCGGAAATAAAGGGTATACTCGATTCCATAAAACTTTGTCCAATCTCCGCTGTGCCTCCTACTTCCTACCCTTGTAGCAAGTTCTAATATGTAGGTTCCAGACTATATATATTGGCAATATAGAATTACAACATCAAGTGGCTCAAAAATAGTCTTGCGTTTCCCGCTGGTCGCACCGGCCCGCTGTGGCTGACCCAGTAGAAGCTACAGTGCAGAAATTATTCTTAATTTGGCTGAAATGGTGAAGTGGCAGAGGGATATGAATTTTTGTCGTATTTCTTTGATAGGTGTTAGTCAAAGGTAAGGGCAAAGGTGGGCCTCTGCACAGGGAAAACGGAAAAAGTTCTTAATATTTCCCCGCACAAGAAAATAATGGGGAAATCTGAAATTTGACCACAACACAATGAGAAGTAACACAGGTAGGTTAGTTTCACTAGGACAACTTTCAACAGGAAAAGCAATGACTTTGACTGTGTGACATAATAGAAAAGGTTCCCTTGGGCACTCTATCTTTTTGTATCTGCACATAGAGATAGATATGCAAGTATATCTCAAATTGTTTAAAAACTCTGTTGTTACCTAGAATACCTAACCGTTCTTTTCATAACGCCAACATATTTTATAGCTTCAATTGTTCCAATGATGTCATTGTCGACAAACATTACAAGCGCAGAAAAATACAGGAAAGAGGGTAACTGTACTTGGATAAATCAATTTGTTAATATTGGCGTTCATTGGACATTTATATTGAAGTGTCCCCCTGGGCTAACCCCCCCCCCCTCCCCCAACATCTCAGGGCAACAAGCGTGGGGTGTCGGGTGACTGTAAGGGGGATGGGGGAGTGAGCAACTCAGGGGGCAGGGGGCAGGGGGCAGGGGGTAGGGGGGGAGAAGGGGTACGAGTGGTATCGTCCGTTATGTACTAGTTAGTTCATGGTTACCGAGTTACTATGCGAGTGTAAACGAGCATAGTAACGAGGTAACCATGAACTAACTAGTACTTGGTTCCTGGCCCTTATCACAGCCATTAAGGGCCCCTTATCAATAGGAAGGGTGGACTATATCCCATAGTAAGAAAAGAGTGGACTATGCTGTATAAACCACACTTTTCCTGCCCTCTGATTGGTCAGTTCGTGCTAGCCATGAACCAACGCCTGTTGATAAGAGGCCTGATGACTTACAGACCCCTAGACTTGCCACCCGACCCTGCCTGCACTCGGTGTTTATTGTTTTGTCTGCAGAAACCAAACAATGTTATACGACGTGCTAACCCGGTCCCCTCTTTTCGATGTAGCGAGGGCATAGTGCGGGACCCAATGTCGCACTGTCAGATTATGGATTAAGGGCGGTTCCAGATAATTTGAAAAAGAGGGGCACCCTGTTGTAGAAATTTCCCCCGACCATCCAGGGTTGAGAATTCTACATTACAAAAGTTGAAATTCACAACTGTATAGAACTTGTGCAGACGTGGTCACGTGACCTCATTTTAGTGATCACCATGTGATACACATATATCAACATTTCAAAGGGGAGGCGCACCCCCAATTTTTTTAGAATTTTACGTTAAAAAAAAGCTAAATTTGGCCAAAGAAGGCGAGGGCGTGCGCCCCTGCTCCCCCCCCCCCCTCCTCTAAATCCGCCATTGCCATTTTGGGGAGTTGTGCACAGCGTCTATATAGTATATGCCACCGTGCGTTTTGGAGCATTTGCGTTGGTTTTAGGTGTATGATTGCTAGTCCAAGTGGTTTGCATTTCAGACATTAACATATTGGTATCTGAAACGCAAAATTTCCATGGAAAAGCGAAGAATTGTGCTTGCACAAGTAAATACTCTTCTATATTCCACTATTATGCATTGATAGAAATTGCATTGTTGTCAATCTACGCAAGTGTGATGAACGGCTATTCATCCAAAATACATAGAGGTCAAAATAATAGAAATAAGGTAATAGTAGAAATATATGTAAGAGAACGAAATATATGTAAGAGAACGAAATAGATGTAAAGGAACGAATATGTAATAATGAACGAAAGTATAGAAAGCCTGAAAAAGAGGCACGAATATGTAAAAGAACGAATATGTAAAGAACGAATATGTAAGGAACGAATATGTAAGGAACGAAAATGTAAAGGAACGAAACCCGGAAATATGTAAACCGGAAGTGAAATGTAAACCGGAAACGGAAAATATAAACCGGAAGTGACGTCAGTTGTAGGTCACGTGACCGAAAGCAGCCAATCAGGGCTGACCTCTAGAGTATATAAAGGGGCGGTGAGGCCCGAATAAACAGAGTTCTTTAACAGTTCTCCTGGTGTCCAGACGTGTCCTCTTTCCTGAAACAACCGCTAAAGATGAGCCGATTAGAGTAATTAACCAGAAGTTAGGACAAAACAGTCGAAGCTCGAGATAGGTAGTAGGAACACAGGGTAAGGGGCCCGACGGCCCGAAGAACGAGGAACGAGGGAACGGAGTAAGGCACGAAGGCCCGAAGTAGTCCCGGAAACCGAGGTGTAGTATGGCACGAAGACATGGGGAACGGAACGAAGGAACGAAGTCCGCGGGGACGAGGGCGCGGCATGCTCGGCCCCACGCTACCAAACAATAGGCGACCGTCGGCCCGTCGCCCCCGCGGACCGGAACTGAGGGGTGGACCGCCCGGTCGGGGTGAATGCTGGTCTGGGAGATAGAGCGAGACGAACCCCGGCCGACCCGTACCCCTACCATAATTTCCCTTCCCCGCAGTCCTCCGTTGACATCGAGTGCCGATTCCCGACCGATTCGCTCAGCCCCCCCTCGTGCGCGAGGCACGACTCTAGAAACACATCTCGGTTCTTGGCCCGGATTCCCCGTCCGCCCCGAGACCCGAACAACCCCCACGTTCCTCTGTTGTAAGAATCGGCAACCCCGACTTACCAGAGAACGTCACACTGGTGGCAGCGGTGGTGCTGAAATAGGCACATACGGACTTGTGGATCTTGGGTGTTTCATCGGTGTTGGATACTCATGGCGACAGCGGCAGTCTTCGAGCAGATGGATTCTGACATCGCCTTCAAGGAAGGTGGGGAGGAGAAAGGAGGTGCGAAAACCGAGACCAAAGGGGAGGACACGACCATCATGGGTAGGCAGTTTAATTTCATGGGAACGTCCACCCCGATGGATGAGCAGAATGCAAGGGCTCAACAACAACAGACCGGCCAGGTAGGAGCGAGTTTGAAGAAGTTTAGCCTACGACCGGAGAAGTATGACGGTAAACCGGATTTCGAGGGATGGATCAACCAGTTTGAGGAGTACGCAACATTGGGACGTTGGACGGCCGAGGAAAAAGCGGCGATGCTCTTTCTCTCGCTGACGGGAACGGCACGAATGTACTTTGTCGGACTCCCGGACAGGGAACGACTCCGTTACTCGGCGAGGGTAGATGCGTTGCGACGGAGGTTCGGTCAGGAGAAGGACACGTGCAATGCTCTGCAAGAATTGGCGGGATTAAAACGCGTAAAGAACCAGACAGCGAAGGAGTTGGCTGATAATGCCCGGCGACTGGCATCGAGGGCCTACTTCTCCAACGACTACGCTAGCCAGGAAAAAGCAGCATTACATGCGTTCCAGGCTGCAGTTGGGGAAGACCTTCAGCTGAAGTGTGCAGAGAAAGGATGCAAGACACTAGAGGAGGCGGTAGAGGTGGTAGAAATACAGGAACGATACTCACGCCGCCTCCTGCGGGCAGTGAAGCCTGAGGAGGACGCCAATACACAGATCATGGCCTTAAACGGTAAGTTGGAGGAGATGATGAAAGAATTGGCAGAAGAACGGGAAGCTAGGAAACAAGCAACGGCCCGGAGGGAGGCGTTTAAGAAGCGAAAAGAAGATTTAGAGTGTCATCAATGTCACCAGAAGGGCCATTTCGCAAGAGAGTGTTCTCAGCGTCAGGGAAACGGACAGTCGCCGTCGCAGTAAGCGCGGGGCCCCCTTCGGGCGCGGCGAGAGAAGTAGTAGGCATGGGAGAATGTGGACTTTATGTGGCCGGGACGGTGGGAGAGAGTGTCGTCCGTTTTTTGGTTGATACCGGATCTATGATCAGTCTGCTGTCGGAACGCCTCTGGAGAGAGTGGGGACGAAAATGGGAAGAACTGGATGGATATGAAGGACGTCTCTGCTCGGTGGATGGTAGTCCGTTGCGGTGCTACGGATGCACGAACTTACCAGTAAGGTTGGGAACGCGCGTGTTGCAGTGGACATTCATGGTGGCAGACATCGGTAGAGATGAAGGGATCCTGGGAAACGACTTCGCGGTGAAATACCGGCTAACAGTTAAGCCCCACGCGAGTGCTGTCTTCCTGCCCGCCGAAGGGGAGGGAGAGGGGGAACGAATCCCGGGAGTAGAACAAAGAACGGATGGGATTCGGGCAGTTACCGTCGGAGGACAGGTCGTGCGAATCGAGGGAACGACGGAAATACCCCCACTCCAAGTGACCCGAGTAACAGTAGTAACGAGAGTAGACATAGGACAGAGTGGACAGCTGGCTGTCATCACCGGCGCTGGATTACCTATGGGACTGGAGGTGATCCCAGGAACGGTGACATTGGGAGAAGAAAATAGAGTTTGGGTGGCCAACCGAGGGACCGAGAGCGCGAAATTGGAAACCGGCGGGGTACTCGGAGAAGCCACCTTCGTACAAGAGGTACGAGGAATAGGAAGTGAAGTAAAAGAACCCCCTGGAGCGCTCGTTGAAATGATAGAGGAGGCTAAGAAAGACCTGACCACGGAGGAAGGCGGAGAGCTGGAGAAAGCCATCATGGCCCGGGAACAAATGTTTGCGACCTCGAAACATGAGTTAGGACGGACAGATTTAGTACAACATCGAATTAAAACGGGGGATCAGATGCCGATCAAGCAGAGGGTCAGACGGTATCCAGCCACCAGGAGAGAGGAGGAACGAGCACTGGTGGAGGATATGTTAAATCTAGGGATTATCCAGGAGAGCGGGAGTGCGTGGAGCAGCCCGACCGTTCTAGTCAAAAAGAAGGACGGAGGAACGAGGTTCTGTATCGACTACCGAAAACTGAACCAGGCTACAAAAGTGGACGCCTATCCGCTCCCACGGATAGAGGACAGCCTCAACACTTTGGGCGGGAGCCTATTCTTCTGCAGCCTGGATCTCGCAAGCGGATATTGGCAGGTGGAGATGGCACCGGAGGACCGAGAAAAGACAGCCTTCGTGACTCAAGGAGGATTGTATGAGTTCAAAGTGATGCCATTCGGGCTAGTGAACGCCCCGGCCACCTTCGAGAGGCTGATGGAAAGAATCCTCAGAGGAATCGTGTGGGAGGAATGTCTGGTATACCTGGATGATATATTGGTCTTTGGGCCAACGTTTAAAGTGACTCTGGAAAGATTGGTACGGGTTCTGGACCGATTGAACGCCGCAGGACTGAAGTTGAAGGCGCGAAAATGCAGGCTGTTCCAGAGGAAGATTCCGTTCTTGGGACACGTTGTCTCATTCAATGGGATCGAACCCGACCCCGAAAAGTGTCGGCAAGTAACCAAGTGGCCGGTCCCTCGGGATCTCCATGAGGTACGAGCCTTCGTGGGATTATGTTCGTATTATAGAAGGCATATCAACGGCTTCACGGAATTGGCTGCCCCCTTGTATGAATTGGCAACGAAGGAGGAACCGTTCGTGTGGAGCGCGAGACGACAAGAGGCGTTTGATGCAATGAAGAGGGTGTTAACAGAGGCCCCGGTGTTGGGATTCCCGGAGGAAGATGGACAATGGTGGCTTGACACGGACGCCAGTGACGTGGGGACAGGAGCCGTGCTATCACAGGAGCAGAGAGGGGAGGAACGGGTGATAGCTTACACGAGCAAAACCCTGGAGTCAAACGAACGAAAGTATTGCACCACGCGGAAAGAACTGTTGGCGGTGGTGCGAGCTTTGAAGCATTTTCGGTGCTACATCTATGGTCAACGCGTGATAGTCCGGACGGATAATAGCGCGGTCAGTTGGCTGCAGAGAAGTAAGGAACCGATGGGGCAGGCTGCTCGGTGGATTGAGATTATCGACTCGCATGATGTGTCGTTCCAACACCGACCGGGCAGGAAGCATGGGAACGCTGACGCGTTGTCCCGGTATCCGTGGAAACAATGTGGAGAGGAGCACGAGAATACCGAAAAAGTGAGAGTAGTGACGCGGGCCCGGGGGTACAAGCCCGGATGGTCCCCGCAGGAGATGAGAGCAGCGCAGAGGAGGGATCGAGATATAGGGCCGATTGTCGCACGGATGGAAGAGAATGCGGACCGGCCAGGTTGGGAGGCCATATCTCCGGAATCCCGGGAAACAAAGATCCTATGGAGGCAATGGGAACGATTAAGCCTCAGGGATGGCGTGCTGCATCGGAAGTACTGGGAACTAGAAGGACATGGTTGGAGGAACCAGTTGGTCGTTCCCCGAGGGGAACGGGCCAAGTTGGTAAGGGAATACCATGGAGGCGCGGCAGGAGCGCATTTGGGAGTCGCCAGAACGACGGCCCTGTTGGAACAAGGGTTTTACTGGCCGGGACTCCGGGAAGACGTGCGGAAGGAATGTCGAGAATGTGATTGCGCGTTGCTGAAAAAAGGACGAGGGAGACGGGAGCCGCTACATCAGTACATAGTGGGGGAGCCGATGGAACGGCTGGCCATGGATGTTTCGGGCCCGTACCCAGTCACCAAACGAGGAAATAAGTATTGCCTGATGGTAGGATGCTATTTCACCAAATGGTTGGAGTGTTTCCCGATCCCGGATCAAAAGGCAACGACAGTGGCGGACAAATTGGTTGAAGAAGTAGTAGCACGGTACGGCGCGTTTCAGGAACTACACTCGGATCAAGGCACGAATTTCGAATCCGAGGTGGTGGCTCAGGTCTGTGCACTATTTGGAATACACAAAACAAGAACGACGCCGTACCACCCCAGGAGTGACGGGTACATAGAACGAAGTTTCCGTACTTTGGGGTGTTGTTTGAAAGCCAGCTGCCGAGCAACAGGCCGGGAATGGGATGAGATGGTCCCGCTCGTGATGATGAGTTATAGAGCAACGCCGCAAGCCAGCACGGGAGTGACACCGAATATGATGATGCTGGGCCGACAGACCATGATGCCGCGACAAGCCATTTATGGGAGACCTCTAGGACCAGAGGAGGAACCCCGACGGGTAGGCGACTATGTGGAAAGCCTGGAGGAAGGGCTAGTCGCGGCCTATCGGGAGGCCCGGACGGGGCTGAAACGAGCCGCCATCCATCAGAAACACGAGTACGATGGGAAGGTGACTCGGCGGGAATACCACGCCGGAGAACTGGTCTGGGTGCACGATACGGTAGTGGATAGGGACAAAGGAACGAAGTTGCGATTTCCATGGATGGGCCCTGCACTGATCGTCAAGGTGCTTGACCGAGGACGGGTGGTAGTACGGAAGAAACGAGGGAAACCGGGGGGGGTAGTCCATGTGGACCGCCTGGAACCCTACCGAGGACACGCTGCGCCAGCCTGGATGGTAGCTGACCAGCAAGGATACGAGGCTGCACAGTAAATGCTTGGGGTGGGGCGCGCTAGGGCACGTAAGGAAACGGGGCACCCCTTTTTGTGATGAAGTCGTTTTCGTGTCTCGATTCCGCAGGTGGAAGAGGACCAAGGGAACGACCAAATCGGCGCTACACAAAAAGGCTTTGGCCAAAAAGGACTGATCAACCTGGGGCCATTGAGTCGGGGCGGTGCGTTGACCACTACAGTAGGAGTGCAGGTCGTTAGGCTGTAGAGATTTGCTACCTAGCTGAAGATTGGTTCTCTTGCGGATGTAATATAGGTGGGAAATGCGGGGTTGGAACGAAAAACGGCGTTCGGGAGCCACGACGGCCCGAATGTCTAAAGTAGTCCCACGGAGCCGCTTTCCGGTCAGTTCGGAGGAACCACAGCGTGGAAAAGATGGTTGGATTACAACAGAAGACAGACCCGGTGGCAAGCTGGTGAAGACTTTTGGAGTAATGCCGACTTGGTAATACCGCTTTACAGCGTCCAGGAGACCGGAGGAGAGTAGATGCGGCACTCTCGGGAACGCCGGAGGAACGAACGGACGGTTGTAAAAGGCGAGGCCTGAGACGAGGACAGGCTTTAAAGTAGGTCGTAAAAGGAGTAAAAGAGGACAAAGAGAACGGGGCGGCGGCGAGGAGATGATAACGTCGAGCCCCTGTGTTCTCCGGGAAGTGTGCGGAAGCACTGTGAGGGCCAAGATGAAAAAGGCAAGAGAAGGCGACGGAGGATGAAAAGACCGAGGACGTCCGGTGGGGCAATAAAAGGCCTAGGAAAAAAACGTGTGGACAGGCGAAGGGCCGCGAGGTAAAAAGCAGGCGAGGCGGTGACCAGCGGCGGGCCCCGGGGACCGGAAAATAGTAGGGGGCGCCACCGTAGAAGTGGATGGTGAGTCTGACGCTAGGGTCGCTAGCGCAGGCCACGCCCACTTCCGCCTGCGGCGGCTATAAAAGGCAGAGCGCTCGCCGGAGCAGGTCATTCTGGTCAGCCGATCAGGATTCATCAAATCGCAGACGAGCAGACTGAGCTAAGGAGAAGAAAACAAGAGAAAAAGCAGAGAAGCGAGACGAGCAGCATCACCACGAGACAAAAACGGAAAAGGCTGACGGGACGAGCTTCAGGATTGGAACGAGCCCCGAAAGCCCGGAAAACGGACACGATGAGCGGACAGTGCTGGGAAGGAAATTGCCGCGGAAAGGAGTTTAAGCACCTGGTCAAGCATATTAAAGGCCAGCACGATGGAGTACGGAAGCAGTACTACATGTGCCCGGTGTGTTCGAATCGAGCCTATTCGACACACCAGGACTGGAGGAAGCACATGTCGGACTCGCACAAAGGGAACCTGCAGAGGGGGATGCCGAAGCAAGACCCCCTTCTGAGGCTGGAGTATGCTGCGGCGTTCGCCTTGGACCCGAAAGGACGACCGCCGTACACCAGTTTCGCTCCTGGGGATGAAACGGCGGCCCGGGTAGCCAATTTGGAACGGGACTACGCGGTGCGCCATCCGGAGGGGTTTCAACCCCCTGAGAGGGCGGTGGATAAGGAGGCACCGGAGAGGCCGCGACGGCATATCCGCGTCCCTTACTACCCGAGGGCGTCGAGAGGGTCCGATGACAGCGACGCCGAGCAGCCGGAGCAGGTAGCAACCGAAGAAGGATCAGAGGCCGACGAGGCCGGCGAGGGAGCCCATGCAGCCAAGGCAGCCGGGAAGGGACCCCTGGCCGGGGCAGCGGAACGATCGACGCCTACGCGCCGTTCCCCTCGGAGGGCCGCGAAAGGAGTGTGGAAGGAAGCCACCGAGTCGCCGCGAAGCGCGAGCCGAGCCGTGGTCAACCCGAAACCACTTCTGACAGCAGACCAAATAACAGGGTTGGTACAGAGCCGAATTAAGAAGTTAAATGCCCAGGGAGAACCACGAGAACCAAGAGGACAAGGACTCCCGGGCAGAGGAAAAGGAGGGAGATCCACACCCGCCCCGAAGCCGGGTTGCTCAGGAATACCACCGGGGGCTGAGGTGGTGGAATTGGTGAGCTCGTCCGACGACCAACGTCCGAAAGTAAAAGAGGAAGAGGAGCCGCTCGCTTTCAAGAGGCCCCCGACGCAGGGATTCCCGGCAGAGGAGCCGTCACGTAAGAAGAAGTGGAAGAAGGTCAAGAAAGTCCCGAGAGAATTGGAGGAGGGAACGAGTTCGGACCAGTCGGAGTCGGGCAGGAGTATGTCGGTCCGAAGCGATCGGTCCTTGATTATTGCCGAGTCTAGTAGCGCGGGAGAGCTGGGACCATCCCAGCCTGAGACCTCGAAAGGAACCAAACGAACCACGGGACTAGAACCACCTTGCAGCGACGCACAATTTACTATGATGACGGTTCACAAGAAATCAGTGATATACGAATCGCGACACCCGAGGTACCCCGGATATTTAAAAGGAACAATGAACCGGGAGGGATCGTTCAGGGGTTACCACGAGGCAAGATCCGACCGGGAGCTGGAGGACAGCATTCGGGAAGCACCGGGAGGCCGACTGGTGGAAAGAGAAGCATTGTACCTGGGGAGGTTTCTACGCGAGATGGCAGAAAGGCAGGGACTCAAACCGTCGGGGCGAGTGGAGAAAGTAAAGTATGTTCGGCATGCGGCCAGGCCCGAGGACACGGCGTCGATGGCCTCGACGCAGCTGCTGTTCTCTACCCCTACCCCGACGAGAGCGGATTCACCCCTGGAGAAGATGGTATGTAAGCAGCCGGTAGTGCCGCCCCCGGGACTGAAACGAATGAGAGACATTACGGTAGCACCAGATACGCCAGAGACACGGGCGGCGGTTGACAACCTGACTCGAGCCAGTTTGGGGAGCTCGTTCTTCGGGTCACAAGGATCGGAGGAGATCCCGGGACCACCGTCGCCCGAACGAATGGGATCGCCGCCAGGACCAGATACCCCACTCAAGGACGAGGATAAGCACGGGCGAGCGCTGCAACCACGGGTTGTGATGCACAGACTACAAATACCGGCTGCCCAGTCCATGGACGCGGAGGTGGAGGACTCAGAGGACATGGAGTTGGGGCAGGCCGAGACCAGAGGATATGAGCCGGATAAACCAGAATTGGACGAGTCGGGAGCGGATTCAGTGTTCGGGTCCATAGGAACGGAGGTACCGACAGCAGGACCATCTAAAGAAACACCGAGACTCAAGTTATTACGGACACAGGCCATTCACCAGGTCTTACAGGGACACTTTCCGGTGACGGCGCGAGCAGTACGAGACTGGGACGCGGAAGAGGCCATTCGGGTGCAACTGGTGTGGCCCCCGAGGGAGGTGCGAGGAATGACGGCTAAGACAAGAGCAATGGCTTCGGCGTCTATGGCGTTCCTGATGGCACTAGAAACGGGCCACAAGCCAGAGACATTTGAAGAAGCGATGGCGCAGTTCCCGACGGCGGCACTGGGGCCGTTAACCAGGGAGTTCCCGGGAGTCGACCGACTAGTTAACGAACACAACCGGACTGTCCAATTGGCTCAGACCCTAGTGATGTACAAAAACGAAGATCAACTGGATGACTTGTTGAAGGCGACAAGAGAGGCGGAAAAACAGAGCGGAATGGTGGATCAGCTTCTCGAGCTCCCCGCTAGGGAGGAGAGGCTGTTGCTACCGATCCGACGCCAAGAAGAAGGGTGAAGTAGATGCTGCTCGAGGTCTTGCACAGAAGAGAAAAAGCGCGACGGAACCAGAGGCGGAATATGGCGCGTCACGAGTCGGGTGGGGAGGGATTACGGGGCGTTGGCTCCTCACCCATAGTGTCAAACCCCCAGGGAGAGAACCGGGCCGAGGCGGAGGTACCTGAGCCGCACAGGAGGCCGAAGCCTGGATAAAAAACTCTCCTGGAGACCGTTAGACGGGCCCGAAACTTTACTTAAATCATCGGGAACGGGCTGGCGGGCTCGAACATTCTTATCTTAAGTATTCCTACTAGTTTCTTTATGGGAATCTTCTTGCGGAAGTGAACGAAACCACATGTGTCAGGAGGTGTTGAGTGTAATCAGCGAGCTGGAGGGTCCATGACTGGAACGAACTTACCAAGCCTGCGGGGCGAATACGGAACGGGAGGAGGCGCTAGGAGGAAAAAAACAAGTTTGTAGCTGTTCCTCTTCTTCCCTGGAGCCCGCTGCGTTGGTTGGGACCGAGCAGGTTGAACGGGATCGTCCGGTCGCGGAAGTTGAATAGATAGCGGACCGGGCGGCCCAGGAGCGAGAGTAAAAAGTAAGGAGGCAGAATCAGGGAAAGGAAATCGGAATGGACAGATAGTGTTGTAATCTTTGAGTCAACGGTCGTGCCGGGGTAAAATAAGGTACCGGTGGGCCGGCGACTCGCCGCTGGAGGAAAGGCTGGCGCGGGCCAAGACTGAAACCCTTCTCCCGTGCCGCCTTGAGGGATCTGGAGGCAAGTGAGAAACGACCTCTGTCCTCTAGCGGCACCTGAACTTTCCGTGGCTTGATCTGGGATGAACCGCTCAGAATGTGGGACAGGATGGGCCCGGATTTATTGTACCATCATCTTCTGAGTTTCCTTGTCTTCAGCCTCTTACCGCGTACGGAGAGCGGTAAAGTGGAACTTTTCGACCTGAATGCTGGTTTTGTCGTGCCAGGATTGATGCAGCGAGTCGTGAAAGGACCGCGGTGAATTATAGATGTCTCCCGGAGGACAGGGGGGCGAGCAGGAACAATAGTTAAAAGACCCCTCATACAATAGGACAAAAATAATAGACTTACTAAATCATACGTTAATATCTTACCTCCAGTAACGGCAGTAACTGCTTCCATGTCGTACTTCCTGGTATCTTCTTCTCGAGGAACGGAACAAAATAGTCTTTGAAACATATAGGGAAGTAGTCTTTGAAATATACAGGGAGGTGGTGCTTGGAACGTCGACTTCGGATGCCTCGATAGACGCCTCAAGAGGTCTGCAAAGAGCGGCGAGGAGCGATCCTTCTTGGAGTTTGATGTCGGATGAGTTCTTCTCTATATGCTATTTGTGAGATGGGCTCGTTCTGGATCTCAAGGGTTGACGTTGGGTGCAGATCCCAGTTGATGTCGTCCATCTTCACCTTCTACGGCTTCTTCCTCTCCTTCTCACCAATATCTTCAACTTACCAACTTCGAACCGCCGTACCTAGGAGCAGCCCGGAACGGCTCGGAGCTGTTGTCTCGGCGTTCGTCATAGGCATAGTGGCTTCATGCAAGGTGACATGGCACCGTGGACGACTGTGGCCTTACTCCAGAATCAAACCAGACCAGATCTTAAACTTACCTCTATTAACGAACTATTTGTTGGTATTACAGTCTCACGAAAATCGTCTAAAAGCATGGTCCTCCGGGAGGACGAAGAGAAAAACTTAGTAAGCGGAGCGAGGCCCGAGAGCCTAGGAGACGAACGAGGGCCCGAGTGCCCGGAGCAGGAATCCTCTTCTTAGGAAAATCATCTCATCAGTGGAACGAAGGAGCCTCCCTCTCGCCCCAAAGAGGATTGTCTTCCTGCCGTTGCTTACGGAGGGGGGGAGGGATGAGAGGCACCGGCTCCTGTCATCAAAAGAAACTTCATCAAAATTATCTTCTTAGTCAGGTCTCCGTTCCGGTTGTTGTCATGCCACTTGGGCCCGGAACGGTGACGGAAATACTTTATTATGGTGGACTCTCTCTCCGACATCTCTTTCTGAAATCTTTGAGTGTGTCGACGTGGTCGAAGACTGAACGTCTTGGTGCTGGGTTAACCACGAGGACATGTGCCATAAAAGTCAAACTTCAGTTCCTGTACGGAAAACGGACACCTCATCGACAATTAATGATTCTAGTCTTCTCAGACTTACCTTCACTCCAACTCCATCTCAAAGTTTCACTGTGATAAATAGCACGAACCCCGCGACGCCGTCTGCTGAAGCTTCCACTCTAAGCTTTAATGCATGAAGTTAAGTTCCTTTCCACATACAACGCCATTTTCTTCTTTGGGTACCTTGGCCTCTGGCTCGAACATGTTGTCCTTGCCAAACGTGAAAAAGTCACTGGAGGGCTCTGAATGCCGAGGCGACCGAGGGCGCGAAGCCTAAAGAGAACATTCTGTCTACAAAACTTCAGTCTTTCTTTAAAAACTCATCTTCAAATCATCATCATCATCTAAGAGAACGCAGAGAAGAGTAATAATAACGGGAGAACGAGGGGTCACGACCGACCGGGTGGGAGAATCACGACCGATTCTCTACCCAAAAACAACGGAGAACGTCTGGACGACGGAAGAACGGACCCAGGGTCGAGAGGACTAAGGGTCACGACCGGCCCTGGCCTCTGGGTGGGAGAGTCGCGACCGATTCTCCACCCGAACTAGGGGAGAACGTCTGGACGACGAAAAACCAAGGGAACGGGGGCACTGCGGGTCACGACCGACCCACGGCCCCGGGCAGGAGGACCACGACCGGTCCCTCTGCCCTAACGAGGGTAAAAGGCGAGGAAAAACGCGCCGAGGGGCTAAGTAAATAGAGCCCAGAGGAGAGGAGCGGGGGCGACGGGGTCACGACCGATCCCCAGTCCCGGGTGGGAGAGCCACGACCGGCTCGCTCATCCTAAGACGAGAAAAGAAGAGGAGGTGTAGAACGGGTCCTAATAGATCCAGGATAAGAACTCTGACGAAGATAAAAAGAGACTAGGATATATAAAACGAATTATATGAACTTTCACTAAGAAGAGAGAAAAACGAAGAACGAAGAAAAGAAGAGAAATAATGATTAGCCGGATAGGCCCCGGGGGCCCTCCGAAGTAGACCGGAGAGGACAGAGGGTGACACCTCCTCCTCTACCGATAAGGAGCGTAGGATTGAAATGTTTCTGGTTCTAGAGTATGTTCTGTTGTTGTAGTATGAACTGCTTTGAAAATTTTGTAAGACGTGTTTTCCCACCTTTCAAGAAGGTGCGGGAGGGTGTGATGAACGGCTATTCATCCAAAATACATAGAGGTCAAAATAATAGAAATAAGGTAATAGTAGAAATATATGTAAGAGAACGAAATATATGTAAGAGAACGAAATAGATGTAAAGGAACGAATATGTAATAATGAACGAAAGTATAGAAAGCCTGAAAAAGAGGCACGAATATGTAAAAGAACGAATATGTAAAGAACGAATATGTAAGGAACGAATATGTAAGGAACGAAAATGTAAAGGAACGAAACCCGGAAATATGTAAACCGGAAGTGAAATGTAAACCGGAAACGGAAAATATAAACCGGAAGTGACGTCAGTTGTAGGTCACGTGACCGAAAGCAGCCAATCAGGGCTGACCTCTAGAGTATATAAAGGGGCGGTGAGGCCCGAATAAACAGAGTTCTTTAACAGTTCTCCTGGTGTCCAGACGTGTCCTCTTTCCTGAAACAACCGCTAAAGATGAGCCGATTAGAGTAATTAACCAGAAGTTAGGACAAAACAGTCGAAGCTCGAGATAGGTAGTAGGAACACAGGGTAAGGGGCCCGACGGCCCGAAGAACGAGGAACGAGGGAACGGAGTAAGGCACGAAGGCCCGAAGTAGTCCCGGAAACCGAGGTGTAGTATGGCACGAAGACATGGGGAACGGAACGAAGGAACGAAGTCCGCGGGGACGAGGGCGCGGCATGCTCGGCCCCACGCTACCAAACAATAGGCGACCGTCGGCCCGTCGCCCCCGCGGACCGGAACTGAGGGGTGGACCGCCCGGTCGGGGTGAATGCTGGTCTGGGAGATAGAGCGAGACGAACCCCGGCCGACCCGTACCCCTACCATAATTTCCCTTCCCCGCAGTCCTCCGTTGACATCGAGTGCCGATTCCCGACCGATTCGCTCAGCCCCCCCTCGTGCGCGAGGCACGACTCTAGAAACACATCTCGGTTCTTGGCCCGGATTCCCCGTCCGCCCCGAGACCCGAACAACCCCCACGTTCCTCTGTTGTAAGAATCGGCAACCCCGACTTACCAGAGAACGTCACACAAGCAAAAACCAAAAGCTGGTTAAATAATGTGTATTCACATTAGCCTAATTAAGGAACATACATTTCTCATTTCAATTGTATAATCAGCATCGACAGATGCACCCTTTTCAATGCGGAATCATTTTTCCA
Organism: Lepidonotus clava; assembly: GCA_936440205.1. Lineage (NCBI taxonomy): Eukaryota > Metazoa > Annelida > Polychaeta > Phyllodocida > Polynoidae > Lepidonotus > Lepidonotus clava. The sequence continues at coordinate 47,219,256 of OW387140.1, read as the reverse complement.
GCTTATCCCTGATGGAGAGTGAGGAAGTTCCAATTAATTACCATTAACGTACATCTAGGATGAATTTTCCTACATTATCCTTCAGAAAAAATACAGCGCATATACTTTGCAAATTTATATAATACTGTTCTTTGATAATCTGGCAACAAAGGAAAGTTCTGTCCAAGGAGACAAGCTGTTCCGACCAGTTCCCACGGCTCCTCAATGAAATCTCCAGATCTGGTTTCAAATCACAAATGATTGAATCACGATATGTGATAAGACAGCATCACGTATACGTAATCTGGTCCTCCTATGACACAAGAGGGGGCTAGTATTTCTACAACACCTACAAGGGCTGCATGCATCTGGTTTATCTCGGGAAATATGACTTGTCTTTATTGTTCAGACGTTCCGTAACTTGTGAGGTTAGGTAAGGGGACCACGCCCCCTAGTGGGAATACGGGGAATATGGTACGACATATGGGGTTTCTCCAATGAACGGTCATATTGCCATTGTCATGCACTAAATGAATTGGTGTCATGTTACTTCTGTGGAACATTTTATACACCCTTCTTTTTAAAAGTGGCGCCCCCTCTTGGCAGAAATATGAACCCTGGTGAGGGTAGTGCAGTCCAATTTAGACCAATATTCCAAGCCTGAGAATTCTAGGTGTCATAAGCTTAGGGCGTTGTGTACGTGGTCAGGAACTATTTTGAAGATTTTCGGGTATTACGTAAACTCATTTTGAAGTAGTCCTATCACATTTATAAACCATTTAATCTCATTTTGTGCAGTTTTTGTACAGAACAACTCCGACACGGATTCCTCTCGTAGGAGTAATCACAAATTGAAAAGTATAACTGGTATTTTTTTTTCAGAATGGACGGCCAAAGTACAAAATCTATTGCTGTACTATTTGATCAGTGATGTGGATTTTTGACGTTGTCTGCGCTATCGTAGGATTGATGATTTGTGAACCTAACTTAGCAGAGGAAGGAGCTTCAAGAGATCGCTTTGAGGGAGAGGGTGCAATTTTAAATGAATTCACACAGTGCTTTGACCTTTTGCTACCTGTATAAATAGGCCTACTTTCCCAATTCTTAATTCCACCATATTTGAAAACGTTATGTATACCCCTAACTAGTTTTTTCTTCTGATTTTGTAGAGAAAGCTTTAATAGATGTGCTAGAGTTCTCTATTGTTTACATTTCCAGACACTGCTAGGAGGTTATACAAGGGAATGTGTCCTCTTTTACCTGAAAGACTACTTATTTCTCACACTGCTCAAATCGTCATGTTATTTTGATTTTCAGAGGTGCATTGACATTAGCACGATGGCGGCCAACAATGCGAGCCTGGCCTTCATTAGAAACCTAACAGACAGACTGAACCTCACAAGGAGCCGCGTATCAAAGTGGTTCGAGGACGATGGCTCTATGGAGCAGATCTTCGTCTGCTCTTTTATCTGGGCCCCGATGGCCTTGGTGCTCGGCCTCATCCTCTTCTACTGCAACAGGAAAATGAGACAAAATGGGTTCCTCTTATTCAAACCGCCAATAAATTGGGTTTCTTAATGCAATTCAGGCAGACGCAGTTCCAAGTTTTCCAGTATTTTATGCACCTGCAGGCTAATTTTGGCATATGTTGAAGACAAAAACATGGAAAACCAATAGAAAAAAATGCATCTTATGGCAATATAAAAATATGTAATGAAAATATTTTGAAATTAACTTCAGAGATTGAAGTACATATGGTAACAAAAAGAAAAAGTACATAATTCTACCTTCAAACAAAGGAAAATGGCAAAGATGACTAATTATAATATGTTTAAGTCTTGCAACAGGAAATGGACTTGTTGACATATTTCCCACAATGCACCTTGATTTAGCCTGCAGGTATGCCAAAATACTAATAACCAGAGAACCGCGTCTGGGAGAATTGCATTATGCCTGATATCGTTAATTTGCATGCATTTTAAATTTCTTGAAATCTACCCTATTTGGAAATAGTATGTGTACCCCTAATCTGTATTTTTCTTTTGAATTAGCAGAGAAAAGCTTCATGGCTTCCCGAGCAGGGCCTACTATAACACTACTGTTTACCTTTCTTGACTAAGATAGGATATTAAATTAGGCAATATCATCTCTGTAACTCTTTTAAGTGGTAGACTACAAATCTCTCAGTGTTGAAATTGTCATCTTCTTTCTATTTCAGAGCTGCATTGATATAACCACAAAGCACAATGGCGGCCGACAACGCAAGCCTCGCCTACATTAGAAACCTAACAGAAAAACTGAACCTCACGAGGAGCCGCGTATCAAAGTGGTACGAGGATGACGGCTCTATGGAGTGGATCTTCGTCTGCTCATTCATCTGGGCCCTGATGGCCTCGGTGCTCGGCCTCGTCCTCTTCTCCTGCAACAGGAAATTAAGACAGAACCGATCCAGCTTGCTCTCCCTCACCCTCCTCATCAGTGTCTTAATAAATGAGATATTCCTATCAGTGACTCTCATCTACCACGATGCCATTGGGATTCCAAGACATTGGACATTTGGGGTGGACTACTGCAGGTTTGTCATTCTGGCGCAAACCTTCTCGGTGTCGCTGCAGTCGTTCACGATATTACTGGTGACCGTGGATTCCTGGTTCCAGGCCTTTTCGCCTGTGCGATACAATGACTACTTGGCCTCAAAGCGCATATTCACCGGGCTACTGATCAGTCCCTGGTTCCTATCCATAATGGGGATACTAGTCATAACTCTGCCAGTCAGCCCAGAGGTTGGAAGGCTCATGACGTATAACAACCAAACCTTCTGCTTCCTGGACATAAAACGAGGGGTGTATCGGGTCTGGGTGACCGCTTTCGTCATTTACAACTTCCTACTTCCGGCCCTAGCCAGCTTCCTCTTGTCATGCGCACTGGTGTTCATGTTGTGTCGCCGCCTCTCCATGTACCAGTCCTTCTCAGGGGATGCTGGGGGAGCCGCCATTATGACGTCATCCAACCCAAACCACGCAGAGTCTCGTGTGAAGCACGTGATTGTCTCTACATTTATCATGAACGTGCTGTTTGTCTGCTTATCGGGCCCCTTCGTCTGGAGCAGAATCACCAAGGACTACTCCATCTACAGGTAGGTACATTACATTCCACCAGTTTATCCATCAAAAAGGTTCCCCTGATTTCGAGGTTAAAACTGTGACCAAGTTTTTCACATGTAAAATGAAGATATAAGATCAAGAACATATTCGATGAACCTGTAAGAATATTTATCTACATTATTTTCCCTTCAAAATGATATATAGCTTTGGTTTGTAATTTGCCCTCAAGCTGCACAGTGAGCCTTCTAAATACACATGTCATTTTGACAGGGCAAAGCCACAGTACCATGACTTTGTATAACTGGCTGTAACTCTTGAACCAATGTAGATAGAGATATATTTCAAGAAGCATATTAAACAGCTCATTTTTGTTCCTTTACTTGTGACATGGCGATAGTTAAGAGTGCTAGCTAGATATTATAAATGTCATATTACATGAGGTATTGTACAATAACAGGACACATATAATCATTTCACTTTGAATGTGCCATTAGAGTTGCATTTTGGTGAATTTACAAGTAAATAAGAACAAACAAACTAACAGGAGTTTACAGAAACTGTTAAGGTTTTTGAGTTGTTTCTTGTGTCCCAAATCTATATAGACACCAAATCTGGCTGATAATACGATCCTCAATATTTTTTGAGCATTTTTCAATGTAAATGTAATTTTTGTGTAATATACCATCAACAGGGAGTCCCGGATCGTCTTCCGCGTCTACTGGTGCCTCCTTCCGGTCGTCTGGCTCATGCTCCAACCGGAACTGGTCGCCGTCGTCACTTCCGGTTTGCGGCGGTGCTGGCGGATGGGGCCCCGCGCGACCCTCTCGTCCTTCCGGTCGGGAGGGGAGGAGGAGGGGAGTCGGATTAGGGAGTATAACGTGGGGAAGGGGGAGGGGGTCGAGAATGGGGCGGTAGGCTTATAAGGGGGGTGAAGACCCCTCATACAGAAAAAGGGGTCTAGACCCCTTATACACAGAAAAAGAACCTGCATTGTATAGGGTAGGGCCTCTGTTATCCCTGCTCCATAGAATCACATTGGTGACATCCCAGGAGAAGGGGGAGGGGTGGGAGAACGGGGCGGTAAGGGGGTACGAACCCCTGATACACACTAAAGGGGGTCTTGACCCCTCATACACAGAAAAAAGACAGGACATGTATTCTATAGGGTAGGGCCTCTGTCATGCCTGCCTCATAGGACCACATTGGTGACCTCCCAGGAGACTGAGGAGGTCAAGGCCCTTTTGCCCATACACAAATAACGGACCCTGTATTCTTTTGAGGTAGGGAAGGGCTAGGCCTATGTCTGACCCATTGAAGTACATAGATGACCCCACAGTGGACTGGTATTTACCCTGTAGGCCTATATATATATATGTACATAATGTGGACAAGGGATCTCTATGGAGAATGTCCCAGGACCCTGGTATACTGGAGAGTAGGCCTTTGCTGGGGCCAGAACCCACCCTGAACGAATACTGTTAATGTACATAGGACTACATAACATTTCATAAGTGAAGGAAGCCCCGGGTAGGAAGCACATCTTGCAATATTAAAGCTCTTGGCTCAAGAGACTGCCTCAGGATGGAGCTGCATGGTTATGAGCCTAAAGCCTGGTCCCCACAGGGTGATTAGTTTGCAAAAATATTACGGCGACCACCGCGAAAATAGGTGGTTTAGTCGGCCAGCGACTTAGCATACACTGGTGCCTTGATGTCTGGCGATTAAACCACTAGTCGCCGTGGTTTTTGGGCAAAATATTCGACATGTTTAATATTTCTCTCTAGTTGCCGGCGTTTAAGGCAGTTAATCGGTGGGTAGGGCGACTTGTGGGTCCTCTAGTCACCGGCAGTTTCATAGCAAGAGCGTCCCAACGTGGGGATTAATTTTTTAGTAGCCCGGTGACTAGTTAGTCGGCCGGCGACCAACATTTCATCCTTGGTCGCCGGGGAAAGGCACTAATCGCCGCCGTTAGTCGGCCAAGTGGGGACGCGGCTTATGCCTGGTCCCCACATGGCGACTAAACCCCGGCGATTAGTGCATTTCAGACACATTGGTCGCCCACCTCGTCTACTAACTCCCCTAATCGCCGGCGACGAGTGGAAAATATTAAACATGTCAAATATTTTGCCCACAAACCACGGCGACTAACAGTTTGGTCGCCAGACATCGCGGCGCCAGTGTCTCCTTGGTCGCCGGGCTACTAAGTACCTTGGTCGGCCGACGACCAAGAAAATCTAGTCGCTCAAGTGGGGACCAGGCTTTAATGGTGTAGGAATATTCAGTGGCTGGTGGCCAGATATATATTCACCTACAAGCAAAACTGAGGACCTTAATGCGGATTATTGATGAATGGATTTCTGCCGACCATTGTGTGAGTGGTCTGCATTGGCCTAAAAGAAGCTGACACATGGGCGACTTGAGGCGCGATATGAGTACTCTACCGCATATGGGAGATTCGCACTGGGCTCGGCCATGTTGTGGTATAGGTGGACAAGGGGACACTCCTCATTGGTTGGGAGATCGTGCTTGACCACCCACATGAAAAGTGACGCATGTCTGACACATGTGCGATTCATGCGTGACGCATGCGCAATGCATGCATGAACGTGGATTCGCGAATGCAGTATAGGAGGATGTTGCGGAAAGTTACACACAGGAGCAATATGATTGTTTATTGCACATTGCCAAGGCATATCAAGGTTTACAGGAGCTATCGCCCCTTTGACCTAAGGATTTGCCACTTGTTTATGTAGTCAAGGGAGATGGACAATTGCCAAGCGACCCGTAGAACGCTGCAGAACTGCCATCGCCATCCCTGGGATTGCCCTCGAATATAGAAGTTGTGACACAAGTTGTGACACAATTAAAGGGGATTTGAACATGCAACTGACTTATAACCATGTAAACTGACAGAATTCCATTGACATTCCCATCCTTTCATCGATGACTTGGAGATAGGCCTATAGGGCCCGATTATACGTATAGGCCTCATGTATGACATATCTACTCTGTAATTCAGTAATGTCCTTGCTAGGGAGGCAACATGCATACCCTGACAAAAATCACTTGAGGAACAGTTGGGATGAAACAGGAATACTTGAAAAAAAACTGAGTTATGTCCTTAGATATTAGCCTTCATTACGGTTGGGATCGACTAGTCACAGACTACTGGTAGAAGTCATAGTAACAGCTCCGTTGGACTTACTAGGTTTTGCTGACCAGCATGACTTTATTGAAGGGACGTCAAAGGACATCACAACACCCAATTGTACTACATGGTTATCATGCAGTTCGAGCAAGTAGTAAAAGGAGGTACTGGATTCCCTTGCAAATTCCAACATCTTAAGCCTGGTCCCCACTTGGGCGACTAGATTTCCTTGGTCGGCGGACTACTAAGGTTGTTAATCGCCCGGTGACCAACTCCACACTGGCGCCGTGATGTCTGGCGATCAATCCACTAGTCGCCCTGGGTTTGGGGCAAAATATTTGACATGTTTAATATCTTTCTATGCCTGCCAGTGAAAAGTTAATCGCCGGGTGACCAACTAATGTTTTGTCTCGTCGTCCGGCGATTAACTACAAGAGCGTCCCAACGTGGGGATTAACTTTTTTTTTCACCGGTGACTTAGTTAGTCGCCCGACGATGTACCTTTTCCTTAATCGTCCGGCGACTAACGTTAGTTGCCGTCATTGGTCGCCCAAGTGGGGACGCGGCATTAATCTACGCAAACTAAAGACAGTGATTCATGGTTTCACGCTATTGCTGCTTTGGAAATCGCACGGAATGAAATGATCGTTCTAATGTGTCCATTGTAAAATGATATAAATCATGTATTGATACCAAATGAAATCATGTAAATGTTATATCTTAATATATCGATATGTATAAGAAAAACACCGTAGGGGGGAAAGCCATAACGTTAATCATATATGTATGTTTTATAAAGTTATAATAATAATTGTGGCAAACTGTATTCTGAGCATGAATATCGGGTCATATCGATTGCGATTACGTGATTTACATAATGATGATAACCACACACTTATCATATCGAGCCAAACCAATACTCATTTTTTATGTGACATACAATAGTGATGGGTTGGACTCGAAGAGTGTAAGTTTTCTTTTTCTTTTTATGAAAAAAAAAGACTGAGTTTGATAAATCTTCCTCCGAGGCCAGGTTAAAAACCTTTTTTCTTTTTAATTATAATAGGGAAATAACAGGTCCCCCTTACATTGCTTTTGGTTCCTGTACCCCATTGTATATAACTCTACAACGATAGGACAACCGTTGGTGCCTTAAAACGCCTGATATCTCTGTCAACTTTTATTTATACATAAAAACCTGAGGCATACCTCTGAGTGTTACTATATATAATGTTCTGAAACATATCACTTTGTCAGATATTTTTTTGTGCACGTATATTACATTATGGCATTTTACTAAAGAAAAACCCAGCCTATGAAAGGGGAAGGTTGGTCCTAAGAGCTATCTATTGTCGAATTTAAGACATGGCCATTGGGTTGCATTTAATGTTGGGGTCTCCTTTTATAATGCTCAAAGATGTAGAATTGTTCATTGAAAATACAGAGGAAATCTAAGATAAAAAGATACTTTACATGGCTTTAATAATAGTTTTGTGCAATTTTGGGTTTCCTTGGCCTTCCTTCTCTAGAGAATTCTCAATAGTTATTGGTCTATAACTTACATTGATAACCACCTGTATGTTTGCATCTATATAGAAGCCTTCTGAACTTAAGATTAGTCTAGTCAGCACCTTCACATGTCATGTGGTGTGTTCATTCAACTATTACTTCACTTTTCAAGAAATGTTTTTTTATGAAGTTGTATACTGAATTTTATAGGCCAAATACAAATAATTTGTTGGGAAAAAGGAGAGTTGATACAAATACATGGAATAACTAAACCTAAATACATAGGGAAATAATATGTATAGACGTTGTGCAGATGTCATCACATGGTCCAAAATGGGATTGCTGCCATATTGGTTATGATCAATTCATAAACAATAGTATTCTCAATTTTGCAATATTTAGAACAAATGTTTATGTTATATTTGATGAAAACAAAGTCATTCAATCATAACCGATCATCCTTATTCCTTAGAATTTAGAATTTAAATTTATTACATAGCCACATGGTCATGATCACCAAAAAGTGATCACGTGAACCCATCTGCACAAGGTCTATAGAGTAAAGTTCCATGAAAAAAATGTTAATGATTTGCATTTCATTTATACTGGGAAATAATGTATCGACAATTTTCCCAAAATGCACTAGCCTGCAGGTAAATACAGGAAAAATTAATAGTGAACTGTGTTGGAAAAACTTGTATTCAAGCCCAAACGAATGTGTTTTGATACACTCATACTCTTAATAAATGTGAGATACTTTGTAAATAGTTATAGATTTTGTACAAGTGCCAATTAGATTTTACCATATTCTGTAGAAAATCACAGAAGATTAAATTTACTTACGGAATGACTGGACTTTAAATTCTTTCTATACTTCCACGTGCGTTACAGTTTTCCTTTTACACTTCCATATTCCACTATACACTATTAAACATTACTTGCTTTCACTTGTGTTCTTTAGAAGTATTGGATATCATTGGTATTGCTTCGAAAATATAATTGTAAATGAATTTGTAGAGGAAAAACAGTAAACATGAGATAACATTCTGTTAGAAAATCAGCCCAACAAACAATAAAAAGCACACAATTGAGGAATGAAGAGGAAAGCTGGTTTTATTCAAAACATTTATTATAAAGTTCAACATTTTTAGAAACTAGATAATAGTTTGACTATAAAACTATTCACCAAATCAAAATGACTGAACAATGTTTACATGCATATCAAAAATATCCTTACCACTAAACGGACTATAAAATAAAACTCTACGCCTATACTATAATCATATAAACTACATTTTATTAAAGTACACCTTAATCTCAATTTTTGGTTTTATAGCTATGCCATCAAACAGTAACTTTTAACAAGTTTTTAATCAGATCTGATGTGAGAATATTTCTGTTTATGGGCCATTTGCACAAAAACTAATCTTTGGTACCAATGTTACTAATGGCACTTTTAAAAATACAGTTTAATTAAGTGCCATTAGTGTCAAGTTTTCAGGATTTTTTTTAAAATGATGAAGCACTTCACAAAAGCACAAGTAAGAGTACAGATAAAATCTTTTGAATATGGAAGGCAAAGCGCCTAAATTAACAGCTCTTTCAGAATACCCAATTTTATCAAGTATGAAAATGTCCTTAGGAATACCAAGCAAAAGAAACTAACTTTACCTATTTCAGTTTAGTTTATTAGCAAAGGCACTTAAGCTCAGTTTACTGGTGTGAAGAACTGAGCTTAAGCCTGTTTCACACTCTAGACTTTATCGCCTTATGCCGAGGCATAGGCCTGTTTTGAAATAAAATCACACGCAAATTGGAACAGAATTGCAGAATTTTGATATAAACCATATCAAGACTTCTCAAGAAGTTTATTATTATGATTAAAGAGAAATGTAGGATTCTCTCAGTCATCACAACTGAATCAGAACAAAATTCTTATTACAATAATCATTCCAATACATAAGGCAACTGTTTTGACATTTAAAATCACCATAGATGTTTTAAGCTATTGTCCAGCAATTCTTGACCAATTCTGATATCATTCACATGCATTGCTGTTATAAGCCTTGCTTTAACTGGAAGAATCGTAAGGTGTGATCCAGGCTTTAGTTGCCTCAGCTCAGCTCAGTTCGCGAGCTTCAGGTTGTCGTGTACCCCGGGCAGCTCGCGGGGCAGCTCGATCACCGAGATCTTGTGGACCTCAGGGTAGGCGTGGGCTCGGAACACCTTCTGTTAGAAGAGAAAAGGCCAAATTTTAAAGAAATATTAGAAAAGAAAATGATTAAATGTTTGTCCCAACAGATGTAATGATATATAGATTGAATTCTATTAATGCTTATGAGGCCTGCCTTAACAAAGTTCGTTTCCAATGGACTGCTAGTCTGCATAGTCTTTGTTTACGTTTGCTATGCTTTCTTAAAATTTATCATTTTGTCGAAATCACTCTAATTAGAAAACAAACCTTTCCCCAGTTTTTGTTACGTCTCCTGACATAATAATTACTACTCAAATTAGAAAACAAAACCCTTCCCTAGTTTTTGGTCACTTCCTGAATAATGTATCATGATAATGTTATGTAGATCCAATTATGATGGGTCAATTGCATTAATTAACTACCATCAACTGGTGACTTTTGAATTCAGCAATTGTAATAGAAGCTAGCGACAAGGGAAGAATGGAGAGATCCAACTTGTCCCAGGATAATAAAATGTTTAAAAAAAATATTCAAACAGCATGTTAAATAAAGTTATTACACTGCAAGACTTTACAGTTCCCTTCCTCATGCTATACTTCTATGTTTAATAGTTATCCTTTCCTCAGTGTATGACGCCTCATACTGCAAACACCAATTAAAAACAATGATCTTTAAGTAATCCCATGTTTACACCCTAAACCGGAAGTGCCAATCTACTCAGCCAATTAGTCCCTGAGAGTCCTAATGAGTGACCTTGAGACTGACCTGAATGTTGGCGTCCTTGGCAGCGCGCGTCGCCAGCTTGTGCTTCTTGTACATGAACTGGAATGGAAAATTGTCAGTTGATTATTGCTTGCTTTATGCCCTAATTAACTGCCAGGGTCATATCAAGGCAGTGATGGTGATCGAATCTATGAGAAGGTAGAGACCATACCCCTACACTTTTACCGAGGTAGGTGTTCTCTAATGTGCCTGGTCCAATAGACAGGCACAAACAACAAGGGGAAAAGTCATCAGTCATTATATTAATCAGTGTAATTGTAAGTGCCTAATGGATGTTAAAATGTATGCCAATACATAATGACTGTAATCTAATAATTGCTCATACTGGTAATTGTGTTACTGAGGTTGAATTATATGACGCACCAGAAGAGCAAGAGAGCTGCTTCATTGACAAATTTACCAAGGACACACAACATGAAACTTTGACAGTCTTGGAATTTCCTTTTCAAAATTGACCAGGCGACATGACCATTTCTTAAATTCAACAGGTGATACTAGGTTCTACAAGTGACAAGCACATGGGACATATCATTTTTTTTAAACCGAAATACCATCCAGTCTTACTGTCAAGAGCCCCTTAGTTCCTGCATACACCATTGTCCCAGTGACTCTTGAGTTGCTGTCACTGCACCGTCACTGACCCTGTAGGACCTAGCACCACTTTGGGTGACTTGGCTCAGACCTAGCACCACTTTGGGGTGACTTGGCTAATTGTCTAAACAATACCGAGACGTTTGGCGTCGGTGTGTGGGACAATTACCGTGTTGGCCGTCACTCCTTGGCACAACACGCACCCAGGGCCAGCAGCCACCTAAGTACATGTGTCAAAGACTATATATCAGGGAGAATGGACATTTATATGAAAATTATTCTGAATTTAGAAAAGAAAATTAAGACTTTCAAGCTACATTATGCGAAAAATACCTTGTAGCTATCTTCATTAAAACAGCAATGAGAGTATTTTGTCTATGGGTGGGTTTCTTTGGATGCGCCGGCGTGCGCCGCTATCCCATAATATACCCACAATGCAATGCGCTGAACACCACCGCGTTGCATTGTGGGGAGATAATGAGATATATCATGGGATGGCAGTGCACGCCGGCGCATCCAAACAAACCCTCCCTATATCATGATTTGTTCTGTTTGTATTCTATCCTTTTTAACTATTTGTAGCTTGTCTATACCAATTATTACTTACTTTTAATGGGTTTACAGTCGCTGACCCTACATTTTTTTCAGGAGCCCACAGCTTAGCCCATAATCGTAATCAACAATTAGGTGTAAGTACGTTTGGTCACAGGCTTTATATCAGGAAGAACCTGATTGGAGTGAGTGATACCACTCTTATATTGTAACTTACAAAGGCAGTGATGGCAACTAAATGTCTTCACCCTTAGTCATTATTTAACTTACATAGGCAGTGATGGCCACCAGGACGATGAGCGCGGCGCCCCCTAGGATCATGATGACAACGACCAGCACATACTCCATACGGTTGTCAAGATGCATGTTGGCAAACTCAAACGTATGCACCACAGCTGAAATAAGAGAAGTGATTATCAAGACACATTCCAAACATGGGGTTTATACAATAGGTTTGTTTAGACCTTCCTTGCTAAAACAATGATATTGCAATATAGCATATACATATTTTCATAGCCAATTTTTAATAAATAACTCTCTTTTGAGAGCAAAATTGTAAAATGTTACCAAATAGTAAAACTGGAGATAATGCTGTCATGTGATAATGTCCACTACAGTAGCATTCAATGAATACTATATAGATAGAAGCATAACTGACTTTAAAAGTTTAAGGTATGTTGTCATGAAAACATGCTAAAAATCCTTATGATCCTACCTGGAGCAGAGTGGACCACAGGCTGTTCCTCCACCACCTTCTCCTTCTCAGCCTCCTGCTTGCCATCCTGCACCTCAGGCACCTTGACGGTCACCTCCTCCTCCTCAACCTCGGGCTGAACCACCTCTGGCTCCTTCTCCAGCTTCGGCTCGCTCTTTTCGGCCTCTTTCGGTCCAGCCTCCTCAGCGGGCAGGGATACTGTGGGTGGTGCAGGACTCTTCACTGTAAGAGAAGAATTTGTGGGACTTTTATTTAGATGAGAGATAATCATTAAAATTCAAAATAAATTCTGTCTCCTTTATTTTGAGAAAAGTTCAGCTGTGGTGTCTCTCAATTGTAAAGGGTGACATTATTCACACCACAGGTAGACAGAAAACTGGACCAAGAGAATAAACTATAAAATTTATGTATAAGACTCCTTTGAGCTGACCTTCTATGGTGTAGATTTTAGGCCTACTTAATTGCCTAAGTCAAGCTAGGACTTACAGATTAGGCAAATAATTGTATAATCAAATAGTGTACCTTTGAATTTAAAATAATATTCATCCAACTTTGAAAGTTAGACTGTGTAGATTAAGGTAACTCTATACAAGGTCAAGGGACTGATTGATCCAGAAAAATTGTACATTTGTAATGGTAATGTTATGCAAATGTTTTAAAGTAAAGAAAGACAACAATGGATTATCACACTATTTGTCCTAAGACCTGATTATCCTGTACTTAACTTCCCTTTTCAAGACATAAGCTTAAGTTGTGACTAGAATATGAATACCTACCCATGCACACATCATGGCACTGTTTGTAGCTTTCGAAGCGGTTCTCGTTGCCTCCGCAGCCGGTGTAGTAGAATACATCGCAGACGCCTCTCTTCTGGTCGTAGAACCAGCGGGGTACGCTCATCTGGTCAAAGCACAACCCTTCATTCACTGGCTTGCCACAAGCCAAGTTCTTCTCTCCTGGAGGAGCAACTGGAGGCAAGGGCTGCTGGTAGAACAATGGGCTCCATGGAGGGATGAAGTCTGTGGAAGGCGATTGCCACATCAGGTTGTCCATGGGATACATGGGTGGGTTGCTGTTGAACCTACTGGACATGGGCCCTGGTGGTGGAGGCTGGTTGTAGCTGTTGCTCTGCTGGTGGTAGTCTACTGAGTGGAATGGTCCATTGTTATAGGGCTGAGGGTTCTGGTGCATTGGCGATTCCATGTAGCTTGCGCGACGAGGTTCGGGCTCACTGAACATGTCTGAGAAGGGGCTTGAGCGATGGGGCAACCTGAAGGATGCCAGAGAAGAAAGAGGGCTGACGCGGTCACCATCATCCATGTTGTTCTTCCTTCCCTTTTTGGTAAAGAAGAGCTTCACAAAGGTCACTCCAGTAGCCTTTGCTCCCACTCGCTTCTTGTCCTTACTTGTGCGCTCTTGTCCATTAGTCCTTATGATGACCTTGGGCTTGCGTGGTCTCAAGCGCTTCAGGAAACGGAAGAAGATGTTGATTGGAGAAGGCAGTCTACCCTTCTTCTTCTGTTTCTTCACAACTTTGTTCTTAACCTCCTTCTTGTCTTCTTCTTCAGAGGATGAGGAATCAGAGGAAGAGGAAGAAGCATCTTCCTTACCGGTCACCTCAGAACTGGTGCGGACTGTTCCATGTGTGGCATGCCGAGGCCCATAGTTGTGATAGGTGTAATAGTGGTTCACAACTGGAACCCGATCCGTAGGGTTCTCTTGTTCATCCACCATCTTCCCTTCCACCTGCTCCTCCTCCTCTTCACTGCTTTCACTGGAAGAATCCTCCTCATTCTCCTCAACCTGCTCCTCTTTCTCCTCCTCCTCAGAGCTCTCACTCTTATCATCTTTCTCTTCTTCCTCCTTGTCCAGTTTGGCCATTTTGGCTTCTGGCTCTACATCATGTGGTGTGGTCATCACAATTGGCTTTGCTTCTGTTGGGGTAGATGTCATCACTACTGGTAGTGAGTTCTTCCTGCCTTGTCTGCGAAGGCCAAAGTATCTACGGTTGGTCTGAGGTGGTTTCGATTCTTCTTCTTCCTGTGATTCTTCTTCCTCTGTGGTAAAGGCAAGCACAGTTTTATTAAATGTTTTCATAACTGTGGGATTTGTCACCTTACACGTTTATCAATACATGTTATGTCAAGCACAAATTTATTTGTTTCAAAATGAAATATGTAAGTTGTATATGTGAACCTTAGACCAGCATTAACCATGTTAGTAGGGAAATAAAGGGTAAATATTATTCCAAATGATATCTTATTTAGGATTTTTGATAAGCATGTGATACTCTATTGAAAATAAATCTTTGAAAAAGAAAAATGCTATCAAATAGAGGAATTAAACTATGAATTTCCCATGAGTTCTGAAACTTTGTACCATTTCACTTGTGGCTTACCTTTGTCAGAGCTTGTGCATGTCTTCATACATTCCTCTTTGGTCTGGAAGCTGTTCTTGTTACCTTCACAGCCTCCAAAGATGAAGGTGAAGCACTCAGCTTTTCTGGGGTCGTAATACCAGCGACGGATATAGGCCTTGCAAGGGCCTGTCTCAGGGAACTGCATGCACACAGGGGCATCCTCAGGGTCTACGAAGACTCCACCACTCTCAGGGTAGCCTTCTGGACCATCCCTTTTTTCAGTTGGTTGATCTTTCTCCTCCTCTCCGGTCTCTTTTGGTTTCTCCACACCTTGGGCTTTCTTCGCTTCAACAGTTTTCAGAGTTGGGATTGTGATCTTGGGCAAGCCTTCAAAAATCTCTGTATCAGACATGAAGTCAGATGGGGAGACTGGGGGCTTCTCTGGTGTTGGCTGGGTTATCTTTGGTGTCTTCTGGGGGCTGCTGACCTTGTCAAAGATATCTTCATCTGCCATAAAGTTACTGTCTGATTTTGGTTTCTGGTCTTTGGGTTCCTCTTTGTAGTGTTGAACCTGGGGAGCTGGTCTCATGGGAGCCCTTGGTGGCTGCATATTGTTGTTCCCATTGTATTGATTCTTCTGGGGCCTTCTGTAATTGTTAAAGCCACCTTCTCTGTTCATAGGGTTGCTATTGCCATGTGGTGCACCATGGGAGTTCCTTGGAGGGAAGCCAACATTATGACCATATTGATTGTTATTGTTGTTGATGTTGGGATTCATTGGTCCTTGGCGCATTGGGGGACCATTTCGTGGTCTGTAGTTTGGATTGTTATGGCTACCATAGAGGGATCTTCCTTCTACAGCATCTTGATGAGGAGGTTCCACAGTCTCTGGGTCTACATTTTTTACGAAAGGAATCCTGACCCTGTTTCCTCCAATCCTAGGCTCTCCATAGATCTCATCAAGCTCATCACTATTTGCAGGAGATCCTGAAGTAGAAAAAGAGGACAGAAGAGAAGTGAACCAGTGTTGTGATTGGTGCGATATTAAAGAGGCATGGCGTTTGTGCCTGCGGCGTTGGCGGTGTTGGTTGTTGTTGTTAGTAACATGCTGAAGGTACTCAGGAGGGGGGCTATGGTCATCTTCAGGGGGTTCGTATTCAGATTGGAACATCCAGATGGACCGGCCAGCTGAACCATCAGGGGCTTCACGATAGATGCGGGCATACACATGTCGCCAGCCATTCTCACTTCGCTCATCTTTGATGGCCCTAAACCCACCAGCTATTATTTCTATCACCCAGCCACTACGCAACCGGAACCGCCTCAAAGCAGGATCCTTAGGAATACCTGGGAAAGCACCCCGGAATGGTTCAGGAGCAAAGCCTCTCTGGTTTACGAAAGGCTTTTTCTCCTGTCGGCCATCTTGTGGACTGTCAAATTCTTTATCCA
This sequence comes from Lepidonotus clava, assembly GCA_936440205.1. Lineage (NCBI taxonomy): Eukaryota > Metazoa > Annelida > Polychaeta > Phyllodocida > Polynoidae > Lepidonotus > Lepidonotus clava. The sequence continues at coordinate 47,202,873 of OW387140.1, read as the reverse complement.
CTGGGTATACTTCCTCATTATTCTCATTTGGGTCATACTCTTGCAGCTCTTTGGGGACCTCCACAGGGTGCACAGGTCCTTCACCATAAATATACATGTTGGGTGGAATATTAGAGGGACGGTCGCGATGGCGCCCATAGTAATACTCATCCTTTGGTGATCTAGGAGGGTGGTCTGGAGATTCATAATGATAATAGAATCCATTTTTCCTTTCTCGGTCTTTTACTAATTTTCTTCTTCTAGGACGATGTACCTGGTGCTGTACATGATCATGGCTCTCAATGTGTTCACGTCGCCGATCCTCTTCGGGCTCATATATGCGTCGGCCATGTTGTCTAGACTCTACGTATCTTTGTCGCTCAGGCAACTGATGTCTAGTTTCATCATAATTCAGATTGGTTATTTCTAGGTTATCCATTTCATGTTCATTGTAGTTATCCACAGCTGGCCAAAACTGTGGGCGCTCAATTTGAACTTCATCTTCTGACTGTTGTCTGTCTTGCTGGTTGAATCTCTTCCCATCATAATTTCTTTCTACAGTTTTGAAACGACCACGAACGCCATCCATCTTCAACAGTGCGCCAAACAAGCGGCGTTGGCGTTGCTTCTGACTTCGGGATCTCGGTTTATTTTGTTGAAAAGTATTTGGATGGGGCTGAGGAACAAATTGCACATGTTGATTGTTCGGAACAATGCGTCCCATCTGATCCATGTGGTCATGATAGAGGTTGTACAGCCTGTGTTCCTCGTACGGTTGGTAAGACCGAGCCCTCCTGTGATGAACATGGTTCTGAACCTTACGCTGTGGGTTGTGGACAAATGTAACTTGTTCGGTGTCTCTACCATGCAACATCATGCCCACATCATGAAGCACCTGTTCTGCTGTGCTCCTACTAGAGCCACCCTGCTTTTCACCATCTTGTTGAATGTTAGTATCAAAGCTATTACCTTCCTGGACATCATTGGACTGGAGGGACTCTCCTGTAAAGCGATAGGACCGAGGCTTAGCAGACTTTCCCTCGGGACTCTTGTACTTCTGTTCAGCCCCATCGTCCTCGGTCTTGTTGGAAAGGTCCACTGCAAGCACGATATGGTTGACTCAGGCCTCATGGTGATACAAGTGAGGGAACATCATCAGTCTGGGGTCAGGTAAGAGAATTTGCTTAAGGAAATCCTCTGATGCCCTTGAGGGCTAGCTTTTAGCAACTTCATGAGGTTGATTCTATAAGCCCTACTTGTTTGCTGTACAGCTCCTTTGAGATGCTTCATAGCTGCTTACATTTTGGCATCCTTATGGATCATTTCCAAATATTCCTGCATATTCCTGCATATCCCCATTTTCTGTTTATTTTCAATTTTCCTCAAGGGTTGAGCCAAGTTATCAATAAGGTATACCCTAATGTTAGTTTCATGCCAAACATTAGTACCATCCCACCATGTTAGTATGCATTGGCATGCATGTTATGTTAACTTGAATGCATGTTAAGACAAGCCATGCTAAAAGAGATGAAGATTACAATTTCTACTTATATTCTGAATATAATTTTAGTAACAGTACTGCACTTGATAAAGATATAATATTATTTAAAATTATTTGTCAACATGTATCTAGATTTTATAACTAGTGATACAATCTATGTACAATAAATAGGTCATATTAAGACCAGATAAATGAAAGAAAATTAAAGAATAAAGGTTGGTCAACATTGGATTCTAAAACATAAATACTCTTCATAAGATTTATGAAAGATATCAAGTGTTTATAAATTACGTTGCTTTAAAAGTGAAGCTATTTTGCTGGCTTCTCTCAATATTTTATTAGTAATGAGATTTAATTCAGTTATGAATTAAACCTCCATACTAATATCATTACAAACCTAAATCTTATCTTAAGGTAATTTGAATGGAAAATATAGAAAATATTAAGGAATGGTATAAATTAATAGTCTCAGATATTTGTTTCTAGATCTTTCTCTTTAGACAGACGCATCTCTCTTGAAACATTAATTTCTGGCTTATAACTTTAGAGTATGTATAGAATAACAATCTTTGTGATGGTTTCAACAGTGGCCTATCACAAAAACCAATCGTTTTTAGATGCCTAAAAACATATTTAAAAGTTGTAAATGAGCTGTAATTTCTACAATTTATAGATATCAAATGACCAATCATTAATCAGAATTTGGCTTATTATATAGATTAACAGAATACTATTTGATCAGGTAGAAAATATTTAAGAGAGATTTTTTCAGGAACAATTCCAGTACAATGTTGTCATTATTAAGCACATGAGCTTAAAGTGTTCTTAAAGGTGTCATGATTATGATTGATCATTGTGCAACAGCCACAGCTATATCTTAGAAACAAATACCTGATTCATTTGGAAATTCTTGTACCCAAATAAGTACTGAATACATTGAAATACCCAGATACCAAAATGTCCTAATACATTAAAAAAGGTATTTCAAAAATATATCTTTGCAAATACTATAGATTAAAAGTTGATTTCTGACAAGCAGTAGAATAAGAAGTTTGACATTGACTTTCATGTCATTACGAATTCACCACTTCTAAATTTTGGTAATGTGAATATGCAAAAAAAATCAAATATATATATATATAAATACAAATTTTTTAAGGTAAATCAACATCAAATAAAGATTTTGAGCAGCTATGATATTTCGGGCATCATAGATTACTAAAATTGTGGATTTTTTCAAAATATCAGTTTGAACCCAATCAAATTTATATGGAACCACCTCCAATTTACATGGGACCCTCCAGATCTATTCAGAACCCCATAAGATTAAGAACTGTGTATACCCCTGCTGTGGGTTATCAGTAACACATTTTTGGGACAACAGTTACCTGTGGATTTGATGCACCTGTCCATGCACTCCTTCCTTGTAGGGAAGCTGTTGACATTGGGGCAACCTCTGTGGGGGAAGACCTTACACGAGTCGGTGAACAGGTCATAGTACCACTGGAAGGTCACTGTTCCCCCACATCGACTTGTGTTTGGGGGTTCGTAACAGCGGGATGGGAGGTTCGGTCGGATTGACAGGTCACTGTTAACTCGTCCACCTTGGGCCTCTGCTCCTGCAATAGAAAAATATTAAACAGTTCTTAGATTTAGTTGTTTTTTGTGACTTTTTTAAAATTTATATAAATCTTAAGTTTTGTTCATAATTCTATCTTAAATCTAAATTTAAATCTAATGTCAATTTTTGCCAATAGTCCCACATAGATTGCAGTCAAATAGATTGGGCTTCTCAACCCTTAAACAAAAGGTTGTCACTAACCAGCAGGGCATCAGGATTGTGGCAACTAATTAGGAAAAACATGGTGATGCAATTAAATTTGGCATAGTTGATCCATCTATGATACAATGCCATTGTATGATGAGAAAATGTACTTATTTAGGAATTATGAGAACTTGCTGCACTCTTTTTTTTGAAGACTAATGAAATAAAGAGAAAGAATTAATACATTTTAAGAAATTGTTGCATGAGTTCTAAGAAGTTTAAGAAGAAGACGAGAAAGTTTGATTTGTATCTGAAAAGACTAATGACATAGAGAGTAAAGATATGCAAAATGTTAAATACAGGGGTGCAGATCAATCAAAGTGAAATTATAGAGGTTTATAAAATATATAAAGGCAGGGAATATTTGTATTCCCTCTCTACATGTTACAGTGGGACCTATAAATCTGACTTGGGAACTAATCAAAGAATATTGAAGTATTTCTTTATGTCTCCATTTGCTCATCAATAATCACACACAAAAAAAACTAGTTAATTTCCAAGGCAACTTACCTGTCTAATACCTAACTATTATCTATCTTGATTAAAGCCGAAGGTTGCAAAAAGTGTACTTGGTGACTGATTGTTGATCATGTACATAACAGCGTCAGTAAGGTTGAGAAAATAACATGATTAAGATAGTCACGTTTTGCTCAAATACCCAAAAACAAACTTCTCAGATTACTAATAACATTTTGCATGAAGCTTTGGCTGATCCCCAGTTTCTTGCTGTATTTGACACTTTTAGTCACCAGGTGGGAGCACTTACCTGTGGACATCACACATAAAGGCAGGCAAGTGTAGTTCACATGATAGGGGCCGTCCATAAATGATGTCATGCAAAATGGGGTAGGTGGGTGCGTTGAACAGTTTGACACTGCCTGAAATCGGCCCTTATTTTCATGTTTAAATCAGAGAATTTAGTGTGACAGGGGGTGGGGGTCCCGAAAGTACCCTGAAAAAGTGTGACATCATTTATGGACAGCCCCATTTGTACTTTATACTAGTCTTTGTACTAAAAAATACATTACTGCTGGTTATGAGATGTAAATCACTGCAGAAAGGATGAAGATGACTCATGACAGTGTATAATAAACATACAATACCATTATGGTCCACCATCTTTGTTTCAGCATAGAATCTATAGCCATGAAACCATGTTCACATTGCGCAATTAACCATATGCATGTAAGACTAAACAAAATCTAACTACCGAAACACTTGCTTTTACTTGCATGATGCAGTTACCAAATTTAAGGTGCACTTGCTGACTTTTCCTTTAGTTACTTGTAATTTTTGATACATTATACAGTAAGCAATAATAAATGTGTACTACCTTTAGTCAAGTATGCACTAAAACCACTTGGTGCAAATTAGTTATTCATTACGCACACAACATTGAGTGGTGTGTTTTGGAGGTAGTGAGTAAAGTTCGGCTTTACGAACCTATACTTTCCCTTACTATTTTTCTACATAATTCCGATGTTTGGTAAGTGAAACAGAAGAACCTTTGGGGACATGCTTAAGATGACCTAGCACCAATCGGTGGGCCGACTCAGTCAAATTTACCAAGTGGGTATTGGGCTTTAGGTTGGGGTGCTCTTTTTATAAGTAGGCCTTACAAGCAGATATTACATGAGGGTATCAAATTACGGATGATTGAAATGAACAATTTTGAGCCCCACACTCAGTACAAAATTTCAAGAACAACCAAATAGACAGTCTTAATTTAGGTTATATTTTGGAGAATGAATCGGTCTGACATAGGACTGGTCATATGACCCTCTGAAACTGACATCGCTTAATGCCAACCATTCCTAAATTCTTCCGGAAACTAGAGTAGATTCATGACCGCATGAAATAGGACATGATAAACATACAACGAGCTAATTTATCATAATTATTCTATTGTTATAGGCTGCGAGCCTAGGACCGACTTACCTAGTAGGAGGCAGAGGCCTAAAAACAGCACGGGCAGGCCCGGAGCAGACATAATTTCCTCTGAAAATAGAAGTCAGGTGTATGCATTTAGCCTGAGGTGATCATAAAGGACAACAATTACAGGTGGTCCCTGAATCAGGAATGGTCATTTGTACCACCTGGCAATAAATACTGCAGCCCAGAGGTCATAAGTAGGGATGGCATTGATGTATACCCAGCCGGAGGTGTGACGTTACAATAACGTTGCAGCAATGTTCTGTATTGGTTCTTGTTACGTTATTTTGATGGCTCCCAATAACGTTGCTGCAATGTACTGCTGTGACGTTGCACTGCAATGTTATTATAACATTCTGGTTATGTTCTTCAATCTAAAGACAATGTTATTATAATGTTCTGTCTTGGTTTCGTCCTAACCTCACCAAAAATAATGTTATAATAACGGTATAATTTGGTGAGGTTTCAACCTCACCATCAATAACATAATTGTTATGTACCCTCTTAGAAAGTAACAAACTGACTAAATAAGTATGGTTGCAGAACGTTTTTGTAACGTCACAAGCTGGCTGGGTAACATCATAAGTAACCATCTAAAACCATTGAAATAATGAATGTGGTTAAATAATTAAACCCCAAAAATACATAAGATTATAAAGAATATAATTAAAGATCATGTATAACATCACCAGCCACCGTCTAAAGCCGTCGAAACAACAAATGTGGTTCAATTATTACCCCTAAACATATATATAATAATTATTATATAGAATATGTTTATAGAGAAGCAATCTGTTGAAAGTATAAGAAATGTGAAAAAAATTCAAGATCTTATCAGCCATCTAAAACATTCGTTAGAAATCATAAGTACCAAAGTCCTTGACATAATTATATAGCCAACAATATAATGCAGGTCCTGGGTTTGAAGAATCCAATAGTATGATTGAAAGATCATAACTGCCTCAAATATGAGCAATTTGTTCATGATTCTATGATAGCATATCTTCTGTAGGGAAATTATGCTAGTGCAAGATAATTCGATATCTTTACATAATGATATGTCTTCTGAACCTCCCATAGCATAACGACTGGAGCTACTGTTATAATGGCAATGATACATAGGTATGATTATATATCAACAAGCTGAAATGACACAGGAATCTTTGATAAATATATTTTTTTCTTTATGGTCCTTAACAATGACCCAATATCTAACAGAAGAAAATATCAGCTGGCCCTACCCCCGTGGGCAATAAGCCCATCCCAGTATACATGAGCATCACATTTTATCATGAAATTACACAGCAATTTATTTCTGATTGAATCCCCAAAGATAAAAGTGTAAAACAAAATTAACCTTGGTGGTTTGGTTGTCAAATTGCTCCTAAAATTTCTAAAATGCAGCTTTATATATTGGCCTTTTCCCCATAGGAACCAATGTTAAAGCCGGTCAGCCCAACCTATAATGTCCGACCCTATTTTCCACAAAATGCAACATTTTGATTGGCTGGCAAACCTGCAGATCTGCCAATTGGTAAAATTAAAGAAATCATAATGTCTTGTCAGTACTTTGGGATATAGTAATTCTTAATTATTCCAGGAATTCCAACTCTAGGGGACAAGAATGGTTTATATGGTAATTTTGTCCAACCCTTGTCCAACCCTGGGATATACCAAATCTGGGATGGGCTTATTGGTAGGACAAAGAGTCATATCTATAGACAATAGGCTTAAAAGTAAAGAGTTTTTTTGCACTTCTTACAAAACGAAGTGCATGGACCTATCTATATGGAGGTCAGTTGAATATGTAATATGATATGGATATTACTACTCAGGTGTTTAGTAGGCAGGTCAAAGATTCAGATAGTAGGGCATGGTTCATACCATGTGAACATTCTCAATGCTGAAGATTGTGATACAAACCTATTTTCTATGAAAATGCTTGTTTTGGAAATGGAAAACGCACAATAAACAAGAAGAGGTTCAAATATCATTGTAAGTATTAACTGATTTTGCTGGGGACGTTTCATATAGAAATAAATTGAACATGGTTGTTGGAAGGTATCCTAGCGATGACACAGATGATAGACATAATGGTAAATGATTTTATGACCGGGGTAACAATTACTTTACTTCAGTTTCAATAACAGCTCTTAGTATTGGAAACTTTGACCCACTTTTGTTTGTTATTGTACAGGCACATTCCCAGGCAAGCAGTGACATAACAAGAACATTCTGTGACTGTACTTTTTTAGTTAATCTGAAACCTATCCAATCGTCACGTAACAATAATGTTGTTTTAGGTAAAGTTTGAACTTATCAAAAAAGAACGTTATAAAAACATTATATTTTGGTTGAGTTGTGATCTAACTAATAAAGAATGTTATAATAACATTATTATAACGTGAAAGAACGTTACAAGAACATCACAATAATGTTATATTGCGACGTTGCAATGTTAGGTTCTAAAGACGTCTTTGGATGCCATCAAAATAACGTAACAAGAACCAAAGCATGACTCACCAGAACGTTATAATAATGTTATTAGAACGTCATATTCTTGCTTGGGTTCAAACCATGGTCGTAAAAACTTATTAACCGTATGTAAAAAGTAGGCCTTCAAAATACCGTCAAAATACCTAGGATTACCTTAATTGCAGGCCTTATAACAATACTGACAGTTTTCCTAACAGTTACCAAAGTATTGACGTTCTGACAAAAAAAGTTCTGACAAAAAAATTAAAGCATTATATATATGCTTAAAGGGGGTCAAAACCAATATAATTGACAAAATTTTCAAAACTCAGATAAGTATAGAAATATGTTAAATGAGTCTAGTCAAGTTCAGTGGTAAAGTATTAGCTGTGAAAACTACTTCAACCCAAAGTAGAATTCCATGAGAGATGGTAATATTTCCATTTGTTTGTAAACAAACCCCATTTTTGCAGATCCATGTTAATTGAGTTAAACAAGGAAAATGTGTTTTTAATGATTTTCTACCATATTCCATGGTATAGATTTTAACATACGCTAGAAATAGGCTCAAGGAATGGGTTTCCATGATTATCTGAGTTTGGAAAATTTTGTTGAATTTATTGGCTTTGGCTCCCTTTGTCCTTAGGAAATTATTCTAAATTCATTTGCAACATGTAAACCAGGCTTAAACGAAATGCAATGGCACAGTATGAACACCTCACATATTATTCTGTATGCGCAGGTAGCTCTACGTGTCCCGTAGCCTGAATAACAATGCCTCCAGGCCTCCACCAATGACGTGTAAGCTGATACCAACATGGCCGACCTACCATGGTAGGACAATATGGCTTCTGCTGCTGTATTCTGAGTACTCTTATTGCCTATGGCCATTACTATCATAGTATCACTACATAATAACAACGAGCATACAAAATAAGAGAAGCAATTCATGCCGTTTCGTTGTGATCGAACGTCGTTGATCGTGGCACCCCCTACGAGAGTCCAAGCAACCAGGTCATCATGACGTTATAACGCGACGTTGTTTTCGGCGTTTTCGTGATGTCATATATAAACAAAGAGGCGGTAACGTCACGAAAACGCCGAAAATGACGTCGCGTTATAACGTCACGTCGTACCTGGTTGCACGGACTCTCGTAGGGGGCGCCACTATCGACGACGTCACGAAAATCATATAGGCAGCGGTCAGACTTGTATATCTTTGTGTAGCTATACTATTTTTGATAATAACAAGTGACAAACAACCAAGACTTTTCTTTTTAATCTAAGCACCTTCAGAAAGAACATACTCTAAGATTGAGGGGACATATAAGACTGAATGTAAACCCTCAATGACCTCAATGATTAAAATAGTAATTTGAATGAATGAAACAACTTATCCTACAACATCTCAGAATGTTTAAACTTTTTTATGTAGCTTACCTGAAACTCAAACGAAGCCTGGTGAGTGTTACAAATATGCTCTGGATCTGTTCAACAGATCTAGATCTTGATAAAGAACACATTTTCTGCCTATCGTCATGTATTGTTTTGAGAGTATCCCCAAATTTGATCTCAATACCAAACACTGTTATTGCGCCCTCCCATCATTGTCAAAACATCCGATAATTTGATCTCAATTGCAACATCGTAATTCATTGCCATTGTCCACAAAGGAACTCACTTAATTTAGTCCCTAATGATAGTGATTTGAAATGGGTACCACATGACAATTGTAGCAATTTCTGATAACAAGTGTGCTAGTTTCAAGTCATACTTGCGCACCTATCAATTTACCTGATCTCATTTCAGCAATGATACCATGTTTATGGCTAGTTTACACCATGAAGGTTACAAGGAATAAGTGAAAAACGTACCGTATTACTCAGCCATACCAACACATGTGTAGTGGACAAGGGAAACTTATAAAAATGGAAAACCAGTGAACCCAATATAAAATACAATTGAAAAAAAAAGAAAATTATTTGTGAACCTAATCTTGCAAGGTTGCACTAATTTAATAGTTGCTTCCCTAATATTCCCCCTACTTATATGAAATCATGAATGTCTGTTTAAGGCAGTCTACACTGAAAGCTGGTCCACACTTGGGTGACTAAATTACAAAAATCGGTGGCGACCAACATGGTTAGTCACCCGGCGACATACTAAACATTGGTGCTGTGATGTCTGGCGAATAAGCAACTAGTCGCTGCGGTTTTCTGGCAAAATAATTATTGGACATGTTTAGTATTTCTCCCATGCAGTTGCCGGCAATTAGTACGTGAATCGCCGGGCAGGTCAACTAATGTGACCTCTATTCGCCAGCAGTTTGATGGCAAGAGCGCCCCTTTTTTTGTATTTACGTTATATTTTCTTTCCCAATATTGTCCTCTGATTTCATCATAATCATCATTGTAACAGGACATATCATATGCATAAACCAGGCTTGACCAGACCTAGTTGGCGATCAGGAAGCTTCATTTGTTTTCATATCTTTTCATGAGAGGTTTAAATTATTCTCTCCCAATTTTCACTAAAATTATCATAACTAAATTTATTGTAACCTTTCATAACGCGTAAACTGGGCTCGACCAGACCTGATTGGTGATTTAGAAGGTTCATTTGTTTTCATATGTTTTCTAAAGGGTTTACATCATGCCTTCTCTCCCAATTTTCCCCTAACATTATTATAATCACCATCGTAACTTATCCTACACATCATCGTAACTTATCTTAACCTTTCGTAAAGCGTAAACCGGGCTTGACCAGACCTCGTTGATGAGGATGCTCGGAGGTTCATTTGTTCTCGCTGACCCTGTCTGACTCTAATGGCTGAATGGCATGTGAGCCATACAATGGCCATAAGTCATGGAAATGTGGTCAGCTGAATCCACAAGTAGGTAGCAGAAATTCCACATTCTATGAGTGTTAAAGTCTTACAAATGACCAATTTCTCTTAATAAAATGTATTATGTTCATGGTTACCGTTATTGCTCTTATTAGCATTTTGATGGTTTGCATTCCAGAGGTTCAATTGTTGCGTGACTCTATTCTTACTGCCCTATCTTACATCTGGAGCCTATTTAATAAAGAATTGCGGAGAATTTAATGAATGATTTTGTTTAATCTGTTAAAAGAGCTATATTTCTGTCCCCATTAGCTACTGAAATTTCTCTCTTTTAACGGCCATATTCCACTATGTTTTGCTAGTAGCTGGCACTCTACTAGCAGTGTTCACCACCACCGCAATTAAAGACAGGCACTACAAGGTGGAATATAGGGATTTCCTTGCATTGTTACTTCTGTTGTTACTTGCGGCGGGTCAATGCAAGTGCCATTGCAAATGATTTTTATATAAATTACTAGCAGTGGCAAAAAGTAACTGGTGCAATTGGTCCCCCACAGCATAGTGAAATATGGCCTTAAAATCACTCCAAACCCAACCCCAACCGCCCCAAACATGGCTGAAAGATCATGTAGTCACGTGAAGTCATTAATAAAGAGGGAAAAAAGAGCTACAGGAACTTCCTACAAACGACATTTTGGGGCCCCCTTAATAGTAATATATTTCCCATACGAGTCAATTTGCAATCCATCGCTACCTTTTCGTTGAGGACCCATGAATTTCTGTATAACTGTAAAAGTATGGAAGGCTGCCAGTTGGCTTCAGACTGTGAAATATAGGGTAATAATGTCCGAACCCAATGTAATGTCATACTTGGTGTTATGTGCAAAAACAACAGAAGAACGATAAAACCCATCTATTCCATGAGGGTTGGGGGTGATAGGATATCATTTTCAATATCATGTATTAGATACATGATATAATATCATGTATCTAATACATGATGTTGGAAGAGTTAAAAAGAGGGTAATGAGCGAAATATGACTAGGTGGCTCTAATCTCAAAAGACACAACCCAAAACACCAACCACACATGAACCTTCACTCACTGTGCACTGTTATTGGTATGATGCCCTAAAATTAATGGATTATGTGAACAACCCAGCCGACATCATTATTTACGTTCTTGTTGAGTTCTGTATTTGGTTCTTGTTACGTTCTGTTTTGGTTTCATCCTAACCTCACAAAAGAATAATGTTATAATACCATTCTAATTTGGTGAGGATTCAACCTTACCATCAATAATGTAATTGTTACGTGCCATCTTAGTAAAAAAAAACTGACTAAAAAAATATGGTGACAATGTTTCTGTTACTTCACAAGCTGGCCGGGAAACCTTTTTAATGGGTTTCCATCTTGATTTCAATGGATGACAATGTAACTTTGTTTTACCCCTCAAGCTCTTCAATGTCATTTTGTCCTTGCTTCTACTTCTTTTTTTCTTTTAATCATTTACATTGGTATTTAGGATAATATATTCAAGCGACTTGACAAGTTATGAAAAACCGTTGGACTCAGCTACACAAACGAACCTATAAAATGTCCCAGTATTAAGAGGCTCTTTCACACCTGTTTTAACTCAAAGATACGATTTTTTGAATAAGATATTTTGACTTTGATATGAAGGTATTTCTGTTATCTTATTCCTATCTTGTAAGCTATCATATAATTATATGAAACCTCAGTAAAACATGTCACCTATTTGAGACATTACAGTGGTCGAGAATAACTTAATTGGACATCAGGGCCGACGGGTCTTATATCCAAGTCTAAACCTGAAAATTCGTCAGCCATCCGGGCTGATTTTAATGTAATTTCCCTGAAAATTGTCGGCCCTGATACACAATTGTTGGCTATTGTCTGACAGGCAGGCGTTAGTCTCGAACACTGCATTATGATAATATTGCTGATGTTAAGCCAATGCTTTCTTTTAACAAGAGGAAATCGATCTGAAGGAGGTTTGAAGATGCTACATCCGATTCTCTATAATAATTAATCATTTCAATATTATATTCATGAGATGTATCTAGGTGTTACCATAGCCATGCATGTCGCATAAATTTTGAGAGGTCAATGAATTAATGTTGCAATTCACAGGAGTACAAGTGGCCTTGTGTCATTAGCAAAATCTACCTGAAATAAGTATGTGGTTAGAATTCAGAAGTCAAGGAGAATTTCACACCATTAATACCAAAATTGTGTTTCCAACATGTTGCATAATCAGATGAGACAACTTTTCACTGTTATAACTATAATTAAGAGCCACCTAACAACAGATTACATGAGCATAAAGGCCATATTCCACTATGCGATATTTGCTTGCAATACCATGAAAAGACGCAAGCAAACTGACACAAAATTGCTTACAGTAGATTACCTTATGGCAGAATATTATGTATTTACATCACTTACTTGCAGCACTTGCTTTCGGTACTTCCTAATTTATATATGTTTTCTATGGAATGCTTGGGTGGCAGATACCAACATGTTGGTATTAGAGCCGCAAATTGCTCGTGGCACCTAAAAATAGCAACTGCAAATTCTACCTACCGCAAAATGGAATATGGCCTGGAGTCAGAGGAGTCATCATAATGATGTCTAAATATTTTATCCGTAAAACCTGTAAAATCTGTAAATTCTCATCTTCCAGTTAGCACAGACAGTCTAGGCCTAGATTATCAGCCAATGTATTTTTGTATTTTTTTTTGTAAAACGAATTTATGGGAAAAGCGAATTTCATGAGAGTTGTTTTTATAGCTGCATGAAGCAGTAGACTGAAGCGCCTCTGGGTATGTAACGTGTACGTGATTTAAGAGAAATGATGGTTTTCTAATTTGTATGTCCTGCTTTTCTGTGGGAAGTGTTCAGGCTATTTCTCTAAATGTACAATTGGTACATGGACATCATAAATAGGGAGCATATTGCAGTCTGTAATGGGTCAGAAATGATGTGATATCTTTCCATATTGAATGCCAATTCTCCCTACGATGGATAGTTGATTTACAGTATCTTAAATACTTGCAGGCTAAAATACGATTGATTTTGTCGACATTTCCAAACAACTCAAGAAATATTAATGTATAGGGGTAATGATTTAAAAAAAACAATGATGGCTCGTTTTTCACAATTCTAATCTACAAATAATGATAGAATTCACGGAAATTTGTATACGAAAGCCCTGCAGGTAACATTTAAAAAGCTGGCTATCCGTGGTTATTAGAATTAATTACTTGATTTTGTTTAAGATTTCACAAATGGTTGTCTCTCAGATACATTTAGTTTTCCTGAATCGGTTCCGAACTTTGGTTTTCAAATAAAAAAGGTTTGGTGTCCAAAGTAAGATTTAACCTTCACATCAAAGTATGCCTTGGCAAAGCGGAGATTTTGGTCTAAATTCAGGTCAGAATGTAAATGGTTTTCATGTAACATGAGGTTATAATTCACATCATGTACAGTCATGCATGCTTGAGCGTACTTTATGAGTCTATGATCTGATGACGTGTATATTGCACGCACACTCCTCCTCATTGCCTATGATGTCATTAGAATGAATCTAGATTTATGTTTCAATCATATCCTTTCTCCAATTATATAATATGGGCCTAGGAACTTGAAGTGACACATCGCCACTGATGGACGTCAATAAGAGAGTTCAAATAAAAGTTGGCAAGCTGTCAATTTAAAACCAAACTGTTTTGTTTTGTAGATATGAAAGATTGGTAACATATATCATGCAACCTATATTTTGCCACATGTTTTGACAATAATCATGTTTAGGAAAGTATAAGGGAATTTTCCAAACTTGCCGTCAATGATCAGAAGAGAGGGACGAATCAGTGGAAGTGGGGAGAGGGGGTCCTGCCCCCCCCCCCCCTTTGGGTGGACTCCTAAACTACAAAAAAGGGGAAAATACTGAGGGTGGGTGCGCATTTCCGCACTGTTTTTAACCTATAGGTTGACCCCCCTTTGGGAAATCCTGAATCCGTTTCTGGTCTGTCTAGAACAAATGCATCTTTCTTGTGCATCTTTCTTGTATCGGGCCCTACCTGTCTCTACCTCTCACAATAACCGTATGCACATACCAGTCTCTAGCAATAAACGGAAGCATATCCAACATATTGCCATGACTACCTTGAAAAAGGAATCAACATATCAAAAGAAAAAAGTACTAATTCACTTTCCAATATGCACTGTACAGAAATAGACCTTTAATGACCTTTGAGCTTCGGAAATAGGGATGCTAAGGTAAATCAAAGGTAAAGGAAAGGTCCCATTTACAAAACCCAAACCTTTTCAGAATTAAGAAAAGTCACCTGGACAAATCCCTTTAAATGTCTAGTAAAGGCCACTCTTACATTGAATCAACCTAAATGTCAGTGAAATGTAAGAAAATGATTATTTTGGTTTATTTTTCCTCCAGATATAAAGTAAAAGTTCCTACCTGTAGTTGTCTCTGTGTGTCCTTACATGGTCCGAGGGGGACTCACTGGAGGAGGAGGAGGAGAGGACGTGGCACCTGGCTACAGGTGAGTCGTGGACGCCCAACGCCAGGTACGGGACAGGTACAGGGTCACAGGAAAGTGGGGAATATTTATGAATATTCACATTAACATTTGAATGTTTCACAGGATTGTCCTGAGATATACAGTGTCAATTTGGAGAGATCCACCATAATAAGTAAATATATGATAAACCTCAAATGGAATGATAAACTTTAAGCAGATGTATATATTACTATAATCATAAACTGTTTCTTCTAGCATTAAAAGGATTATGACAAATAAGAGAATATAAGGGAATATTATAAACTTTAAGCACATTTATTTGCTATAATCATAAACTATTTCTTCTAGTGTTAAAAGGATAAAGACTAAATTAATAGGGAAATGAAAGGGAAAAACCTATCTTGGAGGCCATTGGAAAAGCAGGTGAAGCAAAATCTTCCAAATGAAAATCAATACTTGGGCTTGAAAAACCAAGCACATACACAACTCCATTATTTATTAATACCACCAACAGATACATATCTTTTGGCCCATGGTGTAGGTGGTTTGGAGGCCGGCTTCAGAGGCAGATGCCCCCGGGGGTGACGGCGGTGTGGGCCGGTAGAGGGGGGAGGCGGCACCCGGGGACAGGGACGGGCTGGACGGGGGGGGGGGGGGGAGGGGGGGGAGCTACTAAAACAATGACAATGATGTTGTGGTGGCATATACATATATATACATATTTACTTCGTGGCTAGATTAATATAGAGTTGATTAAATAAAGGAAATAACAGGTGATTGGTTTGGACATTAATAAATAGGAATATTTATTTTTATCCCTACTAATTGCATTGACTTGAAAGAGTCAAAATCTGCCGCGATGTGTAGTGGATGGTGGTTGGAATGGGAATGATAATGGTTTTGTAATGCAGTTTTATATAGTCGAGCGTCAACAAATCCTCGTAACCATAGAAAGAGGGGCGCTGACATCAAGCCTCTCCGAAATAATAATTTTGATATAGGTATCACTATACAAAATAAATACATACATATATGTTTCATATGACAGTGTGTCTAGGTCTTAGACTCTTTTCTAGGAAAATACTTGTTTTCATGAATGTATTTTGATTGTTTAGTAGGAGAGGGATCTACTAATACAATCCCAGCCAACGTAACAGAAACGTTCTGCAACCATACTTTTTTAGTCAGTTTGTTACTTACTAAGATGGCACGTAACAATCACTTTATTGATGGTGAGTTTGAACCTCACCAAATTAGAATGTTATTATAACATTATTTTTTGGTGAGGTAGGAACGTTCTGTTTCAGTTGAAGAACATAAACAATATGTTATAATAACATTGCAGTGCAACGTCGCAGCAGTAGGTCGCAGCATTTTAATTGGGAGTCATCAAAAGAATGTAACAAGAACCAACACAGAACATTGCTGCAACGTTATTATAACGTCACACCTCCAGCTGGGATGACAATAATGTTGTAGTGGGATCCACAGATACATGTTTCATAATTATGACAGTGTGCCTAGATCTTAAACTCTTTTCTAGGAAAATACTAGTTTTCATGAATATAATTTGATTGTTTAGGAGGAGAGAGAGCTGTGATTCTGATGATACTAAAACAATGACAATAACGTTGTTGTAGGATATACAGATCATATGCCAGGTCTTATACTCTCTTCTAGGAAATTACTCGTTTTTATGAATGTATGTTGATTGTTCAACATTAATAGTGTTTAGTGCGCGCACTGTAAAAAAAAAACTGTATATTTTACGGTAGACTACTGGCAACTGTGGCTCCAGTAGAGTACGGTTAATTTGACGGTTGACCATATTTACTACACAGCCTAATACCACACTATGAGTTATATGGGACTATGTAACTTGATTACACATTTTACTCTGGTGTATTTTTTACATTTTCATTATACTTGCATGCAGCCATATTTCCTATATTATTATGACAGGCTGTATTTAACAATAGGCAAAGTGCAGCAAACCTGATGCCTTCCCAGGGAAGCATGTGAGGTTATTATAACATTGCTGCAATGTTCTGTTTGGTTCTGTATTGGTTCTGTTACATTATTTTCATGGCTCCCAATAACGTTGCTGCAACATACTGTTGTGACATTGCACTGCAACTTAATTATAATTTTCTGGTTATGTTCTTCAACCTAATCGAATGTTCTTATAATGTTCTGGTTTGGTTTCAACTTAACCTCACCAAAAATAACATTATAATAACGTTCTGATTTGGTGAGATTTCAACCTTTCCCTCAATAATGTAATTGTTAGGGGCCATCTTAGTAGGTAACAAACTGACTAAAAAAAGTATGGTTGCAGAATGTTTCTGTTACATTGCAACTTGTCTGGGCTCCTAATGTATCCCTTAGTACAACAACAAAAAGAGGCAACTCTTTAAATTGTTTGGAGACCTCATTAACGAGGGAATGATTATTCATGGTTGGAAATCGACTACATAGTACCGAGACCAACAAGAATGTATGGCATGAGATTTATAGCGATATGATTGACCTAGTTAGGATGATTATATTAACTCATGAATAGAAATCCATCAAATACTATTCCTATGCCTAACTGAAGGATATATAGTAGTAGACATATTTATTTTCCCTAACTTTTAAGATTATCATATCTCCTATCCCAGAGGTACATCTTACAAAGTATATTTTTCATGGAGTTGTCCCATAATGAAAATGATATTATTCAACAAATACCACACAACAAAATTAAATCACTACTGCAAGATAGGTCAGCTTCATAAATATACTCAAAGTATCCCTCTAAGACTGGTTATTACCACAATGATAGTCTAGTCACATATGTATGATGTGGTATAATAGTGTACTGTGAATCATAGTGAATGGTCCGGCCCAGTACAGATTCATTGTAACTCTGAAAATCTTTTTCCTTTTTTGTTTTTGTTTTTGAAATGAAAGATGACCTCTAGTATATATACAATGAAGAGGTCTAGAGGACAACTAGATGGAGAATAACAAACTAACATACATAAGACGTACCTTGGTCACATTCACTGTCATTATATAGGTTAACAGTGAATTTCCCTGCCAATAAAATTAAACAGGCCCATAACCAGGGGGATGGTGTGGGTGGCGGGTCACCCCCCCGCGAAGGAAATTTTTCCTAAAGTTCCACCTTTCAAAACTTAATGTAAAAACCCTAAAAAATTGTAGGAATAAAAGATGCAAAAGGAAGCCATAAATGTTACATACTACTTGAAGGAGAATACAAAATAAATTCTGAGGCACCTTTCTTATGACCCTGCGCAGTTCAGACCTACTGCGTAGCAGACCAAGGTGGTGAGAGCCTACCACCCTGGGTCAGGGCATTCATATAGGCTAACACAGGGACTATTTTGAACTTTTTGTCTAAATTTCATCAATACACTAATAAAAAAGGAAATTGATCATTTTAGCACTTATACTAGTATGCAAAAAGATTTGTCCTTTGCTACACATAATCTAGTTTCAAGATAAAAGTTGTAGTTTAGATACATAAAGGAATCTTTCAGCATAGTTTTACTTCTTTTTTTGGGAAGGAGGTCAACTCTCAAAACAAGTTAATTACAGGTACTCACCAAGGAAGATTGTTTTGGATCTCAGTAATCACATCCATAAGTACCTCTACTGCCCCTCCTCTTTCACATACACATTCCACACTCTGCTAGTAATTCACCCTACAATAGATAGCTGATTTTCAATATTTTAAGCACCTGCAGGTAAATTTTGACTGATTTTGTCGACAAAAACACAGGGAAATCCATAGAAAATATACCAATATTTTGTTCTACATCCACATCTAAAGAATGACTTTTCAAACAAACTTCAAAAATAATAAACATTATATGGAAACAAAATGAAAAAATAGTTGATGTTCACTATGGTTCATATTTCTGCTAAGAGGGGGCACCACTTCCTCACTTCCATAGTGTTTCTTTATCTCTCTCCTCACAGGGTGATGGGTGCATGTGAAATGTTGTCGTCAACTAGACAATGCCTGACCCAAACCAAGGTAGCAGTAGGCGGCAGGTGGTGAGCCCGTATCCTCACTGAGACCACTGGCACCAGGCGGTAGAGGGCGATGCAGTAGCGCCCCCTGTGCCCCCTGACGGGGGTTGGGGTTGGGTTATCGTCATCAGGTCTCTCTTCTGTAACATCATTGTTGATGGCCTCTGCTTCTCATTTGGTTTTTTCTACCCAGAGTTCCTCAGCTACTTCCGGGAGAGCAGAGGAAAGACGGCCATTGTGGGTTCGCTGATTCCTGGCATGTACCTCGGAACAGGCGAGTATACACCTTTCTTATGACCATGCGCAGTGCAGACCTACTGTGTAGCAGATCAAGGTGGTGGGAGCCCACCCACCTGGGTCAGTGCATTTCATATAGGCTAACACAGGAACCATCTGGAAATTTTTGTCTAAATCTCATTAACAAAAAAGCAAACTGATGATTTTTTCAGCACTCATAGGGGCCTATTAGTATGCAAAAACATTTGTCCTTTGCTACAGGTAACCTAGTTTCATGATAAAAGTTGCAGTTTAGATACATTAAGGAATCTTTCAGCATAGCTTTACTTTTTATTTAGCAGGAGGTCAACTCTAAAAACAAGTTAATTACAAATACTCACCAAGAGGGACTATTTTGGATCTCAGTCACTACAACTACACTACCCCTTCTCTCCCTCCCCTTACACATACACATTGCACATATTGCTAGTAATTACAGACCGTTGACTACCTAAGTGGGTACCAATTCTCACTGCACTCTGCACCAGGCTTTGTGGTCCTAGCTGCAGACTGAACTGGACAGCACTCCCTCACTAGGGTTCATATTTCTGCTAAGAGGGGGCGCCACCCTTAATAAGAAGGATGTATAACAAGTCAACAGGTGGGTTTGATTGGATGTGCCGGCATGTGCCGTTATCCCATAATTTTCCAATAATGCAACACAGCGGATCCGGAAATCAATGATAAAAGATTATGATTTCCGGATCCACCACGTTGCATTATTGGAAAATTATGGTATAGCGGCACGCGCTGGTGCATCCTATCGAACCCACCTTATATTTGGGATTTATTGCAACAAGTGATTTGGTGCGTAAGATCTGATCGTGAGATATTCAGCCTTGATGGGCAAAATGTTGCTGCCCAATGAAGTCTACATGTGGCCCCATTCAATTCCAATTACTAGAATGATTACAAGGACACTTACGGTAATCATGAACACCTTGTAGAATGACCTTTGATGTCAGATGTACATAATGACCTACTGAATGACCACACTGTCCCGTTCGGTATAGTAAGCATGATATTGTGCCTTTTGTCAATGATATCACACTGTTTTTCTCACGTACTAGATTTTGTGCTTAGGTAATCCTAAAGTCAATTATCTAAACTTTAAAGGAAAACTTGCACATAAATTCACAAAATGTTATTTTTTGTGTAATAACCTTGACATAGGTATTCTGAAAATATGTCAAAAGTAAAAGTTTGAAAATGTTGATGTCTAAGGGAGATATTCAGGAAAAGAATATATTGTTGGGAATTCCCTGAATGTTGAGCTGCTCAGTACTCCCCTTGCTACGTCACAGCTATGGGAATTCACTCTAAATTAATTCTGGGCTTCCCTGAATAATAAATGGTTGTAGATGAATATATATTTTAATTTATTATGAGGTGCATTGGGCCAAATATTTATAATATGGGTTAGAGAGTATGACAATTATTATAAATTCTACAGGGATGGGGATTCCCTTCTAAGGGCAGATGGGTTTCCCCAGGAACTCCCCTTGCTACATCATTAATTAGGGGATTCCCTAAAAAAATGACATAAAATACAAGATTTTTAATGTCCCATAACTTTGTGAAAACTAGGAATTTTCCTTTGACTTTGCGTACATTGGTAGTGCAGGTTGTATATAGCCCCCTGAATTGAATTCATTGAAAAATAACTGTCCTGAAGTTATGTGCAAGCTTTCCTTTAAATAATATATAGGTAACAGCTGGAACGTAAGATCAAGTTGGTAAGATCACAAGTCTCAAACATCGCCACGTAAAAGATCTTAGAGTTAAAACAGGTGTGGAACACTCCCATTGCCATCAATCTCAGTTCATATTTT
The DNA here is from genome assembly GCA_936440205.1 of Lepidonotus clava. Taxonomy (NCBI): domain Eukaryota; kingdom Metazoa; phylum Annelida; class Polychaeta; order Phyllodocida; family Polynoidae; genus Lepidonotus; species Lepidonotus clava. The sequence continues at coordinate 47,181,603 of OW387140.1, read as the reverse complement.
GCCTATTATTGACTATGCAGACTTTATGATTGAGAGTGCACCTAAAACTTGTTAAAATCTGAAAAATCTTCAGAATAAAGCGGTTAAATACATTGAGAATAAACTACATCCAGATGAGAACATTGACGAACTGTATGTCCGGTATAATGTTCAAAATTTAAACCTCAGGTGGAGAGAGCATATTTCCAGTTTGATGTATCGGAGGAGCAAATCTCAAAAAGAACTGAATCTGGAACACCGACGGGTACTTTTAAGAAGTAAAGTAAAATTCAAAAAGAAAAATCTACATACGTATGAGTTGTACCTAAAAAGCCCACTATCTAGATGTGTCAGGGTATGGGAAATGTTGAATGTGAACACTTAGAAAGCCATGAAGCTGTCAATAAAATCATATTTAAAAAGACAAAAAAGCATGTATGGCTTAAGGAACACCCTATAAGCATAGGGAGGCGTTCGTTTGTTCAAGGTTGCCTCAAAATAAAAACATGAATGGCAGGTGAAAAAGTGCCTCATATATATCACTTGGGAAGCTTCAAAAAGGTACCATGATGTTGCCACTGCGAAATAAAAAAAAAGGAAGAAAAAGAAAACCTACAGTCCTTTGGTCATCTTTATTCATGTATCTGCTTTACAACAACGGTTGGAAGCCAGCCATTATCATTACCTAAGTCACCATAATGCTTACTTTGCCTAACAGATCTACACGCACAAAAAGGGTTAGAGAATGGATGTCATCAATTATCTATGAAAACGAAAGATACACATTAAATTTTAACTAATATTAGCAGTAATTATTATTGCCAGAAAGCAAAAAGGCATAGTTGACTTATGTTTAAGAGTGGTAGGCATATCAAGCTTGGTGAACATGCCAAAAAAATGATTAGGCCTAGTATCTAGGCACTGTCTCATTTTTAGATGCATTTTTTACCAAGGACTCTGAATTATTACCTATAAAAGTGCCAAAACACTTACTAGGTACAGAATGTATAATTAATTAGCCTGTTGGGAATCACGATATATAAGTACAATAATTATAATAAAACCTGTTTTATATGGCGTCCAAACTGGAATGAGTACCAAAAAACTATTACGGGTAATCGAAGAGACTGCATGATAACTCATGACTCAGGGGCCGGTCCAGGCGGGGGGGGGGGGGGGGGGGGGGGGTCAGGACCCCTTGACCCCCCCCCCCCTTTGGTGCACCCTGTAACTTACAAAAAAAGGGGAAAATGTCACGCTGCGCCTCACATTTCCCCTCTTTTTGTAGTATGTGCAGCACATATGTACATGTATACACGAATGCACACCCTTTTATTACTTAGCCTTTATGCTGACCCCCCTTTCAAAGATCCTGTATGCACCCTTGTGAATTTGCATGGTCTCTACATGAGCCTGAGTATAAATCCATATAACAGACAATAATGTTGCCTAAATGGAGGAGTGATAATTAAAATTTTGAGTTTTGGACTGTTCTTGCCATGATGAAACAAATGAAATATGTCAGGTTTCTCCTATTCTGCTGAGCCTTTATGAGTCCATTATAAATAAGTGTTTTGGTAGATATTTACAGCTTTTTATGATTGTCGATAAGTTCCTCAAACACTCCAGCAACAGATAGGAGTCAAGCAATATTCTGTAACCACACTTCCTGGATGAAGTTAATCAATGGAGCAAATAATTATATCTGCCGAGAGATGTCACCCGCACTCAACACTCGACTGACAGAGAATGCAACACAAGTGGCGCCACTTTTTCAAATATGTTTGAGAGCAAGTATTTATATCAACTAGGTTTTTTCTACATTACGTACCACTATACCATTAGATTTGGACAAAATAATACGTACAAAATAGCATATTCTCTATAATTCAAGTGAGTGGAATGGGCTAAAATAGTCTTCTTTTTTTTTTTTTTTTACCAACTATTACCTACCAAGGCGGGCAGTTTAAATTTAATTAGTTGAATTATTTACAAGTCTTTGATCCACTCAAAAAGCTGTGCATGTAATTCTGGGTAACCCAGGGTGAGATATAATGAGTCAAGGTGACAGCCTTTAGCGTTGTCTCGGCGAGGAATTGACAATTGCATTTATTTTACAAACTTGATTTGCGATTTGCCCAATGATATAACTTTTATTCTATCTGTTATGGCGCTCTATTGGGGAATGCACTCGGAAATATTTATATGATATTCACAATAAACTTAGATTTTAGTTTCCATGAGACGGACTTATCAATATTTGGCTTTATATTGTGTGTATACATAACACAGTCGAAATGGTTAAATACCATAAGATTGTTCGCTTTGTAATTTACAGGAAAAGGAACGGGATAGATTACGTGTGCATTAAATTGAAAGGGTCTTTAGAAATCATTTACTTATGAAACACCACTTTAGTTACAAAACATCGGCTAGAACGATTGGACAATGTAACAAGATACTGAGAACGATCTATGGGGAAGAATGGGGTGCACTGAAATGGAATCTTTACTTCATTCTACCCCTTCATTCTACACGATAGTAGTAGTATAACAAATGGGAGTGAAACCCGGGCTTATAAGCCCAAACCCCCTTGCCGAAATGACAGTTATATCTGCGGTTTACCATAATATTGCTGGCATCGGCAGTGAGAATTCAAATTCAATGGGGGATTGTGAAGTTTAAAAACAAAAACAACAGTATATAACTTGGGTGACAAATGCTTCCTAAATAAAATCTGACAACCTCGATTATACAAAAGAGTATGAATACTAGCTTCAACGCTATGCCTCAGATAGAAAACATTCAAGCTTAAACTATGTATACGTTTCCCATCCAAGAGCGAATCATTACATCTCCTGTGGCCCATAAATATTGGAATATTAATACGTCCCTCCTATCATAATAGCATTTATAACCACATATGCCAGAGGCGGATCTAGGTTTGTGAAAAGGTGGGGGTGTACTAATAAAAAAAAAGGGCGCACGCCCCCTTTCCCCCGAAATGTACATTACAAATGTCTGAATTTGGCCCCCCAAAAAGTGTGTGTGTGGGGGGGGGGGGGGGGGGCACCCCCCACCCCCCGCCCCCCTCTTAATTCGCCACTATGTGCGTAACATTGATATCTTACAGGGTCATAACTATTTTTAAACGAATACCAGCGGATCTACTGGATCAGGCTGACTTCTATACATTTCTATACATTTTTCTTCTTCTATTTATGACGTTATTTCAGTTCAAAAGTGAAAATTTAAGCTATAATTTGTTTGTGTGTTAGATGGTCAAAAGGCAATCCTTTTAGACAACAATAACGATAGTTGTTGAATAACCGTTCGTTATAATAGATATAATGCAACAGGCCACTGCATGGTCATAGATGGATTTTCGGCACTACATTACACAAACAGCTGATGAAGTCAGCTGCTGATGACATCACTCTGATAGAACCCATCATAACTCAGAACATCAAGACTTATGACTCCTAAATCCGACCGGCGATATGGCCTATATCTTAACCATGTATGGCGCTTCAACAACATTGCTGTTGTGGATGCAGGCCTTTGAAAATGGGGTTCAAGGGGGCGCTTTTTGAAATTACTCCTAATGTGTATTGGGTTGATTGTCAATAGGTTTACCAGACTCAACTTGCCCAGAAAAAGGGTGAAACGCCTTCCTCTTAGTCTATATCCCACTACCTTGATGTATGTTCTTTTTTAATCAATGGCCATGTATTTATAAATACCCTGCGTTATTACTTTCATTGACGTAGAATATTGCGCATGCAGTAATCTTTCCAGCCATCCTGTATACCAAGAACTTTATACATATTCCTATCACGCTTATGTATACATAATTTACAAAACATAGTTGGCCAAAGAAAATTAAAGATTATTTTTAAAGAAACTACTGTGCACTTTTTATTGATAATCTAAACCTTGGCCAATGCTGTAAAACATTCTTTGAAATAAGGTAACTAACATAAGGAAAAAAAGTGATATTGGACATTTCCTTAATCTTCCAAGATGTACATGAACATCACCCCTCCCCCTCAATCAGGAGCCCCAGCGCCACCCAACCGTGACCGAGGTAAACCCCCAGCATGGGAATCCCCCAGCAGAGAAACCACACTAAACTAGGTCAACTATGACGTCACAAAGGGGGGTATCCCCGGCCGTTAACGCTGGTGTCAGAAGTGGGAGGTAAACCCCCAACAGCCAGGTACATGTTTACAAACCCAGGACGATTCAGGGACTTACAAACATCTCAATCTGATGTCAGGCTTTTTGTGTGGACTTTGTATCACTTTGCATGCACTAGCTGATGTCAGATTTTGGTGGAGATTCCAGGACGCCGTTTGCTAATTGTAGGTGTGTTATTTGGCACACCTGGGCAGGTGAGGAACGCTGCAGGTGATTGGATCTGGAGGTAACCTAAACCTCTGTGTACGGTGATTTGACCAGAAACAGGTCAGTTTAGGCCATGGCAATAATAGCACCAACAGTGGAATTGAATAATTAACATGTTGCTTTTAAATTCATGCTTATTGCAGGTATGCTTTTTGATACCTGTGTGTATGTAGCGCTGCTGGCAACCTGTATATATAGGCTATCCCAGTGACTTTGAATATTATGGTGTGGTTATATATAGGTCAGGTTAGGCCAATGGTACTGAACCATGCAGTGGACTTGGATCCCACTTTGGATATACTTATCAGATGATTGGCATCCCCTTATCAGGTTAGGAGATTTCTAAACAGGTGGGCAGGACTTAATCTATTGTAGGACGTGCTGGAGTACCAGTGGCAGAGAATACAGGTGGGCCAGGTATACTGACACTGAGAGAGGACTCTCTTTTTCACCTGACACTAGCCTTAGGATCATAATACGTACAAGTGAAGCTACATTGACAGTTATCTAAAAGGATTAACCAATAACATTATGCCAGTTAAGGAACAACATCAGGCACCTCGTAAGGATCTAATAATTATATCATAACTGTCTTAGTAAGCTGACAACCTTTATAGTCTACTATGGACCTTTTGACAATGACTCCTCACTTCTACAAGTAAGTTGACAACACTTGAAACTTACTAAAAGGATTCAGTGACTGTATCGAACCTGATCAGGTATACTGGTAATCCTTACAGCTCACAATCTTATAAAGTGACGATATAATATCAATATTTGGGCACACAGCACTATAAAGATACCCAAAGGATCAGACAACAATATTATTTGTTATAAAAATGTATAGCAAATACAAACTATTTGGGCTATAAACGTCCTAGCTTGTTGGTATAACGAACTGTGTGCCTTCAAGGATTCAATAAGACTACTATTCCTGCTCACAATAGACAGTAAAGGCTAGAAAGGTCCCACAAGTGAGCAACAATAAAATACAAGCCCACTGAAGAAAACAGACAATACATGTACTTCAACATTTCGGATGGATGGCTTGATATTCTACCTTTATAATTCACAGGCTTAAATCAAGAGGACATACAAGTAATTAAGACATATCCTCAATTATAGGCAACCAATTAATAGGACACAACACAATGATATAATCCAAAACAACACCCACAACCACATCAACAACAACAACCATTGACCCAAACATGGCTACAACCATGGACCCCAGGTCCCAGGACGTGACTGACCTGACCCGGATGGGGGACCAGGAGGACGAGGACCTGGAGAACCTCTTCAGGTACGTATATTACATTCCACCAGTTTTCCCATCAAAAAGCGTCCCCTGTTTTTGATGTAAAAGCTGTGACCGAGTTTTTCACTTATAAAATGAAGATATAAGCTCAAGATAAGGGGCCTTCCATTTAGTATGCGCACACATTTTAAAAAATCTCAGACCCCCCACCCACACCCCCTTGGGTGAATAAAGCATTGAATATGTACTAAAATGCGCACACATTTTAAAAAATCTGTGACCCCCCTCCCCCCCCCTTGATGCGTACATACTAAATGGAAGGTCCCTAATCTTTCATAAACATGCAAGAACATATATCTACATTATTTTCCCTTCAAAATGGTATATAGTTTGCTTTGTAATTTGCCCTCAAGCTACACAGCGAGCCTTCTAAATACACACGTTATTTTGACAGGGCAAAACCAGAGCACTATGTAGGGCCTATAACTGGCTGTAACTCTTAAACCAATGCAGATAGAGAGAAAATCCAAAAAGCATATTAAACTAGACACTGAATCTGGCTGATGATACGTACCTCAATATTATTTGAGCATTTTTCAATTTTTATGTAAAACATATTTTTCAATTTTCATGTAATATGTAAAATATTTTTTGAGCATTTTAAAATCTTTTTGCAATATACTTCTTCAGGTACTGGAGGAAACAGCCCAAGGTCAAACCCACCAAGGGGGTGACCTTCGCCCAACTCAACCAGGACAGCAATTGCCACCGGTGTGGCAAGAAAGTCTACCCCGTAGAAAAACTAGACGTGGGAGTATTATACCACAAGGGATGCTTCAAGTGTGTGGTTTGTAGCAGGCAGCTCACTCTTGGGAACTTTCAGAGAGAGTGGGATCTGAATAATAGCAGGATCAAAGAGGTTTATTGTAATTCTCATGTCCCTCGCCAGGGGGCAGTGCACTATGATCAGGAGGCGCTGGCGATCAGGGCCGCCATTGACGCCCAGAGGAGGGCCAGCAAAAAGGTGGGTGGTATTTTTTTTATATTTAAAATTTTTTTATTATTGCCAAAATCTACATCAAACCTATAACCTGAATCAATAAGTCTTTAGGCCATATTCCAATGTGCGGTGTTTCGCTAGTGGTGGGCACTATACTAGCGGTGTTCACCATCACCGCAAGTAAAACCGAGCATCGCAACATGGAATATAGGTATTCGCTTGCGGTGGTATTTGTGTTGGTACTTGCGTTGACCCACCCAAGTACCACCGCAAATGATTTTATATGGTTTTATATGGATTGCTTGCGGTGGCAGAAAGCGATACATTCGTTTCTGAAACGCAAATTGCTTGCGGTGGCTGAACAGGTCAGCGCAAACGGCCCCCCATGGCCTTTTGTCATTTTTATTATTAAAATGTACATCAATTTAATAATCTTGTCAATAAGATCTTTGTCATTAATTTTTTTTTTATTAAAATCTATATCAATTTGATAATATCTATCAAGAAAGACTTTGTCAATGATTCTTTTAATCACAATATACATCTATTTCATAATGTTATCAAAGTCTTTGTCAATAGTTCCATTGGCAATAGATTTTTTCAGAGGAATGTTATCAATATGTCAATAATCAGGGTAAATCATATGATTATAGATACGGTGTATCTATACAGACAGTATACATAATTATAGTTAATATAGTAATCGTATAACGAGAAAAACAAACTACTCTACAGTTTTATCATCATAGCGATAATGATTGATCCAACACAAGCAATAATCATAAACACATACAGCTATGTATCATATCAGCGAACCATCGATCATACTTATACATGATATAAATTGTACTTTCATATGAAAAAAAAGATATACTTGACACGAATTATCCATATGATACGGAATGTATTTTGACTACTTTGTCATGATCGTTTAATCATTAATCACTCTTCTTTATAAATATTACAGGTTTTATAATAGCATTTGAAAAGTAATTGTCTTCTTAACCAAATGGATATGGATCCACATCAATATCTAATGCATATCTAATCTACATAAGAGGGAGCAGGGACAGATGCAGGAATTTTGAAAAGGGGTGGGGGCCATATGAAAAAGCGTCCTGTCGCCCCCCACCCTGGGGGCACAGGTTTTACATTAAAAACGAATCAATTTTGCACAAATAGATCCCAGAAACCTGTTCGGATTACTAAAAGGAGGAAGGATCTCATATGTACCTTGCCTCTTCAGTAGATGGTAGTATACTACCAAAGGACAATAAAGAATATCTGCAATTTAAACTTAACATATGGTTCCAGGTAAAACACAGAAAAGGATAAACTCACTTTTTGTTTTAATATTGATGAATAACATCCCATTGTTGATGTTGATGATGATGTGTTGGAGTTTAAGGTCCACTGAGCAAATTATTCAGCCTTATTGAGAACTCACATGTTTTGCTTTGTACAAAGTACTGGTGACTAAATGTACGGGTAATGGCAAGGACTGGTAGGGTGGTCCAACAGACACCTTGGGGATTCAAACCGGGCCAACTGCACAGAGGTCCAAAATACTATCCACTGGAACCCCCCCCCCTTTAATCCAGGAATCTTGAAGAGTGGGGGGCCCCTAGATGGGGGGCGGGGCATGTCGCATGTGTAGTTTAAGAAATCATTATGTCCATTGACACTTAACTTCTCATGTCCCATGTCGCCTCTTAGATCTTCTCATGTCCCATGTCGAATTTAAGAAACGGTCCCTGTCATGTCGCTTATTTTTCTCTTCATGTCCCTAAGCCCCATGTCGCATGTCAGTTTTAAGAAATGGCCATGTCGCCGTGTCGAATTTAGGGGTCTAGGGCCATAGTGGGGCTCTATTCAAAGCGTTTAAATCCCGAATGTTACGCCTATAAATCAGTCACTGGCATCTTGTTTGTCTGAAACACAATACAAAACTCTTACAATCAATAAAACTCTTGTATATTGATTAGCTACCATGCGGTCTAGTGGTTGTGTTGACTTGGAGTAATACAGCTAATTTGGGTAGATCAAGTCACAGCACTTCATACAAGACCACTACACATATACATCTTTAAAGTAGATAATGATGATTGTTGGGGAGATAATTGTCCATTCAGCAATTTTGCAGCTATATCAGGACCAACTCACGGTTTTTGGGTTGTACAAAGTACTGGTGACCGAATCTATGGGGGTGGAAATGATGGCAAGGTAAGGTGGAATAGCAGGCACAGCCCAGACTTGAACCCGGGTCTCCTGCATGCAAAGCGAGAACCTTATCTACTATACCATCCCACCCCCTTAGACATTTTTAGTTTGCTCCTTTAAATTATTCAAAAAGAATGTGAAAAGTTAAGAGCGGGTTTTCCAGGTTCGCAATAATCAAAATGCTGTATTTAAAGGACAAAATAGGGTTGGATAATATAGCCTTGACTGACAGGCTTTAACATTGCTTCCTATTGGAAAAGGGCCAAAATATGAAATCTGCAATATACCAGTTTTAGGAACAATTTGTTAATCGACTTGCTTTGGTTAATTTTATATCATATGCAACTTTCTTCCTTGAATAAGCATGGAAGCAATTTTAAAATATTTCATGTTAAACTTTAATGTATGTGTAAATTGGGATGGGTATATATTATATCTGACAAAGAGAAAGTATAGATAAAGTGCAATACCATATACTCCTGGGGGTGATCATACTGTAAGCTACCTGTAGCTTATTTCTATAGATTGTCGCTAGGTGGCGTGATAGGGATTATCCCCTATTATTATACCATACGTAAATCCCTCCCCTCCAGTGTCGGATTCACAGGTATCTGATTAGGTTCAGGGACCTTATCAGTTCTTCCCTTACTTTGTTTAAGGAGACCCCTAAACTATACACACACACACACAGATAACCTTGGGGAGGTCCATTAAGTATGTACTCACCAATAGGGGGGGGGGCTGACTATTTTTGGAAGATTTACGTACGTTCCTGTTCAAACCCAATGCGTATTTTAGCCCAAAGGGGTGGCTAAAATTTGAGAAATGTTGTGCAAGTACTAAATGGACAAACCAAATGGAGGTGTGGGTGGGGGTCTGACATTTTTGGAAATTTGGTGTATGTTCCTGTTAATATCCAATGTATATTTTAGCCCAAGGGGGGGGGGGGGGGGTCTAAAGTTTGAGAAATTTTGTGCAAATACTAAATGGACACACCAAAGGGAGGTGGGGGTGGGGGTCTGACATTTTTTGGAAAATTTGCGTCCGTTCCTGTTCAAATCCAATCCGTATCTTGGCCAAAGGGAGGGGAGGGAGATCTAAAGAATTTGAAATATTGCGTACGTACTAAATGGAATTCCCCCTCTCTAGAACAGGGAAAAAGGTCAAGGATACTAATCCTAGCCTCGTTTCGGGGTTGACCCCGAGTTGACCCCACGCTGTGTTTGGGGGAGTTTATTATAGACGTGCAGTATTTGATATACTATACCTGAACAGGGGAGTATTAGGTTTATGTATGTCACGTTATAGGCTATATATGTCACGGTGGGACATATATGCACCTCTAAACAACGCCATATATACCTAGGACTGTTATCACTGCTTGGAGCCTGGATCATGGGATCATTATAATCTTTCTGGGTCACTGACACTGACTGGAGTGGAAATTTATGGATTAAATATAGGATATATGACGTCTGGAGTTGATTACAAGATGAGGCTGTGCTATGTTTTGGAATATTATCTAGGTTATCCTTCGGCTGATGTTTGTGATTTAACCAATTACAATCTTGTGGAATTCTACTCATAGACCCTTGCCAAAGCCACCTCATGTATTTGTTTAGGATATCAGTTCCAATTGATTGAGTTGCACCTTGAAAATTGACTCAGGGAATTTCCCCCATGTCATAAGAACTGGGGCGCACGGATTTAGATTTATAATTGCCAGAAAAGTAGAAGGAAATAGGACACGTGCACTATTTATGAGAGCATCATTGGATAGTTAGGAGGTGAGGGAGTATAGACTGTGATAGAGATCAAGAGGGTGAAATATGCCTCCAAACATGCAGCTGAACGATGGTGATTTACGAGCTATGACGTCACCAAGTCATGTCGTGACGTCACGCCACTCATCTCTGACGTCATCAGGCTGTGTTATGACGTCACACATGCCAAATAAGACGTCGAGATTTGAACTAAAGTCGTATCCTTCGTCGTCATCGGACGCTAGGACTAAGGCCAAAATGACGTCACGCGAACAGACGTCTATGACGTCAAACAATCCGAGATTGACGTCATCAGATCTTGAGATGACGTCACAAAACATTTCCAAATCATTAACACTCCCTCTAGTGACGTCATCGAAACTAAAAACGTCACTATCAATCCCCACAATGACGTCACTCCATTCTACCTCCTCCATACTGAAACACAACCCCCACACAAACAGTCTGACGTTTAAAGGTCAAAACAAACGTCAGAACAAACGTCAGAACAAACGTCATAGCCACTCCCGCCACGTTCACTTTGCCTCTCTGCCCTCCTCCCCCCAGGTTAGGTATATTACATTCCACCAGTTTTTCCATCAAAAAGTGTCCCCTGTTTTTGAGGCAAAAGCTGTGACTGAGATTTTCACTTCTAAAATGAAGATATAAGATCAAGATAATATTTGATGAACTGCAAGCGCAAGAATATTTATCTATATTATTTTCCCTTCAAAATGACATAGTTTTGCTCTGTAATTTTCCCACTAGCTGCACAGTGAGCCTTCTAAATACATATGTCATTTTGACAGGGCAAAACCAGAGGACCATGTATAACCAATGCAGACAAAGATAAAAAGCATATCAAACTAGACACCAAATCTGGCTGACAATATATTTTTGAGCATTTTTCAATTTTTATGTAACATACTTACCCAGGTCCAGCGCCACGCCTTCCCCGACCATGGCTACGTCCCTGACTTCCCCCATCGAGGCTCCGGCGACTGGTCCTCAGCCGCGTCTTCCGGCGGAAGCGGAAGTCGCCCTCCGTCGGAACTCCAGGAACAAGACGTCGCGGCGTCGGCGGCGGGAGCCTGGGAGGAACCGGAAGAAGAGCCTGGGAGTCTAGCAGAAGTCGGAGGTGTGTAACACAGTGCATCATTTTATTATAAGTATATGATTAATGAGAGCTGTGCCACTGTTTGTACCACTGACTGGAAACTTGCTGATCACATGATCCCTAGTAGAAGGGGTGGTGTGATCATCGCAACTATGGGGATGATGTGAGGTTTGGTCTGCCGACGTCAAGTTCTAAGAAACTATGGTCCAATCTCAGTCTTTGACGTCAGTAGACAAACAACAACATAACAAAACTATTGAGACGTCGTCCCAGTAGCAGAATGGGCTGGGGTAGTCAACGAGATAGGGAGACGGCAGGGAGATGGCGGACAAACTTGTTTCCGGACATTTGATTAACGGCAGCTAGGCTCTGCACCCCTGTTTACAGATCTAGCTGGACTGGAATAAACCTACGACAGTAAACTGTCAGTGTTGTGTGCTGCTTTATAACAGGTGCCGTCGATGCCGACTTCCTGCCCATCCAGCCCGCGCCGTCGGCAGAGCGCGCGCCCGTGGCGTCGCCGGATGTGCAGCTGGGCGTCCCGACGTCGTCGTTTCCGGTTCCGCCGGAAGTGGGGGCAGACGCCGGGTTAGGGGTGGCCGGGGAGCAGGTCGCTGGGTCCGGGGTGAGGGACGACGTCACGGGAGAGCTGGTTCCTGGTAAGTGAACATATATTTCTATAGTGTAGATTATTGCAATGAACTATCATTGTGTAAGATCAATTAGTTATCAATTAGTTTATCTAACTGAGATACCATTGGAGACATAGGACAACTTTGTCTTGCAATAATGCCTGCTATTAACCAATCCCTGCTTCACTTATACCATACACGTTTATTTCACCATATTCTATATTCAGGTGTGATGATGGACAAGATGACCAGCTCATGATTATATCGCTCCTCTTGATAATACAAGAAACAGCAACAAAATTTAATGGAAAAACAAATCTGATTCTTCGCAACAATTTCACTAAACTCCTTTCCCCTTCCAAAAGAAACCATCTAAGTACGCTATTTGTCACCATTACTCACCGACAAGCATCACCCCTCCCCTCCATCCCCACAGATTGTCCCGACACGATTATGATATAATGTTATTTTTTCCGTTCTCCTCAGAATCCCAGACGGAGTCTGAGGACAGTGCGGCCCGGCGGGTGTTACTCCGACGTCAGGAGAGCGCCTCCCTGAGGAACAGCACCATCCGGCGACGGTCTACTCTAAGGAGCCACCAGGTCTGTACCTTTTCCCTTTTGCAAAACCTCTTTATTTACTTCTAAGGGTCCAAGACAGACGCCAAAATAGAATTGGGGTTCAACACTCTGCTGCATGACCCTGTCATTCTTCTCTTCAAGTCATTTCAACAATTCGACTGCTCTTGATGTGAATATTCCTGCAGGAATTCATGGGACCAATGGGAAGTTCGGGGTGTTTGACGCCCAGTCCCTACTGGATATATAATAATCTTCTTTACCTGCAGAACTTTGGGAAGTTCAGGGTTATCGATGCCCAGTCCTTACTCCAGGACTGTGAGAAGTTTGGGATGTTCAATATGTAACTTCTTTTTTAACTCCAGGACTTTGAGAAGTTTGGGATGTTCGATGCCCAGTCCTTATCAATAATTATGTAACATTTTTTTACTCCAGGTCTTTGAGAAGTCTGGGGTGTTCAACGCCCAGTCCCTGCGGAATCTAGTCATAGTAATCTTCTTTTCCTGCAGGGCTTTGAGAAGTTTAGGGTGTTTATTGCCCAGTCTCTGGTGAATATAATCATAGCAACGTTCTTTCCTGCAAGACTTTGAGAAGTTCGGGGTGTTTGACGCCCAGTCCTTACCAATATGTAACTTTTTTTTTACTCCAGGACTTTGAGATGTTCGCAGTGTTCGATGCCCAGTCCCTTACATCAATATTCAACTTTTTTTTACTCCAGGACTTCGAGAAGTTCGGGGTGTTTGACGTCCAGTCCTTTTCAATATATAACCTTCTTTTAACTCCAGGACTTTGAGAAGTTAGGGATGTTCAATATATAACTTATTTTTTCTTCCAGGACTTTGAAAAGTTCGGGGTGCTCAATGCCCAGTCCTTATCAATATGTAATGTGTTTTCTTTTACTCCAGGACTTTGAGAAGTTCGGGGTGTCCGACGCCCAGTCCCTGTTAGATATAATATATACTATATTATAGTAATCTTCTTTACTCCAGGACTTTGAGAAGTTCGGGGTGTTTGACGCCCAGTCCCTGCTGGAGAAGGCCCAGCGCCAGGAGGAGGACGAGCTGTACACCCAGATCGAGGCTGAGAGACGCACCCTGCGCATGCGCCTGGAGGAGTGTCTGCGTAACGAGCGCGAGTTGTCGGTGAAGGAACTCGTCAGGTTCTTTGAGAAGAACAGCGTGGCCCAAGAGGAGAGGCAGGATGCACTCATCAAGGTGAGATATTTTCTAATTTTCATTTGAAAACTTTATCTTTCAAAGGGTCAATTGCTATTGTAAGCAAATATTAGAACTTACTTGTAGACTTCTGGGGGAAATTACCAGTTATACATTATTACAGACGTCTTATGATCCTCTTTCAAATGGTATACAGAATGTCATGTATCATGTCAGATACATCATTGTACCATTGGCCATACTTTATGAAATATATTACATTATATCATACATTATATCCCATCAAAAGAGGAGTACTACAGATGTTGCCATGAGGCTGCCATAAAGGCCATGTTCCAACAACTGGTAACCGAAGAATAAAATGTACTATATATTGGCCATACTTTATGAAATATATTACGTATGTTATACATTTTATCACATCTAAACCCATACATTCCATACTTTGTACCCACAGATAGAAGAGTATTACAGACGTCGCCGTGAGGCTGCCCTGAAGGCCCTGTTCCAGTGACTGGCGACCAGGGAATACACCCTCACTAACCATACTACATAATACTATATTACATCTTAACCCATACATTCTGTACTTTATACCCACAGACAGAGGAGTATTACAGACGTCGTCATGAGGTTGCCCTGAAGGCCCTGTTCCAGAGACTGGCAACCAAAGAACAGAACCTCAGTGTACCATTGGCCATAATTTATGAAATATATTATGTATATCATACATTATATCGCATCTAAACCTATCAATTCTATACTTTGTACCCACAGACAGAGGAGTATTACAGACGTCGTCGTGAGGCCGCCCTGAAGGCCCTGTTCCAACGACTGGCTGCTGAAGAACGGAACATCAGTGTACTATTGGCCATACTTTATGAAATATATTGCGTATGTCATACATCATATCGCATCAAAACCCATACATTCCATACTTTATACCCACAGATAGAGGAGAATTACAGACGACGCCGTGAGGCCGCCCTAAAGACCCTGTTCCAGTGATCGGTTGCCGAAGAATGGAACCTCATAGTATCATTGGCCATACTTTATGAAATACATTATGTATGTCATACATTATACGGCATCAAAACCCATACATTCCATACTTTATACCCACAGATAGAGGAGTACTACAGACGTCGTCGTGAGGCTGCCCTGAAGGCCCTCTTCCAGCGACTGGCGGCCGAAGAACAGGCAGCTGTGGCTCGAATGGTGGAGAAACACAGCAATGAGATGATCCAACTCATCCGGAAAAAGGTAGGATAACCTGTACCCTAGTTTATCTTAAGTCTCTAGGCTACGATGCTATGTGCAGACTGCTGATCATGATTGTTTTAATTGATTGCCAGTCAGTGTACTTTATTGGAATGTATAAATAAGATCTGAATCGCTGTAAAAAATAGGCCGATTGTAACACAATATCTTTTTCCCCCCAATCCATTGTAACTTGAAGAACATGTATCTCTATGTGAAGTTACTATAATAAAAAAATCAGTTGAAAAATATATATGTTAATTGGCATTAATTTTACTGTCGGTAGTCACGGACAAAAAAAACTGAATGCCTACTACCCATTGATTTACTCAATACATGCAGCCTAACCGGGTTTTCAATTTATTGAAAACTTGTGCAGTAATTACTAATAACGGAGTAAACATAGACAAACCGTAAAGCAATGAAATACATGTTTGAAAGAGAAAGGTTTTGAAGGTGCGTGGAGTTGTCGAGAAATTATTAACAATCTTTTTGAGTTTTAAGTCAACGCATAATTTCTATATCTAGACAACCGTCCGCATAATCACTGTGATCTCGATAATGCATTTATTTTAGTGCTTGATCAACGCATGCATTTTTTCGTGTATATTCAACTCACTTATTTATTGTAAATATTTGTTAATACATTAAGAGATATTTACGATAAATAAGTGAGTTGAGTATACTAAAGAATGCATGCTTTATGACCAATATGTATAATATTTGTGATTACAATCTAGTTGACTGTTTTACAAACTTTATTTACACGCTTACAGGAAACAAATCAAGGAGACACAGATGTAAGATTTACACACAAATGCTATGCTAGTTGTTTCGTGTGACATCATCTTTGAATCCTGTGAGAGTGTGTGTTCTTTTCTGTGTCATTGTCTAACATTTTGCAGGACGCTATAAAAGCTGAATAATATCTTATCCAGTGAATCTTCCTGCTCATACCATTTAATGCGATGAAATGAAAATAGTACGTGTGTGTGTGTGTGTGTGTGTGTGTGTGTGTGTGTGTGTGTGTGTGTGTGTGGATAAAAAGTCTCTAAACTGTCAGTAGTCCTATAAAGGTTTGTTTAGAATTAGTCCCCTCTACGAGTCTGAATTTATCTTTCTTTATAATTATCAAATTAATATTTATTTCGCTCTTTGGCTGAATGTTAGCTTTCTCTAATAATAAAGTAAGTCTGTCGATAGCTTGAACTAAACCAACTATTTTCTGCCTTTTAAGGATTGGCGAGCGATCTAAACTTTGAAATTTACATATTTGACATGAACTGACGCATCAATGCAATGTGCAGTAGGGGTAGATCCAGGATATCCGAAGGGGGGGGGGGGAGGCAGCATTTAGGGTTAGTACCAGATATAGAATAATGCCATCCCTGGAATGGTATGCAATTACCCCTCGTTGCCTAGTTTAGATATCCACCTAAAAAGAGAGAAGGGGGGGGGGGGAGGTCCGATTATAAAGCTTTTACGCACGCAACATTTGAAGGGAGCCAAAATCAATATGATTGACAACATTTTCAAAACTCGGATAAGTATAGAAATATGTTAGATGGGTCTAGTTAAGGTCAGTGGTAAAGTATTAGCTGTGGAGACTAACTCAAACAAAAGTAGAATTCAATGAGAGATGGTAAAAATTTCCCATTAGTTTGTAAACAAACCCCTTTTTTGCAGATCCACATTAATTGATTTGAGCATGGAAAACATCTTTTTAATGATCTTTTACCATATTTCATGGTTTAGATTTTAACATGGGCCAGAAGTAGGCTCAAAGAAAGCATTTCCATGATTATATGAGCTTGGAAAAAATTGTCAAATTTATTAGTTTTGGCTCCGGATCCCTTTAACCCTCTCTGTATAATGTAATCCGCCACTATTTACAATATTTGATGTTCTCTCCCCACAGGAGCGCCTGGCCTCCCAGACCACACCCCGACCTGACACCTCGCGGCCCACGGCGGTACTAACTCCCGCCACCACCACGCCCTCTACCGGCCTACCCGATACAACGACCACAGTTCCGCTCTCCGTCACTGAGGGCGCCACCAGCACCCCCCTCCGCCCCTCCCCCGTCCCCGACATCATGTCTCCATCCTCAGCCTTCTCCGTCCCCCAGAGAAACCAAACCCCTAAGAAAATGCCCGTAGTGATGCAAATAACACCCATACGGCCCTCCCCACAACAACTACAACGACAACAACAGCAACAAGAATTCCAACAACAACAGCAACAACATAAAAAGCAACAATTCCAACATAAAAGCCAACAAGAGAAACAATATGACGACGACTCTGACATTTGTTCCGTCATGACGTCACGTTTCTCTACACTCTCCACCGTGGAGAGTGAGGGGTCAGGGGATCAAGGTCAGGGGTCAGGGGGTCAAGGCCAGGGGTCAGGGGGTCAAGGTCAGATGTCAGGGGGTCAGGGTCAGGGGGTTCGGGTGGTGGTGGGGTCAGGGGGTTCTGACCCTGAGGAGGACCTCTCTGAGGGGGTTCCTGAGGCCGAACCCCCGGAGTGTCCCAAGGACAAGCTGTACACCACCCCTGATGTGTTCAAGGAGCAGGACAGGCGAGCTATAGAGGTGAGACTCTACTTTGTAAACTTTCTTATACATATCAATATTCAATGGGATTTCTCACAGAGATGCCATTTTTCCTACTTTTCTAGGATTCCCTACTTTTTGCAATTGGTGATTTTAGATTGCTTAACTAGATTTTTCTACATCACTTTAGTATCTGTTCCAGGGTATTTTTGTGTTAGGGGCCGCCCATAAATGATGTCACACTTTTTCAGGGTATTTTTAGGACCCACCCACCCCCATGTCGCACTAAATTCTCTAATCTAAACATGAAAATAAGGCCTGTTTTCAGGCAGTGTCACACTGTTCAACCCACCCACCCCCTTGTGCGTGACATCATTTATGGACGACCCCTTAGTTACAAGCTATTCAAATACAATGTCAGGTGTCTATTCCCTCTCAGTTTCAAAGTAGGAAGAGCATTTCCTAGTTTTGCTACTTTTTCACCAGTCAGGAGTGGCATCTCCGTATTTGTAAGCCTATCCCAGGCAAAGGAATCTTTATCTTAAGAAAGAAAACATGCCTAGTTAACTCTATGTAACGGAATTCAGCGAAACCTTTTCACAAAGAAGCCACTTTGTGGCGACTCTGCAGACTTGTATGTGATATGTCCCTGAAGTAGCTAATATGCAATCATATGTATGTCTGTGGAGTGGCCATTATGCAAACATACGTGTCTATGCAGCAATCATTATGCAAACATTAATGTCTGTGCAGTAGCCACTATACAGGCATATTATATATATATATATATATACTATAATATATATAATGTACAGTAGCCACTTTGCAAAATTATGGAATTCAAGAACTGGAAGCCCTTGTTCACTGTAAAGAGCGTTTCATGTCGTTGCCAGTAAATGGTACTGTAAATTTATCGTATCCATGTATCCATCACAGTAAAAGCATCAAGATATTTATCAAGTGATTTATAAATGATTTATATCAATTTACAGCAACTATAATTCTATAAATCCAGTGTAAATCCAGTGGCCTGTTTCATAACAAAATGGGATATTTAGGTGAACTTAAAGGAGTTCTGGTGGCACTTATGGGAATTTTTAGGTATATATGTATGGGTCTTTAAGGGTGATTTATATGAATTTTGTTACGCAACATCATTGTCCCATACACTTCCAGTAAGGACGCATAAAATCTCGTAGCTACGGCGATTATTATGCAACAGGCCACAGTATAAGTTTATATAGATACATGAATTGAGTTGAGAAATGAACTGTATATTGCCCTGGTTTTTGGTGGGTTTTGGGTGTCGAGCTTGACCCTGGAGCTCGTAAAAATGTATCACCAATTCGAGAGTTCCTTATACTAAAAAGATTCGACCCTTAGCTTGTGATCCAATATTTCTGCAATGGGAAACGCAATGTGTGGGCGTTCGTCCCACAAAACATGGAACAAACAAACAAAACTGATTATGTTTCAAAAACTTTTTCAAGTTACACCTAACCCTCCAAGAAGCAATCCGAGTGCGGCTTTTCCACAAACAAATTGACCCTCTGCTCCTAACGTAAAGCCCCACACCCACAAGGCGATTTTTACCACTGATGGGCAACGGGCAACTCGGAAAATCCACCGATTCTTATGATTACCTGTTGGTACAGTACATTGATGTGTGCATGGTTGATCTGAATCGGTGCTAACATTGGCTGATTATTGGGGTATAATCGGCTGATTTTAGCACCAATCAATCGGCCCTTAAGCACCATACCCACTAGCTAGGACATTTTTACTGAGTCGGCCGACACATTGGCAATAAAATCGGCTGACTCTACTAGGAGAGTCAGCCGATTTTAACACCAACTTATATCAAACACACACACATTTCAATATGGTATACTAACAGCCGATCATAAGAATCGGCCGATTCTCCCAGTTGTCCATCGCCCATCGCCAGTAGAATCGCCGTGTAGGTATGGGACTTTAAAGGGCCATACCTACTAGGCAATTATGCCTGAGTCGGCTGCAGAACGCCAGTAAAATCGGCCGATTCTGGCCATAGAATCAGCCAATTTTACTGGCAACTCATATCAAACCTGCACATTTCAATATACTATAATAACAGGCGATCATAAGAATTGGCCAATTCTCCCAGTTGCCCATCGCCCATCACCGGTAAAATCGCCGAGTGCGTATGGCCCTTAACGCCATCTTCATTATTTTTGTTTGTGCAGGAGTCGAAGAAGGATCACAAAACATTCACTGATCTGGTCCGACAGCTGAGTAAGAGGTGTCAGACGGAACTGCAGAAGGTCAGGTAAGGGAGCACCTTGGATCGGATAACCCCTGGGAAGTGTTTCTGAAGTAAATGATACGATCAGGAGGTCTGTAACTTGTTTTTGTAGGACGGGATAAGATGCATGATTCGGTAGGGGTACACAAAGGCAGCGAAAGGGGGGACAGGGGTGGATACAAGATTTTTGAGAAAGAAAAAAAAAAAAAGGGGGGGGGGGGTGCTGCCAGCATAAAGTTTTTTTTTTTTAAATTCGTTTATTTAGTCAGACAAAAAATAAGTGCAAAAGCACTTGTTTACATTCAATGCCTTACACATACACGTGCATTCATACAAACGCATGCGTGTAGTTTAAGGGTCCAGCAAAACTTCAAGGGTGCCCGAACCCCAGGACCCCCCCTGGATTGGGGGGGGGGGGGGGGGCTGGTAGCGGTCCTGAACCTTGCAAAACTGTTATATATAGTATAGTTATAACAATTTTATCATTTAGCAAGGTTCTTTTCAAAATGTTTGGACCCCAAAGCTATATCTGTCTCTGGCCTGGTGTACTCCTCAGTCTGGCCAGAGGTACCAAACAAATCGTTCTCCCCCTCAACTTTTAAATTTTATGAACGAAAACGCATAGGTGAATTCTGAAATTTGACAACAGATCGTTACATTCCCTACATGTACAAAAGACCATACTCATACCTAGTTATCATTATATACACAGGATATAGTATACTTTGCGAATGTATCAAATACACATATTTATTTGGAAACTAGTTAATCTAGGGGTATTTTGGAAAATCATGTTTGTAGCTCATTGGTCTTGTGACGTTCTCTGGTAAGTCGGGGTTGCCGATTCTTACAACAGAGGAACGTGGGGGTTGTTCGGGTCTCGGGGCGGACGGGGAATCCGGGCCAAGAACCGAGATGTGTTTCTAGAGTCGTGCCTCGCGCACGAGGGGGGGCTGAGCGAATCGATCGGGAATCGGCACTCGATGTCGACGGAGGACTGCGGGGGAGGGAAATTATGGTAGGGGTACGGGTCGGCCGGGGGGCGGTCCACCCCTGAGTTCCGGTCCGCGGGGGCGACGGGCCGACGGTCGCCTATTGTTTGGTAGCGTGGGGCCGAGCATGCCACGCCCTCGTCCCCGAGGACTTCGCTCCTTCGTTCCGCTCCCCATGTCTTCGTACCATACTACGCCTCGGTTTCCGGTACTACTTCGGGCCTTCGTGCCCTACTCCGTTCCCTCGTTCCTCATTCTTCGGGCCGTCGGGCCCCTTACCCTATGTTTCTACTACCTATCTCGAACTTCGACTGTTTTGTCCTAACTTCGGCTTAATTACTCTGATCGGCTCATCTTTAGCGGTTGTTTCAGGAAAGAGGACACGTCTGGACACCAGGAGAACTGTTAAAGAACTCTGTTTATTCGGGCCTCACAGCCCCTTTATATACTAGAGAGGTCAGCCCTGATTGGCTGCCTTCGGTCACGTGACCTACAACTGACGTCACTTCCGGTTTATATATTCCGTTTCCGGTTTACATTTCACTTCCGGTTTACATATTTCCGGGTTTCGTTCCTTTACGTTTTCGTTCCTTACATATTCGTTATTCGTTCTTTACATATTCGTTCTTTACATATTCGTGCCTCTTTTTCAGGCTTTCTATACTTTCGTTCATTATTACATATTCGTTCCTTTACATCTATTTCGTTCTCTTACATATATTTCTATTATTACCTTATTTCTATTATTTTAACCTCTATGTATTTTGGCTGAATAGCCGTTCATCACACCCTCCCGCACCTTCTTGAAAGGTGGGAAAACACGTTTTACAAAATTTCAAAACAGTTCATACAGCAACGACAACAGAACATACTCTAGAACCAGAAACATTTCAATCCTACGCTCCTTATCGGCAGAGGAGGAGGTGTCACCCTCTGTCCTCCCCGGTCTACTTCGGAGGGCCCCCGGGGCCTATCCGGCTAATTATTATTTCTCTTCTTTCTTCGTTTTTCGTTCTTCGTTTTTCTCTCTTCTTAATGAAAGTTCATATAATTCGTTTTATATATCTTAGTCTCTTTTTATCTTCGTCAGAGTTCTCTATCCTGGATCTATTAGGACCCGTTTTACACCTCCTCTTTTTCTCGTCTTTAGGATGAGCGAGCCGGTCGTGGCTCTCCCACCCGGGACTGGGGATCGGTCGTGACCCCGTCGCCCCCGCTCCTCTCCTCTGGGCTCTATTTACTTAGCCCCTCGGCGCGTTTTTCCTCGCCTTTTTACCCTCATTAGGACAGAGGGACCGGTCGTGGTCCTCCTGCCCGGGGCCATGGGTCGGTCGTGACCCGCAGTGCCCCCGTTCCCTTCGTTTTTCGTCGTCCAGACGTTCTCCCCTAGTTCGGGTGGAGAATCGGTCGCGACTCTCCCACCCAGAGGCCAGGGCCGGTCGTGACCCTTAGTCCTCTCGACCCTCGGTCCGTTCTACCGTCGTCCAGACATTCTCCGTTGTTTTTGGGTAGAGAATCTGTCGTGATTCTCCCACCCGGTCGGTCGTGACCCCTCGTTCTTCCGTAACTATTACTCTTCTCTGCGTTCTCTTAGGTGATGATGATGATTTTAAGGATGAGTTGAAGAAGAAAGACTGAAGTTTTTGTAGATAGAATGTTCTTTTTGGACTTCGCACCCTCGGTCGCCTCGGCATTCAGAGCCCTCCAGTGACTTTTTCACGTTTGGCAAGGACAACATGTTCGAGCCAAAGGCCAAGGTACCCAAGGAAGAAGATGGCGTTGTATGTGGAAAGGAACTTAACTTCATGCATTAAAGCTTAGAGTGGAAGCTTCAGCAGACGACGTCGCGGGTTTCGTGCTATTTGTCACAGTGAAACTTTGAGATGGAGTCCGGGTGAAGGTAAGACTGAGAAGATTAGAATCATTAATTATCGATGAGGTGTCCGTTTTCCGTACAGGAACTGAAGTTTGACTTTTACGACACATGTCCTCGTGGTTAACCCAGCACCAAGACGTTCAGTCTTCGACCACGTCGACACACTCGAAGATTTCAGGATTTCAGACAGAGATGTCGGAGAGAGTCCACCATAGTAAAGTATTTCCGTCACCGTTCCGGGCCCAAGTGGCATGACAACAACCGGAACGGAGACCCGATTAAGAAGATAATTTTGATGAAGTTTCTTTTTGATGACAGGAGCCGGCGTCTCTCATCCCTCCCCCCCTCCGTAAGCAACGGCAGGAAGACAATCCTCTTCGGGGCGAGAGGGAGGCTCCTTCGTTCTACTGGTGAGATGATTTTCCTAAGAAGAGGATTCCTGTTTCGGGCACTCGGGCCCTCGTTCGTTTCCTAGGCTCTCGGGCCTCGCTCTGTTTACTAAGTTTTTCTCTTCGTCCTCCCGGAGGACCGTGCTTTTAGACGATTTTCGTGAGACTGTAATACCAACAAATAGTTCGTTAATAGAAGTAAGTTTAAGATCTGGTCTGGTTTGATTCTGGAGTAAGGCCACAGTCGTCCACGGTGCCATGTCACATTGCATGAAGCCACTATGCCTATGACGAACGCCGAGACAACAGCTCCGAGCCGTTCCGGGCTGCTCCTAGGTACGGCGGTTCGAAGTTGGTAAGTTGAAGATATTAGTGAGAAGGAGAGGAAGAAGCCGTAGAAAGTGAAGATGGACGACATCAACTGGGATCTGCACCCAACGTCAACCTCTGAGATCCGGAACGGGCCCATTCTCAAAAAAATAGCATATATAGAGAACTCATCCGATGTCGAACTCCAAGAAGGATCGCTCCTCGTCGCTCTTTGCAGACCTCTTGAGGTGTCTATCAAGGCATCCGCGGCCGACGTTCCAAGCACCACCTCCCTGTATATTTCAAAGACTACTTCCCTATATGTTTCAAAGACTATTTTGTTTCGTTCCTCGAGAAGAAGACATCAGGAAATACGACATGGAAGCAGTCACTGTCGTTACTGCAGGTAAGATATTAATATAAGTTTTTTTGGTAAGTCTATTAATTTTCGTTTCTTGTTCATGTATTGCTTCGGTCGGTCACGAGCCAGGGCCCCTAAGTTATCGTCCCTGCTCGTGCCTTGGTCCTCCGGGAGACATCTACGACTCGCCGCAATCCTTTCACGACTCGCTGCATCAACTCTGGCACGATAAAACCAGCATTCAGGTCGAAAAATTCCATTTTGCCGCTCTTCGTATGCGGCAAGAGGCTGAAGACAAGGAAACTCAGAAGATGATGGTACATGAATCCGGGCTCATCCACATTCTGATCGATCCATCCAAGATCAAGAAGACAAAGTTGCAGGGAGTAGAAGTGCCGCTAGAGGACAGAGGTCGTCTCCTCCTCGCCTCCAGATCGCTCAAGGCAGCGCGGGAGAAGGGTTTTCAGTCTTGGCCCGCGCCAGCCTTTCCTCCAGCGGCGAGTACCTTATTTACCCCGGCACGACCGTCGACTCAAAGACTACAATGACAACACTATCTGTCCATTCTGATTTCCTTTCTTCGATTCCGCCTCCCAACTTTCACTCTCGCTCCTGGGCCGCCCGGCCCGCTATCCATTTGATTTCCGCGACCGGACGATCCCGTTCCACCTGCTCGGTCCCAACCAACGCAGCGGGCTCCAGGGAAGAAGAGGAACAGCTACAAACTTGTTTTTCCTCCTAGCGCCTCCTTCCGTCCCGTATTCGCCCCGCAGGCTTGGTAAGTTCGTTCCAGTCATGGACCCTCCAGCTCGTTGATTACACTCAACACCTCCTAACACATGTGGTTTCGTTCACTTCCGCAAGAAGATTCCCATAAAGAAACTAATAAGAATAAATTAAGATAAAAATGTTCGAGCCCGCCAGTCCGTTCCCGATGAGTTTAAGTAAAGTTTCGGGCCCGTCCAGCGGTCTCCAGGAGAGTCTTTTATCCAGGCTTCGGCCTCCTGTGCGGCTCAGGTACCTCCGCCTCGGCCCGGTTCTCTCCCTGGGGGTTTGACACTATGGGTGAGGAGCCAACGTCCCGTAATCCCTCCCCACCCGACTCGCGACGCGCCATCTTCCGCCTCTGGTTCCGTCGCGCTGTTTTTCTTCCATGCAAGACCTCGAGCAGCATCTACTTCACCCTTCTTCTTGGCGCCGGATCGGTAGCAACAGTCTCTCCTCCCTAGCGGGGAGCTCGAGAAGCTGATCCACCATTCCGCTCTGTTTTTCTGCCTCTCTTGTCGCCTTCAACAAGTCATCCAGTTGATCCTCGTTTTTGTACATCACTAGGGTCTGAGCCAATTGGACGGTCCGGTTGTGTTCGTTAACTAGCCGGTCGACCCCCGGGAACTCCCTGGTCAACGGCCCCAGTGCCGCCGTCGGGAACTGTGCCATCGCTTCTTCAAATGTCTCTGGCTTGCGGCCCGTTTCTAGTGCCATCAGGAACGCCATAGACGCCGAAGCCATTGCTCTTGTCTTGGCCGTCATTCCTCGCACCTCCCTCGGGGGCCACACCAGTTGCACCCGAATGGCCTCTTCCGCGTCCCAGTCTCGTACCGCTCGCGCCGTCACCGGAAAGTGTCCCTGTAAGACCTGGTGAATGGCCTGTGTCCGTAATAACTTGAGTCTCGGTGTTTCTTTAGATGGTCCTGCCGTCGGTATCTCCGTTCCTATGGACCCGAACACTGAATCCGCTCCCGACTCGTCCAATTCTTGCTTCTCCGGCTCGTATCCTCTGGTCTCGGCCTGCCCCAACTCCATGTCCTCTGAGTCTTCCACCTCCGCGTCCACGGACTGGGCAGCCGGTATTTGTAATCTGTGTATCACAACCCGCGGTTGTAGCGCCCGCCCGTGTTTATCCTCGTCCTTGAGTGGGGTATCTGGTCCTGGCGGCGATCCCATACGTTCGGGCGACGGTGGTCCCGGGGTCTCTTCCGATCCCTGCGACCCGAAAAACGAGCTTCCCAAACTGGCTCGCGTCAGGTTGTCAACCGCCGCCCGTGTCTCTGGCGTGTCTGGTGCTACCGTAATGTCTCTCATTCGTTTTAATCCCGGGGGCGGCACTATCGGCTGCTTACATACCATCTTCTCCAGGGGTGAATCCGCTTTCGTCGGGGTAGGGGTAGAGAACAGCGGCTGTGTCGAGGCCATCGACGCCGTGTCCTCCGGTCTGGCCGCATGCCGAACATACTTTACTTTCTCCACTCGCCCCGACGGTTTGAGTCCCTGCCTTTCTGCCATCTCGCGTAGAAACCTCCCTAGGTACAATGCTTCTCTTTCCACCAGCCGGCCTCCCTGTGCTTCCCGAATGCTGTCCTCCAGCTCCCGGTCGGATCTCGCCTCGTGGTAACCCCTGAACGATCCCTCCCGGTTCATTGTTCCTTTTAAATATCCGGGGTACCTCGGGTGTCGTGATTCGTATATCACTGATTTCTTATGAACTGTCATCATAGTAAATTGTGCGTCGCTACAAGGTGGTTCTAGTCCCGTGGTCCGTTTGACTCCTGTCGAGGTCTCAGGCTGTGATGGTCCCAGCTCTCCCGTGCTACTAGACTCAGCAATAATCAAGGACCGATCGCTTCGGACCGACATGCTCCTGCCTGAATCCGACTGGTCCGAACTCGTTTCCTCCTCCAATTCTCTCGGGACTTTCTTGACCTTTTTCCACTTCTTCTTTCGCGACGGCTCCTCCGCCGGGCATCCCTGCGTCGGGGGCCTCTTGAAAGCGAGCGGCTCCTCTTCCTCTTTCACTTTCGGTCGTTGGTCGTCGGACGAGCTCACCAATTCCACCACCTCAGCCCCCGGTGGTATTCCTGAGCAACCCGGCTTCGGGGTGGGTGTGGATGTCCGTCCTTTTCCTCTGCCCGGGAGTCCTCGTCCTCTCGGTTCCCGTGGTTCTCCCTGGGCGTTTAACTTCTTAATTCGGCTCTGTACTAACCCTGATATTTGGTCTGGTGTCAGGAGTGGTTTCGGGTTGACCACGGCTCGGCTCGCGCTTCGCGGCGACTCGGTGGCTTCCTTCCGCACTCCTTTCGCGGCCCTCCGAGGGGAACGACGCGTGGGTGTCGATCGTTCCGCTACCTCGGCCAGGGGTCCCTTCCCTGCTGCTTTGGCTGCTTGGGCTCCCTCGCCGGCCTCGTCGGCCTCTGATCCTTCTTCGGTTGCTACCTGCTCCAGCTGCTCGGCGTCGCTGTCCTCGGATCCTCTCGACGCCCTCGGGTAGTAAGGTATGCGGATATGCCGTCGCGGCCTCTCCGGTGCCTCCTTATCCACCGCCCTCTCAGGGGGTTGAAACCCCTCCGGATGGCGCACCGCGTAGTCCCGTTCCATGTTGGCTACCCGGGCCGCCGTTTCATCCCCAGCAGCGAAACTGGTGTACGGCGGTCGTCCCTTCGGGTCCAAGGCGAACACCGCAGCATACTCCAGCCTCAGAAGGGGGTCTTGCTTCGGCATCCCTCTCTGCAGGTTCCCTTCGTGTGAGTCCGTCATGTGCTTCTTCCAGTCCTGGTGTGTCGAATAGGCTCGATTCGAACACACCGGGCACATGTAGTACTGCTTCCGTAATCCATCGTGCTGGCCTTTAATATGCTTGGCCAAGTGCTTAAACTCCTTTCCGTGACAATGTCCTTCCCAGCACTGTCCGCTCATCGTGTCCGTTTTCCGGGCTTTCGGGGCTCGTTCCAATCCTGAAGCTCGTCCCGTCAGCCGTTTCCGTTTTTGTCTCGTGGTGATGCTGCTCGTCTCGCTTCTCTGCTTTTCCTCTTGCTTTCTTCTCCTTAGCTCAGTCTGCTCGTCTGCGATTTGATGAATCCTGATCGGCTGACCAGAATGACCTGCTCCGGCGAGCGCTCTGCCTTTTATAGCCACCGCAGGCGGAAGTGGGCGTGGCCTGCACTAGTGACCCCTAGCGTCAGACTCACCATCCACTTCTACGGTGGCGCCCCCTACTATTTTCCGGTCCCCGGGGCCCGCCGCTGGTCACCGCCTCGCCTGCTTTTTACCTCGCGGCCCTTCGCCCGTCCACGCGTTTTTTTCCTAGGCCTTTTATTGCCCCACCGGACGCCCTCGGTCTTTTCATCCTCCGTCGCCTTCTCTTGCCTTTTTCATCTTGGCCCTCACAGTGCTTCCGCACACTTCCCGGAGAACACAGGGGCTCGGCGTTATCATCTCCTCGCCGCCGCCCCGTTCTCTTTGTCCTCTTTTACTCCTTTTACGACCTACTTTAAAGCCCGTCCTCGTTTCAGGCCTCGCCTTTTACAGCCGTCCGTTCGTTCCTCCGGCGTTCCCGAGAGTGCCGCATCTACTCTCCTCCGGTCTCCTGGACGCTGTAAAGCGGTATTACCAAGTCGGCATTACTTCAGAAGTCTTCACCAGCTTGCCACCGGGTCTGTCTTCTGTTGTAATCCAACCATCTTTTCCACGCTGTGGTTCCTCCGAACTGACCGGAAAGCGGCTCCGTGGGACTACTTTAGACATTCGGGCCGTCGTGGCTCCCGAACGCCGTTTTTCGTTCCAACCCCGCATTTCCCACCTATATTACATCCGCAAGAGAACCAATCTTCAGCTAGGTAGCAAATCTCTACAGCCTAACGACCTGCACTCCTACTGTAGTGGTCAACGCACCGCCCCGACTCAATGGCCCCAGGTTGATCAGTCCTTTTTGGCCAAAGCCTTTTTGTGTAGCGCCGATTTGGTCGTTCCCTTGGTCCTCTTCCACCTGCGGAATCGAGACACGAAAACGACTTCATCACAAAAAGGGGTGCCCCGTTTCCTTACGTGCCCTAGCGCGCCCCACCCCAAGCATTTACTGTGCAGCCTCGTATCCTTGCTGGTCAGCTACCATCCAGGCTGGCGCAGCGTGTCCTCGGTAGGGTTCCAGGCGGTCCACATGGACTACCCCCCCCGGTTTCCCTCGTTTCTTCCGTACTACCACCCGTCCTCGGTCAAGCACCTTGACGATCAGTGCAGGGCCCATCCATGGAAATCGCAACTTCGTTCCCTTGTCCCTTTCCACTACCGTATCGTGCACCCAGACCAGTTCTCCGGCGTGGTATTCCCGCCGAGTCACCTTCCCATCGTACTCGTGTTTCTGATGGATGGCGGCTCGTTTCAGCCCCGTCCGGGCCTCCCGATAGGCCGCGACTAGCCCTTCCTCCAGGCTTTCCACATAGTCGCCTACCCGTCGGGGTTCCTCCTCTGGTCCTAGAGGTCTCCCATAAATCGCCTGTCGCGGCATCATGGTCTGTCGGCCCAGCATCATCATATTCGGTGTCACTCCCGTGCTGGCTTGCGGCGTTGCTCTATAACTCATCATCACGAGCGGGACCATCTCGTCCCATTCCCGGCCTGTTGCTCGGCAGCTGGCTTTCAAACAACACCCCAAAGTACGGAAACTTCGTTCTATGTACCCGTCACTCCTGGGGTGGTACGGCGTCGTTCTTGTTTTGTGTATTCCGAATAGTGCACAGACCTGAGCCACCACCTCGGATTCGAAATTCGTGCCTTGATCCGAGTGTAGTTCCCGAAACGCGCCGTACCGTGCTACTACTTCTTCAACCAGTTTGTTCGCCACTGTCGTTGCCTTTTGATCCGGGATCGGGAAACACTCCAACCATTTGGTGAAATAGCATCCCACCATCAGGCAATACTTATTTCCTCGTTTGGTGACTGGGTACGGGCCCGAAACATCCATGGCCAGCCGTTCCATCGGCTCCCCCACTATGTACTGATGTAGCGGCTCCCGTCTTCCTCGTCCTTTTTTCAGCAACGCGCAATCACATTCTCGACATTCCTTCCGCATGTCTTCCCGGAGTCCCGGCCAGTAAAACCCTTGTTCCAACAGGGCCGTCGTCCTGGCGACTCCTAAATGCGCTCCTGCCGCGCCTCCATGGTATTCCCTTACCAACTTGGCCCGTTCCCCGAGGGGAACGACCAACTGGTTCCTCCAACCATGTCCTTCTAGTTCCCAGTACTTCCGATGCAGCACGCCATCCCTGAGGCTTAATCGTTCCCATTGCCTCCATAGGATCTTTGTTTCCCGGGATTCCGGAGATATGGCCTCCCAACCTGGCCGGTCCGCATCCTCTTCCATCCGTGCGACAATCGGCCCTATATCTCGATCCCTCCTCTGCGCTGCTCTCATCTCCTGCGGGGACCATCCGGGCTCGTACCCCCGGGCCCGCGTCACTACTCTCACTTTTTCGGTATTCTCGTGCTCCTCTCCACATTGTTTGCACGGATACCGGGACAACGCGTCAGCGTTCCCATGCTTCCTGCCCGGTCGGTGTTGGAACGACACATCATGCGAGTCGATAATCTCAATCCACCGAGCAGCCTGCCCCATCGGTTCCTTACTTCTCTGCAGCCAACTGACCGCGCTATTATCCGTCCGGACTATCACGCGTTGACCATAGATGTAGCACCGAAAATGCTTCAAAGCTCGCACCACCGCCAACAGTTCTTTCCGCGTGGTGCAATACTTTCGTTCGTTTGACTCCAGGGTTTTGCTCGTGTAAGCTATCACCCGTTCCTCCCCTCTCTGCTCCTGTGATAGCACGGCTCCCGTTCCCACGTCACTGGCGTCTGTGTCAAGCCACCATTGTCCATCTTCCTCCGGGAATCCCAACACCGGGGCCTCCGTTAGCGCCTTCTTCATCGCATCAAATGCCTCTTGTCGTCTCGCGCTCCACACGAATGGTTCCTCCTTCGTTGCCAATTCATACAAGGGGGCAGCCAATTCCGTGAAGCCGTTTATATGCCTTCTATAGTATGAACATAATCCCACGAAGGCTCGTACCTCGTGGAGATCCCGCGGGACCGGCCACTCGGTTACTTGCCGACACTTTTCGGGGTCGGGTTCGATCCCGTTGAATGAGACAACGTGCCCCAAGAACGGAATCTTCTTCTGGAACAGCTTGCATTTTCGCGCCTTTAACTTCAGTCCTGCAGCGTTCAATCGGTCCAGAACCCGTACCAATCTTTCCAGAGTCACTTTAAACGTTGGTCCAAAGACCAGTATGTCATCCAAGTATACCAGACACTCCTCCCACACGATTCCTCTGAGGATTCTTTCCATCAGTCTCTCGAAGGTGGCTGGGGCGTTCACTAGCCCGAATGGCATCACTTTGAACTCATACAATCCTCCTTGAGTCACGAAGGCCGTCTTTTCTTGGTCCTCCGGTGCCATCTCCACCTGCCAATATCCGCTTGCGAGATCCAGACTGCAGAAGAATAGGCTTCCTCCCAAGGTGTTGAGGCTGTCCTCTATCCGCGGGAGCGGATAGGCGTCCACTTTCGTAGCCTGGTTCAGTTTTCGGTAGTCGATACAGAACCTCGTTCCTCCGTCCTTCTTTTTGACTAGAACGGTCGGGCTACTCCACGCACTCCCGCTCTCCTGGATAATCCCTAGATTTAACATATCCTCCACCAGTGCTCGTTCTTCCTCTCTCCTGGTGGCCGGATACCGTCTGACCCTCTGCTTGATCGGCATCTGATCCCCCGTTTTAATTCGATGTTGTACTAAATCTGTCCGTCCTAACTCATGTTTCGAGGTCGCAAACATTTGTTCCCGGGCCATGATGGCTTTCTCCAGCTCTTCGCCTTCCTTCGTGGTCAGGTCTTTCTTAGCCTCCCCTATCATTTCAACGAGCGCTCCAGGGGGTTCTTTTGCTTCACTTCCTATTCCTCGTACCTCTTGTACGAAGGTGGCTTCTCCGAGTACCCCGCCGGTTTCCAATTTCGCGCTCTCGGTCCCTCGGTTGGCCACCCAAACTTCATTTTCTTCTCCCAATGTCACCGTTCCTGGGATCACCTCCAGTCCCATAGGTAATCCAGCGCCGGTGATGACAGCCAGCTGTCCACTCTGTCCTATGTCTATTCTCGCTACTACTGTTACTCGGGTCACTTGGAGTGGGGGTATTTCCGTCGTTTCCTCGATTCGCACGACCTGTCCTCCGACGGTAACTGCCCGAATCCCATCCGTTCTTTGTTCTACTCCCGGGATTCGTTCCCCCTCTCCCTCCCCCTCGGCGGGCAGGAAGATAGCACTCGCGTGGGGCTTAACTGTTAGCCGGTATTTCACCGCGAAGTCGTTTCCCAGGATCCCTTCATCTCTACCGATGTCTGCCACCATGAACGTCCACTTCAACACGCGCGTTCCCAATTTTACTGGCAAGTTCGTGCATCCGTAGCACCGCAACGGACTACCATCCACCGAGCAGAGACGTCCTTCATATCCATCCAGTTCTTCCCATTTTCGTCCCCACTCTCTCCAGAGGCGTTCCGACAGCAGACTGATCATAGATCCGGTATCAACCAAAAAACGGACGACACTCTCTCCCACCATCCCGGCCACATAAAGTCCACATTCTCCCATGCCTACTACTTCTCTCGCCGCGCCCGAAGGGGGCCCCGCGCTTACTGCGACGG
Source organism: Lepidonotus clava (assembly GCA_936440205.1). NCBI lineage: Eukaryota > Metazoa > Annelida > Polychaeta > Phyllodocida > Polynoidae > Lepidonotus > Lepidonotus clava. The sequence goes on along the minus strand of OW387140.1, from coordinate 47,148,977 downwards.
TGACTGTCCGTTTCCCTGACGCTGTTAACACTCTCTTGCGAAATGGCCCTTCTGGTGACATTGATGACACTCTAAATCTTCTTTTCGCTTCTTAAACGCCTCCCTCCGGGCCGTTGCTTGTCTTCTAGCTTCCCGTTCTTCTGCCAATTCTTTCATCATCTCCTCCAACTTACCGTTTAAGGCCATGATCTGTGTATTGGCGTCCTCCTCGGGCTTCACTGCCCGCAGGAGGCGGCGTGAGTATCGTTCCTGTATTTCTACCACCTCTACCGCCTCCTCTAGTGTCTTGCATCCTTTCTCTGCACACTTCAGCTGAAGGTCTTCCCCAACTGCAGCCTGGAACGCATGTAATGCTGCTTTTTCCTGGCTAGCGTAGTCGTTGGAGAAGTAGGCTCTCGATGCCAGTCGCCGGGCATTATCAGCCAACTCCTTCGCTGTCTGGTTCTTTACACGTTTCAATCCCGCCAACTCTTGCAGGGCATTACACGTGTCCTTCTCCTGACCGAACCTCCGGCGCAACGCATCCACCCTCGCTGAGTAACGGAGTCGCTCCCTGTCCGGGAGTCCGACGAAGTACATTCGTGCCGTTCCCGTCAGCGAGAGAAAAAGCATCGCCGCTTTTTCCTCGGCCGTCCAGCGTCCCAATGTTGCGTACTCCTCAAACTGGTTTATCCATCCCTCGAAATCCGGTTTACCGTCATACTTCTCTGGTCGTAAACTGAACTTCTTCAAACTCGCTCCTTCCTGACCGGTCTGTTGTTGTTGAGCCCGCACATTCTGCTCATCCGTCGGGGTGGACGTTCCCATAAAATTAAACTGCCTACCCATGATGGTCGTGTCCTCCCCTTTGGTCTCGGTTTTCGCACCTCCTTTCTCCTCCCCACCTTCCTTGAAGGCGACGTCAGAATCCATCTGCTCGAAGACTGTCGCAGTCGCCATGAGTATCCAATACCGACGAAACACCCAAGATCCACAAGTCCGTATGTGCCTATTTCAGCACCACCGCTGCCACCAGTGTGACGTTCTCTGGTAAGTCGGGGTTGCCGATTCTTACAACAGAGGAACGTGGGGGTTGTTCGGGTCTCGGGGCGGACGGGGAATCCGGGCCAAGAACCGAGATGTGTTTCTAGAGTCGTGCCTCGCGCACGAGGGGGGGCTGAGCGAATCGATCGGGAATCGGCACTCGATGTCGACGGAGGACTGCGGGGGAGGGAAATTATGGTAGGGGTACGGGTCGGCCGGGGGGCGGTCCACCCCTGAGTTCCGGTCCGCGGGGGCGACGGGCCGACGGTCGCCTATTGTTTGGTAGCGTGGGGCCGAGCATGCCGCGCCCTCGTCCCCGCGGACTTCGCTCCTTCGTTCCGCTCCCCATGTCTTCGTACCATACTACGCCTCGGTTTCCGGTACTACTTCGGGCCTTCGTGCCCTACTCCGTTCCCTCGTTCCTCGTTCTTCGGGCCGTCGGGCCCCTTACCCTATGTTTCTACTACCTATCTCGAACTTCGACTGTTTTGTCCTAACTTCGGCTTAATTACTCTGATCGGCTCATCTTTAGCGGTTGTTTCAGGAAAGAGGACACGTCTGGACACCAGGAGAACTGTTAAAGAACTCTGTTTATTCGGGCCTCACAGCCCCTTTATATACTAGAGAGGTCAGCCCTGATTGGCTGCCTTCGGTCACGTGACCTACAACTGACGTCACTTCCGGTTTATATATTCCGTTTCCGGTTTACATTTCACTTCCGGTTTACATATTTCCGGGTTTCGTTCCTTTACGTTTTCGTTCCTTACATATTCGTTATTCGTTCTTTACATATTCGTTCTTTACATATCCGTGCCTCTTTTTCAGGCTTTCTATACTTTCGTTCATTATTACATATTCGTTCCTTTACATCTATTTCGTTCTCTTACATATATTTCTATTATTACCTTATTTCTATTATTTTAACCTCTATGTATTTTGGCTGAATAGCCGTTCATCACAGTCTCAAGGAATGATAATAATATTTCATAGCCTTTATCATATCCATTCACAGGGCCATATTCCGTTGGGTGACAGTGAAGGACCTGAACAGGATGAAGTTTGACGAACGAGTCGACCCCAACTCACCCCTCGGCCTGCTTCGAGGAATTAAGATGGGCACGGAAAGCTACCACGACCTCTTTAGGAGGCTCTGCAGGTAAAGTAGATAGATTATACGTTACAGTAACAGGAATTAAGATGGGCATGGAGAGCTACCATGACCTCTTTAGGAGGATCTGCAGGTAAAGTAGATAGATTATATATGCTTACACTAACGGGAATTAAGATGGGCATGGGGAGCTACCACGACCTCTTTAGGAGACTCTGGAGGTAAAGTAGATAGATTATACGTTACTAACATGAATTAAGATGGGTACGAAGAGCTACCACGACCTCTTTAGGAGGCTCTGCAGGTAAAGTAGATAGATTATACGGTTACTCTAACGGGAATTAAGATGGGTACAGAGAGCTACCACGACCTCTTTACGAGGCTCTGCAGGTAAAGTAGATAGATTATACGTTTACACTAACGGGAATTAAGATGGGTACAGAGAGCTACCACGACCTCTTTAGGAGGCTCTGCAGGCAAAGTAGATAGATCATACGGTTACTCTAATGGGAATTAAGATGGGTACAGAGAGCTACCACGACCTCTTTACGAGGCTCTGCAGGTAAAGTAGATAGATTATACGTTTACACTAACGGGAATTAAGATGGGTACAGAGAGCTACCACGACCTCTTTAGGAGGCTCTGCAGGTAAAGTAGATAGATTATACGTTACTAACGGGAATTAAGATGGGCACAGAGAGCTACCATGACCTCTTTAGGAGGCTCTACAGGTAAAGTAGATAGATTATACAGTTACACTAATGGGAATTGAGATGGGCACGGAAAGCAAGAATGACCTCTTTAGGAGACTCTGCTGGTAAAGTAGATAGATTATAGGTTACAATAACGGGAATTAAGATGGGTACAGAGAACTACCACGACCTCTTTAGGAGGCTCTACAGGTAAAGTAGATAGATTATACAGTTACACTAATGGGAATTGAGATGGGCATGGAAAGCAAGAATGACCTCTTTAGGAGACTCTGCTGGTAAAGTAGATAGATTATAGGTTACAATAACGGGAATTAAGATGGGTACAGAGAACTACCACGACCTCTTCAGGAGGCCCTGCAGGTAAAGTAGATAGATTATGCAGAATGAAAACTATGCTCCATTACTAGAGAGAATGGGTAATAGTCATATACATTCGTCCAACCTGTCCAACCTTCTGGAGTCTGGTTTGATGTGGTATTCCACTCTTAGATTTCTAAAGATTAATAAATGTAGCAGTTAGTTGATAGCCACCTGTTTTTGCTGACCATATGGTGATTACCAAAGAGTGGTTTCATGACCTTGTCTACACAAGGTGCCAAACGTCCTATATTTCTTTATTACAATTTCTTTGAAATGTGGGTCGTTAAGCTGCCTTACAATAATTAGCCATTCCGAGAATTCAACCCTGAGTAATTAGATTTCAATGTAATGTGTGAGTGTAGACCCTGAGAATTGACAGGGTGACATGGCCATTTATTAAATCCAACATGCGACATAAAGCTTAAGCCCCATACCCACTAGGCGATTTTACTGGCGACTGCCGACGGGCAACAGCAGAACCACTGGGAAAATCGTCACCAATTCAGAACACCTGTTAGATGTAATATTGAAATGCTACATGCTAACAGGTGTTCTGAATTGGTGACGATTTTCCCAGTGGTTCTGCTGTTGCCCGTTGCCAGTTGCCGGTAAAATCGCCTAGTGGGTATGGGGCTTAAGTGACACGAAGAATAAAGATAAACGACATGACATGGGCCATTCCTTAAATCTGACATGCAACATGAAGGCTTTTAAAAATGGACATGAATATAAAAAACATAGGGACATAAAACATAGCCATTTCTTAAAGTTGCAATCCGACCCCCCGTCCCCCTAGCCTATACCCCAGGGACTGGGAGAATAGCTGGTAAAGTCGCTGGGCAACTCACGATCCCATGATCACCGGGCAACTCCCTGTAGGTATGTGCGGATTCTGGGCGATGGAAGGGTTTGGTGGGAAAATCTGCGAGAAAATATCAAAATTGCTTGATATGACAGAAATCTGCGAGAAAATATCAAAATTGCTTAATATGACAGTCGCCCGGTGGTGATGACCGCCATTCTGCCAGTTGCCCATTGCTCGGTGATGGTAAAATCGCATAGTGGGTCTGGGGCTTTATTGTGGCATGGCTTAGCATGTCCTTTATCTCAACTGACCTTGACTGGTCCAACCCAGTCTCTATTCACCTCTTAGATAATCAATTGTAAAATCCACCAATCAGGTTCCTAGTTTGTAAGTATACCTCAATGTCACTACCATAAAGCCCAATATTTAAGCAGAACCCTGACTTTTAAATATATTTTTCGCCAATTTTTCATAACATTTATTCATGGGTGCCATTGTATTTAAGCTTTGCAAACTGCTAATTTCAGCCGCAACTTTAAGTGTGAGGCCCAATGGCTCTTATTTGTGAAGCTAACCCTTGTTCATTTTGCAGATTAAATCAGGGGATTTACAGTACTCAATGAAATAGACACTTTAACATGGTTATTGTTATTAGATTACTGAAACGCCTACACTATTTCAGAACCATCTGTATTCTCTGTCACACACTCAATGATGAATTGGTTTTCCGTACGCCTAACAGTGTTTTGTTTGTTTATGGGTAGATTCAGTGGTTCTGGAGCACTGGGATATTTCACCCTTGCCCCTGGATGAGCGAATCTACTACAACTTTACTAGGGCAGGTGTACTTTAATGTGTCTGGTCCCATAGAAACGACACACAACAACCAGTGGTCCTTAGACCGTTGATAGTTAGGGACTGATTTAGAGGGGGCGCCTGAGGCACGTGCCCCGCTAATTTTTGCCCACTTTAGATTTGTTTAATGTAAAATTCTCGCCTCTGGATGGGGCGCCTCAAATTATTATAAGCGCTCCTCCCCCTTTTGAAATCTCCCGATCCCTCACTGATAACCATGTTGTTAGCACAGGGAGAAACGCAGGGAGGTACATGACAGATTTGCCCCAGTGTTGAACCCGCTTCATCCGCGTGCAAGGCAACAAGCCCATCCTAGTATACACCAACATAAAATTTTACCATGAAATTACATATCAATTTCTTCCTGATTTAATCCCCAAAGACAAACGTGGAAAACAAGATGAACCTTGGTAGTTTGGTTGTCAAATTGCTCCTAGAATTGGTAAAATGTGGCTTTACATATTGGCCTTTTTCCCATAGGAGCCAATGTTAAAGTCTGTCAGCCCAACCTTTAGTGTCCAACCCCATTTTCCCTAAAATGCAGCATTTTGATTGGCTGGCAAACTTGCAAATCTCTCAGTTGGTAAAATTTAAGAAATCATAACATTAGAAAAAATAATTCTTGGTTATTTCAGTAATCCCAAATCTAGAAGACAAGGATAGCTTATACAGTAATTCTATCCAACCTTTGTCCCAACCCTGGGATATAACCAATGTGGGATGGGCTTATTGCTCTAGCCACTTCACTGCCTACGCTCCTACTTAAGCCTATATTCCACTAGACGATTATGACTGCCGGCAATTTTGTAATCTATAGCTTTTAACCATATGACAAAACGAGCATGCATACTGCATATCATCTGAAAAATAATTAGAAATCCTTTCTAATGATAAATAACATGTCTATGATTAATCCATATTGTCACTGCCGATTTTTGAATTCGGGATGTAATACAGGTTTAAGAGTGATGCCTAGACACCTTTTAAACTTCTGATGACGTCATCTTGGTTTGGGGGTTAGTCCATTAGACTCACAGTATCGCAAACGTAAGTAAGACATGGTGGGCCAATTGGCCCAAGCGGAACAGACAACAAAGAACAGACATTTTACTGGATTCTCATTTCAATTAAGTCAATTCTCAGCCCCCTTCCTTTTTCTAGTGCCTGCAATCCCCCTGTAACAATTTAGCCGTATCACATAAGCCGATTTTGACTGTGTTTCTTTGTACTTGTTATATTTTCTGTGTAAGTAATAGCATGAAAACATACATCCTGTACACAATTTAAAAGCAAATCATAGACCTTTATAATGATGTTTAACATAATATTATGTGTACTTAGCCTTGATTCCTATGGCCGATTTTCAAAATTGACAGAAAAATCAACATGTGGAATACAGGCTTTAAGCCTGTATTCTACATACTGATTTTGCTGCCGATTTTGAAAATCGGCAGTGGGAATAAAGGTCAAACATATATGTGCCATACATCAAAAGGAAGGTCTTACAATTCTACTCTGAATGGTATATAGGATGAAAGTTCGCATGCCATATTCTCAGAGGAAATAAAACAGACGAATACAAAATCGGCAGCATCATAATAGGTTTGTGGAATACAACCTTTAGGCTTAATGTACATGAAGTACCAACCTTTTCCCAAACTAGTGCCACTGTAAGCCTAAAGTAGGGGTCTGGGATAATGTATAGTGACTTCCATTTCTTCATCATCCAATCAGGGTAGTTGTACCTTAAAGTGTCTGGGTCCCTCACTACCTGAACATCCATGACGTGTCACCTGTTTCAGGGCTTCCTAGAAATGCCTGATTTGCCACTTGTATAACCCCCAGTGATACTAATGACTCACCAATTAATAGGGTATCGTTCTGCCTGTTCACCCTCCGCCCTGGGTGGTAAGACCTGAGGCGTAGGAATATTAATTTTGCTGGAGTAAAAAGTTGCCTTTTCCTATTTTACAACGACTTAAATACCCATGTGTAAAAGTTCGGGCTACTGTGTAAAATACAACTTTAAAATCCATAGTAAATGGGAACAATTGATTAAAAACACACCTGACAAGTTTAAAAGACAAAACGGAAACAAAAGTACCTCATTTTGTTGTTAGGAGTCTTCAACACGATTTTTTGGAGTCCAAATTTATGATAGTATCATAGCTATTAATCTTTCTTTGTTCTTAATGACTGGTTAAATAATGTCATATTCTAACAGTTGAAGGGCATTGTCCTCCAAATATTGTTATAATACCATCACATCCCATCAAACATCATAATCATATCATTTTGATGACATAGTATCATGTAGATAAAGAATTTGTATCCTTACCGCTCCCACAATACTAGAAATAAATAAATGTTGAGTGTGAGTGGGTGGGAGACCAGCTAGGCTGAACTGAGAACCCAGTAAAAACAATATGTATTAAAAAAAAAAAATCATGCAGTATGAGAGGCCAAAGAATGGGTCACACTGCCTGAGCCACTCAAATCAACCATCACCACTTTACATAAGAACCTCCACTGTCACCTGCAGGTGGGCAGTCCCAGGTGGGTGAGTAATAGGTCACTCAGAACTAGGTGCATGGCAGTGCATGCATTGACCTTGTGATAGCCCTTTCATAAATCTGTCTTCCAGCTGTGTGTGACAGCAGAGTGGTGGTGGTCAATGATCATGGCTCGCACAGGAAATAGTCCTTTCATGACCTAGATATCTCTTGCAGAATAGGTTCTTACACCCACAAGAGTCCATGGCTACTAGTGGCTACTCAAAATTTGCAAGGAATTCTTTTATTGGCCCTCTATAAATGGCATGGGGAATCCCTGTGATGGTTCTTTGGGTGCTGGCTGGTTTGTGGTGCTACCTGCCATAAACCAGCAGCCCCAAAGCATGCTTGGATATATGGTGGAATTCCCAACCAAAATGGCTGCTGGTTAACAGTCCTAGGTTGAGCACCTAGTGGACTTGGATGTAATTACAGTCTAGCACAGCATACTGGTGGCAGGAGGGGTGTGTTTAGGGGAAGGGGTCCTAGATGGTGAAATGCTTTTGTTGGCTCTCTCAGTAGGTGGTATATCTAAGTACAACCATTGCTCGTGTATTAGAAAAACCTTGTAGCTATTTCACTTCTTGTTGTTTAAAGCATTAGACATTTAAAGGACAAACCATTCATGCAATGTGAAAAAGTACCCTGTGATATAGTAAGAGTTATATTTTCACCAGGAATCTCCCCTAAATCTCTTTGAACCAACATAAACAGATGCAAAATGTTGGTCGTTCGGTCCCATTCTATTCCTTGCATCTTTATTGTAGTGTTCCCCACACCTACATCTAAATTAAAGCTCTGAATTGAAGCGAAAGTCATTATATGAATAGAAAATAGGTATAGCTTTATGGCTAGAGCTGACAAAGGTATTAAGTCCTCCCTGACCTAACTAGGAAATTTCTAGAAAGAGTTGTCAGATACTAGCAATTAGTACGTACCACTCTGCAGCAAATCATTTCAACTTTATTGTCAAACTCAAACAAGATAAATTCACTCCACTAGTGTTAATTAAGTCACTTAAAAAGTATCATCCATGATAAGCAGCCTAACTATATTAGCATTTTATAAGAGTGCTGGCATTTGCGTTTGCTTGTAAACAAAGTTGAATTTGCGGTTCCACATTGATTAGGAGGAGAACTATTTTTCTGAGTTGCTGGACACCATCAGTATGTTATCAGTGTAACATGCTGGGGATACAGGTGTTTTGAGGATGATAAAGCTAGTTTTCATACTTAGTATTTTACCATAGTCCTGGTTTAACTTCATGAACTGTATTTATATAGTTATATATCACATAACTTGAAGGTTTTTCTTCTTATTTTGTCACATTTTGACCCTCATTAAAAATTCCTCTCCAGAAACAAAATCCTATTGAATCTCAAAGCATCAGGTTAAATCCATCAAACATTGTCCATAAAACAGGTGATTAATGGTAGCTCATTGTGCTGAAATAACAGGAACCAGGAAACAATTGTCTTTTTTTGACCTCCAAACTAATATGATTTTCACTGACCAGAAGTGTCAGCCTTCGGATGTTCCCCTCAGTGGGGGCGGTAGAGCGGTACTTGTCTGATTGTGTTGCCCTTTTGCAGGGGTCCCTTAATATAATTATTTATATAGTATTACAATTATTTGTAGGGAGTACTTAAGTCATATCCCAAGTCACTTGCAGCAATTATTACAGAAATTTGTTGTTAGAAAATAACAATAAAAAAGAATTAAGGCCATATTCAATCTTGCGGCAGTAGGTACTTGTGGTGCCATCTTTTACCACCACAAGCAATTTGCGTTTCAGATATGAACATATTGGTTTCTGCCACCACAAGCATTCATTAGAAAACTATATAAATTCATTTGTGGTGCTACTTGCATTGGGCCACCGCAAGTAACACCACAAGCAAATACCTATATTCCATATTGCGGTGCTTTCTTTTACTTGCAATGGTGGTAAACACCGCTAGTATAGTCCCCACCGCCAGCAAAACGCTGCACAGTGAAATATGGACTTAAAGGTAACCTTTCACATATTTTATCAAACGCCTATTCTTTGTTGAATTAGCTTCTCATAGGTATTCTGAAAATATTTCAAAAACAAAAATTAGAAAATGTTGAAGTTTAAGTGAATTATAGAGGAAATAAAACCAATATTTGGGACTTCCCTAATTTCTGGGCTTGTCAGTCCTCCCCTTGCTACGTCATGATATTGAATGAATTAAGATCAGTAAAATATACAATTAATAATAGCTTGTATAGGCCTAAATAAAAGTATGTTATCCTTATGCTTGATTTCCTTTCTATACAGATTTAAGGGTGGGGAATTCTCTTTTATTTAAGGCTGGGATTCCTAATAAGTGTCCTTGTGACGTCACAAATTTTGGGATTTCCCTTAAAAACACATAAAATAGACCAAATATCAAAGCCTTGTATCTCTGTCTTCCTTTGGAATATCCTCAAAATATCTCTAGTATCATTTGTTCTTGATGCATTGTACATGCTAAACGAATTTCATAAAAAAATATCTGTTCTTTAATTATGTGAAAGCTTTCCTTTAACTGACACAGGAAATAACCTGCATGTCACCTTTGCCACCTCATTCTTATGAAAAGGATCACGTTTGATTTTGTTGGAATTCAAGACACGTTTGTTTTGTTTTGCGCTTTCTCCTTTTTTCCCTTATTCTATTTTGGTTGAAAAACTACTACATTTTACGGAAATTGTCCTATTTCAGTAAGTGGTCTCCGGATTTACAGTTTTACCAGACCCAAATTGATCATAAATTCAGACCATTTCTTTGGTGCAAAATAGTAATCAATCTTAATTTGGTTTGAATTCAAGTAAAAGTCTGCAATTTACTTCTTAGATAACAATCCTCCATCAAAACTGGCAATTCCATTTCTAATGGAGAGAAAAGTGGACTTAAAATCTAACTGTAATTCAGCCACGGTCAAATAAAAAATGTGGACCTTTTAAAGATGATGACTGTGGTTTAGGATGATAACAATTTTGTGGTCCTCTGTGAATATCGGAATAGTGATATAGTTATTTTTTCTTTCCCAATACAAGTGATTAATTACACTAATTTAAGTGATTAATTACTCTAATTCTACCTTTTTGTAGAGTAATTTTGAGGAATTTAACCATTTTGCTCAGATGATATGCACTGTGAGGTAGTTTAGCTTTAAACCAACGATATTATCTAAGATAACAAACTTCTCCATTCCAGTTACGCCGGTCTTCACTGTGAGGTTATCGAGGGCTTCTCTAAGGGAGCTGGTTACCGGCCTGGGGACTGGATACAAGGGGACACCTTCAGGAACCAGTGGACGGCCGTTTGGGTGGACGGGTCATGGCGGTTCATAAACTGTAAATGGGGCGCCAGGCATGTCAAGGCGACAAGGGACACAAGTCTCACTTACAAGTAAGTATCCTTGTACCTAATTTATATATAACAACTGTTAGTTTGCTGTTGTGAATGGGACCATTCTCGACACACTATTTGCCTTCACGGGACACTGGTGCCCACGCCTCGAACTCACGCTATCGCTGAACGTCATGAATTGGCGCAGGTCCAAGCCAACCCCGAGTTCGTCAGATTTTGAAAAAATTCGGTGTCACGTGACCACTTCTTGACCAATCAGATCCATGGACACAATGGCCTCCACCTGCAGTCTCTCAGGCCGAGTCCCCCTAGCCGAGAGAGAAGGGGTACCAGTATATATATGATCGGTACCATTTGAAATTAAACAGAGACGCCATGTAAGAAGGCAGGATATTCATATGTGTAGCATGTAGGCCCTACACTGTATTCATTCGTCTGAGATGTACTAATATTGGAAGAACCCATGGCAGTCCGAGTGGGTGCTGCCTATACCCATTCTTTCATAACATAAGTAATAATGTCGCATGGATTTATTCTACTTTCTATGTGTTATGTTAGTAGTATACGGGAATGGGAGTTTATAGAGGGTTTTGATTGTTGTCGCGTACATAGCTCATCTTATTCAGGCGACGTTGTGTATACATCCTACCTAGTGAACATGAAGTCGCGTACATAACCGATTCGGGCTTGGGCGAGGTTGTATAGACGCTGTGCAGATGATGTCACAAGGTGCAGAAATTGACCAGCTACCATAGTGGTGATCAATTTTCCCCATCCGTCGTACAACCCCAAAGGTTCATCTATATTTTGATCACCCAATCAATATTTCAAAAATGTTCCCGTTTGCGATCACATTTTGGTGATCACCAATTGGTGATCCAGAACATATGCGTATTGAAAAAGTGAAAATTTATCAATTCTAAATAATGAATCCTGTTAAGTATTACTCAGTATGCCTATCTTAATCAAACGATACATAAAGTGATTAAGAATGACAAATAATGAGTATTTCAAACTGATCACCAATATGGCGATCACCCCATTATAGGTGAGTGTGACGTCATCTGCATAACATCTAGGCCTATACAGAATACCAGGAGAAGTACGTACGTGTCAATATCTACCTCCCCCAATACGCACCGCTCACCCGCTGTGCGGGTGATAAAGTAACATATGGCCAGATGTAATCATACATGTTAAATGTTGTAATAGTGCATGCCTCAGTTCAGGTGTTCATGTAATAAGCCAATCCCAGTTCCCATCAAAATTAAAGTTTGATTGCAACATTTATTGTAATTGAATTAAGAATTAATTACGAAACAACCATGCAATGAGTCAAGGCAGCTTTGATGATGAATTACATAAAATTGCACAATTTGAAGAAACGAAATGTCTCATGTGCGAAAGGGAAACATAGAATATTCTACCAGGTTGGCTTTCCAATTATTTAGGTAAAAATCTAATCTCTACAGCCCTGTAAACTATTTGATTTGTTGAATTTATGAATTCAAAATACTTCCACTTATGACATGAGTCGAATCATTGAGTTTCCAAATCATGGTTGTTAAAGATTATGTTGAAAGCTTCAGATTCTAAAAGTTTAGATTACATTGGGCCAATATAGTAGATGGCTTTTAATGTTTTCAACAGGATGAAGCTAAGAGCAAATATTAACACCGGTACCAAAAAATGTAGTAAGAAACCCTTCAACTATATGTAATAGAAACCCACACATTTTCCATTAAGTAATATGTCGTAGATCAGGGCCACAACTACCCAGAACTATCACCATTTTCTCTAGGAACTGATTATACCAGATACAGGGAGACAAAAACCAAGTCTTAAGCATTGAATCTATGGACAGGAATTTCATTTTGGGGAGGTGTCTCGTGTCATAATTTACCAAACGATGCCATCCCTCCCAACCACAGATAGCTGGTTTCTTAAGTATTACCTGCAGGTTGGCCTACAACCAGGTGCATGTTGGGTAATAAATTGACAAAAGTCAGGGCTTTACTATAGGAATTTTCATGAAATGTATCATTATTTGTAGATTTACATTGGGAAAAATAAGTCATCATTATTTTTCAAACAAGTATCCATATATATTTAATACTCCTTAGTTGTTTGGAAATTCATTCGATATAGATGGGTATATACAATTATTTGTTTATTTTCTATAGTTTTTCATTGCATTTTGTCGAAAAATTAGCCCAAATTAGCCTGCAGGTGCTTAAAATACTAAAAATCAGTTATCCGTGGTAGGGTGAACTGGCAAACGGTCTATGCTACACTCTCACACTGCGCATCTCATAGCGCCTACGTTTGGAGAGTGATTGCAGCCTCTGGCGCTACCCACAATGCTTTGCGCCTCCCACGCAGTGCTCAGTGCGCATGTCAGTGGCTCGGCCTGGGCCCCCGTGGATGAGTCTTTGTCAGCCCCTCCACGCCAGCAGGGGCAACGCAATTTGGGGTGGAGGCTATTTATAGAGTCGAGGTGGGATCCTTCTCTAGCCAGAGTTTGGATAACAAATCTGGTTATATCGCATCTGTGGTTACATGGAAAGAAAATACAAGAAGTTGCAATTTTTGGTGCTGAGGACAAAATTATATTTGTGATGATTTATGCATGTTGATAAATAAATAGTGAATTAATGACAATCCTGACACTATGATTTTTATGATAATTTTGACCAAATGATAAATTAAATGATATATACAAATTTTTATGTGATTTTTAAATAATATCAAGTAGTTTAATCGACGTTTGGATAGCATATTGTTTACTGAGAAGAAGAGGTACCGATGGTTTCCACATAAGCCAATAATTATTATTAATTCTTAGTATGAAAGATTTTTCCCAGAAATAAAAACATCACAGAGCATGTGCATGCCCTCAATATTTCAAGGCAGTTTGCAGTTACTGTGACGAAATATGAACATATACATTGATAGAAGTGCGACTCCTTTGTCCAGACATTATAAAAACCTTTAAAACATAGCGGGGCGTCTGCATCTTTATCATGAAAAGAAACCTCCTAAGAACATATACACAGAACTAACCGAGGGGGCACGAAGCCCTGATTATTGCCCCACTGTTTTTGTTGTCAGGAAAATGAGGGCTGAGGGCCCCCGAGGTTAGTTCTTGTTTCATTCTATACCAATAACCCTGAGAAATAACCCATTAACCCAAGAAAAACAAGCGGGGCAATTACACCATCCGTTATTCCACCTTTGTTAGCAGGGTAGATGAATGATGAAGGTATAGGCGCTACGAAGTTGGTATAGATTAAAAGATACATCTTATGTATCTCTAGGATCATACTAAGCATTATTCTGATTTGAAACTGACGTTTTAGAACCTGGCCTCAGAATTTCAACAAAAAGGTGATTAGTGCTAATCACTTGAGCCGTTATTCCACTAGGCGGCAGACAAAACTGCCTAAGATCGGGATGTTTTAGGGCTAAAGATCGTGAGTGTGTCAATTTCAGGTATAGGATAAATCGTGAGGTGCTTACTATTGTTACGTACATGTTGATAAAGGCCGTATTCCACTAAGCGGAAGATAAAACTGCCCAAGATCGGGAGCAGTTAAGGCCAAACATCGGAAACGTATCCATTTCATGAATCAAAGGTCAGGAGAAAATGCTCCCGATGATTACGAACAATCATGTTGGTAACTATAACTAATACATATCATTTAAAGAATGACTTCTGGCGAACCTGGACAATGCAATGATAGTATTTCCTCTCTACTCACACCCCTTAAAGGGATTAAGGACGGTCTGGTAGTTTTCTGAATGAACCAGCATAAAACCTTAAGAGAATTTGTGAGGTTAGACCAATGGTATGGGAGTAAAAATCCATGAAGTAAAGCATATGACACCATATTCATTTTCAAGATATGATTTTGGTTGTGAAAAGATGAGGTTTCACTATAGGTTTCTACAGGAAAACAATTGTTCTTCACCCCATGAAAAATTCAACAGGTATATATAAATATTAATCAAATGTGATAGTATATCATCTATGGACATATAGGCCTACCAATATAATTTAGTGAAAGAAGTGGGGCTCACCATTGTTATAAAAAGCTACAGCCCTTAGAAACTGAACAATATTAATTTGGCAATTCCAGTATATTCTCATGTAAAAAAAATCACTTTAATCTCCCTTCATCACATTTTCATTCGAAATTTGTGTGATAAAATTGGTATTTTGTTGGAAATAAAAGATATCTTATCCATAATTAAAATTTTCACACCAACTAAAATTTTCACACCCTGGTGTGGTCAGTCACAAATCTCCTTAACCCTGTTCTTCACACTTTTTGTTCAGATACGGCTTCAGATGGTGTGTAGTAACTGGTAAATCCGCGGGAGGGCGCTGGGGTCAGTCCCCCCGCCCCTGATGGCACTGTGGGCCACTTCACGACACTTGGCCAATTTGGGCAATGAGCTATTTATAGCATCCTGAGCGCCTCCCTGTCAGGGGGAGGAGCGTGAGAGACACTCTCCAAGCAGAAATAGCCTCAGAAGCTCAGGGTGCTTTTAGCAATGAGGGCATTTGTATAAAAAAAAAACTAGTGTTTCTATTTGTATATAAAAATCATTATATTGTTTATAAAAGAATAGGTTATGTTAGCATTTCTTTAAATTCCTCTTACTGAAAACCAGGGGAACCTTGATGCTATTATTAAGGAATGAAATCTTTAAAATAAAGAAATAAGAAATAAGATCCTTGAAATAAAGAATTTATTATTGGTTTTGGACGATTATATCCATATGCCTTATGGAAATATCCATTGTATAATAAACACGGTGTAAGTTATTCGGCCTACTGCCTAAAGCCTGGTTTCCACGATACATTCATCATTTTACTTGCGTTTATTGACATGAACACAAGTGAAACGAAAGCAAACGAAAGCATTTCTAGTATTTGCTTGCGTCCATACTTGCGTTTTTACATGCGTTCATGTAACGCAAGCGTGAGCGCAAGTAAAAGGCTATATTCAACGATGCGTTCAGTGCAACTTGAGTTCCTTTGATTACAGAAACACAAGTCTACTTGCGTTTGAATACCAACATGTTGGTATCTGAATGCAAGTAAACTTGCGTTTCTGTAATTTATGGAACGCAAGTTGCACTGAACGCATCGTGGAATATAGCCTTTAGTTATTATGCCCTAATTGCTGTGTTGATGGATTTTGCTATTTTTGCTCCGTGCCAGAGGAAATTTGCCGGTTTTTAGTGCCGGAGGTAAAAACAATCAATTAACCAAATAACCAGGACAGGACGCAACGTCATGCCTAGGCTGCCAGAAGGGATGTAGAAGGGTGGGGTGTACCGAGTCGCTGTGTCAAATTCTAAATACGCCGTACCGACAGCCAGGGTAATTTTTCATGTCGAAAACAAGTTAGGATGAATTCTGGTTTTTCAGATACGTGTTTTGACTTGGTCAGTCTTTTGTGATGTGTCTATGATATGAAGGTGATGGGGCAGGCAAACAGACGGGGATCAAAACCTGGACATTTTTGCTGTACCTCATCCCTTAATGAACCAAGTACTAACAGGGAATTGAACCCAAAGAACCACTTGGTCAGTGCTGGGTCTCCCCTTTCATCATCTTCGACGATCAGCAGGGGCTACTGGGGGCCTATATTTTTCCCAGCAGCACAAACCCCATGCTGGTACCCACGGGGGCCATGTCGCATGTTGTTGTTGTTGATGATGTGTTGGAGTTTAAGGTCCACTCGACAATTGTTTCAGCTACATCGAGACCAACTCACATTTTTACTTTGTATAAGATACCGATGATTGAATCTTTGGGGGTGAAAACGTAGGCATGGAAATGTGGTCCAAACGACACAACGGGGAATCGTGACGGCATAACTTCCATATGCTATCCACTGGAGCACCCTTCCCCTCTATTGCATTCGTTGACGCAAGTGAAGACCCCCATCCAATGCAGAGTTAAGAAATTAGCCATGTCCCATGTCTTCAACACTTAAAAGGAGCCAAAAGCAATGATTTTGCAAACTCAAATAACTATGAAAATACATTTTAAGAGAACTTTAGGCACCGGTAGAGTATAAATCATGATAACTAACTTTACTTGAATTCCATAAATCTCTTGGCATCTATGCCAGAAGACAATGATGTTTGTAAACAAACCAATTTTGATGGATCGCCAAGATTTGGCTGGGGAAGAGTTTTAGGTTTTAGTCCGCATTTAGCTTCTTTATTTTACCACAGGCGTGGGTTATATTTAATGACCAAAGAATATATTTCAATAGTTAACAGAATTTTGACCCTTCATTGCTTTTGGCTCCCTTTGAATATTATCAGTCTTGCCAACCACCCGTGAAAGCCACTGAATTATTATGTTCAAAATTATGACGTATCTATAAGTCCCATGTCGCCCTGTCGAATAAAAGAAATAACCAAGTGCTTTCGAATTAAGCGGTCTACAGCCATACCGGTGACGTTATAGACCAACATACTAATTATCGTCACCAGAAGCGGCCCCTCAAATATCTCCATAAACCAGCCAAAGCCATTATACCAATCGGATGACGTCATCTGCCGCGTCCCTGGCGTCACGTCGACGTCACGCTGACGTCATACCGCGTGCAGGGCAAACTGTCATTACGCTACGCCCACTCTCCAAACATACCCTTACTTCCGCCCCAGGTCAGTTTTGTCCTCCATAACTCTGTTTGGAGAGTGACGTCTGTGAAGGGGGGGAGGGGGGGGGGGAGTGTGTGTGTGTGGAGGGAGGGGAGGGAGTGGTTTGGTAGTGGTGTATTAATTGGTTCAGCTGTCAGGGGAGATCGCTGTATGACAAGTTGTTATACTACACGTGGGCGCTGTATGACAGGTTGCTATACTACATGAGAACGTCCAGCTTGCACTGACACTACACACGCAGCTTGACAGACATAATACTACATGCACACTCATGTATATATCCAACTGTCCTTCAGCTTAACATTTGCAGGGGCAGATCTACAGTCATGATCAGTTATCTGGGGGGAGGGGGGGTAAAAAAAGTAGAAATAACCTCAGATTTGCCTTAAGTGGGGGTCTAATGGGGGGGGGGGGTCCAAGTCGAGTGTCGAATTTAAAAAACGGCTGTGTCACCTGTATCTACATCTTGGTTTAGACACATGTCGCCTGTCGAATTTAAAGGGAGGGGCCAGTGACTGTCAAAAGGTACATTGCCGTGATCCCCACCACCCAGGGAATAACCATGCAAAATTTTATAGAGCTATCTTCAGTAGTTTTTATTTTACACACATTTTTCTGAATCAAAATGAGTGGGCTTGCCTTGCACCTGGTGCAGCCTGCACAGTGCATTTGTCTGTGTGTGACGTCACAAACAGAACAATTGAAAAATTATAAACCTGAAATAAATGCAAAAAGAATTATGTTAACTGTTCTCTGTAAGTCTAAAAGAGATTAAAATCACCAAACGTTATGATTTATGAAAGAAAATTTGAAAAAATATAGTTTATATGGAATTTAGAAATTTGAAATTTGAATATAACTGTCATTTTGTGTGACGTCACACACAGATGTGTGTTTTCCTGATGTCAGAGGGATATGAGGTTTATCAAAAGTTGAAGCCCTTTTTTTACATGAAATAGTCAATTAATTACATTGAAACTTGGCATACAACTAAATAAGCATTAAATCTAGCATATAAAGTGTAAAACAACCAGTATTGAAATTTCACTGGCTCCTCTCTTTAAGAATTAGCCCTGTCCCCTGTCGAATTTAAGAATTAGCCCTGTACGCTGTCAAATTTAAGAAAAGAGCAATGTCATTTGTCACTTAATTGCCATGTTGCCTGTTGAATTTAAAAAACGGCCGTGTCGCCGTGTCGAATCTAAGAAATGGTCATGTCGCGCTGTTGATTTTATGGGTCTAGACCCCCTTAAGTGACAGCAAGAAACTACCATTCCTCATCCAACCTACCTGCAGACTGTTTTATTCATTAGCAGGTCTCCTTTTCTGCCAGGAGATCTCCTGTTTTGCGGGATCATTTCAGAAAGAGCTCCTTTTCTCACAGTGGTGACCTTTGTTTCACCTTTTTTGAGCTCAATTTTCAAAAAGAATTGCTTCTAAACATATTGTGGACACTAGAAACCATTGTAAAAATTTTTATTATGCATGTCTAAGTAAAAAGAAAACTAAATCAACCTAACTTCCTGAATTTCCTCGACCAAAGACAATTAATTTTTACCTAAAGATACAACTTTTTAGCATTAAAAATAACCTCTCAGAAATCATTTTTGCTCTTTCCTTGGTACCAAAGTTAACTAGAGAGATATCCTAATTTAAGCAATCCCGTATCAGGAGATATCCATTTATCAAAGACAATTCATTTGGCACCTCTGCATTGGCCCTCCCCTCCACACTCATCCACAGTCCCCTTCAATTCAGATTTCTTCTCTTCAATTTAACAAGAAAAGCGTTGCTGTAGTTGTCATCTTATATTGATGATAAATTCAATTAGAATTATGTAAAATAAATTACAGGTGAAAGCATTTTGTAATATTTAAAGTAGTCCTTAGGAAGAAACTAGCCGGATATGGGAATAAGCAGTTTGCAATGACAAATTTACAATGCCTAAGTAGAAACTGCGAGGCCTTACAAATTGCAATAGAATTGTCTTTGAAAACTTTCATCGAAAAAAACCCTTCCAGCTTTCGGCTTTTTGAAACAATGGGGATGTCCTTAACAGATGCAGCTAACCAAGGCCTCCTGTTTGGATTATTACAATGTGTTTTGTCCCAAAACAAATTTCTTGCGTAAGGAGTTTTTGCTGTAAGCGACGACCAATAATAAGATACTGAAAACAATAGATTAAATTCTAATATAGTCTGTGGCCTGTTTCATCTGAAGAAATCTCTTTATGGCTATGAGAGTTTTGCGTTTCATAAAGTTGCGATCACCTTTTGGGGTGCCGTTACTACGTGAGTTTCATTTTCTGTTACGTGAGTTTGGGTGTATTTACGTGAGTTTGGGTGTATTTAAGTGAGTTTTGGGTGTATTTAAGTGAGTTTTGGGTGTATTTAAGTGAGTTTTGGGTGTATTTAAGTGAGTTTTGGGTGTATTTACAAGAGCTTGGGGTGTATTGACGGGAGTTTTGGGTGTATTTAAGTGAGTTTTGGGTGTATTTAAGTGAGTTTTGGGTGTATTTACAAGAGCTTGGGGTGTATTGACGGGAGTTTTGGGTGTATTTAAGTGAGTTTTGGGTGTATTTAAGTGAGTTTTGGGTGTATTTACAAGAGTTTGGGGTGTATTGACGGGAGTTTTGTTATGAAACGGGAGTTTCAAACTCTTGGACAGTTTCCATTGCCCCGTCGCATAACGGGTGTCGCTGTAGCGAACATTGGCACATTTCAAAAGACCTCTCCCTGTTCAACGGGGAGCGAATCCACTTTTCATCCTTACAGGGATGGTTTGACCACCCCTTTTCTTTCATGTCTCGGGGGGACATTTTGGGGTGTTAATTTTAATATTCTGTTTTCAGCAAATAAAAGCAGTGTCCCTCATCTTTTAAAATATATAGGAGGTAAGTGGCGGAAATGTATTTATCAATCAATTAAATTAACTTCAAAGTGTGTGCAAAACCATCGCAACAGGGACAATTGGCACATTCCAAAAACAAGGAGAGAAAAAAACAGCGAGAAAAAAACAAATCCATCCTTAATCGCTCCCTCTTGCGAGAGTTTGGTTATGCGACGGGCCACATAAGCTCATGTTAAACTTCCGTAGTTACTGAGCTTCTTATGAAACACCCCACTGTTGATGCAGAATGGCAACTCAATATCCAACATGTCAGATCTGTTTCTGTCGTTTCAATGAGACACACATTTGTAGTTCTGAAATGAAAAGGAATGCAGACTGATTTAAATTCTTAATGAACATCTCTCCTTTGAAATCTTTCTGGGGCTTTTTTTTTTATACAGGTTAGGAAGTTACCGAGTAGCATAGGAAAAGTGGCCGTTTTAGATGGCATATTGTGTATTCCAACAGCTGGGGCCTGTTTAATAACAAACCTCCTTAGGATTTGCGTTTCATAAAGTTACGATCACCTCTCTGGCTGCCGTAGCTATGTGAGTTTTGTTTTTGCTTACGTGAGTTTGTGTGGGTTTGCATCAGTTTTGCCTGGATTTACGGGAGTTTGGGCTATATTTAAGTGAGGTTTGGCTGGACTTGATGAATTATACACTTGTATCAATTGTGAAGAGTTTTACTTCATGACACAAAATCTTTGTCAGCTAAATGACATTTTAGTTCATGACAGACAAAATAATTGTCAGCCAAGGGTATAAATATAGAATTATTTTAAGCCACAGTATCCTTACCCTCCTTTTTTCAGGTGTGATGAGTTTTACTTCCTGACCGACCCGGAGGACCACATCTACCAGCACCTGCCGGACGACCCCATGTGGCAGCTCCTACCTGAACCCATCATGTTGCACGACTTCATGCGCCTTCCTGTCCTCAAGTCACCCTTCTTTAACAACAAACTGACCCTAGCCCGGCCCTATGGGGCCATTCTGGAGACGGAAGATGGCCAAATGGAGGTGGGTGTGGCTGTTTCTGTTTTGGAGTCCCATATTATATCAAAATAGTATACCCCGTGGGGGTTCCGGGGAAGTATATAGGCTCCCAGTAGCCCCTGCTGATCATATAAGGCGACGATAGGGGGGACCCAGCACTGACCAAGTGGTTCTTTGGGTTAAATTCCCAGTTGGTGCTGGGTTTACTAAGGGATGAGGTACAGCAAAAATGATTTCCTGGTTTTGATCCCCTGCTGTTTGCCTGGCATGTCACCTTCATCTCATAGATATGATCAGCAAAGACAGAATTCGTCCCTGCCTGTTTTTACCATGGATATGACCTTAGTTGTTGAAACAGCGTAAAGCAGCCATTACTCACTCTTAATAGTGTTGTAGCCATTGGTGGGGACTCCCTCAATCAGTCAGGTCTTTAGTCATTCAATTCTCTTTGTTCTTAATGACCGGTTACACAATGTCATGTTCAGCAGTTGAAGGGCATTTTCCTCCAGTTGTTGTTAACGGGTAATTTGTGAGAAGTCCGAAGTGAGTTCTACAACCACTGCCTAAGCCGAAAAACCATTACCCCTTCACAATTAGACCTCCACTGCCACCTGTGGGTGGGCAGGTCTAGGTGGGTGAGTGATAGGTCACTCAGTACTATAGGTGCATGGCACTGCATGCATGGACCTTGTAGTAGCCCTTTCTTAACCCCCTCCCTTAGTTGTGTATGACAACTGAGTAGTGATGGTAGTCGGGTCCCATAGCCCAGGAAGCTTGTTTGGAGAGAGTGTCCCGCTGGTAGCAATATATTATAATGATTTTGTTAACAGTTTCAGTTTATTGTGGGACGACCATCACTCATGCATGAACAAAACATTTGAGCTATTTTACTTCATGTTATATATTGTATTATTGTTCTTCTACTCAGCAATGGCTGTGAGACCTTTTGAAGACTTCCTTTGTCACTAAAATGCCCTTTTTCTAGGAAGTTGAGCAGCCCGTGCGATTCGGACATTTTACACATGACATCACACTTACCCAAAGTAGACTTGCCACCATATTGTTGATCAATTTATAGTATTCATTTAGGCATCATATTCATGTCAGATTGACCATAGTTATACAAAAATGAGACAGCCAAATTATGTAAATTCCAGATTCTAAGAATGGCTATGCATTTATGCTATCCATATAGAGACCACCAAAAAGTGCTCCTGTGGCCATGTCTGCACAAAATCTGTAGGGGTTAAAATGATCACCGGGCGACTGTATTTTTTATATTTTACTGCCGATTTTGCCAGCAATTTTACTGGCGATTCTGTGGTCTATGGCCGGTCACCTGGAATATGCACTATACCAACTGTGAATTGCCGGCGAGCCCGAGTAGCCTAGCGATGTTACCAGCAATTCTCCCAGTTGTCCATCGCCCGGTGACGGTAAAGTCGCCTAGTGGGTATGAGGCTTTAAGATTGTTACTAAATAAAATCCTTTAAATAAATGCCCACCATATGGGAGCAGAAGTTTAAACAATTATTTCTAATGGTTTGGTTATGAGTGAAATATTGATTAAGGGGTACCTGTCAATGTGACAGGGAATTTGATGAATGAAGTTTAAACTGTCAGAAGCAGTATCAATTATCAGGTAGTTATATCACTTAATTGGTTTTAGTGACAGAACTAATAGGTGTGTTACATGATGGGAATTAATAATATGGGAAACAGGTGTTGAACAAATTAGTTCTCACAATTTTAATGTATCCAGACGCCTACGCTAACAAAACTTTAAGATTAATAACCTGGGATGGCGACCAAACAATTTTAATGAATCTAGAACTTTGTTATATATATTTTTTTCCTATTTCAATACTATTTTATTACTATATGATATTCTTCCAGCACATATATGGCTGAAGTACATGAAGTACATATGTACCCCCAACTCCATTTTACTGAATCTTGTTTTAACCATTGGATATCTTGGCTAACATCCCAACTAGGCCATTTGAATTTGTAAAGCAGTACTCCAACACTAACTAATCTCTGTAGAAAAAATCATCAAGGTTGTATAAAAGTATTTTTCAGATACGATAAAACAACTGTAAAGTTTTTTAACATTGATTTTTGACCTAGAAAAGTTTATAAAGTCCTTAAAAACTTTAGGGTTGGGGCTGTAGGGTCGGCCGGGAAACTGGAACACAGCAATTTCTTTTTCTTGGCTCAACAACAAACTGTGAATTAGGAAACCAGGTCTTAACCACTCACATACCTCTCTGTCACAAAACATGCTCAATGATTGTTTTCGATTTTTTCCAGGTGCATCTAAAAAGTGAAAAGCTCTTTGGAATGGCAGCCAAGCTCAAATCGACTAATCGCGACATCCCGAGCGAGATCCTCTCTGAGCGAACAGTTGTTCGATACAGCCCTAGTGGAGAGTTTGTGATAGCCATGAACCTGCCCAGCCCTGGCACTTACTACTTAGATGTGTTTGTGGCAAGTGAGTGGGATTCAGAGAGTATGGACAATGCATGTGTCTTCCAGGTTCGGTGTTCAGGGGTGTCGCGACATGCGGATCTGTCGTATCCACCCGTTGGGTGCTTTGGACAGACCCCAGCCTTTGCTGAGTGTGGCCTCGGAAGTGATGATAGCAACAGGTAAAGGATCTATATTCAATGTCTAGAATACTATTCAATTATTAGTAGGCCTATAGGCCGTTAACTAGTCAAATAATATACATGCGAATTTCAAAGATTTCACCACCCTTAAGCCTATATTCCACTTTGCGGTAGGGTGCACAATGGGTGCCACAAACAATTTGAGGTTCAGATACTAACATGTTGGTATCTGGTACCACAAGCAATTAATAGAAAACCTATATAAAATTATTTGCAGTACCTGCAAGTACTAGATGTAAGTGCTGCAAGTACATATATTCCTTCTTGAGGCACCGTACCGCAAGCAAGTTTGCAGCAGTTAACTTGCATCTTTTCATGGTACCCCAAGCAAATACCATATAGTGGAATATAGCCTTTAGGCTCAGGTACACATTAGATGTCTACAGGTACATTGGCAAATTTTCAACAGACCACCTCGTACCACCCCTTAATTAATATGTACATGTACATAGTTAATGGAAGGCCCCTAGTGGGAATACATTTCTTTATAATCAAAAGTATTGAGAACCTCACCACTATTCTAAGTGAAACAAGAAACCATTTGTAAGATTCTATTCCTGACCAAATAAACCATACTACTGACTTCTGATTCCATACTACTGACATACACCTTGTTAATTATATTTGAGGAAAAAACATGTACATATAATTTCTAATTATTTCTTGTTCATGATTTTATCTTTCCAACAGCAGCCAACGAGACCCATACATCCAGCTAGATGGTGGAACAGACACTCTATCGTACACCCTCACCAAAAACGTTAGTCTTCGAACGTCGCTGCGACGATGGGACGCTCGTGACAGATCTATGACAGACTATGACCGATCCGCTCTCTACCGCCAACGCACCAGCCATACCGCCATTTTTGACCTCCAATTCCCTCGGAGAGGTTTATATGTGTTCTCCTTATACGTTGTAAACCCTGAAGATTCTGCGAGTTCTGCAATATGCCTTGAGAGGCTACTATATGACTGCCAGTTTCCCCAAATGGATGCTACGCCATATCCTAAAGCATCAAAAAGATTCAAACACTGTCGCGTCATCGAGCCATTATCGGGAGATCTGTCACCGGAAACAGACGTAACGTTTAGGTTCGAGTCAAAACGTGCTGTTGATATGATGGTCGTGTTTAATAATAAGTCACACGGGCTTAAGAACAGTGGCGGAAGAATATGGCAGAGAACTGTCAATATTAATGTGCCAACGGGAAAAGTTATGGTTTATGGAAGGTTCGATTCTAGTTCAGATAAATACATACCACTTTTGGAGTACCACATTGCCAATACTAGAAAATATCCGTCTTTGTACTGAAAAGACGTGCCCCATTCCTTCTCAGAATTAAAAGGTGGCCATGGTCAAACTAATTTGTGGCAGCTGTCAGAAAAATATATCCAATAACTAGAGCCATAGGCAAGGCTAAAAGATTAAAACTCCCACTGAAAATTACATGTGAGAATGGAAATATAGCGGTCTTCTGTTATCTCTTTTTCCCTGCACTTGGAGCAGTATGCAATTGATATGAAGTCCATAATAATTTCACTGTGCTATGTTTTTCAGTGTTATATATGTTTTTCCAATTTTGTATCACAAGTTGCAAGATATAATGACAGTACTATTATTTGTAAGATCCTTAAATTGGTATGTCAAACACAGGTTCTGCAGGAGATATTGCTTGTTATTAACTATCATTCAAAGTCAAATATTGGTCGTCTTTGGTGGGCATACTTTAATAAGAAGGACCGCAGGGGGCGTCCGAGGGTGGTCATACGACCCATTGAGGATTCCCACATACCGAGGGCAAAGCCCGAAGTTTGTATGATCCCATGGGTCCGTACGTCCACCCAAGAATGACTCCAAAGGTCCTTCTTTGTTCTATCACTGAAACAATATTCAAAATATGTTAAAATTACTGAAAACAAGGAGTACACAGTGAGCGGTACGTATGGCCTTGCAATACGACCTGCCTCAAATATGCACCGCTCGTCGGCCGTGCGGGTGATAAAACCCAGTGTTTGCCCTCAACTGATGACGTTCCCCTGCGGGTCATATGGCCACCCTTGGATTCCCCGCACAGTTCTTCATATATAAGTACACATTGTACTGGGGTTATTCCAGTATTGTATGGTGATAGAATTGGTCTGTGGAATATGGGTTCAACTGTCTCCCCCCTGATGTCTGGTTTGACTTTCACTGTCTGGCCCCAGTCGCAGTCTGCAAATTTTGACTCCTAAAAGGAAAGTCCTCAGAGATTACTACAGTTTGAAGTGTATATAAATGTGGCTTAATTTCTTAAGGATTTGTAGTTTCCACTGGTGTTTCCCATGCTGTAAGACCGAGGGCTTTCCTTCTAGTAGAGCCCATTCCAGACATTCCAGTTTATTGTGATATAAAGATGCTATACAATTGAGATAGGTGCCCTCCACATTTGTACACAGATTCCGAAGTGGCAGATTTTGGTTTCTAAAAGCATGTTGTGAATAGTATTACTTTATTGGTCTTTTTTTATTTCTCAGTGAACTTATGACTTAATACCATAACTTACCTATAATATAAGACGATGTTATATAATTGATGTAGATTCTTATGAGCTATGTATTTTTCCTCAAACTTCCAATTTAGCGATAGTATAGCAAGATTCAAAAGTTTGCAAACTATTCAGATCGTGAACTATTCAATAGTCAATAATATAAGTTTGTCCATACAAACTGTTAATTGTCTCATATTAATTGTACACATTCATATATTTTTGTTCATATTGAATACTAAGAATGTAAACTGTATTTATTGAGTGCTTAAATGCTTTTCATTTAAAAATATGTGCAATCTAGTCACACTGTAATTATGCTGACATAAATCTGAGCTTAAATATTGTATATTCTTCTTTCCCCTGGCAAATACGAAATAAACATTGACTCTAATGCTCATAATTGTTGGTTTATTTGATGAATTCTACAGTTTAGATCCTGACAATCATATAACCTAAAATGACATGAATGCATACCAGTTAACACGAAATTAACTATGGTACAGCGAGTGTGTCTGGGCCTATTGCATAAAAGTGGAGTAAAAAATAGCCCTCACCACACAAAAATAATAGTTGAAAAATAGAAATGCATGTTGTTAGGGGGCCTTCCATTTAGGATGTACGCAAATTTTCCAAGATTTCTTTTATTCCGTACACTTCTCAAAAAGCATGTTATGGGCATGCACTTTATTAGGAACAAACAACAATCTCGCATATAACTAGAACTTTAAGCCCATTTGATTTTCCATCAACAATAAAGTTTACCATGAAATATTTTCAATAGTGCCTCCATGCTTTTTCCATGAATAGAGTTGTATAATACAAAAATAACCAAAGAAATTTGGTTGACAAATTGCACCTAAAATGTGTAAAATGCAACTTTATATATTGGACTTTTCCCCATAGGAACCAATGTTAAAGCCTGTCAGCCCAACCTATATTGTCCAACCCTTTTTTTCCCTAAAATGCAGTATTTTGATTGGCTGGCAAACCTGCAATACTGTTAATTGGTAAGATTTAAGAAATCATAATGTTTTATCAGTACTTATATTTCTTGCTTATTTTAGTAAACCCAACTTTAGGAGATAATTAAGGGGGCTTGATGGTTATTTGTCCAATTCTTTATACCCAATGTGAAATGGGCTTATTGTTGAATACTCATTTTTTGATCTTAATGTGGTCATTAGCCGCTTTTGTTCTTATTTTCTTTGCTCCTAACAACACAACTTTCTATTCTATAAGAACAAGTTGTGTGCACTGTTCTTTTTTCTCCTTTTTTATGTAATAGGTTCCAGTGCATGTGTTTGGATGGTTGTTAGATTGCTGACTATTACTCTTTATTGATAGGCGGGCAAAAAAGGGAATAATAACGAGTATGACATAAAAAAATACAAAATATAACCTAAAAATTGTCTGAAATAGGAAAGTAAATTTCAAGA
Source organism: Lepidonotus clava (assembly GCA_936440205.1). NCBI lineage: Eukaryota > Metazoa > Annelida > Polychaeta > Phyllodocida > Polynoidae > Lepidonotus > Lepidonotus clava. The sequence goes on along the minus strand of OW387140.1, from coordinate 47,120,969 downwards.
ATAAACTACATTATCCTGTAAGCCAGTGGAGGATATTTACCAAAAACGCATCCCAATTCAGTCAACGGGTACCCAGAAATATAGGTAATCACTGTTTGGTGGCCGTGAGACTTGACAGATAAATCATGAGGAACCCTCCCAGCTTCTGTAAGATCGTAAATATACCTAGCCAATTGTAAAACTTTTCTGACAGTCTCAAGAATTCAAGAAGAGCAATTGGCTGTTTGAAGAGACAGCTACATGAGAATAAGGGACACGACACCCATAAAAACAGGTTGCGGGTTGTCATGACGCCCACGTGTGATGATAGAAGGAAAAGGATAAGATGTTGAATATTTTGAAGTTGATTTTTGTGAGAATTGTCTCATGTGTGTGATGGCTTGAAAGAATTGTGGGTGTGTGCGTGGGGGGGGGGGGGGGGGGGGTCGTGTGTGTGTGTGTGTGTGTGTGTGTGTGTGTGTGTGTGTTGTGTGTGTTTGTGTGTTTGTGTGTGTGTTGTGGTGGTGGTGTTGATGGTCACTTTGCCCGATCAATTTTTTTATTTTATTTTATTTATTTATTTATTTATTTATTTGTTTGTTTATTTATTTAATTGTTTATTTATTTATTTATTTATTTATTTATTTATTTATTTATTTATTTTTTTTTTTTTTTTAGAGGGGGGGGGGGGTCAGGTGTCTCAGGGGTTCCAAAATAGACCAATTCTGAAATTTCACATAACACTGAAATAGATAAGTTTTAACATCTGCAAGGGCTGATGTTTAGTTAATGCAGAGGTGAAATTAATGGTTGGGTTATTTGAAATAGGCATACGCAGTAGAACATAAGTAAGTTATCATTTCAACTAAACTTAATAAATATATATGAATAAGCTTTTATATCAACTATACTTTCACCTGTGAAGTACTCCATGAACCTCTCCGCTCAAAATCATATATCCACTCCTGATTAAAATATTCCTCAACAATTATGGGATAATTATGTCCTCAATAGGACACCTGGCACCAACGGTGTTTCTAAATTTAGATGACCTCTTTTCAGTAACATGAATCACCTCATCTTATCTCCCTCACAGTACCTCTTTTTTTTCTGACAGAGTTGACAGTAATTGCTGTCATATTATTTCTGTGTTGTCAACAGAGGGGCTAGGTAATAGGTGCACTGTCAAAGGTTGGGCAGGATGGGGGAGGCTTCACAAGACTGGTGTCAAACTCGTGTCAAACTGGGGCAGGACCTGGGGCTAGGGGAGGGTGGGAGTGGTCCTTACATCCCTAGCCAAGGATGCGATGTTATTATAATGTTGCAGCAACGTTCTGGTTGGCTTTGTATTTGGTTCTTGTTACGTTCTTTTGATCACTCCAACATACTGCCATGACGTTGCACTGTGACGTTATTACAACATTCTGGTTACATTCTTCAACCCACACAGAATGGTCTTATAACATTCTGTTTTGGTTTCATCTAACCTCACCCAAAAATATTGTTATAATAACATAGCAGTCTTATGGCCTGAAATATTAAATATGGAAGATTGGGGATTCCAATACTGAAAGATTTATGTACAAATTCTAATTATGAAAAAAGTTACATTCCAAATTTCTATTTTCTTAAATTTATTTTCATCTCATGGTTACCATGGAAACCTTCTGGTTATATTCTTCAACCTACACAGATTGTTCCTATAACATTCTGTTTTGGTTTCGTCCTAACCTCACCCAAAAATAATGTTATAATAACATTCTGATTTAGTGAGGTTTCAACCTCACCATCAATAGCGTAATTGCTAAGTGCCATCTTAGTAAGTAACAAACTGACTAACAAAGTATGGTTGTAGAATGTTTCTGTTACGTCATAAGCTGGCTCGGTCACTATTACACTTCACAACATGAGCTGCAATATAAAAATGTCGCAGAGCAAACATACATATTAAAAAAATTCAAAAACATCTTTTGGTAGCCGTATGTAAAATACTCCGAATTGCCCATTTTCCAAACAGTTATATCACTCATGTGTAAGAATTTTGAGTGGCTCTAAAACCGACACACCTTAGGATCTCGGTGTTTCATAAGTCTGAAAGGGCGACTTCAGGGAAATATATTGAGATGAAAAGAGGTTTATCAAAATGATATGTCTTGTACCTAGATAGATGAAAAATGCTGCATAGATAGTTGAGTATGAATGAAAAAATGCTCGCATTGTCAAGTTTAAATCCCAGCCTAAAAAAAAAAAAGGGGGGGGGGGGGGGGTAGGAGTCAGGAACTCTGGAAACCATCCTGAATTCGCCCCTGGAAAAGAGGTCCATTTTTACTTTAACTGTAACTTCTATAATTCCTTTGTGGAGCCTCCTCCTCACCCCCTCTTTATTTATCTATTTAAACATCTTTTTTGTGTTCAATTCTTATATCAAAATACAGGTCCGAAGTTCAAACTTTGAACTCTTTGTTGCAACGATGCTGACATATATTCAATATCATTCTGTTGTTGCAATATTTACCTTAATATCTTGGCCAAATAATCATGATTTCCAATAACAAAATGATTAAAACATTGTTTATGCATTGTTTAGTATGCAGTTTGGGAAGGTCATTTAAAGGAAGCGTTAAGACCAAGGATGTTATGGTGGAGTACACACAAACAATTTCAACATCCTGGAGTAAAAACAAGCTTTAATGAGACACACAATATAGTGTTCCACCATGCAACTTGTAACAAATACATGGTAATAAGATTTCATAGAAATTAAGATCTGGTAAAAATGTCTCTCGCGATCAAATTAAATCAACAAAAACATTGTTTTGCTCGTAATGTATGACATTGAGTCATCTTTCATATGAACTCCCACGCACCTGAGCTTTTTGCCTTGGCATCATCCCCAACCACTCCAGACACCTTTCGTCCTCTACCTACCCCTTCATTCAATAGCCCTAAAGGCATTTTCTCACTTCCTGAGGGGGTGATTATAATCCGCTAAAATGGGTACCCATTAAGCCGTCAAACCAAATTTTGGTCGTTTTAGCAAGAAAAATGACCAAAACAAATAAAACTGGTTGAAAGTAGCCAGAAGTGGTTACAACCATCAGAAAATGTGTTCCCTTTGAGTGGTTAGATCAGCAATATATATATCAAAAAAGTCAATCACGTGGAAAATATCTGACAATATAAGATATTGGTCACCAGCAATCACTAATTCTACCAGAATCTTAGTTGTACTGCTCAGTAGGTTGCCCCCTTCCAGGGTTGACACCTGTCTGTGGTGGTTAGTCAGCAGGTGGAAACCACCTTTCATCCTGCCATGTCCTGTACTTTCCTGTTCCACTTTGTCTAGGATTGGCCCAGATAACCCCTCTTTCCTCTGGTGACCTGTTTCCAATCAACCTCCTCCCTTTCACTTGTGCCCACCCTTCACTTATTCCTGCCCTCCTCCCTGGACCCCCCCCCCCCCCCATCAATTTGTTCCCTCCTGTTCCCCTCACCATATGCCCGTCCCCCCTCTACCCCCAGATGTTGTGTGTAAAATTTCAAAGCCTCTGATGCTTGTTGCTCCTTATTTATTCCAAAGTCACTTGTTAAATTTTAGAAACCTCTCTTTTGCCTGTCCCTATTTCTCTGGCCTTATGTCTCAATTAAGACCCCCTCTGTTACTCTGTGGACCTTAAGAAATGTTTCAGGCAGTTGCTCTCTGTTGTGGAGTCAATGATAAGAAATGCTTCTATCGCGCTGTCAAATTTAGTGGTCTACCCCCTTACTTTATCCTCACTCCCATGCTGACACGCCCCGCGTAATGACTGCTCATCCTAAGAGTACCGAGTTGCTCACATGTGAGCTGCTCACTTACAGAGGTCTACCATAAAACCTCACACATGAGCTGCTGACTCAAAAAGGTCTATCATAAAAACCCCAAATGCAAGTTACTCACTCACAAGGTCAACCATAAAAACTCTCATGTTGGCTGCTCACTTTCAAAGTCCACCATAAAACCTCACATTTGAGCTGCTGACTCAAAAATGTCCACATTAAAACCTCACATACAGGCTACTCACTCACAAAGTCCACCATAAAACCTCACATGTGAGCTACTCACTAGCAAAGGTCCACCATAAAACCTCACATGCAAGTTCCTCACTCAAAAACATCTGCCATAAAACCTCACATGTGAGCTGCTTTCTCGCAATGGCCTACCATTAACCTTCACATTTGAGCTACTCACTAGGAAAGGCCTGCTGAAATACCTCACATATGGGCTGCTCATTCACGAAGGTTTACCACAAAACCTCACATGTGAGCTGCTCACTTATAAAGGTCTACTGTAAAAACTCAAATGCAAGCTGCTTACTGACAATGGTTTACCATAAAACCTCACACACGAGCTGCTCACTCAAAAAAGTCTACTATAAAACCTCAAATGTAAGCTACTTACTCAAAACCGTAAAACTCTCATACAAGCTACTCACTCACAACGGTCTACAATAGAGCCCCACACCCACTATAGGCAAATTCACCAGTGACCGGCAACTGGCAATCAGCAAAGTCACCCACAAAGTTGCCAGGCAACTGAAATATCAAGCAAGTTTTACTGATGATTTTACCTACGATTTATACAAGCGATCTTGTTCCTCATTGCTCATTGCCAAAAGACTCACCTTTGATTATCCATTCACCCAAAGATTTTACCCAGCCATCCTGCCTCTGATTGCAGGTCACCAGTCGACGGGCGATGCAAGCTACACACTCATAATGATCTACCATAAAACTTGACAAATGAGCTATTCACTTTGGTGCTCACTCACATACGTCTACCATAAAAACTCACATGCAAGCTGTTCACTCACAAGGTCTACTGTAAAAAAAAAAATCACATGTGAGCTGCTGATTCAAAGGTCTACTGGAAACCTCATATATGAGCTGCTGACTCAAAAAGGTATACCATAAAACCTCACACACAAGCTACCCATTCACAAAGGTTTACCCAAAAACCTCATATGTGAGGTGTTCACTTGCAAAGTCTACTATAAAACCTTATATGTAAGCTGTTCAATCAAAACCATCTACTGTAAAACCTCACATGTGAGCTGCTCACTCTCAAAGACCATTAAACTTCACATGTGAGCTACTTACTCACAATAGTCTACCATAAAACCTCAAATGTGAGGTGCTCACTCTCAAAGGTCAACCATAACACCTCTTCTTCTCTGTAGCAGATCACTGTTTCTTTGTTTTCTTGGGTTGGTTGGCTGGTTATTGGTTGCTTAACCCCCTGTTTAACTGCTAGGGTCATATCAAAGGTGGTGATCATGAGGGAATGTATAAGAAGGTAGACACCCTGCCCCACACTTTTACTGAGGCAAGTGTTCTTTGCTTCCTAATCTATGTAGACATGGTACAAGAAGGATAGGCATTTGATATAGCAGTATGCCAACACTGCTTGAAAGTAAAAAGAAAAACAAGCTACCATTGACCAATGGCACAATGACCGATTGTAAAAACTATAACTTTAATAACATCTTAGGCACATGTGTTTAAAAGCATCATCTTAGTTACGATATCTTTGTTGCCAAACGTCTGTAAAGTCTTGTCTACTATAATCAATTTGAATCATGTAAATTGATATATGATGGGACAGAGTATGTCCACTGTAAATATTACTGTTCTTTTATAGCATAGGCTTTTGTGGGTGTTTGAATATGGCAATACAAGAGGATAAGGAAAGGTTTTGCTGTTATGATCAGTATTATGCAACATGCAATTGGCAAGTCACATAATTGGTCTTGCTATTGCGAATGATGGTTTTGTCAAATCACTCTCTCTCATGTGAAAATCCAGCATCAATTTTCACCCACTTATAATAAGTTCCCTGGATTCAACATTTCAGAAATTTTCGATCTAGATATATCTTTTCCAGAACTCTTTATGGAATTATAATTGGCCCAGTAGAAGAGCCAAAAGTCAACAGCGCAACCAATCGCAAAAGCAAGAGGTGACTCCCCTTCCAGATTTCAGTTATGCGTCAGAAGTGCCTTGTACAAAATTTGGTGTTTTTATCTGCTCTGTGGCCCGTCGCATAACCAAACTCTCGCAAGAGGGAGCGATTAAGGATGGATTAGTTTTTTTCTCGCTGTTTTTTTTCTCTCCTTGTTTTGGGGATGTGCCAATCCTCCCTGTTGCGATGGTTTTGTACACATTTTGAATTTAATTTAATTGGCTAATAAATCATTTCCGCCATTTGCCTCCTATACAAATTATAAGCTGAAGGACACATCTAACATTTACTGAAAACAAAATCTTAAAATGTTAACCCCAAAATGTCCCCCTGATAAATTGAAAAATCGGGTGTGCAAACCATCCCTGTAAGGATGAAAGGTGCATTCGCTCCCTGTTGAACAGGGAGAGGTCTTTTGAAATGTGCCAATGTTCGCTACAGCGAGACCCGTTATGCGACTGGGCACTGTGCCCCGTCGCATAACAGAAATAAGGAACAATTTTTGGCACATGGTCAAACTCTCCCTGTTGTGCCAAAATTCAGCATCGATTTTCACCCATTTCTAATCATTTTTCCGGGCTGAAAATTTCAGGGATTTTAGATCTAAATGTCTAGTTTCCAGAAATTTTTACAGAATTAAAATCGGTTGAGCAGAACAGCCGCAAATCAACAGCGGGACCCATCGCTACAGGGACGTCCTTGTTTAAGGACGTCCTTGTTGCGACGGTTTGGTTATGCGACGGGCCACTGTGCCCGTCGCATAATGGGTCTCGCTGTAGCAACAGTTGTCAACTACCTCTTGCAACAAGGACGTTGCTGTTGTGATGGGTTCCCCTGTTGATTTGTGGCTGTTCTACTGAACCGATTTTAATTCTGTAAACAGTTCTGAGAACTAGACATTTAGATCCAAAATCCATGAAATTATCAGCCTGGAGGAATTGTTAGAAATTGGTGACAATCTATGCTGAATTTCATATATAACAGTGAGACTTTGACCAAACCCTCGCTGTTGCGAGTGTTTGGTTATGCGACACGGCACTGGTACGAAAATGTTGTTAACAGACCCCACTAATACAGAAGAATAATTCCAACAACCCAGGAAAACGTTCCTCAGAAATTATTTGAGACTTTATGATGAGGTTCATCTCATGTAATATCATCTAATTGACATAACCAGAGTATGAAACCCATATTTTCCTGAATTTTAGATTACCAAATCATTTCCTCCCCATTGTCAAAAGTATGCATTGGTGTTACACAGGGATGCATGCATATTTTCCAGAATTACCCTCACTTTTGTCCATATGTACCTGATGGGTGGTCCCTAATGATAGAGGTAGTACATAGCCCTAATAAACCTCCACCAAGCCTATTAGTGCCTCAGAACAGGATGCTGCATGCTCCCAATGGTTGCCCGCGGCAAACGGGCAACACCGACAAGTGTTCGTCATTGTCTTTATGAAGGCGTGGGCGGGGCAATTTACCAGCACTTATAGTATGCCCAGGTCTGGAGCAGAGTATATCAACACAAAATGCATCACTTCTAAGGCTTATCAAGGAAGGGTGAGTGTTTAGGAAAATATTCATGTCGAAATGCATCTTTAATTAGTTTTAAATGAGCCGAAATTACTCCATAAGCATATGGCATACACAACCTATACAATGGTTGTATTTCATTGCTTCTTAATCTTGTAATGTCAGACACCAAGGAAATAAAGTATTCATACCCAGCCAAGCATGTGACGTTATCTTAGCATTCAAGCTCTTTTCTGTTTTGTTCTATGTTGGTTCTTGTTATGTTATTTTGATGGTTCCTGATAACATTACTGCAATGTACTGCTGTGACGTTACACTGCAACAATATTACAACATCCTGGTTAAATTCTTCGACCCAAATAGAATGTTCTTATAATGTTCTGTCCTCACCTTCAATAAAATAACCGCCTAAAGGCTATATTCCAAGGTGTGTTGGGGTGTACTTGTGTTCTCTCTAAATAGGAAACGCAAGTAGTTTGCGTTTCAGATACCAACATGTTGGTATCTGAACGCAAGTAAAAACGCATTTAAACTTGCGTTTCCTAATAACACAAGTACAACGCATCATGAACGCACGTAAAACGCATCGTAGAGTATACCTTGCGTTCCACCCAAGTTGCGTTCATCACTTGCGTCATAGAACGCAAATGACCGGAACGCATTGTGGAATACAGCCTTAACTGTTATGTGCCATCTTAGTAAGTAACAGAATGACTAAAACATCATGGTTGCAGAATGGTTCTTTCACATCGCAACTTGGCTGGTATCCTTTTATTTGTTGTTCTTACTTCAGGCTTTCTTAGCAAATTTACTCATTTTGTATCAGACCCATGAGATGACGTGGATTCCACTAGTGTTTCTGCTTTATTACTCGGGGAAGAAACACTATACAATCAAATATCTTTTCAATTATTTCGTTATTGCTACATCAGACCTTTGTTATAAATAAATGTTTTTCATTTTCATATAACTCCCTTATCATGAGTGAGATGACTTCATTGGACTTCATTTTTCGATGACAGTCTTGCAGATATAATGTCAAAGGAGGCAAGAGCAACATTGGTTTTTTCTAAATCATACTACGCGTAGGTTCGAATTATAAATAGCTAAAGGCTGTATTCCATTAAACGATTTTTACTGCAGCTTATTAGGAATTATTAACTTTCTCCTTTGATCTATCAAAATTAATATGGGCCATGCAGCCTTCAAATCATTTTGGAGAGAATTACAATCTAAAGGCCGTATTCCACATACCGAAATTGAACTGCCGATTTCAGGCTGATACACTTCCGCTACTACCGATAGTGTATTGGCAGGACTGCAGATGATATTTTCCCGATATTAAGGGATAGCTCGTGACTGTTATCTAAAAAAATGGATATTTTCAAAGTGATTTAACCAATCAAAGCAGGTCAGAGCGAAGACAATTTCGGGTCATTTCATCGATTTTTGATAATTTCAACGGTGAGATTCGACTCGAGTTTTAGGCGAATCGTGGTAACCCTACAATGAATAAGGCATTGTGATAATACATCACAATAAGGATACTGAAACAGATGCCAAGTTACAAAGTACGTAAATTGCCAAATTTACAAAATAAAAAGCCCTAAAACTATGATGAAGAAAAGTATGACAGCGTCGTTATGTGAATGTCAACTATGTGATGAATTAGAAACTGAGATTGTATAACAAACAAGGTAAGACTGAGAGAACATCTTATTTTGTGATTTATTTTCATATTAATAACCTCAAAAAGAGGAAATACAGTTGGTTAGTTCGACACAATATAATATGCTTTGGTCCAGTATTTTGAATATACAAGGAACTTTAAAGGTCGGACGTGACAGAAGTGATGTTTGTAATTATACGGTGACGTCATAAAGTACAAAAACCCATGGGCATGCGTAACAAAACCAATACTTCTGTTTTTACAACTATAATGATATTTTTGTAGTAATGAATTAGCTGTCATGTTAGGATTGTCTTGTTGTTCCTGTGGCCCTTCGGGAAAGCTTGCAATAACAGTTCATGCAACAGTGACGTCAGTCAACAGTGACGTCACGGTTGGGATGGGTTTTATTGTATACATTGCAACTCTTCTATTTGTTCAATTCAAGTTCTCTATCATGCAAAATGTGAGATTGACTAAGAAATCGTATTCTGAAATCAAACAAAGACACTTAAGGGGTGTAAATTTATGGTTGAAAAGCTAGTAATTGTTGTCATGTCTCTTTTGAACAATTATTGTATTAAGCTATTACTATTGTGACGCTTCTAGTTATGCGACGGGCCATAGGAAATCTTATGGCAGCCATAGGCCTATTAGTCAAATTTACGTAGACGCGATTCTATAGTGCGTTTTTTTTCCATGCAGTTGCAGTCTAATTATGGTATATTTTGTAGACAAAAACACATGGTAATAAATAGAATTTATGCATCAGTTATGTTAGTTATATTCAAATCCAGATTAAAGATAATAAGTATATACAAGAACAAAAATATAAGATAATTGATGCTACATCCGACTCTGTTTACAATGATATTATGCACGATAACTATGTATGATTATGTTAAGCCCTTTATTCTTACACAGAAGTCACTCATACTTGGTTCAACGTATTGAAACTTTATGTGTTGTAGTACGTCACATTGCGTTTAATAGTACATAACTTTGTATGTAAGTTTACTTACTGTGTATACATGCACGAGTACATATTTTTGTAAATATATGACCCACCAATTTCCGACTTTAGGTATTCACAAGGTTTATGGCGTATATGGGTTCATCCCAGATCAGATCTGGGGTGGACCCATATACGCTCTTGTCGGCCATTTCTTGTAGGCCATTTCCACGTGGAGGATGGTGAGGGGGAGAATTGGCTTAAACTTAATTACCATTTTGACTATACGGACTACATTTGACCAACCAAAGATAGTAATCCTGGATAGAAACTACTGACTTCTGAAATGCGAATTTTCTAAATGTCTATATAACAGAAACACCTAATGATTATACTTTTTTAAAGGAAAATCACGAATTCTATCAACATTTCCTATGGTTGAGCATCCAGGAGGGAATGTATCTCTAAAATCTACCACAGTGCACTAAATAGTTAAGCCTACATTCCACGGGCCGATTTCTATGGTGCCGATTTTGTATTTGTTTCATTTTTTCCATAAATATTTCATGATACTATAATATTATATCCAATATGCCATTATTTCGAAAGCATTATGAAACCCTGTCTAGTGATACATTATGTATAGGCCTACATTTAACCTTTACTTCTCCTGCCGATTTCTAGAAATCTGTCAACGTGATTCTAAATACCGGCAGCACAATTGGCATGTGGAATTTAGACTTAAAGGTAGTCTGAAATACAAAGAAACAACCATATATCAGAACCATCTGTGTCCCCAGAATATCATTAATGGTAGGGGACAAACTCATAAATATAGAGTTTTAGCGACTCCGAGGCATCCAATACTGTAAACCCAATGTATATCTGCTAGCTAAGCAATGTAGATTAATTACAGAACATTTTCATCACAGGGACATTTTTTGACACCCGCTATTCATGTAGAAGTATTAGGATTTTATATAGGCCTATCAACAGAAACTGAGATACGCCAAGGTTGCTAAAACTCACCGTCCATGTTTCCATTATGCATTAAACAATTAACTACTAAACCTGTACCACCCCAGAGAATGATAGTTTAGGTTTGGGCCTACTATATTAGTGGATGCATGATTGTCACGATCAAGTTTATATTTCAAAACCAATACACACTTTCTATTGACAAGACAAGTATCATATAATTAAGATGATCAATGTTATTCAGTTTTCTGTAATACTCAGTGGATAGAAGATATCAGAACAAAACTTGCATTACAATTATTCCTCCAAAAATTACTCCACTGAAAACACAAAACAAATGTCCTACCGTACTTTCCTTCTCTAGCGTTTGCCATTGTCAAATTAATAAGTCATTGAAGAATATGAGAAATAAAATAATTACAATGTCCTGAGATTAATTTAATAATATCTACATTGTGAAACGTCTCCAACAAACATCACAGTCCACTTTAATCAGGACTTCCAGGATCATTTAATTAAGACTTCCGCTTTCCGAACAGCACTTCCGATCTTTCAGAAACAAGAGTTCTGGTGTCTGATCAAGACTTCAGGTCTTATAGAAACACGACTTGCCACTCCCAGACTTGAGTTCCGGTTGTCTCACTGTACGATAGTTCTCTGTTATCCTTTCTTGAAGACAGGCGGACGAGAGAGGCCGACCAGCCACATTGTTTATACCAAAACCTCGCCGGGGAACAGCCACTGGGGCAAAGTGAACTTGTTCCCGTCGAGTACGTTACAAAAGTGTATACAGACTGCATGGATGGTTAGAAACAGCAGTCTTTGTCTAGGGGCCGTCCTTAAATAATGTCACAAACAAAGGGGTGGTCGGGCAGGTTGAACCGTGTGACACTTCTTGAAAGCGGCCCTTATTTTCATGTTTAAAACATAATATCGAGAGTGACAGGGGGGTGGGGGGGGGGGGGGGGGGGTACCTAATAGTACACTGAAAAAGTGTGACATCATTTATGGACGGTCCCCTATTGTCTCCAAGAACTGATACATTTTCGCCGTCTCTTTCCCCAAAACCCAAACTCATATATTTCATCCTCAGTTCTTTCCAATTCTTCCAGTCAATTTCCAAGAAAACTCCCAGTTCGGAGCAACAACTGTCAATGCTTTCTTTTTCACAATATTAACCACTGTCATACCTGGTTACAGCTCTGGTAGGAACAACTTGAAGTAGCCCTTGAAGGGAATCACCACCTGCTTGGTCTTGGTTCTGTTCTTGTCCACTGCCTTGGGCTTCGAATCGGTGGACGCTCCCACCGAATCAGAGGAGTCACTCAGCACAATGTCCACCGCCCTATTCTGTGTGGGTGGAACAGTAGTAAGCTGAGGGCTTTGGGGCTTAGGGCAGTCACTCAAAACCTTAACGCCCTTAGGGACCATTCTCAAGGAAGAACAATCAAGCTCGCGGTTCGCCCTGAGGTCCACCCATTCCAGGGCAGGCCAGGTGGACCTGGTAAAGTCGGTGGGTCTTAATCTTTGGATGTCTTGTCTTGAGAGGTTGACGCCGGTGATCTTGGAGACTTCTCGCCTCTGGAAGTGGGGGACTCTGGTGAGGGGAGGCCCCAGGGTGGAGCAGGCGGCGATGGCCCGGTCAGGGAAGCAGAGACAGGAAGGACTCCCGCACGCGCTGAACAAGCGACCAGCGCCTAGTCGAACAGAGAGGCACGCCAAGAACAAGCTAACAAGTCCAACCGTCCGCGCCATTTTGGATTTTCTTCAGGGATGATTGATTAATCAATGGTATGTGGTCGTCGCTGGATTTAAAGTATGGAGGTATTGGTGTTATAGGACGCTCAGAACTTTGTTTAGGAAGCTCCTACCAAAGTTTAAAACTGAACCTTCAGTTCTCAAATAATGGCTAATATATGAAGACAGTTTTTTTCTAAGTAGCACAGTTTTGCATGTACAGATATATTCTAGTGTATCAACTTCAGAATCGTGCCATTTCCTTCCAAGCACTTCCTATATGTTCGAATTGTCATATGGTTGAAGTGATTTCCAAAATTGAGTTTCTTCTGGAAAAGCTGGTAAATTTGGTCAAAAACAAACACAATGGAAGTTACCTGTGTCCAAGTTTTAGTTATGTTCCTCTGATTGGCTGTGAACCATTGGTGACTTGGTAAAAGTGTGCCAACAGTTTGATGAATCATTCAAGTCTTACTCCTAGTCAAAGATTGCTCTACAATCTACGTGAGTAGATTCATGAGTAGATGAGTGGATTTAGGTCACCAAAAGAGCAGTTCATCCATGTGTCCCAGAACTTATCGATGCGTTCACAATGCCAATGATAGCTCCTTTCCTGCGCGTCCTGAGTTTAAAAACAGCTTGAGTCGATCATGAAACCTCTGCTTATGACTATCATATGGTGAGCGATTCACCAATTGCTCCAAACATAAGTCAACCTACACTTTTTCTCTGCGAGCAGTTACAATGCTGAGGCAGTTATAGTGCCTCTAAGCCCTAGTAGTAGCACTTGGATAGTAAGATCCCACACCTACAGTGGTCGCTGGTTTTAACGCTGTCAAGTTCCCTGGGTGGTGGCTGTTGAGCCCAGGCAGGTGGTGAGCAGTAGGTGAGCAGTAGGTGAGTCGGAGTGAGTCGGGCTGACCCGGGTAGGCCGCTATATACGGGCTGCTCAGGACGGGAGGGTGGGGGCGGGTGGGAGGGGCCAGGGGGCAGGGGCCAGGGGCCAGGGTAGGGGAGGGAGGAGAGAGGGGGAGGAGACTGAGACATGGGAGAGGGGTGGGGGTGGGGGATGGGGGAGAAGGGAGGGTGTACGGGCAGGGTAGAGGGGGGAAGGAGCAGGAGTACGATGGGGGGGGGCAGAAAGGGAGGGAGGTAGTGGTGGGTAGATAGAGGGGAGGGAGGGGCGAGGAGGGAGGGGGAGGTGGAGGAGGGAGGGGAGGAAGGAGGGGGTGGAGGAGGAGGAGGAGGAGGAGGAGGAGGAGGAGGAGAGGGGAGGGGAGGAGGGGAAGGGGAGGGAGTGGGGAAGTGAGGGTTATAGGGGGAGGGGGAGGAGGGGGAGGGTGGGGCAGGGAAGGGTGGCTAGAGAGGGAGCGAGGGGTGGAAAGGGGGTAATGGGGGTAAGAGTGGGAGAGGGAGGGAAGAGTGGGAGAGGGAGGGACAGAGGCATGGAGCGAGGGAGGCAGAGAGGGGAGGGATGGAGGAGGTGGAGGAAGGCGCCTCATTTCACACCTGTAGAACACTGTGGGGCCGTGGAAACTAACATGTGTCCATCATGGAGAAGGAGGTGGATTACTTAAATCCAATAACCATCTGAAATCTCCCGCTGGCATCAAGCTGAAGCTCATATAAGCCAGGTAAGTAAAACCCATCGATCAAGACATACATTTTTTCTCCCAAGAATTGGCTTTAAATCCACCAACTTTTTGAGCCACGTTCTTCTCACCTAGCAATCTGTGAGTGTGTGTCTGTGAGTAGTTTTTATCAAAATCACGGACAAACACAGTTAACAAATAAATAACTCTTCGCTGGATTATGTGTTATCATATAATTATTATATTTTTTTATCAAGGGTGTAAGAATCTAAGAAAGTTCTCACTCCCTCCGTGAACTTATAAGAATGCATTAAAGAGCACGCAAGCAGAAGTATTTCCAAATTCAAACAACCTTTTATGTAAATCTAATTAAGGATATGTACTGAAGATTGCAACATCCTTTCGCGTCTACTTTAAGTTAAGATTTTTTCCATTGAATCAATCACCTTCATGTTCCATATATGTTTAAGGAAAACCCTACTTCAGCAAGTGTTATGTAGGAGTTTAGAGCCCCAGCAGTGCGGGGGCGGACCAGGCACGAGGTGGGGGCGGCGGGTGGGTGGACGGGTCACAGGGCTGGAGGCGGGGAAGGTTGGGGGGGGGGGGGGGGAGGCGAGATGAAGCGATGTGATATGAGAAAGGGAAGGCTTAAGGAAAAGAAGTTATACTGCGAAGATGTAGAGAGGGAGACTTTGAATGGGAGGAAGGGAGAAGCAGGTTGGATGGGGGAGGCAGGGGATGGCAGGGAAGGCAGGGGGAGGCGGTATGAGGCAGGGAGAGGTAGGGGGAAGGCAGAGGAATGCAGCAGGAGATAGGGGGCAGAGGGGCCAGGCAGGGGCAGGTAGGGGAGGCAGGCCAGGCAGGGCCAGGCAGGGCCAGGCAGGGCCAGGCAGGCAGGCAGAGCAGGGCAAGCGGGGGGGGGGGGGGGATAGGGTTCAGATGAGGGCAAGATGGATATCATAGAGGCATATCAAGTTCAAAATTGTCTGAGCAATTATATATGTTTGGCTCATGTTTTGAAAATTGGTTGGATCTACACGTGTATAACATGATCCATGTGCATAATATTTTGGAGATGATTTGTATCCAATGGTCAATTATCAAGCGAATCAGAGCTGATTAGAAAACTTTTCGCAACCAGCTTCCAATTCCAATTTCCATATACTACTAGCGTGTGGTACTTAGAACAGTCAGCCCACGCGTAATTGTTATGTATATTGCTATGTAAATCTGTGGCCTGTTGCAGAATACCGATCGTTACTACGGAACTCAGCAAAACAATGAAACCTTTTGCTGTTACTTTGATCGTAACAACCATTGTTTTGACACTAAGAAAAACTTATTTAGAATGCTCTCAATGAGCTGTAATTTTTACATATTTTTTCTTACTTTTCCCCTTTCTATATCAATTTACAGAATTTAATTTCATCCAGTCCAGTAGAAACAGAGATATTAGGTTATTGTAACAACTATTACTATTGCTGTTGGAAAAAACGATCTTAAAGTTATCTTAAAGTTGTTCAAACAGTACAATGTCAATGTGCAACGGGCCACTGGGTGATCTTTTGCTGAATTCATCCCGAAATCGTATTGGCCCTGTGTGATTGATTCCATTAGAGGAAGCTATAAGATATTTAATTCAAGTAAACGAAAATTATCTTTGAAAAAGCCTTCAAAGTTGAACAACTGTAATTCACATTATTCGAGAAACTTAGGGTCCCTGTGATTCGATCCGCTGATTTTGACGATAGAGAGTGGCGATCAACAGGCATTTCAGTAAAATTGCGACAATTTAGTAAATATTGCTAGCTGATTGATGTATTATACATCATATGAAAGTGTAGATTTCTCTCTATCTAGTGGTATTGAAAGTTTTTCTAATGACATTTGAATTTGAAAAGAATTGTTGAAAAACTGAATTTTTCATCTTCATCAATAGTTTCTCTGGAATTCTGAGACTTTATAGGTGATGCAAAACATTTCTGTGGAGGGAACTGTGTCTCAGATTTTTGTTTTAGGTCCTACTTCTCATTTTATTGAGAAAAAAAAAGGTCAATTTTAATACTTTTTTCATGTTTTCTTCAATATTTTCTTAAAATTTAACTAAGACCTACATAAAAAACCTGAGACAAAGTTCTCTGTGTAATAATGTTTTGAACTCATATCCAAATTTTCCAATAAGTACCTTCAACATTAAATCAGGTATCCACCTTCAAAAAATAAAAGTTAAAAATCCCTATCAATTGTTCATTTACTTAGTCAATTTTCAATGAACACTCTTATTTCATACAACCTTATGCAGAGGGCATATTCAAGTGGAGATATGAGAAATAAATATTAGGCAGATATTTCAAAATGAATCATTGATAAGTCAATCATTCAGCTACTGCATAAAATGCCATAAATCACCACTCTCTAACCTTAATCTCCTCCGTATTCGCAAGATAACACAAGAAACACAGCCAATTAGTTTGATATTTTCTCACTGAACAGAATGTTCTTACAACATTTTTGTTGTTGTTTCATCCTAACCTCACCAAAAATAACGTTATAATAAAATTCTAATTTGGTGAGGTTTCAATCTCACCATCAATAACATACTTGTTATGTGCCATCTAATTAAGAAACAAATTGACTGAAAATGTATGGTTGCAGAACATTTCTGTTATGTAGCAAGTTGGCTGGGATAGTTCCTTAACCCAGGCAAGCAGTGACACAACAAGCACGTTCTGGAACCATAACTTTTTGGTTAGTCTGTAACCAGCCCAATTTTCACATAACAGTTACGTTATTTTAGGTAAAGGTAAGACTTACTAAAAAGATGTTATAATAACATTGTTTTTAGTGAAGTTGAGAGTTTACTAATAAAAAATGTTATAATAACATTATTATAACGTGAAAAATGTTACAAGAACATCACAATCATGTTGCAGTGCGATGTCACAATATTAGGTTCTAAAGTTGTTTTTGGGTGCCATCAAAATAATGTAACAAGAACCAAAGCAGAACTAATTAAAACATTGCTGCAACGTTATGATAACGTCATATTCTTGCCTGGGAAATTGGCTAGTATAGGGCCTAATGTGAAGGCGGGGGCGTGGCCATTAGGACTGGCGTATTAATGTGAGGGTTGTAAGGTGCATCAGGATCAAGTACCTATCTGTCAGGACCAGATAAGGCCCCACTCACAGCATTACAGGTAAAATGACCTGCAAAATGGCACCTACATGGTTCGGGGGGCCAGTGTTATAGGCTTTTGGATCACTGCTCCCGATTGAACGTACCGTATAGTCCTTTCGCAGGGCAAATTTTATATTTAAAAAGTTTATATTTGGCAAGAAATAAAAAGAGGATCCACCTTTTATAAATCTGTCTCTTCAGCCATGAAAGTATAGGCCTGAAATAGTGGAGCAGCAAAGCCCATTTGCCCTGTGCAAATTTTGGTCAATCGAGGCAACAAGTGCCCCCCCCCCCCCCCTCCCCTGCCATGTAGACCAAAGTTGTGTTGGCATCTTAAAAATTTGAAAATCTGCATAAATGTATACTTTTTGTTGTTAATTTTTATAGGGGGGGGGGCAGGCTTGCGCCCCCTAGAGCACTGGCTTTGGATCCGCCCCTATTTGGTTTAAGAAATGTTTTTAACAAGGCGATGTTTGGCATTTCATGCAAAATCAGTACTGATTTCCGAATTCTTGAACCAATGGCTAACATCTAAATGTGGAATATAACAGAATCGCTTCTGATTTTTGTCATCTCAAAATTGCTCCTGATAGTTACCAACAAGTTGTTAACTACCAGGAGCACTGCCCACGATTTTTGATACCTGAAATTAATACCCTCGATATATTGCAGCTCTAGACGTCACGGTCTTTGGATGTTATATTGGAATATAGGCTTTAGGGCCTTTTATAAACAAAGCAAGAATGTGGCTTTATCATAACGTTGCAGCAACATTCTGTTTTGTTCTGCTTGAGTTCTTTCTATGTTATGAGGATGGCACCTGAAAACGTTTTTAGAACCCAACATTATGAAGTGGTACTGTAATATTATCATGACATTCTTCTTATGTTCTTTCACGTAAAAAATAATGTTGTTATAGCATTCTGTATTGGTAAGATCTCAACTTCACTAAAACGTAAGGTTATCATAACACTCTTTATTAGTTATCTCTACCTACCTAAAAAAACAGACTGACTAAAAAAGTAAAGTAGAAGAACATGTCTTTTACATCGCTGCCTGCATAGATAGGTACATACTCATTAAGGGGGGTTGTCATGTCGGAAACCTGTGGCAATGAGCGTAGGCTCATGTACAAATAATTTGTATGTCAGTGAAAGTATGAAGGGGAGGTTCTTAATTAAAGGCCCCTCAAAAACATTGCATATACAGACATTCTGAAGTTGAAGTCTTTTTGACAGCCTTTCCTGTGTGACCCATGGGAAAGATTTTAATGAGCTAGTTCATTTGTTATATTCAGACCATATGTTCCACTGCAATTAACAAAACCCGTTGAGATAATGTTACACCCACCATACGAATCTTACGACGACCAGTGGTGGATTTAGGGGGGGGGGGGGGCGCAGGGGGCGCTCGTCCCCCCGCCCCTTATTTTGGGCCAAAAATTAACTTTTTGATATAAAATTCTCAGACCTGGAGGTTAGATCTTTACAATAGGGCGCCTCCCTCTTTTCAAAATACCTGGATATCCACCCCTGAAAACCTACGTCAAATTAAACAAGATAGATAAAACTGTTTGAACATTTGATGCAAAATCGCATGACATAAAACGCGAGCAAAAAACATAGCCAGCCCAAAATGAACCAACAGGTAATCTCAAGAAGAAATCTCAAAGGATATCAAAAGCCATGTCAATAGAAATTGAAGGTAGCACCCTAGAAACTTGTCAAACATATAATTATTTAGGAGTTATATTCGATGAATGCATGACATTAAAAGGCCATTTCAATAATTTTTGTAGGAAATTTGCCCAGCTAATTTTTAAACTGTCAAAATTAAAGAACCATGTAAGTAAACATACATGAATCTTAATCTACAAACAAACAGTATTACCTGTGGTTGAGTATGTTGATATCATATTTTATTTGAATAAAAAACATGATACTGCCAAATTGCAGCGCATGCAAAATAAGGCACTACGAATATCACTTGACATCCTGCGACCCATTGATTGTTCAGTAGAAGACCTGCATGCTATGTGTAAACTTGACCAACTAGATTATAGAAGACTTGTCCATCTTCTAACTTATATTTTTAAGTGTAAGGAGGAAAACACAGACTGGGTATCTAATAAAACAACACGAGATACTTGTAGGAATAGATCTATCTGTTTTGACACTCAAATAGTACACTTGACCATGCATAAAAATAGTTCATATTACATAGGGGCAAAGATTTGGGAATTAATTCCAAACTATATCCAAGTGAGTACTGATAAGACAGTTTTTCAAAGGGAATTAAAGTTATGGCTGGGAGGAAACTTGAACAAACTTGTATGTACGGGAATCACCTTTTGATACGATATGTTGAGTGTAAAGCTTAACTGAGCTTACGCTTTAATATCTATGTGTATTTTGATGGAGTTTACGATTGCATTTCACATTACTACAACTATTGTAATAATATAACATATAGTTAAAACGACCTGTCGCAGCTTAACTGAGCGTGTGATATATTGTGATTCTGCTTAATACTGTATAATTTACTCAATGTTATAATACCTACATGGAAGAACACGCCTACTGTGATTGTGGTTTAACAAAAAAAAAAAAAAAAAATGAAACACAAGCCACATAAAGAGAGGAGCCAGTAAAATTTAAATTCTTGTTATTATACGCTTTATACCCTAGAGTTAACCCCAATAAAGATGTCTGCAATGTTTTACTTCCAGTGATTGTCTGATTCTAAGAAATGTCTGATACCTCTACTCCTAAGGAAAACACAAGTCTGTCTGTGACGTCACACATCAGAGACGTTATTTTGAAATTTTGAGAAATTTTTTTTTCTTTGAATTGCTATTTCTTTTGGGCATATATAAGTTTATTTCATCATTTCTAATGGTATAGAGCTGAGTAAAACTCATTAGTATAATCACATAGTGTTATTTCTGCATTTTAATGATTTTATTTCATCTGTTTGTGATGTCACACACAGATAAATGCACTGTGTAAGGCGCATCAGCTGCAGGGAGGAATCGGTCATCATTTTGAAAAAAAAAAAACATAAAAAAGAAAATATTATAGGTATGGATACAAAAATTGGCATGAATACTCCCTGGGCGGTAGGGATCATGAAAATATATTATCTTACAGACACTGGCCCCTCCCTTAAAGGTTTATCCTGTTTCCTGCCATTGGTGATACTCATTTCTCAAGGACTGCTCTCTGTCTGGCATGGTGTCACCTATAATACAGATTAAACGGGTTAGCGGTATTACCGTCATTTCCGTTATCACGCAGTGAAACAGTGGGCTCCAGAAGTGACCATATTAAGCATTGGCGCCTATGGAGAAAACGCGAAATTTTGCGATTATGCAAAATATTGACAAATTGCGAAAATTTAAAGGGCTGTATGGCAATCCTGGGATCAATTACAAACTTTTTCTCACTTACTGTATGAAGATTGGACCAATATTCAAATAGTTAGAGCGAAATAACATACTTTCTCCCATAGGATTCCATGTTAAACGTACCACCAACAACTGATTGAGATATCCGCGAAATTTCGGTGCGCGATGTTGTATTTTTAGACCTGCATACCCAGTGTAGCTTTATAGGATATTAAAGCTGCTTTCTCATCCGTGAGGCTGACAGAATTTGATAAATTGTAACTCCTGTACTTTGGCGCCAAATTCATTACGTGACCAATAACGTCGCTGGATTATGCTCTAACAGTGCAAAATGTGTCACCGGCTGTCACGTCATTAGGCTAATGTCGGCCGACGTATCTAACAAAACTCACGGACGAGGCAGCCGCTTTAAGTGTCGCAGTGTAAGGGTAAAGAATGCTGACAAAGGAAATATCAGCACCTTACTACAGGATGAATATATAATTTATAATGGTGTTAGCTAAAAATGTTCTACCCCATACCCCTCGATTTTAACTTGAGAACTCGGGGCTGCTGTTGAACTCGGGCTCGGTGAACTTAGGCTGCCATCGAATGTGGGCCGCCAGACAATTTGGCAGTATCCCACCCTTAAACAGTGGAGTAGGGACGAGTTAGCTGTTTAGGTATGAATTCTAGTGATCTATGTTACAAGAGAGATGTATAATATCATGTAGTTTGCTTCCCATCCTGAGCATTCTCCAGCCTCAGCCTTCCTCTGAAATACCACTATACGTAGTTAATCAGCAACGTAAAAAGCACATTCTGTGACCATACTTCTTTGGTCAGTCTGTTTACCTGCCCATTTTTCATGTAACAGTTACTTCACTTTATGTTAGGTTGAGACTGTCCAAGACAGAGTGCTATATTAATTGTATATTCTTGTTCAGACCTTACCAAACTAGAATGTCATGATAACGCCACATTGCAATGTTGCAATTTTAGGTTCTAAAGACAGTAATGGGTGCCATCAAAATAACATAGCAAGGACCAAAGCAAAACTAAAACGAATGTTACTGCAACATTATAATAACGTCACCTTCTTGCCTGGGTATACAGACATCAAATTTACTAGGCGAGAACGCTTTCAGCTTGCACAGTATCAAAGTGTGTATTTGAAGGTGTCCTTTACCTCTGGGATGCAGACCAATAAACATCTGTGAAATTTAGTCAGGATCTCTTAACAGCCACAATGAGAATATTCTACCAAAATTTCGTGGATATGAAACTTCATTGCCAAATCACACTAAAATTATTAACAATATGTGTTTTCATGTATGATACATTTTAATGTATGTTGGAATGACATTGTAACAGTTTGGGAATGGAAACCAATAATGAAAACAGTTGATAGGAAAATGCATTAAATTTTGTGTAGGCTTAAATTCCATAATTGCATATTGAATTATCATATACAACGATATCGTTGTTATGATATCTTTGTTGCAAAACCTCTGTAAATTCATATCTGCTGACTCAAATTAAATTATCTAAATCAATGCATGAAGGGCTACTGTAGGATTATATCCTATAAAGATTATACCTCATGTTTGGGAGGGTATTTTAAAAGAAATTCTAAGAAATTGGGGGTACTTCCAAGATTTTCAAGATTTTCAAGAAAGATTTGAGAATTTTCTTTAGCATTCTATTGTAATGTTTTTTATTGTTTCTGTTAATTCGTATGCCCCTTCCCCCATCCTCTTTCCTCAAGTGAAAGGTTATGACACTCTCCATCACATTCTCAGGGTCAAAGCATGCAGAGATATGCTGGGAGAGTTGACAAAGATTTTATTTTGAAAGGCTTTTAAAATGAATTCTTGTAACTTTAAGAACTAAAATGAAACATCAATTTCTGTCTTTGTAGATATGATTTGGCCAGAGATCTTGAAATGGCCAAGTCAAAAACGTGTCTTACCTATGTGTAAACCATTGGAATTTGAAGATCACATTTTATTAGCTGACCTTAGAATAAGAAGATACATAGATCATAAACAGGTATATAGCAATGATTCTATATGAAAGGGTTTTACTAAATTTTGTCCTGAGAATTTCTTACATCAATGAAACTGGGCTTAGAATAAGGAACAAAGATTTCCTGATATAAGATTTATTCTGAAATCACCTCTGGGAGGTAATTTCAGAACAGTTCTTCTTTCAGTGACTCTTTGTTGCTACTCCTTACTCCAATTTCTTTGCTGTATGATTTTATTTTAGAAGAACTTTGAGAATTCTTCATTTAAGCCTTTCATAAAGTATCATTGTTACTCTCCCGTAAGTGATTTATGATTAGTGGGAGGTCTGAGATGACCTAGAATCTGATCTCAGACACTGGAATTTCAATGGTTTATGGATTGCCAAGAAATAATTTTGACCTGTGCCCTGTCGCATAACGGGTTTGGCAAGAGCGATGGTTTGCACCCTCTCCCTGTTAGGAGAGTTCTCCCTGTTGCGATGGTGCCCCCTGTTGATTTGCGGCTGTTCTGCTCAACCGATTTTAATTCTGTAAAAAGTTCTGAAAACTAGACATTTAGATCTTAAATCCCTAAAATTTTCATCCCGGAAAATTGATTAGAAATGGGTGAAAATTGATATCGAATTTCACGTATAACAGGGAGACTTTGCCAAACCGCCACTGTTTTAAAGAGCGATATCGTTCCTTCCGTTATGTGACAGGGCACTGTGCCCCGTCGCATAACAAAAATAAGGAACAATTGTTGACACATGGTCAAACTCTCCCTGTTGTGCCAAAATTCAGCATCGATTTTCACCAATTTCTAATAATTTCTCCAGGCTGAGAATTTCACGGATTTTAGATCTAAATATCTAGTTTTCAGAACCGTTTACAGAATTAAAATCGGTACATTAGAACAGACACAAATCAACAGGGGGACCCATCGCTACAGGGACGTCCTTGTTTAAGGACGTCCTTGTTTAAGGACGTCCTTGTTGCGACGGTTTGGTTATGCGACGCGCCACTGGGTATTTCATAAGGACCCTGTGCAAAAAATGCGGTACAAAGATAGTAATTTCTGTTTCATAATGCTAAATTAGAATTCTTGAATTCTAACTTTAAGAATTCATTGTGAAACCCTTTCATAAGCAAATCATTTGGTATCAAGTCCCCCTAGTCTATATTTTGTTTGATCTAAGTTGTTATTTGGTTTTCATTTACTGACATAGAGGGAGGGTTGCTGAGATTCCATAATAAAGAGGAAGGAAAATCCAAGGCCAAGAATACCACGAGAAAGAGTAACAAAGAATGTATTATATTATCAGTGAAAGTTCTACAATAGTGTTTTTAACAAAATACCTAAGAAAATTCTTAAATATTTCTTTAATAAAATTGTACAACAAGGATTTTTTCAAAGATTTTTTTAATGAAATACCTCCCCCGGCACTGTAAATAGCATTTTTGTAGGAAAAAAAACAGCCTAAAAGTGATCAGAGTGGACAAAGAATGCTTCGTCCACGTGTTCATTGGTACGAAATTCATTGTGCATCGGGCCACTAGGGAAAGGGTGTCCCAGCAGGGTAGCAGGGCATTATTATTGCTACTTATTGAAATCTGACCAGACAAAGGACTGTAAAAGGGGGCCTTGACATAATGAACAGCCTCTGTAGGATTATTGCGTGTGTCACTTGTGTCACTTGAGGCCTTATCTGGATTAAAACCATCTTCACACAGTAATGTCTGACCAATCGCCAACATGGTACATTGCTCTTGATCGACCGCTGCAACATGTCTCACAACAAGGACGTCACTGACGTGATGGGCTTGCTGTTGAATACGTCGCTGCAACATACTGCTGTGGCATTGTACTTACTGTGACGTTATGTCAATTTTCTGGTTACATTCTTCAATTCAAACAGAATGTTGTCATAATGTTCTGTTTTGGTTTCATCCTTATCTCACCAAAGACTAATGTTATAATAATTTTCTGATCTTGTAAGGTTTCAAGCTTAACATCAATAACGTAATTGTTACGTGCCATCTTAGTAAGTAACAGAGTGACTAAAAAAGTATGGTTGCAGAACGTTTCTGTTACATCGCAAACTGGCTGGGTAGCTGTTTTACTGAGCCAATTTTGATACTCTCAACAGTTCTGAAAAATAAATACTTTTTTTTATATGTTTGGATCCTGGAATTTCAGCCCACAAAAATAGTTATAAGTGGGTGGAATTTGATGACTTTGTTGTGACTCATAGAATAAAAAAACATCTGTCGGCAGAGGAAATTTCAAACAATATGAACATGGCCAAACTGACGATCGCTAACAAAAAACAACTCAACAGGAAAAAGCAAATGTCCGACGCTGTCCCATGATGCCTCGCTACTTCCGCTGTGCCTGCGTGTAGCGAACCGGAAGGAGCAGGGGTTGATGGGAGGTGTGGGGGGACGCAGAGAAGCTTGTTACCCAAACCTCGGCTACCGGCGAAGGTTATTTTTAGCCTGAATGGAGTTGTCATGGGTGGGGCACTGATCCCGCCGTAGACATCCTCCCCCGCACCTGTGGAGGGCAGAGTGTGGGCAGTCAGAGCAGGACGGAAAAGGTCCGATTCTCCCTACCACAGATTTACAGCATTATAAACACCGGTGGTCCGTTGCACAATATAATTTTGTTGTGAGGATCAAGTTAAGATAGTATAATGAACAGTTTCGTTGTTACGAAAATTGTTGTTTTTACGAAAAATAGTAAAATGTCTGGTTCTAATGAATGAAATTGAATTCTGTAAATTGATATAGAAAGGGAAAAAATTAGAGAAAATTCCAGAAAAGTTACAGCTTTTTAAGGGTATTCTAAATGTAGAAAAAGAATTGTTGCAAAACAATCATTGTTACGAAAATATTAACAACGAAAAGTTTTGTTATAATATTATGTTCATTGCTAAGAAAATCATTGTGCAATGGGTCACTGTGGCCAGTTGCACAATTGGTTTTGTAAAAACAAAAATAATAAAACGGCACAACATTTTGTTGTTACTTTGATCGTAACAACACACATTTTGACAGTGAAAGAAAAAATCATTTAGAATTATTGTAATAAGCTGTAATCATTACAGGAATTTCTTTTTCATTTTTCCCCTTTTTACACCAATTTACAGAATTTGATTTAATTTGAAACAGAGATATAAGGATTTTGTAACAACGCAACTTTGCGCTGTTATGCAACCGTTCCTTAAGTTTGTGTTGTTACGAAATGGCATTGTGCAACAGGCTCCTGTAGGATAATTTGGACTAATTTTATAGACAAAAATGAATGAAAAATCTATAGAAAACAAATATTTGCTACTTATCCTTTTGTAATGAATACATTTTCAAACCAACATATAGAATATAAAATACACATACACACATATATAATATACAGATAAAGACTATTCAATGCTAGTTTCCATCATGTTAAACTATAAAAAATGCAAGAATAAATGAAAACTATATAGGTCCGGTGAACACATAGGGGACATGGGTACTTAGCTATTTTGTAGTTATTTTTTCCTAATCAAATTGAAAAATAGGCGTCATAACATATCAAATTCAATTAGAAGATGCGAGTCAGATTTGATTCATATTTGTCTTTCCATAATTATATTTCCAAACATCTTGCAAAAGCGGATTCATCAATATAAATCGTGTATGTATATGGTGCAAACCACCTGTAAGTAGTACATGAAAATGGCAGTTGCTTTTGCCTAACCCCAATTCACCCAATTCTGAATAAGAGTATTTTCCGCAGCTGCAGGTTAATTTCAAAAACTTTTTTTTTGACAAATCCATTGGGAAAACCATAGAAAATATCGAAATATTTGCTCTATAACCACCTTTAATGAAAATATTTTCAAACCAACTTAGAAAACACAAGATAGGCCTATGTATGGGTACAAACTGAAAATTATTGACATATAATTTTCCATTATGTTCAATTACAAGAAATGCCATGATTAATGTAAAATCTTATACTTAAGCTTAGTGACTTGTCGACATATTACCCAGCTTGCACCTTGATTTAGGCTAACCTATAGGTACACTATAAGAAAGTGGCTATCCAGGGAGGATTCCCTGTTTTCGCATATTTATCCAAACCATTCATAATGACAACTAAGAATATCGATTCCTATGTTAGGTACACTAAGTCTAATATCTCAAGAACTTCTGCCACTGACTATACACTACTCAACTCTTGTTACTAATACTGAATATGCACTTCCCAATATTGAATTTCTTTTTTATTTTAACTTACTCCCACTTGAAAATTTTCCATATGGAATATTTGATATCCACCATTCAATAGAGTCTGAGTCTGTTTAACAACTGTTCAACAATGATCAATTTATACTAAAGGTCCTCTAAACTGCATTCAAGACTGCTACCAACCACGGATAGCCAGTTTTGTGAATTTTGCCTGCAGGTTAGCCTAAAACAAGATGCATGCTGGGTAATATGTCGACAAAACTCATGGATTTAGTATACAAATTTTCATAAATTGTGTCATTATTTGTGAATTAACATTGTAAAAACCTAGTCATCATTATTTTCTAAATTAGGATACATTTACATTAATATTTCCTGAGTTGTTTGCAAATTCATTAATTATTGTAGATGGATTTATTGGAATTATTTGTTTATTTTTAATGGTTTTTTCCATGGTTTTTGTCGACAAAATTAGCCTGCAGGTGCTAAAAATACTGTAAATCAGCTATCCGTGGTAGGGAGAATTGTGACGGGTCCATGTTCATGTCGGGTCCCACTGCTCAACATGTCTGATTCGCATTATTTTACAAACATGTTCGTAAACCCTGACGTGAACTTCATACTCAAAGTAACCCAACACAACCCACCGCGACCCAATGCGACCTGAAATGCCAAGTATAATATGCTTTGCGTTGGGTCATATTGTTACCCAACGAGATTCAATGTGTAGTATAATATAGCCTTAATATGGACTTAACTTGAACTTAAGGGCCAAACTAGTTCATACCTGAAGGTATTCCAAACTGAAGATCCACTGCTCAACATTTGGTGACTAATAGTAATACTGAATCTCAACTGCCCCCACCAGCATACTTTTACACCAGGTCAAGAGAGGCTGGACACAGAACCTGAGTAGGAGGCGAAGGAGACCCTGTCAATTATAATGCACTCTGAGTGTTCTGTATTCTATTGAAAGCCACTTAATGTATCGCGCGCTCAATACTTTTTTTATTTAATCAAAACTATCTCGCTACATTAACGATGAGTGGGCCAGTGATGGCTTTCAATGAGGTGGGCGAAGGTTATTTTCATAGCCTTTTGACAACTTGGACAGAGAGTGACATAATTATTCAAGTATTAACAAAAAGGCCATTTGCAGTTGTTTTGCAAAGATTCATATTGTTAGGTTGTATTGAAGGAGAAAATGCAGTTTTAATCTTCTAAATTTACCTGAAGTAAAGTTCAAAGATACAAGTCCTTTGTTCATGAGAACCCCTTAAACACTTTGTCTGTTTGTGATGAAGATGCTTTCCCCAATCCAATTGTATCTTATAATCCAATAACATTTCATTGAAAGCCTTTCAGAGTGTTTGTAAACGTGTTTATAATACTTATGGACCATTTTGAATTGTACTTTTAGGCTTATTGGACGAATTTGAAATTCTCTTTAGAAACCTAAAGTAACAAGTAGGTTACTAGGCTTTCTTTCCACCAAAAATATTATGGTATAAGGTGGCATTACACTACACCACTTCAGCTCGGTTGGCTGGTTGGTTATTGGTGTTTAAAGTCGTATCAACATAGATCTTTGGTTACATCATGGTGAGAAGGATTTTTTTTTGATAATTTTATCATTTTTTGATGATTGTATCTATGAAACGATTGTATCTATGAGGAGGTAGAGACCATACCCCTACACTTTTACTGAGGCAGGTGTTCTTTGATATGCAGGGTCCCATAGACAGGGCCACACGCACAACAGCCGGTGGCCCAGGAGCCTTTGGTAACCCTATTGTTGGCACAGGGAAACATGCAGAGGGGTATAATAGCTTAGCCCAGAAGTGAACCCTGGCCACCTGCACATCAGACGGTACTTCAGCCCGGCAGGAGCTGGGCGCCATCTTGGTGATCAGTTTAAAAATCTCTTCATCAACATTTCATTGTCAGGACCCCCCGGACCCCCCCCCCCCCCGACCCACCCCTGATGAGGATATCAAAGAGAAGTCGCACAAATTGGGAGATAAAATCCTTTGTTACAAATAACTATGGGAGATACTCCAAATTGCCAATTTTTAATATTTCTTCTCAATATGCCCGAAGTCCACTATTACAAATTTTGTGATTGTGACTATTATACAAATGAGAATTTGTGGATTTGTTGTTCGCCATGGCAAACTTTTGTGAGACAGAGTTTGCTTTGGACTTAGTATCCTGACAAACTTTCTGATTTTCGAAATCCTTGATTTACCCTGCAAAGGTTTGCCATGAATTATGACATAAACTCAGTACAAATCAACCAAAGATATCAAGAGTTTATTCTATTTATTAATTAAAGTATGCGTTACTCCCCCTGCCAAGCACAGCGTTTAGGCACTGTATGTCTTGGTATCACGTTGTATGATTATTAAAATCAAATAATAGCATTAATTTGATTCATTAAAATATGTCATGTGCGTGACTTGTCATTCATAATTATGTCAATAAAAGGTGTTAAATTAAAGGCTCATATTACTTTATGTGTTTTTCATTAAGTTGTGTATTGTTTCATATAATTGTTATAAGTTTTATAATTTGCCGCCCACTCGGAGATGCTGCTTTCACTGGTTTCATAATCATTATGATGGTAAAGCCTGGTCCCCACTTGGGCGACTAGATTACAAAAATCAGTGGCTACTAACTTGGTTAGTCGTCCGGTGACATACTAAACAGTGGCACTGTCATGTCTGGCTAAACCACTAGTCGCCTCGGTTTTCTGAAGAAATATCTTACATGTTTAATATTTCCCACTAATCACCAGCAATAAGTGCAGTTAATTACCGAGCAGGGCGACTACAGTGACCTCTAATTGACATAGCAAGAGCATCCCAACATTGTACTAAATGAAAGGCCCCTAAAACGACCCGTCGTTTTGTAGTATTTAGGTAGCCGGCGTGGGGTTGGGGGTAAGGGAGGGGAATCAGCACTACCTTGACACATCCCCCCCATACAAACACACCTCCTGCCACACTCACTGAATACGCCCCCGCCTGTGGCATCTAGGGGGCCCTTGATGGGGGGCGGGGTCTGTATGTCCAGTGGCGGATTTAGGTGGGGGGACAGGGAGCGTGCGGCCCCCCCCCCCCCTATTTTTGGCCAAATATTGTTGTATTTTTCAATATAAAACTCCGGGGAAATTTTAAAATAGGACGCCTTCCTTTTGGAAACCTCTGGATCCGCCCCTGATGTCGCATGTGGAACTCAAGAAATGGCTATGTCACCTGTCACTTAACTCCCCATGCTGCATGTCGCCTCTAAGATTTTACTTGTCAAATTTAAGAAACAGGCTATGTCATATTGTTTATTTTTCCCTCATGTCACTAAGCTTCATGTCGCATATCGATTTTAGGAAATGGCCATTTCGCCCTGTCAAATTTACAGGCCCAGGGCTAGGTATATTACATAAAAATTGAAAAATGCCAAAAACAATATTGAGGAGCATGCTCACAGCCAGATATGGTGTCTAGTTTAATAATCTTATCCCTATCTACAGTGGTTCAAGAGTTACAGGCAGTTAAACACGGTACTCTGGTTTTGCCCTGTCAAAATGACATGTGTATTTAGAAGGCTCACTGCACAGCTTGAGGGCAAATTACAAACAAAAGCTATATGTCATTTTGAAGGAAAAATAATGTAGATAAATATTCTTCCAGATTCATCAAATATTTTCTCCATTGTAAATCTTCATTTTAGAAGTAAAAAACTCAGTCACAGCTTTTACCATAAAAACAGGGGACCCTTTTTCATGGATAAACTGGTGGAATGTAATGTACCTACCAGGGCCCCAACTTCGGCACAATGGCTATGACGCCAACTTCTTCCACCTTTCCCCGGAGACCGACCAATCAGATTTGTCATCCTACATCCGGGACCTCTCGTCGTGTCACGTGGTGCCTCCCACGTGACACATCACATGACCTCTGTACGGGCGTCTCCCATGATGCACCGCGCGGCCGTCACGCCTCAGTGAGCACCGAGAGAGTAGGTTAGCCCAGCCAAGAAGTAAGGCAAACTTTGGAGGTAAATCAACTTCTTGAAATTGTTTGCATTAAGCTTACAACTGCAAACACATATACTATGCTTAAAGACTTGATAACTCCACACACAGATAAAATGATTTTACCCTTTTTCTGAAGAACATGTATTGAAAGCAGTGATATATCATTTAGATCCTAGGAATATATTACATCGGCAGAGGGTGGGCTTGCGATATTATGTTAATTTTTGTCAAGAAAATATTCCTTCCTTGTTTACAGGCCAATTTTTACAGGCTAAGAAATATGACAATCATTTGTATATTTTCCATAGTTTTTTAAAAATCTTTTTCCTATCAATCTACAGGTGCTTAAAATGTTGTAAATCCGCTAATCATGGTCGGGAGAGGTTGAAAGAATTCATCTCAAAATGGTATATCCAAAATTCTGTATATATAGTAGCTAGTCTTACCAAAAATGCTGGGTCTGTCACAGTGATCCAAGGGCCAATCTTTGCCTGCAATTTTGAATTCACCAAAATATTGCAGATTTAAATCAATCAATGTGGACTGGAAATTATATTTGGCATACTCATGACAACTATGATCACTTGCCTTACAACTGCCTTGGGCATCAACAGTGATACCATCAATATTGTCTATTTTTAGACAATCTGATACATGCGTATCTACATCTGAAAAATTAATGGTTGATTATAAATAGGAAATCACTCAATCAATCAGGCAATGCGACCCAGGCTTTACACTCTACCTAAAATGTAGGAAAGGAGATAAACCTGGGGCTCTAGATGGGGGGGGGGGTTTCGATGTCGCGTGTCAAATTTTAAATACGACAATGCCACGTGTCTCTGTCACTTATTTTTCTCAATGTTGTGTGTTGAATTTAAGAAATAGTCCTGTTGCATGTCACTAGTGGAAAAATGGTACCGAGTACACTGTAAGAAGTAACTACTGTAAATTTACAGCAAAAGTTGCTGGCAGCAAAGGTTCCAGCAACTTTTGCTGTAAATTTACAGCACTCTTTGAACTGTAAATTTACAGTATAATGTACTGTTGATTTCCTACAGCAAAAGTTGCTGGCAGCAAAGGTTCCAGCAATTTTTGCTGTAAATTTACAGTACTTACTGTATTTTTACAGTATACTAAAACAAACATTTTACCACTTTATCTCTATTAATTTCCTATCCAAAATCCAACTAACTGTTGGAGAAAGGCTTAATTCCAACCTCAAACCAATGTGTTTAGGATGAGGGATGTATTTATGCTAAGGGTATTAGCAAATACATGCATGGAATGCTGTTATGATGAAGAACTGCCAATCCAACTCAGACCTATGAAGGCAATTTGCTACCAAAAAGGTGTCTCAATCAGACAATTATCTCTGTATCTTGAAATTATTAAGACAGAGTAGGGATACCTATTATGTGATATACTAGATTAGTATTTGGATCTCTTTATCATATTTAATTTTAATTGAATATAAATAATTCATCTTGAAATTTAGTTTTAAGATAAAAACTGCCAATGTTTTACTGATGATAAGCATTTGCTCCACCTTGTGGAGAATAAATTTACATGAAAAAGTACTGTAAAATTACAAAGTTGCTGTATTTAAGTAAATTTACAGTACTAATACTGTAATTTTACAGTCAATATTGCTGTAGAATTTCCAACAGTAAAAAGTGCTGTAAATTTACTGCAAGAACTGCTGTAAATTAACACCAACTTTTTACAGTGTATGTCACATGTCCTTAAGTTGCTGCGTCGCCATGTTGAATTTAAGAAAAGGCCATGTCGCCGTGTCGATTTTAAGAAATGGTTGTGACGCCATGTCAAATTTAGTGATCCAGACCCATAAACTTGACAGACAAACAACACTGATGGCTTTTGACATGATATCATGGTAACTTCAAACAACCCGCTGGAAAGGCCCTCAGGCTCAACGAGCTACAATCAAAAGACTCCCCCCACGCAGGGTCTATTTTAAGGAACACAAATCTGAGAGCTATAGGGAATTTATTGGTTGGAAATAGAACTGAATCTATTGCAAACACGATTCATTTCGATTGGTGACAACGCAGTGTTGTCATTTTGGTGTTGGCAAAGTGCAGAAAAGATCACGTGACCAAATGTTGGTGATCAATATGTGATTATCATGGATGTCATGAGTGTCAGGATGATAACATCACGAATTCACCCTACCACGGATAGCTGAATTACCGTATTTTAAGCACCTGCAGGCAAATTTGGACAAAAACACAGCGAAAACTATAGGAAATAAACAAATAATTGTTGTATATTAAAAGATAATGAATGAATTTTCAAACAATTCAGAAAATATTAAATACATATCTATACAAATTGAAAAATAAAGATTATTAGTTTTTCGCCATGTTTGATTACAAATAATGATAAAATTAATGAAAATCTCTATAGATGCTAAAGCCTTGTGACTTGTTGACATATTACCCAGTATGCATCTTGATCTAAGATAACCTGCAGGTAAATCTCAGGAATTCAGTCATCCGTGGTTGGGAGAATTCAAATATCTTTGTCAGAATAAATGAGACACACATGTGCCTGATTCTATGAAGAGATATTATTTTTTAAATAATGTCAAAATGACTTTAGAAGGTATAACTCTACGGTGCACTTGCTACCTGCTTCACGAGTATTGATTAAAAAAAAAGGCGTCCCAGAGGGAAAAATGCTTACAGATGTTCCCAGCCAGCTTGTGACATAACAGAAACGTTCTGGGACCATACTGTTTTAGTCAGTTTGTTACTTACTAAGATGGCACCTAACAACTATGTTATTAACGGTGAGGTTGAAACCTCACAAATTTAGAACGATATATAAAATTATTTTAGCCTCATAATAACGTTACATTTTTGCCTGGGAATTATTTATGAAATACATGCCACAGACGCCATATATAACATTTCAATCGGGATTTAAGTGAAGAGCGGGTGCGTACCCCGTCTTCTCATAATGTCTGACAGAATAACTCTGGCCCGAACACAGGGGCTGGAGGGGGGGGGAGAGGTGCAGCAAACCACCACAGGGAAAGTTTTTCAAAAAGTTCCACATTTCCTTCAAAAATTCAATGTAAAATCCCTAACAAAAAAAATCAAAGAAAATGTTGAAAAGTTGGTTAGCCTCACCGCCCCCTTTTTAAGTTAAAATTATGGAAATTATAAGCAAAAGTTCCACTCCTTGCTACCCCCCCCCCCCCCACAGCAGAACCTGTGTACGGGCATGCAGTGACCTTTTGTGTGTGCATTTCGGACCTAGTCATGAGGTCAGTGGTGGGGGAGTGAATGGGGGGTTTGATTTAGTGAGACTCAGGGCCCTAAGACTATAGCCCCATGTTTGAGATAGTTAAACATTGATGAGACTTAACTTACCGCTATTACGTGTACGGCTATGGAAGGCCTTTCTGGTAAGACTGATTGATTTTTTTCCACGACAAAATAAATATCTCATTATACGGAAACAATTGCAGTTCGATTTCAGAGCGATTAGCTAGGACCTAGTTCAAATGAAATAAAATTCAGGTTGCTAGACATAGAAACAAACAATGATAATCAAGAAATTCCTTGCATCAATAAAATTGTAGGGAGGCCGAATAGTGGCCTATAGTGAATAGAGTCCTCGCTTGGCAAGTGGGAGGCCCAGGTTCGAGTCTGGGCAGTGCCTGCTACATCACCTTGCCTCGCCGTCATTTCACCACCATAGATTCGGCCAGCCAATTCGTGCAGTCAAAAACCGGAGTTAGTCTTGATAAAGTTGAAAAACTGCTGAGTAGATCTCCAACACATCATCATCGTAAAATTGTAAAACAGTAATGTTAACATAAAATGTGTTAATATCGCGCCTAGTGGGCCATGATTAGGTCACGGGGATAAGTTATGGTAATCACCATATGGTTCTTTAATAAACCTAAAAATCTTAATACCATGGTGAATAAATTGACATACTTATTACTTATTAATATAAATATCTTTATAATAAGCAAACCGAGTAAAGGGAAAACGGAGTTCTGTCCGGAAGAATTCAACATTACCAACTTGAAATATATGAACCGGTAGTTCTCTATCACAATGACATGTGTTTTTGTCGATATAGTTTAGAGATAAAAAGAACGTGAATTCCAAGCATAGCCCAATGTCATATTCGAGCTTTTTTTTGGTATATTTTCATGAATTTCCTTTCACCTGAACGGCTGTTAGTATACCCAGCCTAACCGTGCATACATGACGTCCTATTACAGCCCTCGGCTTAACGGCGTCGGGCATTGTGGACACAAGACTCAGGTATATAACATGCAAACATGATCATTAGCACACACCCCACTATAGATCCACCCTAAAAGGGGGGGAGAGGGGTTACTGAGCTAAAATAATAGAACTACCTTTTTGCAGTTCTAGTTATCCTACTTTATATAACTTTCTGCTTTAAGTCTTCAGGAGAGGATGCAGGAATTGAAGAAGGGGGGGGGGGGCGCCTCTATTAAAAAGTCCCATCGCCCTATCCGGGGGCGCTGATTTTACATTGAAAAATTAAAATTAAAATTTAATTTTTCAATTTATTTTTTGGTCAAATTTTGACCAACATAAGGGGAGGCACACGCCCCATGCCCCCCCCCCCCCCCTTCCTGGATCCGTCCCTGATGTTATATTGCACCCTGGATATGGGGAATTTTGTGTGTTCTGATTATCACTAGTAATTACACGTTGCACTGCAGTACTTTGCTATACTCTCAAGCTTTCTGTGGCAATGCTTAAAATATGCAGAAAATAATATGCTAAACCGGAAAGTTTAATCAACCAAAGACTGTATACAATTTAGTTTTATGAACTTTGCTTCCCATTTAGCCTATACTCTAAACGGCTAACACAGAAACAAATTAACAAACAACAAACTGGCCATATCTTCTCTAGGACTTTTGACAGGAGAGTGCCCCCCCCCCTCCCCCCACCCAATTCATTCATTCATCAAACGAGAGGTCAAGCTATGATCTCCTGTTCCCTTTCATAGACCCCTCCTACCACTGTGAATCACTCAAGAAGTTTTGTTTTCATTTTGCATGTTTAACTAGGAACTTCAGCATATTCAGTCAGTCTTCAGCTAGCTTCACGTTCAGCTTCGGACGACAAAATTCATTGCATAATCGAGGAGCAGTGAAGCATTACTAAAGAAAATACTATGTGTTATTACGCGGATTACAAATATATCTGTTCTGAATAGGAATATTCTGCGGAAACTGTATGCTGTTTCCAAACAGGAATCTACTTCAAAAGAGTATATTCAGGTTCTGATTAATACTCCGTATACAAGCCTGAGAGGTAAAGTTTTGACGCAGGAAACAAGACGCGTATTTTCCGAGGATTATATCTGTTCTAGATAGGAATCTTCTACAGAAACTATTAACTCTTTGCGAACCGGAAACCGCTACGTTATACCCTAAGGTTCAGAACAACAATTATATACATATATACTGAACAATACACCATATGCATGCTGAATTGGCAATATTCTGATTGAAAGATGTGGAATACCATACCTAGGTCAAAGAGCATTATGGACAATAAGAGAAGTTCCTGGACTTTACCAATCACCTTTGTCGCTGTACTATTAACACACACCCTAAAAGGTCAGTAAATCGAGGAAATGTATCATGATCACGCCGATGTACATACTTAGACTGATTACTAAAGGGGATAGGCGCGGTCGTGTATTACCCAAAACTTCTTATTACTGAATGAGGCCTTTGACCTAGCTTTATCATTATTTACACTGTAATTGTCACGAGTAGATGTTTTGTGGTTGCAATCATAATATCTGTTGTCTTGTTTTCCAAGTAGCGTTATACAATAACTCTAGGAAAGAAGTACAAGGACTCAATGGGGTGGTCGGCAGGGTTGTCGGGTACAAGATTCCGGATATACATACTTTAAGCATCAACACTTTAGAATGTTGCTGAAAGCGAAAGGAAAAATAACTTTTAACCAAAAAGACATCCAAAATGTTAGACAATACATCATTCCGATCAACCAAGTTTTGTGCTAGAATGAATTATACCAACATATTTGATACTTAAACAACCATGATGTCATCCAAACTACGATATAACATTTTGTTTGTTTACCTCATACTCGATACCCGTCCATTAACGATGTCACACTTTTTCAGGGTACTTTTAGGACCTCCCAACCGCCTGTCACACAAAATATTTTGTTTAAACATGGAAATAAGCCAGTTTTCGCATTGGTCAACTCACCCACCCCCTCGTACTATTTCACTTTATTTATTCTGACATTTCTCGACCTAAAACGGTTTTCGTTATATGCCATCCCTGGTTTACAATGATCATCAGGGTATAGTTTGTAACAAAACAAAGAAAAGGGTTGCAGAATAATCAAATCTCTGCTACTTGACATTTTGTGGACGGCCTCCTAGCTATTACACACATCATTATTGATACATTTTTTACGTGTATGTCCAATTAATTTTTCAATTAAGTATTATATATTTTTTCAGTGTCGCTGGCCGCGTGTCCCGGGTCCCTGTCGTCAGACGGCGCCTGTATCTTCGCCCCCACACCTCAGACTGTGGCTTCCTGGGATGGGGCTTACGACGCATGCACGGCCCAGAAGGCCAGCCTGGTAGTGGTGACGTCAGCAGAACGCGACAGAATGGTCCGTGACGTCATGGAGAGGAGCCAGATACGGAAGGCCTGGATCGGGGTCAGGGAGGAGGACACACCCTGGTACTGGGTCAAAGGTCAGTAGTGGTCAGGGGTCAGGGTCAGGGTCAGGGGTCAGGGGTCAGGGGTCAGGGGTCAGGGGTCAGGGGTCAGGGGTCAGGGGTCAGGGTCAGGGTCAGGGGTCAGGGATTAAGGGTTAGGAATTAGGGGTTTGGGGTTTGGGGTCAGGGTCAGGAGTCAGGGGTCAGGGTGAGGGGAAGGGGGTAAGGGTCAGGGGTAAGGGTCAGGGGTCAGGGTCAGGGTCAGGGTCAGGGATCAGGGGTCAGGGGGTCAGGGGTCAGGGTCAGGGTCGGGGTCAGGGATCTTGGGTCAGGGCCAGGGGATTTAAGATGTCAGATATAGATTTTTTTACCCATGTGGGGATCCGGGGTGGGAGTTGCCTTTGGGGCTCCCTGGAAAGAATAGGTCTTCAGTATACCCTGCTGAGTGTAAAAGGAGACGATAAGGGTTGGGGTAGCCAGGTTGTCTTTGGTTTCATGAGCGTTCACCCTTACCATTATATTCTGTTCCCCAGCTGTCAAGCCTAGTATGTTTGATTTATTCTTCATGGCAGCAAAACTCCTATCATGGTTCAATACCCTGCTGCTCTTTATTCATTTCCAAGGGTCCAAGACGGGTGGTAAAACTAGATTTGTGGTTCATTTCCCTGCTGCAAGACCCTGTCATTCATCTTCTAAATTCATTTCAACATTTCAACTGTTCTCATAGTGAATATGACCATGGCTGTTGGAACAGCACATAGCAACTGTTATGCACTCACTCACCCCTTTCATCCTTTAATCAGGGGAACAGAAATATTTTGATTTTCAATTTTCAATACCACAGATTTTCTCTATTTCATGTAATATCATGTTAACTTTGAAAGATTTTGTTGTTAAAATCATGATAAGTTCTGAATTATGTAAATATTGCACATGTTATGATTCTAAAAAACAGAAAGTTCCAATGAACTCTAAAAATATGATTCACATACATGTGTTAAAAGAAATTTCAACATACACAAAAAAAATAGCTGCACTTACACCGCATAATTTTGTCTCTGCATAATCGTGGGCGGATACAGAGCCAGTGCTCTGAGCGGGGATGGGCAAACCCTGACCTCCCCTTATAAAAATGAAAAATGAAAACACCAGATTTAGACAGATCTTCCAATTTCAAGATGCCAACATTTTGTCCCCCGGGTCTAGGTGGGGGGGGGGGGGTTGGCAATTACCCCCGCTGCTGGATCCACCACCGTGGATATATTTTTTATTTACTAATTTGTTACAATCTCAGTTTGGTCCACTAATATCTGTCTTCACCCTTCTTATGGCCATACTTTCTTCCATTTTGATTACTTTTGGTTCCACCACTTTTATCTGATTCTTGATGCTAAAAACATTTTCCAAGTATGAAGTGTTACTGAAATATATTATATTAATATAAACATCTTTACCTATCTTATCCCCTTAAAATATCATATCCGTACTTGGGTACCCGTTTGCAGGCTCTCTTGCAACATTAATAATTTCTGTATATTATTATGTCTGCCATCATTTTCACAATTTTAACAATAAGTGTCTGTTACGGATACGTTATTCATCCCCTAAACATACAGCGAAAAGGTATGTAACACTTCCTGTGTCAGGGGGTATGGATGGGGGGTTCCATATCAGGTGTCAAATTTAAAAAAACGGCTGTGTCACCTATCGTTATACCTCAGTTTAGACTCATGTTGCATGTTGAATTTAAGAAATAACCCTGTCCCATGTCACAATCTTTTTAAAGCCAATGTCACATGGCAAATTTAAGAAAAGGGCAATGTCATTTGTCACATTATTGCCTGTCAAATTTAAAAAACGGCCATGGCCCCGTGTCAAATTTAAGAAATGCCCGTGTCGCCCTGTCAATTTTTAGGGTCAACACCCATGTATAAGCCACCAACGTTATGTCTCATGTAAAACTACAATGTCATAATGAATTCAAGCAAATAAGCATCTCATGAGCAAAGAGATTGGACAATAATCATTACAATTACCAAAATCACCTTTAGAGCGCGTATGGAAAACTGTTCATTCTGCTGACAGGACAATATTTTAACAAATTCTTTTTGGGTGCGGTGTATAATCTAACTTTTTATTGAACTTATCATAACTCATAACTGACAGAATCTGATGAGATGATTGAATGGGTTTATATACAAATTATTTGGGGCGTAACTGAAATACATGTCTCTACCTTTGTTAGTAATATATTTGATACAATTATTATATATAATCGACCCATCTTCTCTTTAAATTGTTTTCATTGGTTTAATCTGAAGGAATTAAATGCGAATTATAGTGCTTAACATATTGTATGCCAATACTCATTATTTTTATCATTGTTATAATCATTAAATGATTATAATATTGAGTATTGTTACTAATCATTAAATGATTAAAATAATGAGAAAAATAATGAGAAATTTTATACTATATGATTTGCTGTCTGACCAATTTGTAGGAGTATCAAGGAACTTCTGCTGAACGATTCGTTCAGTTATAAAAAATAAAAAGAGATAAATTTGACATCAGTCTAATGTTTTTAAGATAGTTTACCTGCAAGTACAGCTTGCTCATTAATTTTAGTCTCATGGAATATGTTTATTCAGTTTTTCATGTCCCCCTCAGTATTTACCAACCATAGTCATAATCAAAAAATACATTTCTATGTTCCAAATGCAGGGGGCGACAATGAACTCTTGTAATCAGGCATCATAATTTTAAGGGAAAATGGCTTTGTAAAATAAAAATAATGATATTTCTTCAATTTTATTTCTTAGATCCATACATAAATGTGTAGAGATACTGTGTTGTTATTTTAGACAATTGGTTAATTCAAACCAGTTATTGCGTGAGGATACTACAATCAGTACACCCTCTACCTTACATACGATTTGGAGATTATTGTTGGATCGGTTCAAGGGGCTCCTGCTCCCCCCAACCCAACCCCACCCCATTTCTGGTGGAGACTAAAACCCCATACCCACTAGGCGATTTGAGCATTGGCGATCGTATTTCCCCTTGATCGCCCATCAGTATGGTGTATTGCAATATATACATGTTTAATCTGAGTCGCCCGGAAAATTGCCGGAAAAATCGCCCGGTGATTTTAACGAACCTGGTCATTTCAATGTACCATACTGATGGGTGACGAGGCCCAAATCGCCTAGTGGGTATGGGGCTTTAGAGTTGCAAGTTGCGAAGAGAAAAAACGTTGGAAGGGCTCATACGAATGCATGATGTCTAAATACTTAACCTATATGTATACATATATATGCCCCCCCCCCTTTCTGAAAGCCTATATCTTCCTCTATGTTTTTATTGGGTCAGATATTGTTACTATTATATTTATATAATAATCTGTTATTTTTTCCAGAGGCCCAGTTGCTGCAGTCCCAGGGGTGCTACAAACATGAGGCTGGCAGTCCTTACTTCTCGTACTCAGTCAACATGGCGGCCCTCACACGAGAGAAGTGTCTCACCGAATGTGCAACCCGCAATTATTTATATGCAGGACTCAAGGTGAGAAATCCCATATGACGCAAAATCTAATGTTTTGAATAAAATTACCAGAGCATATAACTCTAGTTTCCACGCAGTTACATGCTCACTAAGTTTATCCAAACTGGGCTGTTATAGATTCTGAAGCCCCATACCCACTAGGTGACTTGCAATTGATCATTGCCGGGCAACAGGTGACGGGGGGAATTGCTGGTCAAGTTGCTGGGCGACTGGGATATCAAGCAAGTTTGATATTTTATTGGCGATCCTAATTCCTATCACTTGTCGCCCAGAATGCATATCATACCCACAGGGAATCGGTGGCTGATCACGATCGCCCAGCAATTGTGATTGCCAATTTGTCTGTTGTGCAGTTGCCCATCACCTGTAAAATCGTCTAGTGGGTATGGAGCTTTATGGTTAGGTCGAAACCTCACCAAATCAGAATGTTATCAAAAAATTATTTTTGGGTGAGGTTAGGATGAAACCAAAGTAGAATGTTATAAGAACATTCTGTTTAGGCTGAATAACATAACCAGACCATTATAATGATGTCACAACATCGCAGCAGTACGTTGCAGCAACGTTATTGGGAGCCATCAAAACAATGTAACGAGAACCAATACAGAACCAAACAGAACATTGCTGGAACGTTATAATAATGTCACATGCTTGCCTGGGTGTTTATTTCAACCACTGATAGGGCGGTAAGGCATGTCACTGTGGTAACTCATACAGGCAGGATGGCTCCACGATGTAACTTACCTATAGATCCAAGTGACTCTTGTAATAGACATACATATACATTTATTTCATCCATTGACAAGGCGGTAAGGCGTGTCACTGCAGTAGCTTGTACAGACCGATGGTCTCTACCAAAGGATCTAACTTTTCATATAAGATTCTAAGATTTCTGGCTTCATACTATAAATGTTATTTCATATTAAGTGTTTTACATTAACAGGACACATGTTTTCATTACACTTTGAATGTACCATCAGAGTTGCATTTTGGTGAATTTACAAACATATAGGCAAAGATGAGATAACAGAAGGTGACAGAAAATGTTCAGGTTTTTGGGTTGTTTCTTGTGTCCCAGACCTATAGTGACTCTTGTAATAGACATTCATGTATTTGTTTATTTCATCCATTGATAGGGAGGTAACGCGTGTCATTGCGGTAACTCGTACAGGCAGGATGGCTCCACCACAGGCTGTAACTTACCCTGCTCCGGAAACCCTGACCAGAAATGTGGAGGGGAAAATACCATCCTGGCCCTCTATATTGCAGGTGAGATATTCCTTCTTTTGAAACATTGCATGCACCACATCTTTCAATAGTTTCACCGACTAATCTACCTATGACAATATTTGAACAATATTTTTTATTCAGGCATTTTCTGAAATTCTACATTTGTATATAATGGTTTACATTCATGTTTCAACTATTCTGTATCATCTTTTTCTTGAAAACATTTAGATGATGGAGTGATCCTTGTTGTAACTAGAGGAATAATGAGGTATTATGCTAGTTTTATCTTGCTGTGGCCTCGAGGATATCGATACCAGCTTGTATTCACATACACATTACCATAAGAATAATCAAACAATCATGTTTGTGATAATTTATATGGGAATGCCCCCTCAAGGTTCCTTTAGCCAGAAATAGATGCCTGACAATGACAGCCTTGTGGGTGGGGGAGCCCACCCACAGTAACCGTTAGAGTGACGCACGGTTTTCAGAAATCAGGAAGTATAGCTAAGCAAAGGGTGCTTATTGAAATGAGAGGTGTACAGGAAAACAATATCTTAATGTTTTCAAGAAGTGCAATTGTTATGAACATGCAAGAGATCAAGTGTATCCACATGCTAATTGCATAAGAAATTATTTAGAATAAAAAGTAGAAAATCTCTTAAATTCTCTTCTTTTTGGGGGTTGGAGTGGCCAACGTCATTGACACGTTAGTACCACTCATTGGCATTGGCACTGCATGGGTTTGAGTCCCATGCAGTGCAGCATGGATAATAGGACATTTGGATGACCCCTGCAAGGAATTGTGCCCAAATAGTCCACAGCTCTGCAACTCAGCCTGTATAAAAATCCAATTAATAAAAACAATGATGTATGTGTACTGTACAGTTTTTCATTCCTTTTTAGGGGCCTTTTGCAAGAACAAGGAGAGAATAAGGGATTTCAGAGCTGCATTGACTAAACAAGGAGTAGAAAACAGCCTTCAGTTCACACAGATTGTTGTTTTAAAATAGAAAGTCACATTGTAAAGAGCAAAACTGAACCTAGAATAAACCC
The DNA here is from genome assembly GCA_936440205.1 of Lepidonotus clava. Classification (NCBI taxonomy): domain Eukaryota; kingdom Metazoa; phylum Annelida; class Polychaeta; order Phyllodocida; family Polynoidae; genus Lepidonotus; species Lepidonotus clava. The sequence continues at coordinate 47,077,086 of OW387140.1, read as the reverse complement.
AAAAATATCACTCCTAGATCAACATAGACCAAACATGCGACATTATTATAATGTTGCAGCAACATTTTATATTGGTACTTGTTACATTTTTTAATGGTGTCCAATTACATTGCTGCAACGTACTGCTTCAATGTTGCACTGCATTTCCATAATGTTCTGGTTATGTTCTTCAACCTAAACAGACTGTTCTTATCCCATTCTGTTTTGATTTCATTCTAACCTCACCAAAAACAATGTTATGATAACATTCTGATTTGGTGAGTTATCAACCTCACTACCAACAACGTAATTGTTATGTGCCATCTTAGTAAGTAACAAGCTGACTAAAAACAGTATGGTTGCAGAGCGTTTCTGTTACGTCACAAGTTGGCTGGGTAGGCCTATGTAATGGACTTCTGAGTAATGGTCCACCCACATACACAATGTGCATGAGGAATGACGCATGCTTTGAGGAACTACTTGAAGCTTAGCAGGAGGTGATTTATTGTGAAGAGAGGCACCACCCCCCTGAAAACCTGTGCAGGAAAAGCAATATCAAAATATTTTGTCAAGTTGATATGACCTTGCAAGACCGTCTGCCCATATAGATGTTACCTCCAGATTGTATAATTAAAGGGAAACAATATGTTATTGCATCCTCTTTTTTGAATAATATTTTTCTTGCAATCTGCTACTGATAACCCAGGCAAGCAGTGATGTAACAAGCATGTTCTGCGACAGTACTTTTTTGGCTATAGTCTATAACCTGCCCAATTTTCATGCAACAGTTACATTATTGTAGCTAAAGTTGAGACAGACTTAAAAAGAATGTTATGATAGCAGTACATTTTAGTGAAGCTGAGACCTTATTCATACAGAATGCTATAATAATATTATTATAATGTGAAAGAACATAACAAGTATGTCACAATAACATTAGAATGCGACATTAGAATGTAAGGTTCTAAAGAAGTTTTTGGGTGCCATCAAAATAACGTAACAAAAATCAAAGCAGACAGAACTAAACAGAACGTTGCTGCAACATTATGATAACTTCATATTCTTGATTGGGAAGCTTTTGCAAGTGGTAAGATACAAGTTTATTAGTAATGAGGAAATTTATTAGGAATATGTCAGAAGGAGGACAGGGTGGGGTACAGGATTGATCACGTGACTATTTCTGCCCATGGAAGTTCTATTGTACTACTTTGCTGCAATGTGAGTTGGGGCCATCAAAGTCATAGAAGCAAAACCAAATAAAACCAAGTAGAATGTTGAGGTTAAGAAGGATGTTCAAGTCAAGTAAGAATATGGATGATGTGATTTGTGATAGACCGGATATCATGTTGAGAGGAAATGATAAAGTGAAGTTAGTTAATCCGTTTACTGACAGTGAGAGAGTAAGGAGAAGTCCGTATTATTTGGGTTGTGAGTTGTGGGATCAATTGGAAGTTAATATACAAAAATTAGATACAATTACGCAGTTCAATGATGCTCTTAGACAATTTGATTTCAGTGGTCTGTCACATAATCTCCTCCCTGTTGTGAGGATTGTCCACCACAGCGAGACCCATCGCTATTCAACAGCGATGGAACCCAACTTTCCTTGCTGTTGCGAGGGTCGGCACACCCTTTTTAAAAGATTCCTGGGAGGACATTTTGGGATCATTATTTGAAGATTCTATTTTCAGGGGGTGATAGTTATACCCTCAAGCTTATACAATGTACAGGAGGCAAGTGGCGGAAATGTATTTATCAATAAATTAACTGTGTTCAAAGTTTGTACAAAACCATCACTGTTGCGAGGGTTGGCACATTGAAAACCTTAAGGATATTGCTGTTGCGAGACCCATATCTTAGTCATCGATGTGCTCTCACTGTTGTGAGGGTTGGCTTACGCGACGGAGCACAGCAGACTTAATTAATAACTGTTAGTATCCATTAGATCATTTATTGCCGCATTTGATTGTTGGTTTGTATGTTTGTTCATGATTTGAATGATCGTTTATAACTATAGGAAAATATTGATGTGCGGATTATATGCACTAGAATTTGAATATGTTGTTTGTATTTACAACTCAGTGATAATACATTGTAAAGTTATTATTTATTTTGAACGCTATCGGAAGAGCTCTGTATCAGAGAGAAAGAATAAAGAATTTAGGAAAAAAACTAAACATCGCAACGTCATAGTAACGTCACACTCTCAGCTGAGACGTACCTGTCAAAGACAGCCTCATACGGGTGACCACCCACATACACATTGTACATGGAAAGTGACGCATGATTTGAGGAAATCAAAAATTTGAAGCTTCGCGGGGGGTGTCCATTGTAAAGACATTTGGCACAACAACGACATGTGGCACCTGACATATGCTGAACAGGTGCTGGCAACTTCACAATGATAATACTTTTATAGCAGTTTTACTGGAACTGTAGGAATAGCACGGCAATATGTGTAAGCCATACTAAAAGTCATTTTGCTAAAGTTCTTTAAAGAGAGCCAAAAGCAGTGGTGTGTCAAAATATGACAAAATAACTATATGAAAATATATTCCAAGAGTCCTAATATAGCCATTGGTATAGAATAAATCATGATAACTAATTGTAACTATATGAGTTCCATAATACTTATATCATTTATGCCTGAAGAGAGCAATGTTTGAAAACAAACCAATTTTGATGGGTCACCAAAATTGACCACAGACAAGTTTTAATGTATTTCGATGTAGTTTAAGTCTTTATTGACAGTATGTATTTTACCACAGGCCTAGGTTATGGCCATTAAATATACTTCAATAGTTAATACAATTTTTGACTGGAGCCAAACATTGCTTTTGGCTCCATTCCTATATAATACTGAACTGTGGGGATTTAATTTACTATCAAGTGATGGGGTGCTTGTAATTATTCTGTCATGTTAAACTTGTATTCCAATGTACTAGGTCATGTTAATCACAGTCTTCCATCCTGTCTCGGCTGCAGGTCATCTCAAAATGTAGCTCATCATTGAGAAGTGACAGAATACTCGTATGAAAGAATGAAGTTTATTTAAATCCAAACATAAGATATTGTCACTGTGCTCTCGTTGACAATCACCAGTCTATAAGAGGTTATCCACTCGACCCAAACAGCCAATGCTCCTAGCCTTCTTACTTATCGGCCTGCTCAATTGCCCAACACTAACCTGAGTTTGGTAACATTATTTTGTAACATTATTTGGTTTAGGTCATTTCCTATAGTTAATCTATATGCATCACTTCATATAGTTAACTATGGGAAATGACCTAAACCAGTGGTTCCATTTACTTCACCAGGGGCGCCACACCCTAATGAAAAAGGTCTATAGCTGAGCAGTGGCATGTTTATTGAAATGACAGGCACCACGCAATGAAGAGGTGTACAGGAACACAATATCACAATATTTTTTCAAGAAGTTTTCTTGCAATCTGCTACTGATAACCCTGGCAAGCAGTGATGCAACAAGCATGTTCTGCAACAGTACTCTTTTGGCTATAGTCTGTAACCTGCCCAATTTTCATGCAACAGTTACATTATTGTAGCTAAAGTTGAGACAGACTTAAAAAGAATGTTATGATAACAGTACATTTTAGTGAAGCTGAGACCTTATTCATAAAGAATGCTATAATAATGTTATTATAATGTGAAAGAACATAACAAGTATGTCACAATAACATTATAATATGACATTAGAATGCTAGGTTCTAAAGAAGTTTTTGGGTGCCATCAAAATAATGTTACAAAAATCAAAGCAGAACTAAACAGAATGTTGCTGCAACGTTGTAATAACGTCATATTCTTGCTTGGGAAGCTTTTGCAAGTGGTAAGATACAAGTTTATTAGCAATGAGGAAATTTATTAGGAATATGTCAGAAGGAGGACAGGGTGGGGTACAGGATTGATCACGTGACTATTTCTGCCCATGGAAGTTCTATTGTAGTACTTTGCTGCAATGTGAGTTGGGGCCATCAAAGTCATAGAAGCAAAACCAAATAAAACCAAGTAGAATGTTGAGGTTAAGAAGGATGTTCAAGTCAAGTAAGAATATGGATGATGTGATTTAATTTACTATCAAGTGATGGGGTGCTTGTAATTATTCTGTCATGTTAAACTTGTATTCCAATGTACTAGGTCATGTTAATCACAGTCTTCCATCCTGTCTCGGCTGCAGGTCATCTCAAAATGTAGCTCATCATTGAGAAGTGACAGAATACTCGTATGAAAGAATGAAGTTTATTTAAATCCAAACATATGATATCGTCACTGTGCTCCCGTTGACAATCACCAGTCTATAAGAGGTTATCCACTCGACCCAAACAGCCAATGCTCCTAGCCTTCCTACTCAATCGCCCAACACTAACCTGAGTTTGTGGTGCCTTTAATGAATGAGGTGTTTAGCTATCTGCTTTCATGTACACTCTGATACCAGCAGCACTCAAACCCCCTTTTAACCATACCTATGACATAGCCTCTACGCTCTCCACCCCTAGCAGAGAGTCACTCTTAGCCCTGAGTTTTGGTTTAGTTGTAAGTTGGCCTAAGTTACCTAGTGGACTGATACCCGCATGAGTAAAATACTAAGTGAGTATATATCCTTTTTCTCTCTATTTCTCCCCTTAGATATAATATTACACTCGGCTATTCTTTTTAGGCGCTGATGGCCGGTGGGGTTATGACCAGCCTAACAACTTACACGGGAACCAGCGGTGTGCAGCAGCCGACATTTTCTTTGGCGGGAAACTGAATGATGTCATTTGTGGTTCGGCCAACAACTACATCTGCCAACTGGGTGAGTTGGAATAAGCCCATCTCAATTTACACCAACTTTAGAGTTTACCATAAAATATTTTCCTAATTGCCTCCACACTTAATCCCTCAAAAGAATCAAGATTAACAAAAACAATTTGGTTGACAAATTGCTTCTAAAATGTCTAAATATATTTTGTCATTTTCCCCATAGGAACCATTGCTAAAGCCTGTCAGCCCTAACTATAATGTCCAACCCTATTTTGCCCTGAAATACAGCAATTTGATTGGCTGTCAAACCTTCAAATCTGTCAATTGATAAAATGTAAGTAATCATAAGGGGTTAGGAGGACTTTTTCCCAAAGATATGATTCTTATTTCACTAACCCCAACTCTTGAAGTCAAAGGTGGCTTACATGGTTATTTTGTCCAACCCTTGTCTAACCCTGAGATATTCCAAACGTGGGATGGGCTTATTGTATTCAGGAACGTGCAAACAAGTACGGAATTAATGAAAGCAAGCACATTTTAAAAGAGCTGTGGTAATGTTATTTCCCTAATATAAAGCCCCATACCCACTAGGCAACTTTCATACAGTTGGCCAATAAGTCGGTGCTAAAATTGGCCGATTAATATTCCTATGATTGCCTGTTGGTATGGTATATTGAAATGTGTATGTTTGATCTAAATCGCCACTAAAATCAACCAATTTTGGTGGTAGAATCAGCCGATTTAAGTGCGGGTCAGTCGGCCGACTTTGTTAAAATTGCCTGGTGGGTATGGGGCATAAGGATAATTTAACCCTAAAAACTTTTGCTCAACATTCACATCGTCATAAATTGCGATGGTTTTGGCATATCAAATAAGGGCATCCTCGCCTACTCACTCAGCATTGATGAACTGTTATTTCATTGGTTCTGTCCTCGTACATGTTTGTATACCAATCACCGACATGTATATATGTTAGAGCAATGTCGCATATACTGCTTTGTTGATTTAGAAAAAGAGTTAATGATCTAGACAAAGGTGAAATTTAAACAGTTGATTAAGATTAACAGTCTGTGATGCATGACGTACAAACTGACTCTGGACTGTCTTTTGAGTGTGATCATATTTTTGATATGTTCTAGTTATACATCCCTTAAGCATCTTGTTCATCCAGTTACTACCCCATCACCATTATTACGAACTCAGTCTCCTGGAAGAACACATCCTCATTTTAGTATGGAAGTTGACATTACTAAAATATAATAGATAAATAAAAAAAACAATAAAATGGGTGTAGACCCCTAAAATCGACAGGGCGACATGGCCAATTCTTAGATTCAACATGCGACATGGGCCTTAGTGACATGGGGAGAAAAATAAACGACATGACATTAGCTGTTTCTTAAATTCGACATGCAACATGGGACGCTCTTAAAATCGACATGGAAATTCAAAATATAGTGACAGGCGACATAGCCATTTCTTAAATTCGACAGGCGACATCAGGACCCCCCATCCACACCCCTAATAAAAACAAAAACAAAAACAAAAACTCTCATCAGTATCTTAATCGGCACCAACTATACCCAGCAAACACAAAACGTTGCTACAATGTTGTGCAACGTTGTGCTTTTGCAACGTTGTGATAAGACATGCCTGCAACGTTGCTACAACGGAACATATGGAACGGGCAGACAACGTTGCAAAATTACGTTGCATTTACGTTGTTTGTGCAACGTAATTTTTCACCACGTTGCTACAACGTTGTGGAACACACATGATGACAACATCCAGGTGGCACTAGTGTTTCCAAAGTTACAATTTTCTGAAACGTTTTTCAATCTTAGGCTTTCTGGACCACTGTTTTACAACTTTAGTTAATCAATGTACATCATTATGATGTGATGAGCAACAGAATGCAGTTGACATATACCATAATGAATTAATCTGATGAATTGCAGATATTAGAAGTGAATTAAGATAATCTTAAATGTTAAACACCTTTTTGATAGCTTATCAATATTATAGAGTCTCCAGGCCTTGAGACATAATTTGTAATTGCAGGCCATGAACCTAATATGATCCAGCAGGATATAAGGCTTTGGGTTGGACTTAAAGATTATTTGTCCACCAATGAATCTTGAAAGCTGGACTTGGGCTATGCCAGCATTAAAAAAAAAACAGATAAATAATGAGAAAAAAATAATTTAAAAAATTGCACCCAAAACGATGTTGGGGTTCATCCAAAATAAGGAATAACTAAAATGAATAACAACATTAACATTAATAATGCTGATTTTCCTAAACCTAGCTCTACTACTAAATTTGTATTTAGGTTGTGAGATGGTTGTGAGCTGGTAACACTGCAACCTTGTTACAACGTTGCTGCAACGTTTCTGGGAGTCTACAAATTTCCGTTGTCACAACGTAAATTTACAACGTTGCCACAACCAAAAAGTTACGTTGTAGCAACGTTGTCACAACGTCAATTTGTTTGCTGGGTACCTACCATGTGCAATACCTAGCCCTTGGCCTAATGACCTCGTGCAAAATAAATTTTTTATCATTTAATTTAATTTTCTATCTAGATATCCATCTGACAAGTTGCAGTGGCACGGGCTACCAAATGAACGCTGGGCGGTGCTACTTCATCAGCGAGGCTATGCTGAACTGGTTTGAGGCTAGGCAGGACTGCCGAAAACGAGGCGGTGACCTGGCTAACCTTGACAGCGGGACTTCTGACCTTGTCGAGTCGGTTCTCGACTCGCGGGTAAACGTCAACCTGATGTGGGTTGGCCTGAGGAAGGGAGCCATGGAGTGGGCCAATGGTAAGATGGGGTGGACGTATGTAGAATGGAGGGGGTGAAGATCAGAGCAGCAAATTGGGAAATCAAAGGTACCTTTTCAAACCTTAAAACACAAAAAATGTAGTAGCACGATACATTTTCAATCAATCTTTACAAAAAGGGTATCATAAGAAAGCCTAGGAAATTCTCTACCTCATGGTATGTATTATCAGGATATTTATTGAGAATATTACCCATAATACCTTGCAAAGTGAACAAAAAGATATGGAAGAAATGTCAAAACATTATGACATATCTGTTCAGCTGGCATCATAATTCATTATTAATTCCTATGATCTCATTTTTTTTACATCTTAAATGAACAAACATCTCACACAGTTTCCATTAATGTCTTCCTTTTTATGATGCACCTTGTATTTGTTGATTTATCAATATTTGTTTAGAAATTACGTTTTCTCAAAATGTTGTCATTTTGATACCTTTTGACACTGATGTCATTGATTGTATCTACAATATTTTCATGTATTTCATGATAAATTTGATGAATTAATTAAGTAAGCAACATGAAGGAGATATGTCAATTATGATCATGTTTGCAGGTCTAAAATAGAAAATATTTGATGTCATGACATGTTGCCATGTTTTTATGGTTAAGAATTAAGAAACAGAGGTCAAGGTCATGACCCAGTTATCTGAGTCATGGCCTGGTCATGACAGATTGGTAGCGCAGTCTGATCAGAACAGGTAAAATTAATGGCTGGAAACATTAATCAAGTCTGTATTTTATATTTCTATTAATTCAAACATATTACTCAAAGTTTTCTTCAATACATACAATTGTTTAAGCCCTTCCATTATGAATAGAGGGTCCTGGAGAATGTTTATGGAATGAATCCCACAGATTTATAACATTTTTGCTGAATCATAGTGTTTGGAAGGACTAGCTTTTTGCCAATTTGGGTCTTTAAACACAGGTATTTGCTATTTTACTGATAATTTGACCCAAAAAACGTCTTTGAATTACATTTTTATTGTATGATATCAGAGATAAGGACTGTAATATTATTTTGAAAACTCTTTGGGTTGAAAAATATGTTTTTATTCTGTTTAAGATGGCCTCGAATGTGGCTAGTCCAAAGTTCCCAATTTGATACTCTGATCTGAGTTTATGCTATCTTGACAATGCTTAGGATTCATCATCAATTATAGCATCCAATTTTGTCATGGATTGCATGAGTTTATGCTATCCCAACAGCACCTAATATTCAACATGAACCGTATAGTTATAATAGACACATAACATAAGTTTATCATATACAATATAGACAGGAAACATTGTTAGGTAGGGAACATCTCATCAGTCGATTACAATCCTCTTATCCAGCTGCAGATTTTCACTATGTCAATGGGTTTTTTGTCATCAATATATATAATAATTTGAATAAATTAAATAAAAGCAAATTTGTACTACATTCAATGAAGCTCCTACCTACATGCATTGCTCTCTTATGTACTTACTATTTTGTTGATAATAATATGTAAATTATAGCCATGGTTCTGTAATGAAAGAATAGACAATGTCAAACCGGCCAAAACCGGTAGTTCCCATTTCAACTGTGATTCATTGTAACAGGATAGAAACAGTGTACACCCAGAAAAGCAGCGCTTAGCGTTGAGGCGTGTCAACTGTATAAGTTGTTGAAAAAAAAAAAAAAAAAAAAAAAAAAACTTGATGGGAGGTTTTATAGGAGCATTATTTCACTGAATAAACCATATCTTTCCCCAGGTGAGAGTTTGGCCTACACCCACTGGGCCCCACGTAGCCCGAACGCCACCGCCCCCAGCTGCGCCACCTACGTCACTGACAACGTCAACGCCTGGGTCGACGAGCTGTGTGACAGGCCCCTGCCGTTCCTCTGTCAAACAGGTACGACATGTATATGCATTAAAGGGAGCCAAAACCAATATATAATTGACACAATTTTCAAAACTCAGATAAGTATAGAAATATGTTAGATGATACCAGTTAAGGTCAATGGTAAAGTATTAGCTGTGAAAACTAGCTCAAACTGAAGTAGAATGCCACAAAAGATGGTCATATTTCCATTTGTTTGTAAACAAACCCTATTTTTGCGGATCCACATTAATTTATTTGAGCATGGAAATGTGTTTTTAATGGTTTTCTTACCATATTTCACGGTTTAAATTTTAACATGGGCCAGAAATAGGCTCAAGGAATGAATTTCCATGATTATTTGAGTTTGGAAAATTTCGTTGAATTTATTGGTTTTGGCTCCCTTTAAAGGTAAATATGGGCGACCACAGCAGCACCAACTGGTGTGATTTTATTTCTATTGCAGGATTTCCTTGAAATTTCACTTCATGGAGCATTTAGGAATGATGAATGTGATTTTGAGATTGAGAAATAAAAGGATAAGTAATCAAATATGGCTGATCAAGCAGTTTATATTCACCTTTTTCCTTATTTTTAGGTTTAAGATTATATTTTCCATGGTGAACTTAGGTTTTCTTTGGCCTAAAGTACTCATGCTGTTTTATATAGGTTTTCTATGGACTGCTCGCAGTCAGGGATACCAACATGTTGGTATCAAAACTGCTAATTGCTTGTTGTTCCTAGACATAGGAACCGCAAATGCTCCATATGTACCGTATATAGTGGAATATAGCCTTAAGTCATACAAATATTATATATATATATATACATATATTATTATAGGCCTATATGATAACAGAAATACTTAGATAAGCAAATGGTCACACTGTGAAATTCTATTGACAAAATGACATGATACAACATTATGTATCTCTATTATTAAGTAGAAGACATCTGCCTATCTGATAAAATAGCCATATATGATTATGTTCGTACTCTTTTCAGATCACCCAGTCATACCAACAACGACAACAACGAAAGCAACCACAACCACAAGAAAAACAACAACAACAACAACAACAACACCGACAACAACAACTAATAGGCCCACAACCACGTCAAATAAACCATTATCAACAAGCATTCTAACAACAACAAAGTCCACCCAGAAAGCCCAAACCCCCTTTACAAACCCTCCAACCTCCTTGTCCACTTCCGCTGTTACCACAAGTCATATAACACCAAGTACTCCACCAGAGGGAACCAGCTCCAGCAGTCAGCGAGGACCAATCAGCAGTCCCGACACATCTGTCACCGGAAGTACTCCAGAACAGACCGGAAATGAGGAGCCTTCGCTGGGCGCGTCCTCTAGCGGCGGTTTGATGTCAAACGGTCAGATTGGTGAGTGTAGAGCGGGTGATAATAGGGGGTTATCAGGGACGGAGCAACGTAATTAGGTGACCCTATGACATCTGACGGGGAGTATATTGCACACTGTCCATGCTTGTCATTTTCCACACTCCCATAATATAAATAGAACAAGCCTATCCTGTAGTGGTTATATATCCAAGGGCTGGAAAAGGGTTAGACAAAATGACTGTAACTATAAGCCGTTCCAGTCTCCTAGAGTTGGGATTACTCGAATAAGCAAGAATTATTTTTTTCTATATAACCAAGTACTGATAAACTTTGAAATTCCTTATATTTTACCAATTGACAGATTTCCAGGTTTGCCAGCCAATCAAAATGTTGTATTTCAGGGCAAAATAGGGCTGGACATTGAAAGTTTGGCTGACAGGCTTTAACATTGGTTTGGCTTCCTATGGGAAAAGGGCCAATATATGAAGCTGCATTTTATAAATTTGAGGAGCAATGCATCAATCGAATTGTTTTTGTTAATTTTGTATTGTGCAGCTTTCTTTATGGAATAAGCCTGGAGGCAATTGTGAAAATATCTGATAGTAAACTGGTGAGAACTGGGATGAGCTTATTAGGTGACCCTGTGACATCTGACTGGTTGTATATTACTCACTGTCAATGCTTGTCATTTTCTACTCCCCCATAATATAAATAGAATTATGTCTCCATATGTTCTGCCATTTGAGGGGCCCTTGATGGGGGGGGGGTCCTGATGTTGCATGTCGAATTTAAGAAACATCCATGTCACCCTGTCAAATTTAAAAAAAAAACGTCCATGTCGCCCTGTCAAATTTTAGAAAGGTTCATTTCACCCTGAAGAAAAAGCCCTGTCCCATGCTACTAGGCCCAAAAAGGTTGTGTCGCTGTGGCAAATTTAGGGGTCTAGGGCCATTTTGAGGTAGTATTATTTTCAGCTTGGCCTATTCCATCAAGATTTTGGTATAACTGTATAGCCCTTAATGTGGCAAATTGACTTGAAGCTAACGTGTCATAGGTCTTTTTACTGTTCATGTACAAGTATGTTCTAAAATGGGGATGTAGACCCTTAAAATCGACAGCGCGACACAGCCATTTTTTAAATTCGACGGTGCGACACTGCCGTTATTTAAATTCGATACGAGACATGGCAACTAAGGGACAAATGACATTGCCCTTTTCTTAAATTTGATATGTGACAGGGGCTTTAAAAAGATAGTGACAAGAGACAGGGCCATTTCTTAAATTCGACATGAGACATAGGTCTAATCTGTGATATAGTGATATGCGACACAGCCGTTTTTTAAATTTGACATGCGACACAGAACCCCCCCCCCCCCCCCCATCAATACCTCCTAAAATGCTATACTATCTGTTTTTTCTGGACGGAGGTCTTTGTTGGGTGGGTTTAGATAAATGCTAAGGGAGTGGTCCACTAAAATTGACATGCCGGCAGAGGAACTGTTTGAATGCACCGTTAACCTACGCCTGATTTAGGAGAAGAGGGCCACTCTTTTGATAGACACGTGAGCATTAGGGGCGGATCCAGGATTTTGAAAAAGGCAGGGCGTGCTATAGCCAAATTTTCGCCGGCACACCCCGGGTGCAGGAATTTTACATTTAAAAAAAATTAAATTTGCCCCCCCCCCCCCCGAAAAAAAAAGGGGGGGGGTGCACGCCTGGCACGACCCCCACCCTAAATCCGCGCCTGAGCATGTGACAGTAGGCACCCACAGGTTATAATAGGGAGTTTCAGATCCCAAACGCATCGCGATGCGTCAACGTATCTCAAATCTACTCAGCCATATTCAAGGCTAACGCTGGAGAATTTGATAATCATAATTAAATGGTCTCGGAGGATCTGAAACTCCCTAATATTATCTCTTCACAGGTGAGGATGTAGGGGGGGGGGCGTGCAGATATTAATCTTTTTATATAAGATTCTTGCACCCAGAGGGTGCACGCAAAAACTTTTGCAATAGCATGACCCCCTTTTTCAAATTTCTGGAAATATAGAAGACCCTTAGGGGGCGTCCTCGGGTGTCTGTATGATCCATGGGGATCACACATCTGGGTCATACAGACACCCTTAGATGCCCCCCGCGGGTCTTCTTATATTAGTCTTACCATTTTTATTGTATTTGTAAACAGTATGGCTACAGTCCTTTGTAAATTGTTGCAAATTCATTAATCGCAGAAAACATGCTCTTATGGACAATGGCGCAATTTTATAGATATTACAACAGTGTACTATGTATCCAAATTATTGTAAGGGTCTCACGAATAACATACAATATTCAAAATACTTTTAAGAAAAATATTTTAGTGAATTTATGGAAAAAACAACCAATTACCTATTTTTAGCTATTTTTTTGTTTTAAAATGGGTATTCATCTCTTCTGGCCAAATTAGTACCATGACCCCCTATTTTCTTAGCTGGATCTGATAGCCTACATCCATATGCATGTGATATTAACTTTTATAGCAATTTTCAACGTTAGATTTTGTTTTGTGGAATTTTGATTGTTTGTATTTTTTTAGATAGTTCATTTTGAGTAATTTTAAGCAAAAAATATATAATACGTCATTCAATTTGAGAAAAGTCTCTCTTTCTTTCTCACTTGAAAAAACATAAACACATTTATCAAAAATATTAGGCTGGTCATGATGTCGTTTCTATTAAGATAATTGGCAAATACATTCAAATTTCAAAATCTGTTTTGCAAGGTAAATTTTGAATAATCAACATATGTTTAGACTGCTTTAACTGAAAAGTTTGCATGGTGACCCCGGATTATTTTTACATTTTTCACTGTATAAAGTCTTAAACAAATCTCAACACTACTTCTATAATGGTGCGATTGTCCATGGCCACGAAGTTGAATAAGCACTTCACTTTTAATATTCATGTTTTCTAAGTTGTTTTCCTTCTTTTAATCAGTAATTCATTTCGTAACTTCTAAAAACGTTGAAGCAACCTTTCAGACACACAATTGGAAACTGTCATGAACAGCTGTATAACAAAAGAAGGTGTTCAGTTAAGGCAAAGTTTCTGACAACCCAAAGAGTAGGAAAAATACTTTTTTGCTTGCTCATCACTCTCATTGAATTGCAATAATTTGATCTAGTTTTCTTTTCAAGTCTAATGATAATTGAATCTATTCACATGCACATTTGGTCAATAGCAATTTAATGTCACATCAAGTATTGATACAAACTGATCACTGTCATGACCTTATAAACAGGTTTTCTAATTGATGCATATGAAAGCTTTAATACTTCTTTTGAAATATTAAATGAAATGGTTAAAAAGATTGATAATTGTCATAACCTTAAGCTTAGAAGCAGCTTTAAATTATTTTTGACGTATGAAATGTAACAGTTAAAAGGGTCCAACTGAAGAAAGTATAGATCTGAAGTTGAATTGAAAAGAACAGACCCATCAGAAGATTTACTATGGCTACATTGCAAAACGTCTGTAATGGTACTTTAAGGGTACTCGAGGCCGTTCAGGGTGCCATCTGGGTCATAGATTGAGAACTACAAAAGAAAATAATTTTGTAAAGGTGTTTTAAACTATTCACAGGCCCAATGACACTAGAAGAAGTAAATTTGAGGTGTTTCTGTTCAATAAGAATAATAAGGTATCAATTTACCATAGTATTACTATTAATACCCAGAATGCCTCAATTTACTAATGTTTTTCAGTATAATTTTCTCACAAACAGTGAAAACGTGATATTTCGGTTTAAATATTTTGCTCTCAGGTAAATGCTAACTTTTCTAAAAGTGTCATGAAGATTCCACCGGTAGTTTTTCAACAGAGAAAGACAAATTATATTTCCCATTGAAATCAATGGTCAAGATTAATTTCTTTGTCAAGCTATAACTCTTATCACAAAAGGTGAAAATTGTTCATATTGTTTCTATGTAGTCCTATATATAGAAGCGCAATTGCCTACAGGTTTGCAGTAGATTGCATTGGTAATTAGAATTTAAGCCAAACACCCCAAAGTACCTTTAATGTTTTCCCCTACACCTTTTGACTTTCAGTGATAGTTGTTTTGGCCGCTCTGCTGATACTGATTCTTGTCGCCGTCGGAGTTATTGTCGCTTTGATGGTGAAGGAGAGGAAGGCCAACAGGTGAGATAATGAGGATGACGATGATGATGATGATTGTTGGAGCTTAAGGTCCATCAGCAATTTTTCAGCCATATAAGGACCAACTCATGGTTTTGGCTGTACAAAGTACTGTGATCAAATCTATGGGGAAGGACACGACGGCAAGGCAAGGTGGTGTAGCAGGCAAGGCCTAGGCTCGAACCTGGTTCTGCCACATGCAAAGCGAAGCACTTACCTGCTGCACCATCCTACACTCCCGGGTGATTGGATGTTTGTGTATGTGTGTGTCAGTGTGTGCTTGTGTGTTTATGTATTTGTGTGTGATTCTAGTGAGTTTGTGTGTGGATGTGTTTGTGTGTTTTGTAGGTGTGTTATTGTGTGAATGTAGATTTGAACGGGTGTATGTGAATGTATGTGTGTGTGTGAATGTGTGTCTGAGTGTCTGTGTGTGGTAATGTGTGTGTGTGGATGTGTATTTTCTCAGCCTCAGTACCAGCACCATGGGGCACAGGTCAGACTTTAGGCAGTGATATTTAGGCCCATGCCAGTAGAGGCAATCCAAATTACTCTTTCAAAGTATTCTCTATTTCATTTAAGATAATAAGTTATAGTAAGCATTCGTGGAGGTCACAGCTATTTTGATGTTCAATATTCTAATTGTATATTAATTGTCCATATCCATGTCCTCATTCAAAATAGTTTACTTTGTGGACAGTAGGTAGTCCCCAGCCAAGTTATCACATAGATATGTATCGTTAAGTAAAAACCTTATTATAGACCTCACTAAGCTCCAATCAAGACATATATATAACCATTAAGAAAGATCCCATTCAGGATAATGCCGAACGAAAGAATATAATCTTTACGTATCTATAAAAGTGATCGCCTTTCCTTCTCTTTCACACAGGAAAGTGGCCTGCTTCTCTCCAAGGACACAGTCTGTGCCTTCAATGGACTCAGCATCAAACTTCAATGCCCACTATGACACTATAGACAAAGATACAGGGCGTATAATTATACCTTGATATGCTCCTTAAGGAGATGATCCACGATGCAATTCTGGGCCAATTTTGAAGCAATTTTGAAAATCAGTTCTTTAATTAATTGTTTTTCTTATAAGATATACAATTTTCCCAAGAGTTTTGAATAGTTCATATGAGAAAAATGGTATTTTCACAGGGAAATATCATTCCAAACATGCGAAAAATTCATGAGTAGAAGATCGTTTGGTGTTTTGTCGCGTCATGGATCATGGCTTTAAGCCAGGCAATCATTTTTATAATATTACAGTAACGTTCTTTTTAGTTCTGTTTTGGTTCTTGTTACATTATTTTCATTGCACAGAATAACATTTCTAGAAAACACCATTATAACGTTGCACCGTGATATTGTTGCAACATTCTGGTTACATTTTTCTTCAATAAAAGTGCATTGTAATAACATTCAAAAGTGGTAAGGTCTCAACTTTGCTAAAATTTAATGTATGACTGTATCGGTGAGTTTCAACCTCACTGGAAATGTAACTCTTATGTGAAAATTAAATGTGACTTGTATCATATTTGTTGGAGACTGTATTTATACATATTTCAATACTTTATTTATTGATTATATTTTTTCCTATATTTAGTCGCTTTTTCTTTTTCATTGAGTTCGATTTACCCTATCATTTGTTTGTGAAGGTACTTTGATTTGTGCAACAGCTGTAGGCCTATTCAGGTATACATGAATAATAATTCCTATGGACTTCTATACCTTATTTCAGTCAGGATAAGCTTCATGATAATCAATAACTTGAAAATGGATTTAGGCAATGTTGCATCGGTATTATGTTCAAGAGATGTATGTATACCAAAGATGAATAACATTTGTTTGGAAAAAATAGTTTGGCCACGGTTAAAGTTTTCTCCTGTCTTGTAAATTTCTCCAATTTCTTTTTTGTCTGCTATCAAAAAGCGTGACTATAATTACCTGGTAATAGAACCAATTTAGGAAGGGCCCCTGTGGTCTTTATTTAATGGGAAATTACGTTTTTGTTTCTGTTCTATTGATAAGTAGTACATTTTGCCTCAAATGAACACTGAAGACATCTGCTGTAAAAAGTTTAATATAGGCCTAGGATTAATTACGAATTCAGGATCTATCTCCTGTCTAGAATGACGACAAGGTCTTTTCAACTGTTCAGCCACTAACTTCATACATTAAAGATGTTTTGTCGAAGTATGTCTCAATTGTACGATTTATTATGCTGCATAGAACCCTTTGGATCAATATACTCCCAGTGGTTTACATGCATGCTCAATGTGACATACTTGAGATTTATATCAAGTTAATCGGTATCCAATATTCCACGGTGCATTAAGTGGCACTTTGCCTGCGTTCAGATACCAACATGTTGGTATCTGAACGCAAGTGAGCTAGCATTCAGTACCTGGGCTGCGTTCTTGAGTGCCAATTATTAACCCTGTTTTGGCTAACTTATATTTTTAGACCCTATTTGAGAGCTGTGCATTCTTGAGTGTGTGTTCAGTTGGCCTCTCTTAGATGACAGCTACAAATATCTCTCTTAATGGCATTTAAAACCGTTCTCAAGTGCACCAGAAATAAGTCTAAGTTAGCTGAGAATGGGCTATTTTTGGCTCCAATGTAAAACTCCTCTCAGCCAACAATAAGTGTTGTACTATGAATTTGTACAAAAATGTGAAACTACTAAAGAATGTGTTAAAACATTAGAAAAAAAGTTCTATATTCTGAAAACAGAGATGTTATACTAGAGTTACATGTAAAAATAATTACAAAAATCTTAACCTAAAACCTAATAAATAGTGTTTAGAAAACCTCTGTCCCATTTTCAGTGAAGACAGTGTCTGTATGCTAAGATACCTCTGTTATGCACAACTTACTGGGGCACCTGAAATGATTATGTAACACTGGTGCCAGTGGTCGTTGAGACTGGTGCCAGCAATTATAGTCCCTCAGTAGACAATGATCCTTCACCTGTCAATCACAATTACCTGTCTGCCCACTGTCTGGGTGCACCAGAAGGGCTCTGACCATGGTCATGCTCTAATGCACACACTTTTTGGTATCTAAATCATTATGAATAAGGTGAAATCATACCCCAATGGAAAGCCACAGGAGTAAGCTAATTTTTGACATAGCTCATACATAAAAATGATCTAATATTTCATGAGAAAATATGTGAAATATAAAAATACATGTGTTTTCAATGTGCTAAGGGAGGAGAAGGTCCCTCAGCAAATATTAGCCCTGTATGTGTATTGCACCAATTGCCCTTAACCCAATCAGGCCTGACTTATTTTTGGCTCTGGGCAACACCCTCAGATAACTAGGCCAGTTAAAAATAAGTCAGCTAAGCCAGCAACTGGGTTGAGTCAGGAACGCAGCCCTGAACATGAACGAAATTGTAGCTGAACACATCGTGGAATATAGCCTTTGGTATCTGAACGCAAGCAAACTTATATATGTTTACTTGTTTGGATGAACTCAATGCATCATGGAAAATAGCCTTGTACTTGTGTTTATACTTGCATTCCGTGAACGCAAGTGTCATTCATGTCAATAAACACAAGTAAAATGATAAAGCAAATACATGAACGCATCGTGGAATACAGGCTTTATTCGTAACATTTATCAAACTGGATGAGTAGCTCCATAGATGTTTATCTGATCTACTGAGTCATGCCTTTTCCAATGTGCATGCAAAAACCAAATAAGGGAAGACGGTTCAGTCCACCACCAACTCCAGAGCAACATGTTTATGTAAGACTTGCCGTTCGTGCCCGTTTCAACAACTTGTGAGCATCAGATAACATATCAATCTACGAACCCAACAGGAACAAGTAAAATAAAGGATAGAGCTGGTTCCCAAGTGTGCAGTAAGGAAAGCCTATAACCAGCCGTCGATCCGAACAAAAAACACTGCGAATTTAGATATTTCTGGACGTAAATCACTTAATTTTTTCGATGATTTAGACAGAAAAAAGGTTGATTAATACAAATATATCATTGAAATCATCATGATCGATACAAATTCCATGAAATCTGCAAATTTCATTCAATCTCCCATAACTCGCCGACTGCCTGACCAACGCTAGGAGGCCCCCGTATATCGGCAGTTACATATTTTGCCACGCAGATCCCTCCTATTCCTTTCCTTCCTCCTTGGTGTATGGTTTGAATTCAAAAGCCATCATCAGGGGGAGCTGCTTGAAGGATGAGCTGAACTGTCCGCATGATTTTACCTGGAATTAGGGAAATCTTAATTCATATACTCAAATACTGTGGGATATATATTTTTTTTTTTGAACAATTTTTATCTAAACTGAAACCTTTTCAGGCCTAACCCTGGTCTTCCTCTGGCTCCAGTGCTCGGTCAGGAAGGGATAAATATACAAACAACGGTGTCCAGGTTTCATATAGCTTCAAAATGTATAACATACTTTATGATGAGATCACATTATGAATGATGGATGAGAGGGCCATTCAAATAAAACTTCTGGTAATACTTACAGAAAATTATATTGCTCAATTCTTGTGTAAGATATAAAAATAAGACAGCGTGGTTCCATAGAAAATTGCAAAACTAAATAATTAGTTCTTCACAAAAGATTATACATACAACACAATGTGAGATTCATGTTCAAAAAGGATAACGATAACACAAAATCAAAAGAAACATTCCAGTTATTCCAATGGGAAGTCCGTACGGATAGTATTTTCGAGCAAACCTTGATATATACATTGTTTAAAACGTTGATTAGATTCCTCTAGCCTTATAGGCACTGGCAGGGTATTCCATATCTGTGAACCCCAATAGAATGGAGTCTTTCTAAAGAAACGCGTCCTTGGTACAGGTAGGTCAACAGTTATCATATTATTATTTCTAACATTTACATCTCTATGTACAAGAGGAACAATTCCTTTACGTATACAGGCTTTAATTAATACAAGTAATTTAAACATTAATCTGCATATTAATTTGACTTTTAGCTACCTTCAATGACATGGATGCTGAGTCCTATAGGGACCCCCCCCCCCCCCACCACCACCACCACCACAGCCATTGAAGAGTGAAAAAAATAAAACATCAACAAACTTTTTGTGCTCTTCCTATTCCCTCAAATCAACAATGTGAATGTAATTAGAAAAAATGTAATATTGTACTAGATCATAAAATTCTTTCCCCTTAGTTAAAAGGAAAATTTATGACAAATTCCGTTTTCTTGTATGATTGGGAAGGAATTAAATTTCAGAATATCTATAAAACAACATACCCGTCCAAGGTAGAGATATCTTGTAGTGCACAAAGGGTATGTAGGCAATAATTAACGTCCCGATGATGGCTAGTGCAAACAGGTATTCCACCTGGGGGTCCTGGATCAGGGGGACAGCCACCAGAAACACTGAGGTCACAATCGTGAGAACGGGTATTACGATAGGCACCTGGAAGACAACAGATATGCATCTTAAATTGTTATAATGGTGACTAATCAGTCTTGCTGACCACATGGTAGGTAAAGGAATCAGTTATTTTACTTGTGAATTATTGCATAACACTGATTAGTACAACAAACTTGATTGGTGTGAAACTGAAGTTGAGACTATCCCAGTGCCCAATTTTCTCCTGCAAGCATTGTCTCTGGGTGGTCTGAGGGAGCACTGTATCAGGGAAACTATAGGTTTGCTGACCAAGAAAGGAATGGAAGGATTAAAATGTGTTATGCCCTATAATAAAGCTGATTGCAATGTCATAGTAAGGTTTTATGAATATCTAATCTATATCTGAGAATTTTGTAAACACATTCTCCTTGTGACATTTTGTCCTAGTACTAGTGGTATTTAAGGACTCATAGTCTTATAACCAGATCCCTTGGATTCTTTGTGGAATAAAGTCACATGAACAAAATTGGTCCTTTCTTAACCAGGAGACCTATAGAAACACAATAACACTTGGAAAAGAAAGGATGTCTATAGCAAAAAGCCATTGCATATGAGGTTACTGGATCAGTGGGACAGCCCTCAGAAACAAGCAAGTTTTGAGTAAGTATGATCCTACATGATGGTTATGAACTCACATCACACCAAAGTATATTGACAAAAATAAACAAGAGGAAAAATTGAAATCTACTACATGATGGTTATGACCTCTATTATGAATTTTTATGGAAGGATTGTGAGTCAAGTGAAAGGGAGACTCCCAGGTGATGCTCTGCTCAGAACTGCCACCTAGGGGAGTACTGGTTTTACCATGCATGATCTGAGTATATCTATGTGTGTTGCATTGGAAATACTGCCTTTACCTTGAATGATGCGGGGACATCTCTGTGTGTTGTATGGGGAATACTGGCTTTACCTTGAATGATGCGTGGACATCTCAGTGTGTTGTATGGGGAATACTGGCTTTACCTTGAATGATGCGTGAACATCTATGTGTGTTGCATTGGAAATACTGCCTTTACCTTGAATGATGCGGGGACATCTCTGTGTGTTGTATGGGGAATACTGGCTTTACCTTGAATGATGCGTGGACATCTCAGTGTGTTGTATGGGGAATACTGGCTTTACCTTGAATGATGCGTGGACATCTCAGTGTGTTGTATGGGGAATACTGGCTTTACCTTGAATGATGCGTGGACATCTATGTGTGTTGCATTGGAAATACTGGCTTTACCTTGAATGATGCGGGGACATCTCTGTGTGTTGTATGGGGAATACTGGCTTTACCTTGAATGATGCGTGGACATCTCAGTGTGTTGTATGGGGAATACTGGCTTTACCTTGAATGATGCGTGGACATCTCTGTGTGTTGTATGGGGAATACTGGCTTTACCTTGAATGATGCGTGGACATCTCTGTGTGTTGTATGGGGAATACTGGCTTTACCTTGAATGATGCGTGGACATCTATGTGTGTTGCATTGGAAATACTGGCTTTACCTTGAATGATGCGGGGACATCTCTGTGTGTTGTATGGGGAATACTGGCTTTACCTTGAATGATGCGTGGACATCTCAGTGTGTTGTATGGGGAATACTGGCTTTACCTTGAATGATGCGTGGACATCTCTGTGTGTTGTATGGGGAATACTGGCTTTACCTTGAATGATGCGTGGACATCTCTGTGTGTTGTATGGGGAATACTGGCTTTACCTTAACTGGCCTTGCCATGTCTCTGAATGTTGGTATGGAATGATACACGTCTGTACTCTCTCAAGTGGCATGTATGTTGATATGAGGAATACTGGTCTAACCTAGATATGTAGAATATTGGCCTAACATTTAGTGATGTAGGTAAGTCGTTGTGTGTTGGAACGTTGAATACTAGCTTTACCTTGATCAATATGGGTACATCTCTGCATGTTCAGGGGTGGATCCAGAGCCAATACTCTAGGAGGTGGGGGGGGGGGAGGGCAAACCCTGACCACCCTCATAAAAATGAGAAAAAAAACATATTTACACAGATCTTCCAATTTTAAGGTGCCAGGTGTCCCCTGGGTCTAGGGGGGGGGGGGGGGAATTACCCCATTTTCCCCATATTCTGTGTCTTGGTATAGAGAATACTAGCTTTACCTTGAATGATCTGGGTACATCTCTGTGTGTTCGCCGCATTATGATAACCCCAGCTGCCACCATACCATGTACGATCCATACTGTGAAGTTCAACACGTTGATTAAGCTGCCAATGTCCGAGGGGATGATCATTAGTATTCCCAACAGGCCCTGGAAATGTGGAAAAAATCATCTCAAAATACAACAACCTTCTTAGTGATTTAACACAGCTCAACAACAAAGAATGATGATTTTAGTGAGAACAATCTTTTTATAAAACATGTCTCTGAGGCAACATTAGATATGTTAAAGTTCAATCCACTTGGTCTTTTACCCAGAATAAAGGATAATATCTGTATTATGTGTGACCTCTCTGCAACATTGTCAAACTACACCCAACATTATGTAGGTGTTATAACGCTTTAAACAGTTCTATTACAACACAGATGCAACAGTGGTGAATAGTAACTGCTAACTATCTATCCCTTTCCTGATGCCCGATGCATTACCACAGTAAAGATGCCAGATACATTTAAGCACCACCACAGTAACGATGCAAATATACGGAATTTGTAATCGAATATGAATTACAACTTTTAGTAACTTGACAAAAATTATCAGTATAATGGACTGTGTGTATGCTTTTCACAGGGTGGTCCCAAACGGGTCATATAAGTCTTTTTTGGCACTTAAACAGTAATTAGAGAGCCTAAACTATCTCTAATTTTGTCATTAATCAAAAGTAGAAGAATCTGTCACCACTACATGCAAACATAAAGAATACTGCCTGGTCCTTATATACAACGGCCACTGTTTAATTCATTTTGCTAATTAGAGCATTCTTTGCTTACTTGTTTCTGGTAAAATATTTTCATAAATATACTAAACAGTGGGAGTACATCAAGATTACACAGAAAAGGTGATACACTTTTCAAAGAATAACTTACTGCAGTGAGAGTTGAAACGAGTGGTGTAAAGTTGGTGACATGAATAAAACACAGACTTTGAGGCATGTGACCCTCCCGTGCACCTGCATACATGACTCTGAAAGGGAAAACAGATGTACAGAAAATAGACTTCGGGGCATCATCAATAGATAAAAGCAAGAGCAGATGTCCCTAAAAGGGTGGATCCAGAAATTTCGAAAAGGAGGGGGCACCTTATTGTAAACATTTTTGGAATTTTACATTTAAAAAAATGGCAGTTGGGAAATTCACTTTTTGACAGGCTATAACAAAAAACCTGTGTTTTTTTTTATGACTTTTAACTACTATTAAATGTTGAGGCAAAACAAATATACCTAATTCCGCCAAACATGTCTGCATGCATGCTTCCAAAAGCAGACACGCCAACAAAAACCGGGAACATCCAGCTTAGAAACGGCATCAGTTTTTCTCCCCAGGTCTGAGCAAGGGAAAGGAAAACAAAGAAAAATTGATGATTTTTTTCATTAATTTCATTAATGAAATATTCTATATTTTCTGGTTTTTAGATGTATTACAGAAACATAAATACAATTGGTAATTTTGGAATTGTGGGAAAACACTGGCTTTAGTACATCTTTATCTAACTACCTCTAGGAAATCATAAAGCTTCCAAAACCTAGAGAAGAAAGCCCCATACCCACTGATTTTGGCTGATTCAGCATGGGTGCATATATCTGATACATTACCAGTGGCGGATCCAGGAGAGGGGGGCAAAAGGGGAAATTGCCCCCCCCCCCCCCCTAGACCTGGAAGACAACATTTTGGCATCTTAAAATTGAAAGATCTGTGTAAATCTGGTGTTTTTATTTTACATTTTTTATAAGGGGGGATCAGGGTTTGCCCCCCCCCCCCACCCCAGACCAGGCTCTGGATCTGCCCCTGATCACCCTCAACCTTAAAGCATTTGTCGTTTTCAGATTCAAATTTTTCAGTTCTTCAAAAAGTTTGTACTTACCACAGCGATGGCAGGGGATAGTAAAACCTCCTCCACAGTGAGAACAGACAAGTAGGAGATATTAGCAAGTACATACAAGGCTGTCACTAATGGCATACCAATGATAATGGCACGTGGAATGTTTCTGGAAGCAAAAAGGTCAAACATCCATATCATATACTAGTAAAAACAAGTGTAGCCACTTAGTCTGAGTCCAAATGAAGTTGATCCAGCCATTTATTAATCAAATAAAGAACAAATATTTTAGGTGCGAGGTCTCGCGCAACATGGCTGTAAGGCTACTCGACCACAAATGACCTGGCAAAGGTTGATTTTCCATCAATATTTGGTTATTGTGTACCATGTGACCAGTTCGAATTCAGTGTACTGTATCTAAGGTATTGCTATTCTGATTGGCTGTGAGGTTTGCCTGACAACCATGATTCACTGACAGTTGGCCTACTCTCACTTCTGCAAGAGTTAATTTAAAAACATTATTTTTTGTCATTTGATACAGTATAATATTTGCAGTTTCGAAAACAGATTCTCGACAGGTGTATTGTAGGCCTAAAGTTTTGTGTATTTACAATTTCTGTGCATCATGTTTTCTGGCTGGTGGGTCAGAGTGGTGTGTTCTGTTGTCTACAGGTGGCAGCACTGAGTGTGTCTGTACTAGTTCTGTTTTTAGTTGGTACATTTACCAGATCATTGCTTGGTCAGTGTGGTGTGAGTGCCTTTGTGTTACAATTCAATTGTTACAGATTTTTTCTTACATTCAATTTTGTGCATTTCCAATTCAAAAGTTCCTACGGAAATGATGCATTTCATACAATGCACACAATTGAATTTGAGAATAAATCTTTAACAATCAAAGAAAAAATTGTTTGTTACACCCCAGCTAGGTGAGAATACCTGTTACTGCCTTGACCAAGAATGAGGCAGGTGTGTGGGGAGCCTTATATAACATGTAGCAGGATGAGAACCCAATTCTGATTGGTCCACTTGTGTGGGTACCTGTCATTGGCTGGTGGGCACCAGTATCCATGCACACAGTGTGCTTAGTAGAAGAGGAAGAACCATTGTGAATGCCTATAGCCTTGGACCAGAGAACACTTAGAATTAGTCAAGTATGTAATAATGTGAAGTCCCAAAATGGTGTTAAACATACATTTATAAATATTTATAGGGGAGTAGCCAAAACATGAGAATATAACAAGGGTCTCAGGGTGCTCCTTGGCTAATGAATTAAAGGGTTCCTTGCACATGAATTTCCAAACGCCTATTTTTCATTTAATTAACTTCTCTTCTTGCACATGAATTTCCAAACGCCTATTTTTCATTCAATTACCTTCTCTTTTACATTTTTAAGATATTTCAATAGAAAAATGGGAAAATGTCGAACTATTATGGAATTATAAAGGAAATAAGATAGAATTTGGGAATTCCCTAATATCTGGGGATACAGTTCTGTCCTTGCTACGTCATAATGAAGGGGAATCCCTTTCAAAATAGTTTGGGAATCTGAAGTAATTGAATGAATTTAGGTGAGTAAAGGATACAAGTATTTGTAGCCTGCACAATGGCCTAATATAAATATTTAATATTACAGCTAAAATTCCTTAACTCTATAAACTATTGTAGGATGGGGATTCCCTTTTTTGAAAGATGGGGAATCCCATTACAGTCCTTGCTATGTCACAAATTAGGGGATTTCCTTAAAAAACCATTGGAATAGACCAAACATCAAAATCCCACAACAGTGGCTACATTCAGAATATCATTAAAATATTTCTAGCATTATATACTTCTTGATGCATATTCCATGCACAAAGAATTTCATTGACAAATATCTATTCCTTGATTATGTGCAAGGTTTCCTTTAAGATCTACAACAAAATTGTCTTCTTAAAGCTATTCTAAAACACTTAGAGGTGAACTGATACTAGGAGAAGTACGGTTAAAGTATTTCTGTTTAGAATTTGATTGTTTAGAGATTCATAGGGTATCAAATTGCCAAAGTGTGGATAATCAAGATACCTCAGTTTTTCAATATTTTTCAACAAGATTAAGGCCATTATGAACTACGTATAAGTACCTGTACAATTTTTTAGACCCCACCTTAAACCAAAAATATTATAGTTTCACAAAGATATACAACTGCATGGGACCCTCGCCTACACGTTTTCCATGACATCGTCAATAGTGGCACCCTCTTTGAGATTCCATGCACCGATATACAAATAAAACAACAGGCAGTCTCTTTCGATCTTTTTCTAAACATAAACAAACGACGATGACATCACGAAAAGGGCAAAAGAGACAATGTGTTGTAGTGGTTTGCATGGACTCTCATAGGGGGCACCACAGAAAAATGTCATGAATTTTATCTCTTATTTTGGAGGCTTGTTGATTAAACTACAATAAACATACAGAAGAACGTGGGAAAATAGTATGACGTTAAAGGGGCACTCCAGTGAGAAAACGTGTGCTTTCTACACAGAGGATACAAAATTCCAAAGCTGACGGTGAAAATGGAATGCAAATAGGAGCAGCGGTTCAAAAGTTATGGACCAAATCGGGGTCTATCAAGCTTTCCACTGGGGGCAGCCATTTTATTTTTATTACCCAGCATGCATTTCACTTGCTTATCCAATTGTGGTTCTTGTTTGGGTATGCAATATTTAAATGTCATTTATTACTGTGCTGTGTCATATTCACTATTCCAAATTATCCATTCTATGATAATCAAAATTATGAAAACTGAGTATGGCCATAAATTTTATACTCTCTGATTTTAATGCTGTTTTGACTGATGACATCAGAAAGGCAAGATCTATTTATTATCATGTTGTAGTTTGTCACAGGTGTTCCCCTTTAACTGCTTTTGTTATCAACAATCAGACAATATATTGATGAAAAACTAGTTTTGACATATATAAAATCATGATATGACTAATCTTCATTATGGAGATATTATATATGCCCGAGGAAGTCAAACCTCACTTGACAAAGTGCAAAGGCTTCAGAATGAGGCCATAAGATTTGCATAAAACAGGATTTTTATACTCTAACTATATAACATCGCCAGAATCCAGGTATTCCTAATTTAAAAACTCGTAGAAACTGTAATTTCAAAAGGTACAGTTATCTACTATAGGTCTGCAGGGCAAGAAAGGACTGAAAAACTTGAAATATCTGGTCCTTCTACCTGTCTTAAAAAACGTAGCGCTGTTAATAACGTTATGATAAAAATAAAAGTGGTATATTTAGATTCAGTATATTTTTTTCTATCCTTCAATACCAAAATTGTTTATCAGGCACAAGTATTTTAATAAAGAAATGAGAGTAGAATCTGACAAAGACGGCACAAGTTTTCAAAATATGAGCATCCTACCATGTGACATTGCTAATAATGCTAATGAATATAATAATTAATGGGAACAAAGGGGAAAAAATATAAAATACTTTCAGATGATAAATGGTCACAAATGACACACAAAATAATTATGTTTAGAAAATGTAAAAAGTCATCAATCATGTACTCCCCCACCAGTAAACTTATGTGATTGATATAAAAAACTTACTACAAATCTTTGGAAAATAGAACTGAATAACAAAACCAGCTCTTTCTTGCCCTGCAGACCTATACAATACTGATACCAGCATACTGATCTGATTTTATAAATTTGATAATTTGATGAATTTGATAATTTTGCACAATAAGGTTTATATGATAGCTATCTAAAACATTAAGTCATAAGATATTTTCATTTAACATGGATTATGAACTGTATTAAGAATACATCATTGGCTTATTTCAGATATTACCTTATGTTGTTCACTAAAAAGTGAAATTGTACAGATATGACCTTTGTTTACCAGTTAAAAACACTCCAATAATTTAAAATTTCCCAAAAATTCAAAGTTTCCATATACCTTAGGGGTAAGGGAAACATCTTGAAAACTAAAAATAACAATCAATATTTTTGAGATGCACCCTTGTGTTCTTCAGCCAATGACTGAATGTTTTTGAATTCTAGGAACTTTTTACTTACTTGATAGGGTTGTACACCTCTTGTGTGGCAGAATACAAAATAGTCCTGGTCAAAGAAAAACATCTCATCTAAACTAATGTGAATTATTCATCCTTGAAATTAATATCATAAAGAAGAGTGATTTTTAAAAGTATCCTTAAAACCATTGTAGTACTCATATTTTGTGATCAATGTTATCATGTGATTATCATAATGATAATAATAGGACCTTATTCAATTCTGAGAATTCATAGAATTATGAAGTATGATGAAAAGTAAAGTCTTAAAACAAATATAGTAAAATGTTACATAACCTACCAGCCATCATATGCCCACATGCAGTTATATACAGCTGTAGCAATACCTGACAGCCGGAAAGAGGATCCTGTAAAACCCTGTCTTAGATTCTGAGTGCGGCCTACAGAGAAAAGAATGAGTCAACACACAGAGAGAAGTCCCTTTTTGTCAGCATTCCAACAGCTAGGTTGCTGATGCCGGATATTGTTTGCTGGTTGGGTTTTGTTTGGATTAGTTTAAAACCTCATTGGTGATGACTGAATCTATGAGATGAGGTGTCTATTTGTAGCAGTGGGACTCAATGCCCTCTTTAACCCTTTCCAGACTGCCAATGCAAATTTGGTACATATATGTACCATGAATGGTTTTCTTCACCCTACAGTCAATATTTAATGAATTCTCTTAATCTTTTTGGTCTAATTTGAAGAACGAGTGGTACATACAGCCCTAAAACAATATTTTTCTCCAAATGAAATTATTAATATATTTTATTAACCCTTAAACGCATGTACTTTAGTTTTTTTTAGCATTATCTAGATGTAAATCCATATTTGGGAAGCATAATAATGTCAATTACATTGCATTATCATGACATAATTTCACAAATTTTGAAATATACATAAGTGTCATACTGGAAAAGCATATTCTGTTGATACTTCAAGGATATTGTAGCATGTACTATTGAATATTTTAATTTCAATGGACTAATTATGACATGAAAGGCACCACTATAAATATACAAATGGGGTAAATTGGTCAAAACCTCACTGAAAGTGCAAAAATGACATGACGCTATGCATAGTCATCATTCTAATCCAAATTTTACCAAAATATTCAATTACAAACCATTCAAAATGAATTGGTGTGTTGCTAAATTATGTTCCTCTTCACAAAAGTTCCTTTGATATGAAAAAATCATACTTTTTTCAAATTTTGGGGGGTTTTGTTGCCTATAATTGAAAAAATGCAGAATAATCATGATATTTTTGCCCATTTCATGTCGGACCTACATTCTTTCACTGATCAATATTTTCATATTTCCTCTACTTATGAAAGAAATGTATGCATCATTTTCTTTCATTTCTCATAAACTTTATTTCCTCAATTCAAAATTTTGTTACAAAATCAATATTTAACCCTTTTTTCTTCAATTATCTGAAAAATAGCCTAAAATTTGTCATTTTTCCTGAAAATTTGGAGGTCACATGACCTTGGTCACATGACACACATATTAGAATTTTTAAAATCACGTCATACATTCATAATGTATAAGTAATAAGCTTTTTAATGATGTACAATATGTCCAACATCTACATGGAATACCAGCTATAATAAGCATTTCCTTTTCATATGTCAATATCAAAAGTGAAAAAAACGGCTTCTCCTCAGTCTGGAAAGGGTTAAAGTGCTGCTTCACTGAGATATCATGCCATACAGGGGAGGATCCAGAGATTTTCAAAAGGGGGGGGGGGTGCCCTATTACACACTTTTTCTCTGTACCCTATGGGGCTGAGAATTTTACATTAAAAAAATGATATTAAATTTTGGTCAAAAATAGAGGAGGCACGAGCCCCCTGCACCCCTTTCTAGATCCACCACTGCCATAGGCCCATGTGATATCCTGCCCAGTCACACTATTCTGACACCAGGCCAACCAGTCATGTTGTGTGTAGTTCTAACTTAATACTGGGTGACAGGCAAGCAATAACTACTGCCATTGTTATAGCCCTTGGTGTGACACAGCCAGGGTTAGACCCCATGACCTCTAAGACTTGAAGTGGGCACTGTGAGCTAGTGAGCTACTGAGTCTGGTTTCCCCATTTGACCCTTTAGAACAGCAATGGACTGCAACGGGCACATTCTTTGCACATTCTTTGCTGGAGGCTCCTGAAGAAATCCCCACCCAGGAACCAGGTTGTGTCCTGGAAACACTGATTCTGACATAAAAGTTTGTTT
Source organism: Lepidonotus clava (assembly GCA_936440205.1). NCBI lineage: Eukaryota > Metazoa > Annelida > Polychaeta > Phyllodocida > Polynoidae > Lepidonotus > Lepidonotus clava. The sequence continues at coordinate 47,046,359 of OW387140.1, read as the reverse complement.
GGCTTCATGCGGGTATGGAGGTCGAATATGAAGTGAGGATTGGTAGTTGGAAGCCAGACATGAACATACAAGGTTATGAAGTGCATCAATCAGATACTAATTATGAGAGTGTCATGATTTTGGTGGTTAGAAGCCCTGATTTCCATGGTTAAGTTGGCAGCATGAGAAAAATATTAAATCTGATCAATATTTTACCGCAAAAATCAGCGACTACGTTTGTCGTCAGACATCAGGGTACATTCGTAGTTAATCTCCCTGGAAGGCACAATGAATCTAATTACTGGCATTAGTCGCCCAAGTGGGGACATGACTCAAGGGCCAGTTGACGTTCTAAGAGTCAGCCCACTCTCAATCAACGAGTGATACCTATACACATTTGGCCACTACAGTCTCGAATGGACCAAATCCCAGTTGGCTGACTGGATTCACAATCATCATAGTGAGGATGAGGTTTAGGACTTAACCAGGGTATATTGGTTGACCAATAACTACTCAAGCTTCATTTCTGTGACATCTAACACTTACCTGTTCCTAGGTAGAAAAGTCCACCACCAATGATGACCAGTAAAGCCAAGACCTTGACCACCATGGCCACCACACTCAACTTGTTTGCCAGTTTAACGCTGACAAGGTTGATTCCACACACTATCACTGAAACAAGATTCACAAACATGAATTGTCTGATAAACAACAGTAAAGAAAACATTTAGTCCAATGGTTTACCAAAGAGACAATTAAGGTTTCTAAAATAAAGGAGATTTCAAACTTTCATTTTTTTTCAACCGATATTGAGGTCATTATTGATCAAATCCTTAACCTTATTTTCAAAATAATTGGATCAGCTTTACAGATTTCCAATAGAGATTGGCCAAGCCTTCTTAAAATATTGGACAACATTATTTTACCTTACTTATTACAGCTATACAAAGTACATATATAGATCTTTTGTAAACTATTAAGCACCATCTACAGAGAAATTAAGATCAATACTAGAATGATACTGATTTTTAATAAACAAAATAATTTGGAAGGATATGTATACACACTTTTTGAGAGAGTAACATACAAAAATTAAGTCATTGGTTCTCAAATACGCAACAAACACCAGCAAAAGTCCCTGGTGTGTAATATCAATAACTAAATGTTGGTATCTGTCTGTCTACCAAAGATTTAGATAAATAACTGAACACTTACTTATACCACAAGCGGCCACCATCTTCTTGGCATATTCAATGTTGACATCACACCTGTCACTCAGAAAAGGTGCCAGGCTGTATTCAGAGAAGGTGTAGGCTAAAACTGCTGCACTGGCAGGTTTGAATACTAACACAATGAGCCAGACATACACAAAGGCTGGTAAGCTACCATAAGCCGCATGGAGGTATGCGTAGTTACCTCCAGGCTTATCAATGAATGAGCTAAGCTCTACAAGGCTGAGGGAACCTACAAGGAACCATGAAATAGCTTACATTAACAGGCAGTGACAAGCATGCATGGGTACCTGATACAAAATCAATCACAGAGTTCCCAAAATCAGAGGAAGGTAAGAGTGATGCATTTGACTTTCATGGCATCACTGACCCATGATGGTAAGGGGGGTCAGAGAACTTTTCAACTATGCATTGGCTGTTTCAAATTAGGTAAAGTATCACCAACATGTTTCATTCGGTAGCTTGCTTTTGGATTCTAAGGTAGGAAAAAATCATTTGCATTTTGATTCATATTTGGTTGTGTTGCACACAGTGTTTTAGTAGGATTGACACAGATGTGTGTAAAATAACTTGAATCAGTCTTTTGGGCCTTATATCAAGTGTAATACTGATAAGCCCTTAAGCCCCGTACCCACTAGGACACTTTTACACAATCGGCCGACTGATCGGCGCTAAAATCGGCTGGTTTTAAGTCAAGAGTCAGCTGATTTAAACGCCGATTCAGATCAAACATGCACATTTCATTATGGTATACCTACAGGTATTGGAGTTGCCCAGCAACTTTACCGGCGACTTTCCAGGTCGGCGGTCGGCAGTTGGCGGTAAAATCACTTAGTGGGTATGGGGCTTTAGGTTAAATTCATCTCAGGTAAGCATGTCTCCTGATTGCTTATAATGAAATCAGATAATAGATAATATATTATGTTATTGAAGTTGCTTGCACAGGCACAATTGAGCAAGCATATATTTCAGGAAAGAGACTCTACAATTGATTTATACAAAAAGTATTTTACAACTTTTACTTTACTCATGTGACATACTTACTGCACAATGTGATGAGACCGCACACTGTCCACAACACAAGGCTCAATCCAACTGAACCAACACCCTCCACTACACCACGTGTAGATATGAAGATACCAGAACCTGAAATCAAAACATCTGATATGAAGAGTCCTGTATTTTGCTGCAGTTGCATGTTTTAGACACACAATACAGTTTTCTTGGAGAATCCAGTTTTCTTGGAGAATGATTTGATAAAACACAAATAAACAGACTTACCAACGATGCTGGAGATGACAAGTCCCACTGCCCCTGCCAAGCCAATCTCTTTCTTCAACTCAAATTGGTCACCACCTGACACCTGCATTTTGTTCCCATCTTTCTGAACAAAATTGTCTGTAACAAAGTTTATGTACAGGCCTATAATTGGGGATAAAGATCCGTAACAAATGTCATGTTTAGAGGATAAAGATATTACATTTACTATAAAATATTTGTAATGTAAGATGAATAGTGTTTTTTGATAACTTTTAAAAGCTTTAAATGCTAAATGTAAAGATTTTGATAGTCTCATAATTGTAGGCCCATGCTCTCTTTAGGGCCATTCCCACTAAGCGACTTTAGTGGCAATGGGTGACTGCAATAACTTCAAATCTCTAGGCGTTTGTGATCGCCCAGCAATTGTGCCAGGTAATTTCCCAATGGGTGTGGTGCGTATTTCGAGCTATGGGCAAAGGGCGACAGAATCACTCAGAAAATTGCTTGAAAAATTGCTGGGAAAATTGCTGGAAAAATCATTTGGAGTTGCCCATCAACATTACCAGCAATGTGCCCAGTCACCCGTTGGTCAGATCGCTTAGTGGGTTTTGGGCTTGAATAACTTATTTCGCAGTTAGTATAAATCCTCATGACAATCCTACAAGTGTTTGTGCTACCCATGCCACTTATTCTTTTTAATAGCTTATTCCGTACCTTCTCCTCTAGTGCAGGGGCAATGTTTAGGCCGATACCTTGGCATTTTGGTAGGATACGACTATCTGCATGTAGACTGTGAAAAAAGGAATAATTATGGGCCAATGTTACTGCACGCTTATGGTAAAAGATTGTTGCTTTTTTCCCCTAGAATTGTGGTACCTTTCAGTTGGACTAGTTTCACCCCTAAGCTTGAATTGATCATGGTGGGTTAATGTGCATTAACAATGATCCACGCAATTGCTGATACACACTTAGTCTAATCGTTTAATAACGCATTGATTATTGGTAAAGATATATGGGAATACATCTACCATGTAAATTTGCTAATATAAAAGCAGTGTAAATATTGAAACAGAAACAGATCGGGCCCAGCATAAACCAACATTGAGTAAGATGGCAGCTGAGGCAAGCCCAGCGCTACTTGACTTGCTGAATGAAATATGTACGGGGGGCTAGAAACCAAGAAGTAACTAGTTGAAATATGGGACAAGATGAAGGTAAAACATGATCAATTTTTGGAGTATTCCAAAAGAAATAAAGAAGAAACCATTTAACCAATGAAAATCTGTAGATGTCAGGCAAAGTATCGACACTTGAGAATGCTGTCAAAGAGCTGCAGGAGACTGTGACAATACTCACAAACTGACTAGAAACCTCTGGAAATTTTTCAGATCGACTACAGAAGATAGAAGAGCGTAGTAAACAGCATGATGAAGAACGAAAAAAGCTAAATCTCATCTTTGATGGGGTAAAGGAGGATCCCAACAAACATCTGAAACAAATTCTGAAAGAATTTTTCGAAGACATTGGAGTCAACTTACTGGAAGGAGGGGTCCTGACAGTCTCAATTAAGGCTGGGGCCAATTGGTGACAGTAGCAGACGACGCGCTCGGCCTATCTTGGTGAAGTTAAGCTCCATTAACTACAAGCAAGACATTTACAGAAACTTGAAGAAGTTGGAAGGCAACGAAAAATGGGAAGGAGTGCATATTACTGATGATTTGTCACAAGAAGTTCTACAACAGCGACGAGACATGCGTAGCCTTGCAGCACTGGCTAGGGACAAGGGTTACGAGGCAGCGGCCAAGGGAAATGTGCTAATAGTGGATAACAAGAAATATGTATACAAAGAACTCAACGACCTACCTGAAGACTTGGATATGGAACACGCCAAAGTAATATCGAAGTTAACGAGGGAATAGCTTTCCAGGTCCACCATGCATATCTTTCACACATGTTCCCAAAAGAGATCGAGCATGAAGGTAAACGATTCCACTGTGTTGAGCAGGCTTACGTATATGAGTACAGCCAAACTGCCGGCGATCAATAGTGAAAGTGCTTGCCTACAAAACAGGTTACAAAGCGCAAAAAATTGGCAAACAAGTCACAATCTCCCACGAAAAAAAAAGAAAAATGGAATGACAACAACAAATACCAGGTGGTCAAGAAAGTCGATGACAAAAAATTTCGGCAAAACGAACATCTAAAAAATAAATTGATGAGTACCAAAAGCAGAATCTACGAAGCAACCGAATACTTCGGCGCTAAACTAACACTCGTGCGGAAGGAGAAGTTCAGAACACCTGACATGAAGGGCAGAAACAAACTCTACGAACTAGTTGAATCCCTACGTGAAACATATCAGAAGGAATCAGTCTAAATGCAATTATGGCACAAGCTTAAAGTTTGTCTACTACCAAAGCCTAAAATTTATCAAATGTGCAGTTGTGATATGTTCTTTACTGCGGCAAGAACAACAGAGAGTGTGGACAGTGGGTGAGCAATATTATATGACATCAAGGTCAAGTAAACAAAGACATGGCCCCTAATCATCATTGATAGGAATTGACTATTTATACCAACTAAGGCTAAATATTTTTTATGTATATTAGCACTGTATTTTTCATTACTATTATAGACTCTACAGTTGGTGATCAGAGACAGGCTACTATTCTCCTATTTACTGACTCGAGGGGCAGCAACATGCAAAGGATTCTTACAGAAATGAACTATTCATCTGTACAGAAACATCGTGTATGTATTGACGTGATCTGCTGCCGAGGAGCAACCCTGGATAATATCAAAACCAGACTGGAACAACAAGTTGAATCTTCTCAACGATGGGATATGATTTACATTTTTGCCGGTGTAAACAACTTGACCTACAAACTGTATGATTGTATATATCTGCCGATCTTTGACTGTGTTCCCAATTTAATCGAGTCAATATATGAAAAAATGGTGAAACTCAAATCAGATCTCAGTCCAAAGAGCAAGCACATAGTGTTTTTTCAACCAGTAGACCTAGATATATCAACCTACTGTAATTTTATATTGAACGATGAACTGTCAGCAAAACAACAAGTTATTAATGATGCCATGCCAATATTGGCACACATATAGTCACCTTTTTGAACAAGGACGATAACCTTGTAGATCCCTGGTTGACTTCAACTGTTCACAATCGAGTAAACCATAAGTTATACAATCATTATGGTAAACTAGCAGATGGTTTACATCCCACCCCCTCTCTCTGTGAAAAATGGGGAAGTCTTATATATGCTGCTATAACAAAAAATCTGGCTAAAATTTAAGGTATCTCACTACCTTTTCCCTTTTCGGAAGGAGTGTGGTCCCCGGTGTGGTCTCTTATTACTGATAGGAGCGGTTTGAGCCTCAATTTTGCTATTTGTATAAGCTGTGTATTTTCTTGTATATATTTACTGTAAAAGTATATATACTATTTAGAAAAAACAAACAAAAAAACCTGTATACTTAGACTAGTGATACATAACCATGAACAATGCGAAAACTAAATGTATGTATACAGCGGTACACTGTATGTACATACAAGCCTACCTTTTTTTTTTTTTTTTTTTGATAATATTTTATTTGTTGTCTTCAGATACATCTGTTCTTCCAGACATTACAATGATATAGTTCATGGAATACATTCATTAATCAGTATTATCATTTAGTAAAGATGATATTTACAATGAAACTATGAAATTAGTTGCCTTGTTTGATTAACTGTCTGGAAGTCATCTAGAAGCTATAAATGCTGTATCTGGATATTTTTCTCCATACAGATGGTCGCATGGGTCATGATTATAGGTACCAAAAGAATATTTGGACAAATAATATTACTAAAAAATTGACTTTTGAACATTGAATTTGAAAGGTGTACGTGCCCACAAAGGTTTTAAGATGGGACATCTTAATATTAGAAGTCTTTGGCCAAAAATTGATAGCTTTTGAATAGTTTTTGAAAACTCAGATCTGGATATTATAAGAATATCAGAAACATGGCTCACTAACTCAATAACAAACGAACTTATAAATGTTGAAGGCCATTCTATTTACAGAAATGATCGGTATTGGCATGAACATAATAATGTAATCCCCAAAAAAGGTGGAGGACTATGTATATATGTGACAGTGTATGGGATTTCCAGCCTTATGGAGATACATATTTCTGGCTCTAGAGCCCTTTTTTAGCTTAGGAATCAGGAAAATTAGAAAAATAATTTACTATCTGATATTAATAATTTCGAAAAATGGTGTGACAAAAACAAACTGTCGATTAACACTAACAAAACAAAATCATTAAATTTTGGTAAAACTTCAACCATTAAAGATTGAATCTTACTCAAATCACTATTGACGGTGTCTTACTGGATATTGTAAGTTATTACAAATATCTGTTCGGGGAAAAGGGCTAGACACGGGAAGATTTTGATCTCATACACTAAAACACTTTGCCCTGGTTGAATTACTTTGCTCTAAACTGTGTCAAGAAGTGTAAGGGATGTGTAAGGGCTCTTGCAGTGTTAATGGTATGGCCCATTACATAAGTGTCTCACAGGGGGTCCCCCACCCACCCACCCACCCCCGCCCAGCTGGGGACATCTATAATTAGCACTATGTTTGGTTGTCTCATTTTAGTTATTTCCCAGCCCTTTCTATGTCTGACCAGAGGTGTTGGTAAAGGCCTAGACTGCAGAGCAACCCACGGGGAGACCTGCAGGGCTATCCCCCTGACCTCTTCCCGGCCCCCTACCCATCCTAATCCCGTCAGTCCCACAGAGTAACGCACGGGGGCTGATGACTTGTGGAAGAAAAGAAGCTTTTGATAGGGTTTTCATGCCGATTTGAGCACTTTGAAAAAAATCCAAATTTAAAACATTTATGACTCCCAGTAGGAGTCAACTATGGGTCAAATGTGACTCTTAGGTTGTAGCCCCGAGTGAGAAGGACAATTCTATACATGCCAGAAAATTCTGTGATGATTACAAAATTATCTAGAAATTTAGACAAATTTTTGATCTCATACACTAATAGACTTTGCCCTGTTTGAATTACTTTGCTATAAACCGTGTCAAGAAGTGTAAGGGATGTGTTCACACTCTTGCAGTGTAAATGGTATGGCCCATTACATAAGTGTCTCACAGGGGGTCCCCCCCCACCTTGCCTGTAACCCTGGAGCTGCCACTAAACTTTCACCTCCTTAAGTTGACCCAATGACCCAGATAATATAGCAAAAAAAACAAGAAATCAAGAATCAAATATAATCAATATTTAGCTTACAAAATTCCATAGCAAAAGCAAATAAAGGTAAGGTATACTCTTTGGTATTCTTTGGGTATCCTTTGCATTCTAAATTTTGTTGAAAAACAGATAGGTTAGGACGGGATTAGGGGGAGTAGGGGGCCGGGAAGAGGACAGGGGCACGGCCCTGGTCTCCCCGTGCATTGCTCTGTGGTGCTGACGGGATTAGGGGGAGTAGAGGGCCGGGAAGAGGTCAGGGGGACGGCCCTGGTCTCCCCGTGCGTTGCTCTGTGATGCTGACGGGGTTAGGGGGAGTAGAGGGCCGGGAAGAGGTCAGGGGGACGGCCCTGGTCTCCCAGTGCGTTGCTCTGTGATGCTGACGGGGTTAGGGGGAGTAGGGGGCCGGGAAGAGGTCAGGGGGACGGCCCTGGTCTCCCCGTGCGTTGCTCTGTGGTGCTGACGGGATTAGGGGGAGTAGGGGGCCGGGAAGAGGTCAGGGGGACGGCCCTGGGCTCCCCGTGCGTTCCTCTGTGATGCTGACGGGGTTAGGGGGAGTAGGGGGCCGGGAAGAGGACAGGGGGACGGCCCTGGGCTCCCCGTGCGTTCCTCTGTGATGCTGACGGGGTTAGGGGGAGTAGGGGGCCGTGGAAGAAAAGAACCTTTTGAGAGGGTTTTCATGCCGATTTGAGCACTTTGAAAAATTTCCAAATTTGAAACATTTATGACTCCCAGTATGAGTCAACTATGGTTCAAAACTGACTCTAAGGTTGTAGCCCCGAGTGAGAATGACCATTGTAAACTAGTCAGGAAACTGTGAGACTAATAAAACATTTTCTAGAAATTTAGACAGATTTTTAACTTAATTCTTACAGTGAAAACCCCAACCAATGGATTTTGCTAAAAACTTGCATAAATGATATCTAGGCCTATCTCATGCCAAAAATGTCCCCTATTTAATGGAAATCATTTTACATATTTCCCGGCCTCCAGCCATTCCCCTCAGCTTCCCCCAATATGAAGTCAGATATCGACCTTCAAAAAATAAAAGTTAAAAATCAAATTTCCGATTTTATTGTTCATTTACTCAGTCAATTTTCATTAAACAATCTTATTTCATATAATTTTATGTAGAGGACATATTCAAGTGTAGATATGAGAAATATTAAGCAGATATTTCAATAATCATTGATAATTCAAAGATGCAACTACTGCAAAAAACGCCAAAATCACCACTCTCTATCCTTAATTACCTTCTATGACATGGATGCCAAGTAATTCATATAAAGCAATCCCCTGCCAACCATTAAAAAGTGAAAATAACAAAACATCATAGGATTGGAATGAAGAAACGTCACCAGTTCTATAGAGGGAATATCATAAAGTATTCAAAATCATGTGAATTCTTATATCATATAGTGGAAATATAGCATGGGCTGCTGGTAGGTGTAAATATACCTGTTAGTAGCAGACAGGGCGCATCTAATTTCAGAATATCATAAAAACTACCTACCCAAGCAAGATAGAGATTTCTTGTAGTGCACAAAGGGAACGTAGGCAATAATCAACATCCCAATGATAGCTAGTGTAAACAGGTATTCCACCTGGGGGTCCTGGATCAGGGGGACAGCCACCAGAAACACCGAGGTCACAATCGTTAGAATAGGTATTGCAATAGGCACCTGAAAGACAAAGAACATGCACCTTAAAAATTGTTGTAATGGAGATAAATCAAAGCCCTGTTGACCACTTGATAGCTATAACAAACAGCCATCCAGTGTACTGAACAGGACTTGTTTTGTTTTTTTAGGTTAAAGTTAGTTCGAATATTTCCTTTTCATAGATATATATATTCTAAAGATGAAGGTCACCTAGTCCAAGTTGTTTAAGTTAATGGGTCTATAGAAATGTTTAACTTTACTATGATAGGGGCTAACTGATATAGTCGATTATTGTTTCCCGTTTCCATTAGTGTAAGTGCCTTCCATTGTTTCCGTCTTCCCAGGTTTGGTTCCTTTGTTCCACGCTACTGGTTCGCCTATTCATTTGTTATCAACAACCAACAGTGGTAGCTTGGCTGTGAGGTAATTTTATTTATATTTCCAAGCAATTTAGATGTAATGCCGTCAAGTTTTACATTTAGACCAAAGATAATCGAACGAGGGTAATGGTTTTGAACATGCGAGAAGCCGTTAAAATGTCTGATGTATATTAAGATAATCTGCACAACCAGTTTTCACCATGCGGGTATTGACGCGTCCCTTAACCAACACAATATTCAATTATTAATATTTTTCCATCTCCAGTACACAGGGTCCTCTCTCCAGCCTCCAGCCCAGTTTATATATGTGCTCCATTTAGATGTAATCTCCTATGCCTGTTATCCAAAGTCTTATTGTCCACATGCCGCTCAGCCCGCGTACTTCTCCTGACTGGCTACAGTTGCGGGCCTTTTTAAATGGGCCCCAACCTACACAATGGTGACGTCATGATATGGGTGTGGCTTTTGTCGCTTGCAGGTAGCCCACACCGCACTGTCATTTGGGGCCTGGAAGCTGGAGAGGTAGGACATATACCAGGGAGCTTAGCTGTGGTATGAATGTTTAAATGCATGGAGTACTATATAACACAAGGAGTTACCTATAACATATGGAAATAACCTATTTGTATATTTGAAGATTCCATGGAGCATATTAAAAGTTTGGGAATAACTATATTTGAAATAATCCATGGAAGACACATTGGAGTGCAATTTGGAATAATGTTCATACTCACCTATACATACAAATAATCATACATCTTCTTTTTCAGCCTATACCAGTGTGTAATTCCAACACAGTACTGTAATGGATGGGGGGAATGGCCACCAGGAAAACTGACGTAGTAATCGTTAGTACGAGTATTATAATAGGCACCTGAAGACAAAAGATATGCATGGGGCCTCCCATGCAGTATGTACACACATTTTCAATAAAAGTGGGGGAGTATGAAACCTTCTCAGATTCCCTTGTAACCCAGAAAGACCCTTAAGATTTACTTGGGACCCTCTCAGAGCTACCTGGAACTCTCTCAGATTTTTTCTATCCCCTTCAGATTTTCCTGAACCCCATCAGATGGCAGTGCTAGGTTTAGGTACCCGAGAACGAAATGTGGCGCCCTCTTTAGTGTCACACACATATCTGGACTGGGCTGAAGAGACTATCTTTAACTCAACATGATCTAAATATTAAGAGTAAACCTACTCAGATTTGTTTGATATTTTGGGTATGTAAGTGTGGCTTCTGAATGAATTTTAGGCCAACATGGTGTGTTTGTTTTTTTAAAACTGGTTTTATTTTGGATGAAAGGGTTTCAGCATAGCCAATCTTCCACCCACTCCCACTTTATCAAAACATTTCTCAATCAGGGTGTGGATACAATACAATAAATCTTTGACATCAACATTTTTGCCATGAAAACAGCATTTGGATGTGATTAATGAGATGGAATGAGAATGATTAATTTACAAATGATGTCACATGATTAAAACAATACCTTTGTACATTGTTCTAATATAGTTTGCTTTAACCTGCATTTACATTTACTTATCATCTATAGTACGCAAGTACACCAGAAGTTTGTTCCATTCATAAATAGCTTTGTATTTAGGATTTTTAGGAAATTTATAATGATCGTATACTGGGATTGTAAACAAAGGTCCTCTATGCCTTCTAGTAAGAAGATATCTATTGTCAATTATATCCACATCTCCCAAAAGTGTATGGGCATAGTGCAACAAATGACATCTTCTCCTATGAATCTGCCTATATAGCTTACCATTGTGGGTTTTTTTCACATTTATTGTTAAGAGGTTATTATTACACCATTTGACTACGCTTTGTGTCACAAAAAAAAATCTTTTCCTTTGAATGTATGACATGCATCTTCTTAGTTCTCATAGTGGGCTTTACCTTAGGCTTTCTGGGTACATCTCTGTGGGTTCGCCGCATGATGATAACCCCAGCTGCCACCATACCATACGAGATCCATACTGTGAAGTTCACCATGTTGATTAAGCTGCCAATGTCAGAGGGGATGATCATTAGCATTCCCAACAGGCCCTGGGAAATATTGAAAGAGGAATCTTAAAATACAGCAACAAACACTTCCTGTTAATGACAAGAGAAATTCCCATTAATTTATTCAAACCTTTGGTTTAACAACAGCTTGAGAATGGAGATTTAACTCGAACAATGTTTTATGGAATCCCCTTAAATGCTTTTATAACATTGGTAATGGCAAAAGATGTGGTTCACTGGTTTGATCGATCCAGCCACTATCTCCTGTTTACATGTATTACAATATCAATGCATCATTGGCAACTATAGATCTAGGCAGGAAGACGATATAATGCAAATTATCAGTAAATGAATGTGTAGGCATGCTTTTCACAGGGTGATCCCAAACAAAGGGATCATATGATCATTTCCTCACAAGGTCCATTATCTACAGAGCATGTTTTTGGCTATCAAATAGTAATAAGAGAGCTTTAACTACCCCCAATTTTGTCATAAATCAAAGGAAGAATAATTGGTCGCCACTACATGCAAACGTAATGAACACTGTCTGGAACTTGTCTACATTGGCCTCTGTTGTAGGAAGTTTTGTTATATCTTAGGTAAGACTTACAGCAGTGAGAGTTGAAACAAGTGGGGTAAAGTTGGTGATGTGAAGAAAACACAGACTCTTAGGCATGTGGCCCTCCCGTGCACCTGCGTACACGACCCTGAAAGGGAAAACACCCAAATAAGTAACTCTTAAAACAGGCTTGAAGAAAATACAATCTTTGAGGCATGTCACCAGCATAGAAGAATGTGAAAGAGAAAATATATGTAAAGAAAACATCAGCATAGAAGACCTAACCAGGGGATACCCATTGATTGATGTATCTGCAATAAATGAGATTCCAGACCACGCCACTGAGTGTGTAACTGAGGCCCAGAACTGCTGCCCAGACAAGCTTGGGGTTATTTCCTCTTTGAGCATGTGTATATTTGTCATATTCAACCCCCTATAACTTTTTAGGTTTACAAGGTAAAAGAATGCTCTAACAATGATCCCATAGTGCGGATCGTGATGTTTTTATTGATATATAAAACATAGCTGGGAACAGTTGCCTTGTATTTTTAAAACATTTTTCATTATTAAAAGTTTTGATTCAATCTTTGGCCAATGAGAGCACACCTCAGAGGCCTTATCAGTGTTATGTAATGGGCTCCCACCAATCAGGTGTCGCGCTACCCCCACCATGTGGGTTTGTTTGTCCTACCTCCACTGGACTGTGACGGAGGTGTGAGGTAGGAATAAGACTCTATTCTAGTCAAAGTAAACATCTTCAGTAATAGTCTGGCAGCCAAGGCATGAAATTTTCACTTTCGTTTGCACCGAAAGGTTTATACCTAAAACCATTTTAGGGTTGTAGAGGGGTCCTTTGCAAACCATTTAAGCCTGGTTGTCACTCTGTAAAGGTGTGCATGGCCGTGACAACCACCATTTTGTGTGGCAATAAAGACAGAAATTTGACTTGTCTACAAGATATCTATTTTTATAATAAACATGTCAATTTTGCATCAGGTTATTTCATATTGGAAATGCTAACAGTACTTAGTGAGGGTGAGTCCCAGGTTAAGCCACTTTGACCTTGATGAAGGTCAAGGTCATCAAAATTGACGTGAAATCTTAAAAACATGAAAAATGAGGTATTTACCTTCAAATACACCGTCATGCTTTTTCAGATTATGGTTTTAATATAAAAAAATATATCTAAATCTTACCCTCTGAATACTCAGAGAAGCAGAAAACTGCTTAGATACAGAATTTAGTGACAAAAGTTAAGTATTTTGTGATATCAGTCATAATATTCTGAATTCCCAAAATTATTGAGTAAAACAACTTTTCTCTTAAATGAGATACTAACTTGTCTTTTATTTTCTTTCTATTGTGTACATAGCTAGGGATCATTATATTAATTGTTCAAGTGGTGTACAAAGGTCAAGGTCATTTGATTTGATGGGCTAATTGTATGTTTCTCGTAACAAGTTGAAAGTGATTTCTGGGGACACCTTGAGAATTTCAAGGATATACCATAAGCGTAAATAGTTTGCTGCAAAGATGCATTTTATGTATGAAGGCCATTCAACATAATATGCTAGGTACTGAATGACCTTCAGATAGTTACACTACAACTGTATAATTGAACAAGTGGCTTCGCCAGGCAAAAACACACTGGCAATGACAAACTCTTTCAGGATTTGAACCCACAATCTAAGGGTTTGGAGGTGGGGGTCCTAACTGCTACATCATAAAGCCACATAGAAGATACAATTATATTTTATAATGTCATTATATAGCTAGTGGTTATAACTGTGTTTACTTATAACTGACTATTGTGATGCTTTATGTACTTAATTAGTATGTTGGTTCACCACTCCCCATTCTATATATAATATGGGACTGCATGCAGTGAACGTCGCATTAAGGTTAGACCTAAGTTTATGTTACCGTTAGTATAAGCATATAAAATATCACTCTTGGTATTCTGATAAGTACGTAGACCCTCAATTTGTTATGAGAATATATCAAATTGGTCTCACGTCATCGTTTTATTATTGTCGTAATTGATGGAAAGTGTATTGTCTAGAGGGCTGTAATTCCTAGACAATTATTCCACAAATGACAATTATTGACAATTGTTTGGGTGAGCAGGGAACCTGCTCTCACGCTATTCTGTATTTAAGATCATGATTAAAGTTGCTCTGGGCTTTTTCACCTCTGATCGTCTAACTGTCTCAGTCGTTAACTCTGTTTGAAATAGGCTGCTCAAAATTATCAAAGTAATGATTCAGTGCTGGAGATACCTCTGGCGCGGGACAATGTGAAAGGACTTCATTTTAAAAGTAGATGGGTAATGACCTTAAGATAGTTATACTATGACTGTTAAATTGTTGATTACAAATAAATGGTTGATAAAGAGGTGAGTGGGTCCCCACGGACCTGCTACTGTTCTAATACACTATACTAGAACAATTGCAAATTCCTTTAGTGTACCTACTTGTAATCCCCTACGAAATAGTTGACCAAGTTGCAGACACTAGGATTGAGCTTTTGATAGATTAGAATAAATGATGCTGTGGGCCTCAAAGTGATGAAAGAATTATGTTTCTTACTGTATGAGAACCAAAGTTATGAATGTTTGAAGTATTGCACTTCAGACACTGTTTTAGGGAAAACTTGTTGTTACTTTATAGATACCAATTGCAACTATCTTGATTGTAATGACAATTATAACAGACTTCATTAATAATCATCAGGGTAATCTATCAAAAGCATATAATTATTCATTCATTATTTGGAAATTGTGATCAAAATGTAGAATTAAGCTATCTTCCCTCTTATTTCTAAGGAAAACTCAGATTTTTCTGAAATTTCTGATTTCTAACCTTTATCCTTATTTTGCCATCTACTCCAAATAGTTTTGAGTGACTTTTGCCTCATTTAGTGATTGGAAGTCATACTTGCATCTTCCTTTCTTGTATTACACTGCAAAGGCTCCTTTTTGTTACCTATCTATTTACAAGGGTATATCTTTAAGCCTTGAAGAACATTGAGTTAAGCTTCTGATGAATGAATCGTGCAATAATTGGATGGTTTCAGTATATGTATGTTTCATGTATGAATTCACTATTCAAAAGGGTATGCAGTAACATGCAACAGTATATCCAATGGTCCTGCTAATTTTACTATATTGAAAATAGCCATAAACATTCTTAGAAGCAAAATGATTTGGTTATTATTACCCCTCTATTGTTATACTGGATCTTTGAAGGTTAGGTGAATTCAGTTGCTTGATTATAATAGACTTAGTATCTTTTGTAATATCTTTCCTTTTGATCCTGCATGAGTTCTATAATATTTGCTTGATTTCCTTAGGAATTCCCCACTTCCCTTCATCTCCCAAAATGAAGACTTGCATATACATTTCAAAAGATATGCATTTATAGATATAGCTGGAGTAGGATAAAAAGAATCAATGTATGTGTACGTTTCTAAACAATTTATCTGGTGTTTTCCTTAATCTTTTAGGTACTAGCCTGCAGGGCTAGTGATTCACCAGTAATATTTACACAAATCTAAATATTCTTGTCTGAAATAGAATTGGATAAGAATTCATCATTCAGAAAAAACATACAAGATTTAAATCTCAATTTTGGCACATCATCAAATTTGAAGCCACCTACTTGACCTGTATTGAATTTTTGCATTGAGCTACCAGGGCAAACTCTGTACCGACCCTGAGATATTTGTACTAGTACCTGTTACAAGTACCTCTTTGTCAAGGCAAATCTCTGCTCTTGAATCAAGCTTTAATGTTTGATATTATACAATTTGGGCTTGGCAGTCAGATTTCAAGAAAAGATTTCTCTATGACATTATTTTCACATTTATGTAGAATCATCAAATCAGATGACCTTGACCTTGGTAGGGCCAAAACACATCACTTATATAATCACTATAATGATCCCTAACTATGTACTTAATTGAAAGAAAATGAAGGGTGGGCTAGCTTCTCAATTAAGAGAAAATTCATTTTACTCATCATTTTACGAATTCAGAATTTGTGATTGTGATCACAAAATATCTTATTTTTGTCACCAAATGCTGCATATGATCAGTTTTCTGCTTCACTGAGTATTCAGAGGGTAAGATTAGATATATTCCTTTGTATTAAAACACAATTTGAAAAGCATGACAGTGTATTTGAAAGGTAAATACCTCATGTTTTTAAGATTTCACGTCAATTTTGATGACCTTGGCCTTTATCAAGGTCAAAGTTGCCTGACCTGGGAATCACCCTCACTAAGTACAGTTAGCATTTCTAATATGAAAAAGCCTGATGCAAAATTGACATGTTTATTATAAGAATAAATATCTTGTAGACAAGTCAAATTTCTGTCATTATTGCCAAACAAAATTGTGGTTGTCACGGCCATGCACACCTTTACAGAGTGACAACCAGGCTTAAATGGTCTGCAAAGGACCCCTCTACAACCCTAAAATGATTTTAGGTATAAACCTTTCAGTGCAAACGAACTCCCAAAATAAGCTACTTTCTTGAGCTTGGCTGCCAGACTATAATAAAATCTAACAATGTTAGATATTATCAAAGCAATTGACCATTTTTATTATCAATATCTGGTTGAATCTCACCATGGGAACATTTCTCAGGGGTGGATTTAGAGGGCACGGCACGGTGGCAACCCCCCCCCCCCCCCGTTTTATGGGGACAAATCTAGATCTTTGGCCCCCTTTTTTTATTGAGCATGCCCCCAGCTTTTCAGGAAGCTGTATTGGCCACTCTTTAGGGTTATTTTTAAATCATTTAAAAGTGCTTGATTTTCCTTTCAAACCATCCATGAAATCGATGGTTTGGCATTATCTGTCTCACCTAAGAGTTCAAGATAGAACCAACAGTGTTGGTTTTCATGACTTAACTACTATTTAGACATGGACGTTCAACAAATATAAACCAGTAAGTATACCTTATTCCTGTAAACATGGATGCATGCATGCTGCCAAAAGCTGACATGCCAACAAACAGGGGGAAAATCCAGCTTAGAAACGGCATCAGGCGTTCCCCCCAGGTCTGGACATAGGAAAAGAGAACATGGGAAAATAGAATATGGGTAAACCCCTAATTTAAGCTGAAGCTTCAGAAATGTTAAGTCTCAGAAATATTAGTTTGTTAGGCATCAACTTTGTTTCTGAGGCCTAAATTAGGGTTTTGCTCAACCTTTAACATAACACCTGCTTTGAAAATAGGTTTTTGAAAAGATGACTAAAGGGACACTCAAAAGCCAGGCGCAGCTTAAAATAGGGATTTTATGATACTTTTTTTAGGTTTTTAATTTTACTTTGACTGGTTCCACTTGTTTACAAATTTATTATATGGACATAGATTCAGGTAGTAATATGTTATTTTGGAACTGTGGAAAAACATCTTGATCAAGCTACGTCTAGGGTGTTATAATACTTCCAAAACCGAATACAAATTGCAACTTTGCTTTACTTAGTGTTGCTATGCCATCTATATCAATTACAGCTTACATTATACCTAAAGTTTAGATGTGAAATTTATTTGAGATTTTTAAGTATTGAAAGCTGTCATTCTGGCTTTAAAACATTACATACATCACCCACAAGCTCAAAACATGAGCATTTGGTGCTTTCAAATTGTAATTTTTCAGCCTTTCAATATCAAGATAAAAAAGATAATTAAGTTTTAATCTTATAGGGCGGATATTGTACAGTAAGTATATACTTACCACAGCTATGGCAGGGGATAATAAAACTTCGTCCAAGGTGAGTACAGACAAATAAGAGATATTGGCAAATACATACAAGGCTGTCACTAACGGCATACCAATAATGATGGCACGTGGAATGTTTCTTGAAGCAATAAAGTTAATTGTATCATAATTAACTATGGTACAAAAATTTAAGAAGCCTGCATTCATTGTGGTCCTTCCATAGGATCGTTCAACAAGCCACATCGCCCTGGCCTGCCATTTATTTGGGTATTCAGGTCTCAAAAGTTGGCATCGCACACTGATTTCTCAACAAAAGGGTGAGTAGCAGTTGGTGGTGAGTTCAACATAGGGTCCTTTTGGAGAAAATTGATTTTTTTTCACTCTAAAGTTTTAGCTATCCATTCTTCATACAGTAAGTGAATAAAAGTTTTGGAATATATATAGTTCCCATAAATGCCATGAAACTATCAAATTTTGCTGATTTGTCCATTTTTTCCACAACCGCAAGGATTCACATTTTCCACATAGCCCCATTCCCATTGACTGAATCACTACAGCAATTGCTGGGCAAATGTATAGAGAAACAGCTGATTTTACAGGAATTGAGATTAAACATTCATTTTTAATACTATTAATACATGGTTGTATTAATACGATTGTATGAAAAAGTGAATCCCTTATAATAAAAGCAACTGTTGTCCACCAGTTTGGGAGTTGGGTTTGATGTAGTTCACCGCTTAACACTATTAATACATGGAAATTTAAAAGTGGTTAAACTGTATCAAACCCAACTCCCACATTTTTGTGGACAGGTTACTTTTATTATAGGATCAATTCGTGGCTGTACATAAACATGTTTTGATTCTTTCAATCCTTCATCAGGATGGGTAATAAGTCCAACGCATATGATCAGGATATTCAGAATCACACAATGAATTTAGGCTGTGACTTATTCTACAATAATAATTTTGTGATGTCCTCAACAAAAATACACTCATTGCTGATGTTTTATGTAATTCATGTTTTAGTAGCAATTTATGAAGTTATCTGAATAATATTTCAGGCATGACAGAATCTAAAAAGGCAAGTACTCATTACATTAGGACCTAAGCATATAAATGTTATTAAATTCTAGATCTGATGGATATTTTTTAACTATTGTATGCACGTGAGGAGCAATGGCAAGAATAGTCATAAGGTTTGTGATTATTGCATTGATTAACTGTATGCTACAAATTAACAAATATATGAAGCAATTTTGAAATTTAGGTATAACATTTTTTCACTCACTTGACAGGGTTGTATACCTCTTGTGCAACAAAATACAAAGTATTCCTGTTCAAAGAAAAATATCTAATTCTAAATGAACATAAGATATTTATCTTTGAAATGAGTGTTATAAAGTGGAGTGATATTAATCTTAAGAGGTATTCCTTAAAGTCATTGTAGTAATCATACATTCAGTCATCATGCTATTATGTGATTATCACAATAATAATCTGAGGACCTTATTCAATTCTAAGAGTTCATAGAATCAAAAGTATTATGAGAAATTGAGTTTAAAAAAAATGAGAAAAATCATTGATAACCTACCAGCCATCATATGCCCACATACAGTTATATACAGCTGTAGCGATACCTGACAGTCGGAAAGAGGATCCTGTTAAACCCTGGTTGATATTCTGAGTTTGGCCTAGAGAGAAAAGAATGATTCAACATAGAAACTAGTCTCCTTTTGTCATCAATCCCACAGCATTGACTAGTTTGCTGGGGCTGATGCAGGACTGTAGATATACTTGAAGCATCTTGTATGGTTATGATGGAATTTTGCATATCATGAGCCTCAATGTGCGTTCATAGTAAGTCCCTTGGGGAGGCACAACAAATCTAATTACTGGTGTTAGTCACCCAAGTGGGGACCTGACTTAAGAGTGAGTTGACTGGTTGTAAGAGTCGGCCCACTCTGAATCAGCGAGAGATACCTAAATACATTCAGCCACTCCATTTATTGAATGGGCCAACTCCCAGTTGGCTGACTGGATTCACAATCATCCTAATCAGGATGGAGGTTATGACTTAGCAGCTAACACTTACCTGTTCCTAGGTAGAAGAGTCCACCACCAATGATGACCAATAAAGATACCACCTTGACCACCATGGCCACCACACTCAACTTGTTGGCCAGTTTAACACTGACCAGGTTGATTCCACACACTATCACTGAAACAATATTCACAAACTTGCATTGTCTAATATACAAAAGTAAAAGAAAACAGTCAGTCCAATGGTTTACCAAAGTGAAAATTACTTAGGTTTTCTAAAACAATGGAGATTTCAAACTTTCATTTTTTTCAAGTGATTATAAAGTCCTTATTAAATCCAATCCTAAACATCATTTTCCAAATTATTGTAGCACCTCTAGCTTTACAGATGTTCAATTGAGATTAGCCATGCCTTCTGAAAATAAATGGCAACATTATCTATACAAAGTACATAGAGATTTCTGCTATCTTTTGTAAATTATCAAGCACCATTTACAGAGAAATTATGATCAAGAATAGAATGATATTGCTTTATGATAGCCAGATATAGACATTCACACTTTTTGAGAGAGAGTAATGTACCAACATCAATTTATTGGTTCACACATACGCAACAAGCACCAGCAAAAGTCCCTGGTGTGAACAGCTGTTAAGTGTTGGTATCTGTCTGTCTTGCAAAGCATTTGCCTGGCTAACTTAATACTTACTTATACCACAAACAGCAACCATCTTCTTGGCATATTCAATGTTGACATCACACCTGTCGCTCAGAAATGGTGCTAGGCTGTATTCAGAGAAGATGTAGGCTAAAGCTGCTCCACCAGCAGGTTTAACTACTAACACCATGAGCCACACATACACAAAGGCTGGTAAGCTACCATATGCTGTGTGTATGTATGCGTATTCACCCCCAGGCTTATCGATGAATGAGCTGAGCTCTACAAGGCTGAGGGAACCTACAAGGAACCATAGAATAGTAGGATTAGATTAACAGGATGTGACATGAGCACTTAATGTGAAATCCATGACAAAGTTCTTCGAAAAATAAATGGAGGTGAGAGTGTTGCTTTTGGCTTTTATGGGCACAACGATCCATGATGTTATGGGGGTGTGAAAGACTTTCTCAGTATGAATCATTGAACTATGACCAAGTTGACTGAAAGACATACTCATGTGTAATACTGATAAACACTTAGATAAGATCAATCTCAGGTAAAAGTCAGGTAAAAATTGAATCAAATATTTTGTTATTGAAATTGCTTGCACAGGCACAATTGAGAAAACATATATATCAGAAAAGAGACAATAATCTCTACAATTTGTTTATACAAACAGTGTTTTACAACTTTTAATTTACTTATGTAAAATACGTACTGCACAATGTTATGATACCGCATACTGTCCATAACACCAGGCTCAATCCAACTGAACCGACACCCTCCACTACACCACGTGTAGATATGAAGATTCCAGAACCTGATATCAAAACATTTTACATGAAGAGTCCTGTACGGTGCTGGAATGCATGTTTAAGTCCCACAGTCCAGTTTCCTGGATGAATGATTAGATGAAACATAAAAGAAAACAGACTTACCAACAATGCCAGATATGACAAGTCCTACTGCCCCTGCCAAACCAATTTCTTTCTTCAGCTCAACTTGATCACCACCTGACATCTGCATTTTGTTACCATCTTTCTGAACAAAATTGTCTGTAACAAAGTTTTTGTACAGACCTATAATAGGGGATGAAGACCTGTAACAAATGTTATGCATTAGGGATAAAGATACTACATTCACTATCATAAGTTTGTACTGGAAGATGAATGATATTTTCTTGGATAACTTTTTATAAGCTTTCAATGGTAAATGTAAAGATGTTGGTAGTCACATAATTATGTAGATATATGCTCCCTATTTAGTGGTTAAATATCTTCATGCTAATCCTACAAGTGTTTGTGCTACTGTTACCACCTCCTACTGTTACTGTTCCTTTTTACAATTTGTTCTTTACCTTCTTCTCTAGTACAGAGGCAATGTTTAGGTCATTACCTTGGCATGTTGGTAGGATATAACTATCTTCCTGTGTATTGTAAAAAAATAAATAATTATGGGACAATGGTACTGCAGGCTAATGGTCCATGGCTGTCGGGTTTGTTTTTTTTCTCAAATTTTGGCAGCTTTCAGTTGGAAGGGTGGTACCCCTATATTGTAACATGTCAAAAAAACTATGTCAAAAAACAATTAAAATGTATATATTCTCAGATTCAGGACCCCACTGATTACTAGACTTTGGGGTGACTGTCCACCATTTTATGTTGAGAGAACTACTCCTTTACTACCATAGAAAAGGCTTAGACAGGATGGGAAAGAAAAGAATGTTGATAAACATTGATAAGAATGCTGTTTTCTATATAAAAGTAGCACAAGCTATATGTAAGTAGTTAAACTAAATGTGGAGATATAAGCCTTAATCAGCGAAACTATTAGATTAAAGCTTCCACCAAAGATATAAGTATTCTGAACCATCTTTTGGATTCGCACCCAAATGGCTAACCCATCACCATTCCATTGTTTTTATAATTTTCTCATATCTAATGCAAAGGGTCTAGGGCAGGTTTTTCTAGAAAGGAGAGGCAGTTCATATAAATCTTGGTGCCCCCTTCCAGTTTTACAAAAAAGAGAAATATTTGACAAAACCCCAAGCAACATTCTGTTTAGTTATGCATTGGTTCTTGTTACGTTGTTTTGATGGCACCCAAAAACGTCTTTAGAACCTAACACTGTGATGTTGCACTGTAACGTCATAATGACGTTCTTGTAACATTCTTTCACGTTACAATAACGTCATTATAACATTCTTTATTAGTTAGGTCACAACTTGACAAAAATACAATGTTATTATAACATTCCTTTTTGATAAGTTGTAACTTTTCTTAAACTACTGTTATTGTTATGTCACAATTGGGCAGGTTTCAGAATAACCAAAAAAGTACATCACAGAACGTTCCTGTTACGTCGCTGCTTGCCTGGCTAGGCTTTGGTTGCCAACAATTCAGGGTAGGTGCCAACTGTTTAACACAAGGGTTCAAAAAATCTGCAGTGCAATCAGTCTAGGTAATGAAAAAAAGGACACATTCAACTCTTTCACTTGATCACTGGTATTTTGTCTCAAAACATACCACATACATACATACATACAAACCTGAATACATTCAAATTATCTGCATACATTACTTTTGATGTTAGACAAAATATAGTTATGTGAAATATGCCTGAGAAGAAGTGGCCTAATGATTATGGTCACCAAATTCCCCAGAAAATATAACAAAATGTAATAACAAATAAGAAAACTTATATGAATTATTAAGTTCCATACTTACTTTGCAAATTATGCTACTCTCCAATTCTATAGTTTTGACGTCATCCTGCACTTTACATATGTAAATAAGTAATACTGAGCTTGTTTGTCTTCCTCTGAACATGTGCAACTAGTTAAGAGAGAACCAGCTAACAATGACTTAGACTAACCAAACCAATCTGATGTATATACTCACACAGCTACATTGTAAATCCCCTAAAATAAAATGGTGTTTTTGTACAATGGTGTTTGTTTTTGAACAATGTTTTTTGTTTACATACTTCCAATTAAACTTTATGTACAATGCAAGTTGACAATACAGACTTGTTCTACACCATGTATCTGGGTGGAAAAGATGTTTTCCTAATTTACAAATTTTGTTGTGGAGATTTTTATTTGTCTGTCTTTCACTAAGAATAAGGTATGCAACTAACGTCCATTCTCATTTGAAAGAGAATTCTCAAGCCTTCTTATTGTATGTCAACTTACGTTGTAGGGGGGAACATTATTAACAAAGAACATTATGATTTTGGTAAACAGACAAATACATTCTAATTTCTGTATCAATTTTTTTCAATAAGGCTTGTTTATCACCAAACTATTTTCCCAGCCATTCATAGCTTATTTCCCTATTTCACCTGAAGAGTAACCTAGATCTAGATGCATGTTAGATGCATGCTGTCATATTTTTATAAGTTACAAGGCTTAAATACTAAAATCTCTAATAATCTTGACATTCTCTGTTGCTTAAACATGATGAATAAATGGCATTGACTATTTTTCATGTTGGTATTTATTTGACATTTTCTCAAGTTCAATTGAAAATTCACTGAATACAGATAGTTAGATTGCAAACATTTGTTTATTGTCTACAGTTTTCCCTGTGTTTTTGGTTACAAAACAAGTCCAAATTAATCTGAATACTGTAAATGATGTAGCCCTGGTAGAAAATATTTACTTCTCAAACTCTCTGTATCATGCAGCAGAGAAGAGGTCTTTACGGTATCTAACCCAAATCTATTTAACCTTAACACACTTCTCCTATCAGAGGAGATAAGAAACTAGGACAACAACCTAGTTTGTGACAGTTTGCAAGTTTGCAACAGTCCAAATAAGAACAGAAGGATAAGTAAGTGTTGTATTGCACTGTTTATTAACACCTTTCTCTGAGCTGAAAATGCAGTCAGTCAATTAAGGGCCATTTTATAGAACTAATGGAGACGTCAACATTCACCAGAGCAGGCTACAGCCAGTCTTCAGTCACACAGCAGCATGTAGCTACCACTCAGAGGGACCGAGGGTCCCAGCCTCTTGCCACAGGGCTGCAGCCTGGTAGGAAGGGGATTTAGACACTGTCTTACTGACTCTAATTGACCCCATTAACTAATTAATTAATCAACTTATTAGCCCTAATTAGGTGATTAAGGTTTTAATTTATACCTACATAACAGAGAAGTTCCATGTCATCTTTCTCTCTAATCATTATATTGAAAACAAGCCCTATACACCCTTCTTTTTAAAGGTGGCACCCCCTCTTGGTAGAAATGTGAACCCTGGTGAGGGGAGTGCAGTCTGCAGCACTGGTCACTTGGCTTGGAGCAGAGTTGAGTGAGGATTGGTGCCTATTTAGATAGTCAAGGATCTTTCCTTGTTAGCAGTGTACAGAATGTATGTGTGGGGGAGGGGTGGGAGAGGGGTTAGTTGTGGTTGTTCACACCAGTTCAGTTCCACAGCCTAGGACCCCTAAATACCCACTCAAGCTGAGGTACGAAACAATCTCTGTTGTTGAGTACCTGTCATTGACTTGTGTTTAGAGTTGACTGCTTTCAAAATAAAAGTCAATCTTGCCTCAAAGATTCCTTAATGTATCTAAACTGCATCTTTTAAATTTATTTTATTATGAAATTAGGTTACTGGTAGCAAAGAACAGATATTTTTACATCCAGATATGAGTGCTAAAAATTATCAGTTTACTTTATTGTTAGTTTATTGATGGGATTTAGACAAAAAGTTTGAAATTGTCCCTGTGTTAGTCTATATGAATGCCCTGACCCAGGGTGGAGGGCTCCTGCCACCTTGGTCTGCTACACACTAGGCCTCCACTGCGCAGGGTCATAAGAAGGGTGTATGGCTTTCTGGCTCTATTATTGAGATGACAGTGGTGTTTAGAAGGCTGCAGCACCCCATGGCACACAGGGGTTATAACTAACAACTTCCCACAGCCTGCTGCAGCATCTCAAGGTCGCAGCCTCTGAATGTTGACATCACCTCTCACCTAACCTTAAAAACATTTAAGGCTAGCTAGCTAACCTTGACTTCAGCTTGAAGGTTAGCCTACATTTTCAAATACCTTTTTCTCTATGTTAGTCCAATTGTAGGATAGTTTTTAAGGCCAGGGCCATGCTACCTTCGAGAGCATTTACAGTATGTTTTTCATATGGTAAAGGTCTTTTAAATATCATCAACGGTACAAGACATGATGCAATGATGAAAATATGTAAAACATTGTTAAGGCAGGTTTAAGGACTCCCATAAAAAGTTGAAAGGAGTATGGACTGTCTGCCAGATTTCTGAATGAACCAGTATCTACATTTGATATGATTTGTATGGTTAGATCATTTCTTTGGTAGCATATGTCGCCATATTTTTTTCGAGATGTTGGAATAAAAAGAAATATGAAGGAATCAATTTCCAAAGTTGTTGTTCTATACTTCTTATTTGTAATATGGGTCAAACTGGATGGGTAACTTCAGGGATGTACTGATTTGTTGAGTCATGTCTTTTCCAATATGTATGGTTTGAATTCAAAAGCCATCTTCGGGCGGAGCTGCCTGAAGGATTAGTTGGATTGACCTCGTGATTTGACCTGAAATTAGAGAAATTATAATTGATACATAATAACCCAAATTCTGGCGTCGGCGAAGTCGCCTTCTCAAAACACTACCACACAGTGATCAAAACACTGTAAGTTGCTACGGCTACATGCATTATGACATCACTGTTGGCATAGTGACAGGTGATGTGTGATGTCATCAAGTTGACAACTGAGTTCTAGGTCATGTTGCTAGGTGAAGTTGCTTAGTGACCAGGCTGGCAACAGTTTAAACAACTTTTGCCTTTGTTATTTATTATGATATTTAGTAGTTAGGTGTTACTGGTCAATCAGGAATGATTGAGAGGGATCCTAAAATATTATAGCATGTATACTGGTGGTTTCATTGATAAATCAAATCATCAGGTGCGATTTTTGATTAGTACAGATCAAATTAATTTGGTTTTGTGCTAATCTTATATTTATAATGGGTGGGCATGTTTCCCCTAATCAAATTAGTATGAAAGTCGGACATCATAAAAAATTATGAAATCCTGGGGATGCCGTAGAAATTAAAGTGGTAGGACTCAGTGGTCCGCGACTTAAAAATAAGTCATAAAGGGAGTCTCGGATATGGTCTGTGGTCCCTGACTATAAATTAAATTTTGAAAACGTGTTTGTGGAACCACCTGCCATATTAAATTATATCAATCCATAAGGTTTAACCCCTTCGGGACCGTCGACAATAGTCGATGTATCCATCTTCGTTCTTCCACATCCCGTTCAATCTGCGCCCTCGAGGAGTCTGGTGCTGATCTGATGAAGCTTAAAACGCTCAAGTTATGTCAGAACAATACTCTAGAAACTACTTTATTTTGTAAACCCACTGATAGCCACAATTATCTATTATACTCGTCCGAACATCCTCGCCACATTTTGAAGGGCATACCATATTCTCAACTTTTACGGGTACGACGTTTATGCACTACCACGTCAGAATTTAAGAAAAACGCTATAATGTTATCGGCTCATTTTATACGCCGAGGTTATCCTAAACATTTAGTCACTACAGCCTTTGAACGTTGCCTTGCGCTTAGCCAAGAAGAACTACTTAATAGAGAATCTCTCAAACTCTCAAATTATAATTCGCCGAACTCAAACAGCGCTTCATCTAAAGATGAGAACTTAGAAAAGGTAGATACATTTTACTGTATTACTACTCATAATCCTTCTAATCCACCAATTAAAGAAACTATTGTTTCTAACTGGGATCTTTTACAAAAAACAAAAACAACCAGACACCTACAAGATGCTAAGTTAATTTTTGGACTACGCAGAAACAAAAATTTATCTGATCAGTTAGTCAGGGCGTCAACACGCACCGATAGCGCCTCTAAAACGCACAACTGTGACGTGAACCTGTGTAATCGTCCGTCCACGTGCCGCTACTGTCCCAGACTCAACCTCACAGGCACGGTAACAGGCCACGTCACTGACAAACAACATAAAACATTGGTCAACATTAATTGCCAAAGCAGTAATTTAATTTATTTAATTACATGCCGAAATTGTAAAATTCAATATGTAGGTCAGACTAAAAACCGACTAATCACACGCTTTCAGGGACATTTCACTGATATCAAAAATCATAATGACACAACGGTCTCAAGACATTTCAATAAGTGCCCACCCCAGAACCCAAATTTATTTGATGGTTTAGAAATAAGCGTTTTAAGCTTCATCAGATCAGCACCAGACTCCTCGAGGGCGCAGATTGAACGGGATGTGGAAGAACGAAGATGGATACATCGACTATTGTCGACGGTCCCGAAGGGGTTAAACCTTATGGATTGATATAATTTAATATGGCAGGTGGTTCCACAAACACGTTTTCAAAATAACCCAAATTCTGTGTGATATTGGACTTTTAATTACCTTCTATGACATGGATGCCAAGTGATTCATATGAAGCAATCCCCCACCAACAATTGAAAAGTGAAAATGATAAAGCATCATATTCGTATCAATCTCATTTGTATCAGTCTTACATAGGTTAACCCCAAAAATTTTCCCTTAATGGGTAAGGGAGGGGGAAACCACCTTATTGTCCCCCATCCTCCAACCAACACTAATTGGAAAAATCCTAATATTGTACACTATTCTTTTTCCCCTAGTTCAAGCAAATTCCTGAAAATTGCATTGAAAGACATGTATAACCCCACCATAGGAACACAATCAAATTTCAGAATATCATAAAAACTACCAACCCATGCAAGGTAGAGATTTCTTGTAGTGCACAAAGGGAATGTAGGCAATAATTAACATCCCGATGATGGCAAGTGCAAAAAGGTATTCCACCTGGGGGTCCTGGATCAGGGGGACAACCACCAGAAACACTGAGGTCACAATCGTTAGAACGGGTATTGCGATAGGCACCTGGAAGACAACAGTTATGCATATCAAATTGTCATAATGGTGACTAATCAGTCTTGCTGACCACATGGTTGGTAAAGGAATCAGTTATTTTACTTGTGAATTATTGCATAACACTGATTAGTACAACAAACTTGATTGGTGTGAAACTGAAGTTCAGACTATCCCAGTGCCCAATTTTCTCCTGCAAGCATTGTCTCTGGGTGGTCTGAGGGAGCACTGTATCAGGGAAACTATAGATTAGCTGACCAAGAAAGGAATGGAAGGATTAAAATGTGTTATGCCCTATAATAAAGCTGATTGCAATGTCATAGTATGTTTTTATGAATATCTAATCTATATCTGAGAATTTTGTAAACACATTCTCCTTGTGACATTTTGTCCTAGTACTAGTGGTATTTAAGGACTCATAGTCTTATAACCAGATCCCTTTGATTCTTTGTGGAATAAAGTCACATGAACAAAATTGGTCCTTTCTTAACCAGGAGACCTATAGAAACACAATAACACTTGGAAAAGAAAGGATGTCTATAGCAAAAAGCCATTGCATCTGAGGTTACTGGATCAGTGGGACAGCCTTCAGAAACAAGCAAGTTTTGAGTAAGTATGATCCTACATGATGGTTATGAATTCACATCACACCAAAGTATATTGACAAAAATAAACAAGAGGAAAAATTGAAATCTACTACATGATGGTTATGACCTCTATTATGAATTTTTATGGAAGGATTGTGAGTCAAGTGAAAGGGAGACTCCCAGGTGATGCTCTGCTCAGAACTGCCACCTAGGGGAGTACTGGTTTTACCATGCATGATCTGGGTATATCTATGTGTGTTGCATTCGAAATACTGCCTTTACCTTGAATGATGCGGGGACATCTATGTGTGTTGCATTGGGAATACTGGCTTTACCTTAACTGGCCTTGCCATGTCTCTGTATGTTGGTATGGAATGATACACGTCTGTACTCTCTCAAGTGGCATGTATGTTGATATGAGGAATACTGGTCTAACCTAGATATGTAGAATATTGGCCTAACATTTAGTGATGTAGGTAAGTCTCTGTGTGTTAATTGGAACGTTGAATACTAACTTTACCTTGATCAATATGGGTACATCTCTGCATGTTCAGGGGTGGATCCAGAGCCAATACTCTAGGAGGTGGGGGGGGGCAAACCCTGACCACCCTCATAAAAATGAAAAAAACCCACATATTTACACAGATCTTCCAATTTTAAGGTGCCAGGTGTCCCCTGGGTCTAGGGGGGGGAATTGCCCCATTTTCCCCATATTCTGTGTGTTGGTATAGAGAATACTAGCTTTACCTTGAATGATCTGGGTACATCTCTGTGTGTTCGCCGCATTATGATAACCCCAGCTGCCACCATACCATGTACGATCCATACTGTGAAGTTCAACACGTTGATTAAGCTGCCAATGTCCGAGGGAATGATCATTAGTATTCCCAACAGGCCCTGGAAATGTGGAAAAAATCATCTCAAAATACAACAAGTGATTTAACATAGCTCAACAACAAAGAATGATGATTTTAGTGAGAACAATCTTTTTATAAAACATGTCTCTGAGGCAACATTAGATATGTTTAAGTTCAATCCACTTGGTCTTTTACCCAGAATAAAGGATAATATCTGTATTATGTGTGACCTCTCTGCAACATTGTCAAACTACAGCCAACATTATGTAGGTGTTATAACGCTTTATACAGATGCAACAGTGGTGAATAGTAACTGCTAACTATCTATCGCTTTCCTGATGCCCGATGCATTACCACAGTAAAGATGCCAGATACATTTAAGCACCACCACCGTAACGATGCAAATATACGGAATTTGTAATCGAATATGAATTACAACTTTTAGTAACTTGACAAAAATTATCAGTATAATGGACTGTGTGTATGCTTTTCACAGGGTGGTCCCAAACGGGTCATATAAGTCTTTTTTGGCACTTAAACAGTAATTAGAGAGCCTAAACTATCTCTAATTTTGTCATTAATCAAAAGTAGAAGAATCTGTCACCACTACATGCAAACATAAAGAATACTGCCTGGTCCTTATATACAACGGCCACTGTTTAATTCATTTTGCTAATTAGAGCATTGTTTGCTTACTTGTTTCTGGTAAAATATTTTCATAAATATACTAAACAGTGGGAGTACATCAAGATTACACAGAAAAGGTGATACACTTTTCAAAGAATAACTTACTGCAGTGAGAGTTGAAACAAGTGGTGTAAAGTTGGTGACATGAATAAAACACAGACTTTGAGGCATGTGACCCTCCCGTGCACCTGCATACATGACTCTGAAAGGGAAAACAGATGTACAGAAAATAGACTTCAGGGCATCATCAATAAATAAAAGCAAGAGCAGATGTCCCTAAAAGGGTGGATCCAGAAATTTCCAAAAGGAGGGGGCACCTTATTGTAAACATTTTTGGAATTTTACATTTAAAAAAATGACAGTTGGGAAATTCACTTTTTGACAGGCTATAACAAAAAACCCGTGTTTTTTTTATGACTTTTAACTACTATTAAATGTTGAGGCAAAACAAATATACCTAATTCCGCCAAACATGTCTGCGTGCATGCTTCCAAAAGCAGACACGCCAACAAAAACCGGGAACATCCAGCTTAGAAACGGCATCAGTTTTTCTCCCCAGGTCTGAGCAAGGGAAAGGAAAACAAAGAAAAATTGATGATTTTTTTCATTAATTTCATTAATGAAATATTCTATATTTTCTGGTTTTTAGATGTATTACATGAACATAAATACAATTGGTAATTTTGGAATTGTGGGAAAACACTGGCTTTAGTACATCTTTATCTAACTACCTTTAGGAAATCATAAAGCTTCCAAAACCTAGAGAAGAAAGCCCCATACCCACTGATTTTGGCTGATTCAGCATGGGTGCATATATCTGATACATTACCAGTGGTGGATCCAGGAGAGGGGGGTAAAAGGGGAAATTGCCCCCCCCCCCCCCTAGACCTGGAAGACAACATTTTGGCATCTTAAAATTGAAAGATCTGTGTAAATCTGGTGTTTTTATTTTACATTTTTTATAAGGGGGGATCAGGGTTTGCCCCCCCCCCACCCCAGACCAGGCTCTGGATCTGCCCCTGATCACCCTCAACCTTAAAGCATTTGTCGTTTTCAGATTCAAATTTTTCAGTTCTTCAAAAAGTTTGTACTTACCACAGCGATGGCAGGGGATAGTAAAACCTCCTCCACAGTGAGAACAGACAAGTAGGAGATATTAGCAAGTACATACAAGGCTGTCACTAACGGCATACCAATTATGATGGCACGTGGAATGTTTCTGGAAGCAAAAAGGTCAAACATCCATATCATATACTAGTAAAAACAAGTGTAGCCACTTAGTCTGAGTCCAAATGAAGTTGATCCAGCCATTTATTAATCAAATAAAGAACAAATATTTTAGGTGCGAGGTCTCGCGCAACATGGCTGTAAGGCTACTCGACCACAAATGACCTGGCAAAGGTTGATTTTCCATCAATATTTGGTTATTGTGTACCATGTGACCAGTTCGAATTCAGTGTACAGTATCTAAGGTATTGCTATTCTGATTGGCTGTGAGGTTTGCCTGACAACCATGATTCACTGACAGTTGGCCTACTCTCACTTCTGCAAGAGTTAATTTAAAAACATTATTTTTTGTCATTTGATACAGTATAATATTTGCAGTTTCGAAAACAGATTCTCAACAGGTGTATTGTAGGCCTAAAGTTTTGTGTATTTACAATTTCTGTGCATCATGTTTTCTGGCTGGTGGGTCAGAGTGGTGTGTTCTGTTGTCTACAGGTGGCAGCACTGAGTGTGTCTGTACTAGTTCGGTTTTTAGTTGGTACATTTACCAGATCATTGTTTGGTTGGTGTGGTGTGAATGCCTTTGTGTTACAATTTGGTTGTTAAAGACTTTTTTCTCAAGTTCATTTGTGTGCATTGCATGCATTGATTGTTTAGCGAGTTTAAGGAAATGATGCATTGCATGCAATGCACACAATTTAATTTGAGAAAAAATCTTTAACAATCAAAGAAAAAATTGTTTGTTACACCCCAGCTAGGTGAACATACCTGTTGCTGCCTTGAGCAAGAATGTGTTGCCATTTAACTTAGGTCAAAGTAAGTAACAATGCAAGAAATTTTGTATGGGTTTTCTATCGATGTTTGCACTGCTAGATACAAACATGTATGCTGGAATCTGAACCACAAACTGCATAACTGGTGTGTGGGGAGCCTTATATAACATGTGTATCTCTTATTTTGGAGGCTCATTGCTTAAACTGCAATGAAGATACAGAAGAATTTTGGAAAATAGTGGTGCATAAACTGCTTTTGCTCTCAAAATCAAACAATATATAGATGAAAAACTAATTTTGACATATATAAAACCGTGATATGCCTAATCTTCATTATGGAGATATCATTAATTTTCAAGGAACTCAAACCTCACTTGACAAATTGCAAAGGCTTCAGAATGAGGCCTTATGATTTGCTTAAAGGGAGCCAAAAGCAATGTTGTATCAAAATATGACAAATTTTGCAACCTCAAAATATAATAACAATGAAAATACATTCTAAGAGTCTATTTCAGCCCTCGTTGCAATATAAATCATAATAACTAACTACAACTTAACTCAAATTCCATAGTACTCATGTCATTTATGCCTGAAGACAGCAACGTTTGTAAACAAACTTATTTTGGTGGGCTACCAAAATTGACCAGGGACAGGTTTTAAGGTGTTTCAATATAGTTAAAGTCTGTATTTACAATCTATACTTTACCACAGGCCTAGGTTATGGCCATAGAGTATACTTCAATAGTTAACAGAATTTGCAAGATTTTTACCCTACATTGCTCCTGGCTTCCTTTAAAACAGGAAACATCACCAGAATTCAGGTATTCCTAATGTAAAAACTCATAGAAACTGTAATTTAAAAATTACTGCAAGAGAATACTGATCCCATCTGATTTAATAAATTCGATCATAATTTGGCACAATAAGGTTTACATGATAAAACATTAAGTCATAAGATATTTTTATTTAGCATGAATTATCAAATTTATTAAGAATATACTATTGGCTTGTTTCAGATACTACTTTATGTTGTTCACTTAAGAGTGAAATTTTTACTTACTTGATAGGGTTGTATACCTCTTGTGTGGCAGAATACAAAATAGTCCTGGTCAAAGAAAAATATCTCATCTAAACTAACGTGAATTATTCATCCTTGTAATGAATATTTTACAGAAGAGTGATTTTAAGAAGTTTTCCTTATAATGATTGTAGTAATCATATTTTGTGACAAATGTTATTATGTGATTATCATGATAATAATATTGGGACCTTATTCAATTCTGAAAATTCATAGAATTTATTAAGTATAATGAAAAGTAAAGTCTTAAAACAAATATAGTAAAATGTAACATCACCTACCAGCCATCATATGCCCACATACAGTTATATACAGCTGTAGCGATACCCGACAGTCGGAAAGAGGATCCTGTAAAACCCTGGCTGAGGTTCTGAATGCGGCCTACAGAGAAAAGAATGAGTCAACTCACAGAAAGTAGTCCCCTTTTGTCAGCATTCCCACAACATTGACTAGGTTGCTGATGCTGAATTGTTTGCTGGTTGGTTTTTGTTTGGGTAGTTTAACATCCAGTCAACCCTTTATGGTTCCTGCCAGACTGCCCAAGGAAATGCTTTCCAGCTAGTTTAACAACGCATTGCTGATGACCAAGTCTATGAGATGAAATGCCTATTTGTAGCAGTGGGACTCAATGCCCTCTTTAAAGTGCTGCCTCACTGAGATATCATGCCATAGGCCAATGTGATATCCCACCAAGTCAAACTATACTGACACCAGGCCAACCAGTCATGTTGTGTGTAGTTCTAACTTAATACTGGGTGACAGGCAAGCAATAACTACTGCCATTGTTATAGCCCTTGGTGTGACACAGCCAGGGTTAGACCCCATTACCTCTAGGACTTGAGGTGGGCACTCTGAGCTAGTGAGCTACTGAGTCTGGTTTCACCATTTGACCCTTTAGAACAGCAATGGACTGCAACGGGCTGCACATTCTTTGCACATTCTTTGCTGGAGGCTCCTGAAGAAATCCCCACCCAGGAACCTAGGGGTTGTGTCCTGGAAACACTGATTCTGACATAAAAGTTTGTTTGGCTTCATGCGGGTATGGAGGTCGAATATGAAGTGAGGATTGGTAGTTGGAAGCCAGACATGAACATACAAGGTTATGTAGTGCATCAATCAGATACTAATTATGAGAGTGTCATGATTTTGGTGGTTAGAAGCCCTGTTTTCCATGGTTAAGTTGGCAGCATGAGAAAAATATTAAATCTGATCAATATTTTACCGGAAAAATCAGCGACTATGTTTGTCGTCAGACATCAGGGTACATTCGTAGTTAATCTCCCTGGAAGGCACAATGAATCTAATTAATGGCATTAGTCGCCCAAGTGGGGACATGACTCAAGGGCCAGTTGACGTTCTAAGAGTCAGCCCACTCTCAATCAACGAGGGATACCTACACACATTTGGCCACTACAGTCTCGAATGGACCAAAACCCAGTTGGCTGACTGGATTCACAATCATCATAGTGAGGATGAGGTTTAGGACTTAACCAGAGTATATTGGTTGACCAATAACTACTCAAGCTTCATTTCTGTGACATCTAACACTTACCTGTTCCTAGGTAGAAGAGTCCACCACCAATGATGACCAGTAAAGCCACTACCTTGACCACCATGGCCACCACACTCAACTTGTTGGCCAGTTTAACACTGACCAGGTTGATTCCACACACTATCACTGAAAGAAGATTCACAAACATGAATTGTCTAATAAACAACAGTAAAGAAAACATTTAGTCCAATGGTTTACCAAAGAGACAATTAAGGTTTCTAAAATAAAGGAGATTTCAAACTTTCATTTTTTTTCAACCGATAATGAGGTCATTATTGATCAAATCCTTAACCTTATTTTCCAAATAATTGAATCAGCTTTACAGATTTCCAATAGAGATTGGCCAAGCCTTCTTAAAATATTGGACAACTTTATTTTACCTTACTTATTACAGCTATACAAAGTACATATATAGATCTTTTGTAAACTATTAAGCACCATCTACAGAGAAATTAAGATCAATACTAGAATGATACTGATTTTTAATAAACAAAATAATTTGGAAGGATATACATGTATACACACTTTTTAAGAGAGTAACATACAAAAATTAAGTTATTGGTTCTCAAATATGCAACAACCACCAGCAAAAGTCCCTGGTGTGTACATCAATAACTAAATGTTGGTATCTGTCTGTCTACCAAAGATTTAGATAAATAACTGAACACTTACTTATACCACAAGCGGCCACCATCTTCTTGGCATATTCAATGTTGACATCACACCTGTCACTCAGAAAAGGTGCCAGGCTGTATTCAGAGAAGGTGTAGGCTAAAACTGCTGCACTGGCAGGTTTGAATACTAACACAATGAGCCAGACATACACGAAGGCTGGTAAGCTACCATAAGCCGCATGGAGGTATGCGTAGTTACCTCCAGGCTTATCAATGAATGAGCTAAGCTCTACAAGGCTGAGGGAACCTACAAGGAACCATGAAATAGCTTACATTAACAGGCAGTGACAAGCATGCATGGGCACCTGATACAAAATCAATCACAGAGTTCCCAAAATCAGAGGAAGGTGAGAGTGTTGCATTTGACTTTCATGGCATCACTGACCCATGATGGTAAGGGGGGTCAGAGAACTTTTCAACTATGCATTGGCTGTTTCAAATTAGGTAAAGTATCATCAACATGTTTCATTCGGTAGCTTGCTTTTGGATTCTAAGGTAGGAAAAAATCATTTGCATTTTGATTCATATTTGGTTGTGTTGCACACAGTGTTTTAGTAAGATTGACACAGATGTGTGTAAAATAACTTGAATCAGTTTTTTGGGCCTTATATCAAGTGTAATACTGATAAGCCCTTAAGCCCCGTACCCACTAGGACACTTTTACACAATCGGCCGACTGATCGGCGCTAAAATCGGCTGGTTTTAAGTCAAGAGTCAGCTGATTTAAACACCGATTCAGATCAAATATGCACTTTTCATTACGGTATACCTACAGGTATTGGAGTTGCCCGGCAACTTTACCGGCGACTTTCCAGGTCGGCGGTCGGCAGTCGGCGGTAAAATCACCTAGTGGGTATGGGGCTTTAGGTTAAATTCACCTCAGGTAAGCGTGTCTCCTGATTGCTTATAATGAAATCAGATAATAGATAATATATTATGTTATTGAAGTTGCTTGCACAGGCACAATTGAGCAAGCATATATTTCAGGAAAGAGACTCTACAATTGATTTATACAAAAAGTATTTTACAACTTTTACTTTACTCATGTGACATACTTACTGCACAATGTGATGAGACCGCACACTGTCCACAACACAAGGCTCAATCCAACTGAACCAACACCCTCCACTACACCACGTGTAGATATGAAGATACCAGAACCTGAAATCAAAACATCTGATATGAAGAGTCCTGTATTTTGCTGCAGTTGCATGTTTTAGACACACAATACAGTTTTCTTGGAGAATCCAGTTTTCTTGGAGAATGATTTGATAAAACACAAATAAACAGACTTACCAACGATGCTGGAGATGACAAGTCCCACTGCCCCTGCCAAGCCAATCTCTTTCTTCAACTCAAATTGGTCACCACCTGACACCTGCATTTTGTTCCCATCTTTCTGAACAAAATTGTCTGTAACAAAGTTTATGTACAGGCCTATAATTGGGGATAAAGATCCGTAACAAATGTCATGTTTAGAGGATAAAGATATTACATTTACTATCAAATATTTGTAATGTAAGATGAATAGTGTTTTTTGATAACTTTTAAAAGCTTTAAATGCTAAATGTAAAGATTTTGATAGTCTCATAATTGTAGGCCCGTGCTCTCTTTAGGGCCATTCCCACTAAGCGACTTTAGTGGCAATGGGTGACTGCAATAACTTCAAATCTCTAGGCGTTTGTGATCGCCCAGCAATTGTGCCAGGTAATTTCCCAATGGGTGTGGTGCGTATTTCGAGCTATGGGCAAAGGGCGACAGAATCACTCGGAAAATTGCTTGAAAAATTGCTGGGAAAATTGCTGGAAAAATCACTGGGAGTTGCCCATCAACATTACCAGCAATGTGCCCAGTCACCCATTGGTCAGATCGCTTAGTGGGTTTGTGGCTTGTATAACTTATTTCGCAGTAAGTATAAATCCTCATGACAATCCTACAAGTTACAAGTGTTTGTGCTACCCATGCCACTTATTCTTTTTAATAGCTTATTCCGTACCTTCTCCTCTAGTGCAGGGGCAATGTTTAGGCCGATACCTTGGCATTTTGGTAGGATACGACTATCTGCATGTAGACTGTGAAAAAAGGAATAATTATGGTCCAATGTTACTGCACGCTTATGGTAAAAGATTGTTGCTTTTTCCCCCTAGAATTGTGGTACCTTTCAGTTGGACTAGTTTCACCCCTAAGCTTGAATTGATCATGGTGGGTTAATGTGCATTAACAATGATCCACGCAATTGCTGATACACACTTAGTCTAATCGTTTAATAACGCATTGATTATTGGTAAAGATATATGGGAATACATCTACCATGTAAATTTGCTAATATAAAAGCAGTGTAAATATTGAAACAGAAACAGATCGGGCCCAGCATAAACCAACATTGAGTAAGATGGCAGCTGAGGCAAGCCCAGCGCTACTTGACTTGCTGAATGAAATATGTACGGGGGCCTAGAAACCAAGAAGGAACTAGTTGAAATATGGGACAAGATGAAGGTAAACCATGATCAATTTTTGGGGTATTCCAAAAGAAATAAAGAAGAAACCATTTAACCAATGAAAATCTGTAGATGTCAGGCAAAGTATCGACACTTGAGAATGCTGTCAAAGAGCTGCAGGAGACTGTGACAATACTCACAAACTGACTAGAAACCTCTGGAAATTTTTCAGATCGACTACAGAAGATAGAAGAGCGTAGTAAACAGCATGATGAAGAACGGAAAAAGCTAAATCTCATCTTTGATGGGGTAAAGGAGGACCCCAACAAACATCTGAAACAAATTCTGAAAGAATTTTTCGAAGACATTGGAGTCAACTTACTGGAAGGAGGGGTCCTGACAGTCTCAATTAAGGCTGGGGCCAATTCTCCCTACCACGGATAGACGATTTCTAGTATTTAAAGGACCTGCAGGCTAATTTGAATTGATTTTGTCGACAAATCCCCTTGAAAACCTATAGAAAATTAGCAAACAATTGTTATAAATCCGCCTACAATGAATGCATCTTCATTTGATTCAGGAAATATTAATGGATATGGATACTCATTTAAAAAATACTGATGGTTTGTTTTTAACAATGATAATCTACAAATAATGATAATATTTGTGAAAATTCCTATACTAAAGCATTGGGTTTTGTCGACATATTACCCAGCATTCACTCTGTTTTAGGTTAACCTGCAGGTAAAACTCATTTAAATGGCTATCCGTGGTTGGGAGAATTGGTGACAGTAGCAGACGACGTGCTCAGCCTATCTTGGTGAAGTTAAGCTCCATTAACTACAAGAAAGACATTTACAGAAACTTTAAGAAGTTGGAAGGCAACGAAAAATGGGAAGGAGTGCATATTACTGACGATTTGCCACAAGAAGTTCTACAACAGCGAAGAGACATGCGTAGCCTTGCAGCACTGGCTAGGGACAAGGGTTATGAGGCAGCGGTCAAGGGAAATGTGATAATAGTGGATAACAAGAAATATGTATACAAAGAACTCGACGACCTACCTGAAGACTTGGATATGGAACACGCCAAAGTAATATCGAAGTTAACGAGGGAATAGCTTTCCAGGTCCACCATGCATATCTTTCACACATGTTCCCAAAAGAGATCGAGCATGAAGGTAAACAATTCCACTGTGTTGAGCAGGCTTACATATATGAGTACAGCCAAACTGCCAGGGACGAGCGATCAATGGAGAAAGTGTGCGCCTGCAAAACAGGCTACAAAGCGCAACAAATTGGCAAACAAGTCACAATCTCCCACGAAAAAAAAAAGAAAAATGGAATGACAACAACAAATACCAGGTGGTCAAGAAAGTCGATGACAAATAATTTCGGCAAAACAAACATCTAAAAAATAAATTGATGAGTACCAAAAGCAGAATCTACGAAGCAACCGAATACTTCGGCGCTAAACTAACACTCGTGCAGAAGGATAAGTTCAGAACACCTGACATGAAGGGCAGAAACAAACTCTACGAACTACTTGAATCCCTACGTGAAACATATCAGAAGGAATCAGTCTAAATGCAATTATGGCACAAGCTTAAGGTTTGTCTACTACCAAAGCCTAAAATTTATCAAATGTGCAGTTGTGATATGTTCTTTACTGCGGCAAGAACAACAGAGAGTGTGGACAGTGGGTGAGCAATATTATATGACATAAAGATCAAGTAAACAAAGACACGGCCCCTAATCACTGTTGATAGGAATTGACTATTTATACCAACTAAGGCTAAATATTTTTTATTTATATTAGCACTGTATTTTCCATTACTGTTATAGACTCTCCAGCTGGTGATCAGAGACAGGCTACTATTCTCCTATTTACTGACTCGAGGGGCAGCAACAAGCAAAGGATTCTTACAGAAGTGAACAATTCATCTGCACAGAAACATTGTGTATATATTGACGTGATCTGCTCCCAAGGAGCAACCCTGGATAATATCAAAACCAGACTGGAACAACAAGTTGAATCTTCTCAACGATGGGATATGATTTACATTTTTGCCGGTGTAAACAACTTGACCTACAAACTGTATGATTGTATATATCTGCCGATCTTTGACTGTGTTCCCAATTTAATCGAGTCAATATATGAAAAAAATGGTTAAACTCAAATCAGATCTCAGTCCAAAGAGCAAGCACATAGTGTTTTTTCAACCAGTAGACCTAGATATATCAACCTACTGTAATGTTATATTGAACGATGAACTGTCAGCAAAACAACAAGTTATTAATGATGCCATGCCGATATTGGCACACATAGTCACCTTTTTGAACAAGGACGATAACCTTGTAGATCCCTGGTTGACTTCAACTGTTCACAATCGAGTAAACCATAAGTTGTACAATCATTATGGTAAACTAGCAGATGGTTTACATCCCACCCCCTCTCTCTTTGAAAAATGGGGAAGTGTTATCTATGCTGCTATAACAAAAAATCTGGCTAAAATTTAAGGTATCTCACTACGTTTTCCCTTTGCGGAAGGAGTGTTGTCTCTTATTACTGATAGGAGCGGTTTGAGCCTCAATTTTTCTATTTGTATAAGCTGTGTATTTTCTTGTATATATTTACTGTAAAAATATATATACTATTTAGAAAAAACAAACAAAACAACCCTGTATACTTAGACTAGTGATACATAAACATGAACAATGCGAAAACTAAATGTATATATAGCGCGGTACACTGTATGCACGAGCCTACCTTGTTTGATTAACTGTCTGGAAGTTATCTAGAAGCTATAAATGCTGTATCTGGATATTTTTTTCCAGATGGTCAAATGGATTATGATTATAGGTACCAAAAGAATATTTGGACAAATAATATTACCAAAAAAAATGACTTTTGAACATTGAATTTGACAGATGTACGTGCCCACAAAGGTTTTAAGATGGGACATCTTAATATTAGAAGTCTTTGGCCAAAAATTGATAGCTTTTGAATACTTTTGAAAACACAGATCTGGATATTATAAGAATATCAGAAACATGGCTCACTAACTCAATAACAAACGATGTTATAAATGTTGAAGGCCATTCTAGCTGTTTACCGAAATGATCGGTATTGGCATGAACATAATAATGTAATCCCAAAAAAAGGTGGAGGACTATGTGACAGTGTATGGGATTTCCAGCCTTATGGAGATACATATTTCTGGCTCTAGAGCCCTTTTTTAGCTTAGGAATCAGGAAAATAAGAAAAATAATTTACTATCTGATATTAATAATTTCGAAAATTGGTGAGACAAAAACAAACTGTCGATTAACACTAACAAAACAAAATCATTAAATTTTGGTAAAACTTCAACCATTAAAAAATTGAATCTTACTCAAATCACTATTGACGGTGTCTTACTGGATATTGTAAGTTATTACAAATATCTGTTCGGGGAAAAGGGCTAGAAGTACCAGGGGATACTTTAACTTTATAGGCTATGTTGGAAAGGCTCTTTTTGGTGTTGCAACTAAAAGTGATGTAGGAGAGTTTGCTAATAAAATTTCAAAACTTCATTCCAAAATTGATGAGTCAAGGGAATATTATGTAGAAATTTCAGAAGATGTTGCTAAATTAGCTAATTCTTCAGCAGGAGCATTTTTAGAACTTTCTGGCAGGATGCAGACACAAATGGATCATGTAAGGCAGGCCACTTATATAAATGGTGCAAATGAACGGCATTTGGAGAATATCACCTCCACCTTGAGACACTGCATTATATTTTTATACAATTTGGAAGTTCTGACAACCACATGTACCCTCCAATTCCATGCAATAGACCTATTCATTGCTAAAATAAAGTATAATGGGGGCAATAGAAAAATTGAAGATGGGATTCTTATTATCCATGTCAGTATCTCCAGGGGAATTACAGCATATGCTAAAGAGAGTTCATTCTAAAGCCTTAAAATCCCACATGAACTTGGTGCATAAAGATTTGGATTTTTATTATTTACATTGAGTAGCTGGATTAAATACACAGAGAGATATTTTTACATTCACATTAGGATTTCTGTATCCAGGGAAGTAGGGTGGTATAATTCATACCATATTCATGCATTTGGCCTACCTTCTCAATCACCTGCATTCTCAGCATATAAACAAAACTAACGTCTGATTTTAGTATGTTGACCATTTCATTGGAGAATAACTACTTTCTGGATATTTCAAAACCAGCTAACAATTTCACATGGAGACAACGTTGCTACAAAGTTGCACTTAGGTTGTAACAATGTTGCAAATTTACATTGTCACAACATAAAAATGTGGACTCCCAGAAATGTTGCAGCAATGTTGTACACAAAGTTGTATTGCTACCAATTTACAATGTTTTCACAACCTTAATATATTGTTGGGTACTTTTCATAGAAAATATAATGTTTGACATTCAGGAATTTTATTATGTTTATTCAACCCCATCCTTGACCCATTGGAAATGGCTTTTTTCAAATCACATCATTTGTGTTCATACAGGAATTAAAAACAAGCTTTATTCATGATCACATAATCTTCTTTCCAGAGTGTATTTACACTCCCAAACAAACCTTAATTTATATTAAGGTTAGGTCATGTCAGTATTGACCTGTTGTATTCACAATCAGTCCCTCAATGCTACAAAGGGTCTATCATGTTAAGAATATATGAAAAAGGTGTGTAACCTTAATGATTGTTGGAATTCCACTTATAGAAATAGGGTTTTATAATATCTTTAACCAGAGAAATCTAATGACCTTATTCAGAACAATTTACTAATTTACTTTAATTGAATAATAATATTTAAGATATATCACTTGTTTTAAAAAATGTTGCTTAAAAATGAAATATTTCAAACAGTGGTGCCACCTATATGTTGTTTTTAGGTTATTTTACAACTTTGCTGCAACATTGTGAAAGAGATGTTGTATTCTATTCTATTCTTATGAAATACATGTCAACTTTGCATCAGG
Source organism: Lepidonotus clava (assembly GCA_936440205.1). Classification (NCBI taxonomy): domain Eukaryota; kingdom Metazoa; phylum Annelida; class Polychaeta; order Phyllodocida; family Polynoidae; genus Lepidonotus; species Lepidonotus clava. The sequence goes on along the minus strand of OW387140.1, from coordinate 47,002,763 downwards.
CTACTTCATATTGGAAATGCTAACAGTACTTAGGAAGGGTGATTCCCAGGTCAAGCAACTTTGACCTTGAAAAGTCAAGGTCATTAAGATTGACACTGAAATCTTGAAAATATGGAAAATGAGGTATTTACTTTAAAATAAAAAACATACCTAAATATTACTCTTCAATACTCAGAGAAGCAGAAAACCAGCAGTCACAAGTAGGAGTAGCTATAACTATGCAAGAACAATAGGAAGATTTACAGCCAAAGTTTTGCAAACAGTTAATTCAGATGATAAGATTTTAAGTGAATTAGGTAGCCTTGACGCAGTAGGCTATTTTAAACAGTAGGCCTGTTAAAGGAAGGCACACCAGACTTTTCTATGACTGTCTGCCTTCATGAATTTTTAACAAAGATGGACGACCAAACCTTTTTTGAGTTGCCCCGCTTATTAAATTTACATGTCTTGTATAAAGTATACCTTAAAGAAGACATGGTCTAGCCCTCTTACGCATAAAGATGTAACTACCACCTACCTTACACTTACAGATGTGTACCACCACCTACCTCCCCTTGGATATTACTCTGCCCTATTGCAGCGGCAGGAGAATGCCTGGTATTCAGGGTAGCCGGGATAAGTATCATCCATGGCCATACTACTTGTGCAGTGAGGCACGGCTGAAAAGTCAACCCTCTACTTACACCCTATTCTGATGATGAATATTCATCAGATTACTGAGAAGGTAGGTCCCTAAGTTTGCATGACTGCCGAAGAGGATCCAGGAGGCGACAACAATAAAATACATGCTTGGAAAGGAATAACTAGGTAGAATATATACACAGAACTAACCGAGGGGGCACGAAGCAATAATTATTTCCCCGAGTCGAAGAGCATTTGATGCGTCGAGGGCTCTGCCCGAGATGCATCAAATGCTCAGAGACGAGGGGAAATAATTATTGCTTCGTGCCCCCTCAGTTAGTTCTTGTTTTATTATATATCAAATACCTGCCTATGTTGAAGAAACAAGACGAATTCTCTTTATTTAACCTCCGATCGTGGGCCGCGCCATTGCAGGATGCGTTGAATGCACCTCCTCGGCAGAGAGTTCTAGCCTAAAACCACTGCCACGCCGTCTGGCGTTTCATGTGAAAACTAGATCGGGGGAGACCAAAGATGGCGGACAGGCAACGCTTTTGCCGAATTTGACGGTAAAATAAATCGATTTTACGTTGTTTTTTCATCAAATGAGACAAATTTGGCGTGGTTTGAGGCTTGTTTACGTAGTTTCCACGCCGAACATCGAACTGTTATTTCCCTGCGGGGAAATAATTCAGATTACTTCCTTGCGGGGAAATAACGCTGTTGATTACCCCACCTTTCCTCGCGGGGAAGTACAATGCTGAAGGAATAGGCGCTCCGAACTTGGTATATAATAATAGTAATTCTAGCAATGATGAGGGGAATGGATTATCAACATCTGAGGAGAAATTTATGATTTAAAAAATGAAAATAAATAATAATACAAAAGAAAGGATCAATTATAATGAAAGGAGGGAAAGCAACAAGGGAATCTAATACAAAAGACGGTAAGGAAGTAAAGTAACATCCAAAGTTAAGAATTTTAATTAAGGCAAGAAGTTTGCAAAACACAGGAAAGTAGCCTGGACAGATTTTCTTTTAGTATTATCTTATCCTCTTCCCCTCTTCCCTAACATATATGTAAAAAGAGAATTTGAATGACTAAATCTAGGATGTGACGCTGATGACAATTTATTGTGTGTTTGACAGGCAACTCATTGGGCCCATCGGCGGCAGATGCCACGAAGTGGACATCAAGGATGACCTACTGGGGCGACAACCCGACCTCATCGACCACCTGGAGGACAACGTACATCCTGCAGCAGCAAACAAGGGTGTGGCCCGGGGACAATCAGTGTGGCGTACAGCCCAGACGAGCGTTGGTACCTACAGCCAGCCGAAGACAGCCTGCGGGCCATGGTCTCCTCCGCCCACCACTGCCCCAGTAATGGCAGACCCCAACCACCACCAGCACAGGCGATGGACTGTGGCTAACACAGAGGGCTGCAGGCTTTTCTAAATCAGTGGCCTGGCAGGGAGGTGTTCCAACCCAGACCAATCCCCCACCACCAGCAAAGGTGACGGGCCCTGGCCCACTACAAGGCCTCTTACACCAACATGGAGGGCAGACTATACAGACACTCGCTAGGGGCATGGAGGGGCTGGTGTTGTCCAGAGATCCTTCCCCCCAGGACTACACAGACTAACTGGATTTATTTTTTGAAAAAGGAGAAACAATTGCAATGTACAATTTTGTATTCACTACATCAACTTGTTTCTTGAATTGATTTAATCTTCGTATTGAGATTCTGTTATTTGAGTAACATTTCCATGGTCTCTCGCAATTAAACATAGCGGAGAGTGCTGTCAGTACCTCAGGTTGGAATGAGTAGGTTTTTGGTTTCTGATGGCCTGATCCATCTTTGCTTATCTGTTTAATGTATTGTGCTGTTATTTGATGTATTATGGCACATAAAATCCATATTAATTTTGATTTACTTCTGAGCATTTTGAAAAACAAGAAAGAAGATAATTCACATAGTTATGACCACCATATATACGATAACATTTGAAGTGAAAAGCAAATGGCTTAAGCGGGGGAGGTATGTTAGGTTAATAGTAACATTTTTATTTAAGGGATTTACATGAGGAACCTTTTATGGAAAATCTTAACTCTTTGCAATCGCCTATTTACCTATTGGATGGTACCACTGGACGAGTGTTAAACTAAACTAATATCTGTAAGAATCTTGCCTGTCGTATACAGAAACTCATCAAGATGAAGAGGTATTTGACTGCGGTATTGAAAGTAAAAGGTGTTACCCTTACTAGGATATGCTCCCATAATACATTTTCTATACAGAAGTTGAGATTTGGTAAAATAACAATGAATGCAAATCAGGGCAACACATTTATGTTTGAATATCTATAATCACAAATTACAACTAAAAGGCTCCATAGATAAACACATTTATATCAATTATCATGAGGAGGAAGTCACAGGTTTTGAATATGATGAATATGTTGCAAAATATGCATGAAAAGAACCCTTAGTGCTGCGTTGCATAACGGGTCTCGCTGTTGCGAAGGTTGGCACACACAGCGAGACCCATCCCTGTTCAACAGCAAGTGCCGCGTCGCATAACTGCTTCCACTGTTGCGAACATTGGCACATTTCAAAAGACCTCTCCCTGTTTAAAATAGAGTGATTTTGATGAACCAAGGGAACATTTTGGGGTGTGAATTTAATATTCTGTTTTCACTAAATGATAGCAGGGCCCTCATCTTATAAGATGTATAGGAGGTAAGTGGCGGATATTTGGTTATATGTCAATTAAATGTGGTCAAAATGTGTCCACAACAGCAAGAGGAAAATAAACCATCCTTAATCGCTCGCTGTTGCGAGCATTTGGTTATGCGACGCAGCAAAGGTAATCCAACTGTGGCAATAACAGCGAGGGTTGGCACACCCTTTTTTAAATGTGTGAGGGAGGCAAAGTAGTTAAAGAAAGCATGAACTCATAAACTCATAGGGTGAGCTTGAGGTGTTTGCATTATCATAAGGTAACCTGACTGATAACTGTGTGATACTATGCATCTTTCTGAATAAAGTGATGAATTAAATATGAAACCATTGTTGAGGGTTTTCAATAGTTTGTCTATATGAAGTAAGGTGACCAAGCTACTAAAAGCCTCAAAAGGTAGGCAAGGTGAGGGACTGTGCAGGTTCGTGGGAAATGTGTATAAGAGATGGTTTAGACCATTGTCTTATAAACTCATGTCACTCTATATGGTGTATGATTATATAACATCAAGATTACCACTAAGGGGAGACGTCAAAATTCACCAGAGCCAACCGAAGCCAGTAGTCAGTGAAACAGCAGCATGTAGCCACCACTCATGGGTACTGATGGTCGCGACCTGCTGCAACTGGGCTGCAGCCTGATAGGAAGGTGGCTCAGACACTGTTTTAATGACCCTAAATGACCACATTAACCCATTAATTAATTAACTAATTAGCCCTAATGAAGTGATTAAGATATGTAATGTATACAAACTTAAAAGGGAAGTTCCATGTTATCTTACTCCCCAATCATTATAGTGAAAACAAGCCCTTTCTGTCACTATTAATGTGATGGCAATGGGGTATTAAAGTGCTGCAGCCACTCACAGGGCCATAGGGCATCTAACCAACATCTTGCTGCAGCCTGTCACAGCATCTCAGGGTCGCAGCCTTTGAATTTTGACGTCACCCCTAATCCTTTGTTGAATGATGATTGTGATATATCCTTTATAACTTGTACCTACATGGAAAAACACTTTGTGATATAATGAAAGTAGAGAATTTGAGCCTCTTTAAGAGAAAGGACTTCTCATTCTCTAAAACTACCAGCGAACTGAAGAATTCTGTTACATTGCTCTTCAAGAAGAAAACACTGTGCGGTTTCTTCTAGGAGAAGAAGAGAACGTGTGGATAAGGTAGTTGAATGAATAAGATAAAAGTAAAGTTCTATACCTACTTTGCCAATTTTGCTACTCCCGAGTTCTGAAGTTTTGATCTGATCCTGGAATTTACATCTGAGCTTTGGATACCACTTGATATCACTCCATCCTATTGTATTTAAATATTCACACAGCTGCATTGTAAATCCCCTAAAACACAATGGTGTCATGTACAATGATGTTTGTTTTGGTCCAATGTTCATAGTCTTTTACATATTCCCTGTTTAATTTTACATACATTGTAGGCTTGTCTGTATTATGCCACCAAGTGGAATAATTGTTTACCAAAACACAGACCAATATAGTTGTGGAGATTTTGAATTTGTTTGACTTTCTCTGAGAATAAGCTATGAAACCTAAATCATTTCTCATTTAAAGTCTTTCTAATTATAGGTACCACTATATATATATATATATATATATATATATATATATATATATATATATAACCACTATTTTCCTTGCCAATTCTAAATTAAAGTAGCAAAAACAACATGGAATATAGGATTGTTATCACTCGCATTGCCGACGCACAGTGCATACTGAGGCCAGTGTGTATTTAGGGTCTGTATGTACTCCTCCTTGTTTTCAGTGTTTTCATTAACCTTTGAGTCTTGTTTGGGTGATAGAATATAGAAATCACTTTGGGGTGGCCCTCAGGTGTCTGCATGACCCATGAGGATCATATGTACCAATGGCTTCACCCTCAGTAAGTGGCATCCCCATCTTGGTCATACTTTGGTCGTATAGACCACCTCGGATGACCCTCACAGGTCTTCTTATAATAATACATCACTTCACACTCTCAAATGATAACGAATATCAGGAAAATTACACAATACGATTTACACCATAGGGGGCTGGGGAGGACATCACCAAAGTATATTATGATTTGTTCAACAAATAACACATTTTATTTCCATATCAATTTCTTGATTATTCCTGGTTGTCTCAAAAATTCTCCCCAACACAGATGATATATTTCTTCATATCACCTGAAGACTAATCTAGATCAAATGCATGCATCAAGATATATGTTTACAAGTTACAATGTTTAAGTATAAATCTCTAATAATCTTGACAATATTTGTTAAATATGGTTAAAAGGCTTGACTATTATATATCATATTTTTCAAGTTTGTTTGAAAATTCACTGAAGACAGATAGCTAAATTGCAAGTATTTGTGTATTTTCTATATTTTTCATCATAGTTTTGTTCATAAACCTAGTCCAAATTAACCTGTAGCTGCCATAACTTCTGTAAATAAGGTATCGGTGGTGGGGAGATATCTTTACTTCTCAAACTCTCTACAGCATGCAGCAGACAAGGGGTTTTTACGGTACCTGACCCAAACCTATTTAACCCTGACACATTTCTCCTATCATAGGAGATAAGAAACTAAGACATCAACCAGAAATCAAGCCAACAGATATCAAAGTTCTCTCCATGAAATGGACTCAGATTCCAATGTCATTGTCCTGTAATGTGGGTCAAACTGGGTAGGTGACTTCAGGGATGTACCGATCTGCTGAGTCATGTCTTTTCCAATATGTATGGTTTGAATTCAGAACCGATCATCAGGTGGAGCTGCCTGAAGGATTAGCTGGATTGTCCTTGTGATTTGACCTGAAAATGGGGAAATTTTGATTAACATGAAAATTATGATAATTCAAATAATGTTTGATATTGGATCTTTTATCACCTTCAATGATATGGATCAGATCCAGGGAAAGCCCCGATACCCCCTATCTCCACATTTAAGGGCTTGGGAAATGGAAAACAACCCTCCCCCCAACAACAGCACAGTGAATGTTACAAGAAAGATAAGAATATTATACACTATTTTTCCCATAGTGAAAGAAACATCTCTGATGCACTCTGTACTTGACACATGCATAAACCCTATGATAAGCAAGCAAGCAAATTTCAGAACATTGTATAAATCGGTGGCATATCCAGGGGGGTTCCAAGGTGTCTGGAACCCCCTCAGATTTCTCAAACTTTATATGATTAAACTAAAGATATAGGAAATTCTATCAAAAAAACTAGCTGGAACCCCTCAGTTTTGCATGGAACCCCTTCAAATATACCTGGAACCCCATCAGATTTTAGGGTTGGGTACACCATTGTAAACTACCTACCCATGCAAGGTGGAGATTTCTTGTAGTGCACAAAGGGAATGTAGGCAATAATCAACATCCCGATGATGGCTAGTGCAAACAGGTATTCCACCTGGGGATCCTGGATCAGGGGGACAGCCACCAGAAATGCTGAGGTTACAATCGTTAGAATGGGTATTGCAATAGGCACCTGAAAGACAAAGGACATGCACCTTAAATTGTTGTAATGGTGACTAATCAAAGTCTTGTTGACCACTTGATGGCAATAACAAACAGAAATGCTTGTAATGACCAGAAATCATTGAAAACTATAGGGATATTTCCCATTCAGAAATGTGACCAAAATTCCATCCAAAAGTGGCTGATCCTTTTGGAAAATATCTGACAAATTTAAAGATTTGTTGCTAACAAAACTCGAATTTCACCCGCATTTCAGCAACATCACTCAATGGGTTTCCCGCTTAAGATAAGATATTAGACTCATTACAAAGCATGCCTTAAGGCACTAGTACACCACCTATCATCTAGTTTGGTAAGTGGTGGCTGAATATTATAGCTGTTGACCTATATGCCCAAGCAAGAATATGACGTTATAATAACGTTGCAGCAATGTTCTGTTTAGACCTGGTTTGGTTCTTGTTACGTTCTTTTGAGGGCACCCAAAAACGTCTTTAGAACCTAACGTTGCGACGTCACACTAGAACGTTGTTGTGACGTTCTTGTAACGTTATTTCACGTTACAATAACGTTATTATAACATTCTTTATTAGTTTGGTCTCACCTTTACCAAAATAGAATGCTATTATAACGTTCTTTTTCAGTAAGTCTAAACCTTACCTAAAATAACGTTATTGTTATGTGAAAATTGGCCAGGTCTCAGACCAATTTAAAAAGTACAGTCACAGAACGTTTTTGTTAAGTTGTTGCTTGCCTGGGTGGCCTGTTGTGCCACGAGACTCCAAGCAAATATTACTGCAATGTATATTTTTCTCTTTGTAACATTTAAGCCTCCACAAAAAGAAAAGCAAAGGGAATTTGGGTCCACCCGTCAACCCACCCCTGAATTTGTTCAATTTTGTTTGCAGCTGGATAGAGTTGGTATTGGGAATACTGTTAGGAATGCTCGCTTTACCTCAATTGATCTGGGTATATCTATATATGTTGGTATGGAGAATACTCAATGTACCTTAAATGATCTGTCTCTCTTCATTTGTTGGTATGGGGAATGCTGGCTTTATCTTGAATGATCTAGATGTGGGAACATTTCTGTACTTGTATGTTGAATAGTTGGCGTTACCTTGAATGTTCTAGGAACATTGCTGTGTGTTCGTCGCATGATGATAACTGCAGCCGCCACCATACCATTTGCGATCCATACTGTGAAGTTCACCATGTTGATTAAGCTGCCAATGTCCGAGGGGATGATCATTAGCATTCCCAACAGGCCCTGGAAATGATAAAAAAAAATCTCAAAATACAACATCCAGTTCCATAGACTCCAGACTTACAGATGTCACGCACCCTCATGGTCCAATTGAAGTAGGACAAACATACCCACGTGGTGGGCGTAGCACATCACCTGATTGGTGGAGGGTCATGACATAATTCCTAAATACTATATCAAAACCTTTAATACTGAAAAACGATGATAAAATACAAGACATACATACCAGGCAAGATTGAACTATATGACCAATATTAATGTTACAAAATTCTTTAAACTTTTATTGCTAAAAAAAAAACAGGTGGTTTAAAATGGTTCATTCATATGGAAGCAAAGAGAGAAAACCGATTAGCTTGTCAGACTGGCAACTCTTTAACTGAGGTAGCCGGGTCCAGATTCTCATGAAAATTTTAGGCAGAACAATACTTTATGAAAACCCCTAAAATTCTTTTATAAAACATGTCTCAGAGGTAACAATACATATTATGTTTAACATGTTCAATCGATATTCCAAATCCTACAGGTTTTCGCACTTACATTACTTACATTTAATGTTGATATTCATTCTATGTTGTATAATATCTCTTAGCCCCATATATTGTTCTTTTATAACAGTGATACGTTATTGGTGATTTAGTAATTGCTGACTTATCTAATAAACTGAATTCTGTAATGGGATATGACTTATATTTTGAGTGACTTAATAAATATTATCAATATAGAGGATTGTGCGTAAGCTTCTCAGATGGCGATCCCAAACAAAGGGGCCATATGATCTTGTCAGCTGCCTTGTCGTGCTACATGTTTTTGGCTGTTAAATAATAATTAGAGAGCTTAAACTAACTCTATTTTGTCATTAGAATATTTAATAGTGGGAGGACACCAAAAAATCTTTTTTATTAAAGAATGACTTACAGCAGTGAGAGTTGAAACGAGCGGTGTAAAGTTGGTGACGTGAATAAAACACAGACTTTGAGGCATGTGACCCTCCCGTGCACCTGCATACACAACCCTGAAAGGGAAAACAGGCAAAAACAAAAGACAGACTTTACTGTATGCAACCCTCTCATGCAACAGCATAGGCAACTTAAACAGAAAATAGATGTAAAGAAAAAAGAGAGCCCCATAGCAATGGGGGTTGACCACTAAATTTGACACGGCAACATGGGCATTTCTTAAATTCAACAAGCGACATGGGGGTTTATCGACATGACAGACATGATTTTGAAAAATAGTGACATGGGACATGGACATTTCTTAAATTCGACATGTGACATTGAAAAAACAAGCAACAAAGACATGCGACGTTGCCGTTTTTTCAATTCAACATGCAACATCGGGAGCCCCCCCCCCCATCCAGAGCCCCATAGCTAATAAGTGATCATTCTTCCAAGCAAACGCCACTGGGTTTCTCGATGGTAGGGGAAATTTATTCATTGGGTTCTTGGAATTATGGAGGTCATGGCAAGGTATTGCTTCTATGAAACTACATACCAGTGTTATACCTTAAAAAGGGACAGGGCATATCTATACAATAAATCCCTTATTTTTCAAACTTAATACATAATATTATAATTATAAGTATGGGAACTACTTTAACACCTTACATAATGGTGTAGTAATATTGTTTCATAAAACATGTATTCATGAAACAATAATAATATACTATTATGGAAGGTTTTACAGTAGTTCAAATGTAGTCGTGTTAGCCACCACGAGAATAAGGGTGGTGTTTATTCTATGTTTATAATGGGGATAAGTAATAAATGAGATGTCCGTCTTAACCCATGACTTTGTGTGATGGATTATTTCATATGAGTAGTAGAGATTCACTTCATCGAGGGTATTCAGATCTAAACGAAGACGCTCGCTTGCAGAGGTTAAAGATACTTCCAACCTATCCCAGCACTGCCACCTGGTGCATACCTGTTGAACCCTCTATGTGCTATTGTAATACTGCTGCTACACACAAACAGTGTGTCAGTTATTACTATAGGGATGATAGAGAAGTCTATGATCAAAACGGTAAAACCCTTTGATTTTTGTACAGGATATCAATAAGATCAAAACTTAAAATCTGTAGGAATTGCAAGAAAAAAACACTACAACATTTTTTTCTGAGATTTTTGAAATTTAGAAACTCAGGTATTTCCCATAGAAACCTATAGTAAATACCTCAAATGTTTCCATCCCCTAACTGAAAAACCAAACGGTAAAACTTGTTTTCCCTCTGGCTATGTATTCCTGATGTACTAATGAAAATTCTGAGGGGGTATGGAGAAAATATCACTACAAGTTAAAATCCTACTGAATAGGTACAAGTACCTTTAAGCTGTTTATTGGCAAAGTCAATACACCCAGTTCACCCGCGGCTAAAAAGCAGTATAACTTAAAACTATACCCTCCATGCCTGAGGTACTTATGTGAGTGCGCTATCTTTTTCTTAACCCCCATAGGTTTAATCAAGGTCAAGATCCAGGTAGAGCCACCTGCTACATGTATCTTGACCAACCAATCAGTGCCCTGCATTGTAGGGCCAGGGAATTTTGAATACTCCTCTAGGTAGTGAAAGTCTGCTTTGTGTAAGAGCCAGGGCTATTGTACTGACGCCGATGGCCAGTCCATATTCATTTACGCTTAGCAGCATCATGTTTATAGCTGTAACTCTCTGTCAATGGGGGGAGTTAGTGGAGGAGTCTATGTGTGACATATCACACTAAAGGGGCGCCTGGCGCTCGAGCTTAGTCAGAGTTAGCTGAACATTGTTGTGAGTAACCATCCTGGAAAGGTTGAGTCTTAGAAGCTGAGTCCTGGATTTGGAATAGAAGCAGAAAGACTGTGTAGAAAGGCGGGAGCGTTGACTGAGTATGTTTGAGGGGATTCCATCCTTGGAGCTGATCATTGTCAATTGAGATCTTGTTATGGAACGATAATACACAGGAGATAAATAAATAACGAACATCCTTTCACATGAGTGTTACGTCTTGCATGATGTGGAACTATGATTATGTATTGGACGACGGCAGTGGAATGAGGAGGAGGCTGCGTAAGAAGCTAGCTATTATCCATAATTATCAATACTAATTAAGCTCACCCAATATAAATGGATAATTAACTCTCTATAGTTCACTATTGCCTATGCTCTTTAACCTGTGACTGAACAAATATAACATGTCTATACTACTCCTGTCTTCATGACTACTCTCAACAACCAGATACGCCCTTCTCATGAACCTGGGCAATGCCACTCTTTATAAGAAGGATGTATATGCATATATAATCAGGAGGTACTACCCCAAGACTAAGGTACTTCACCAGCATGTGTAGTGCATAGGAAATATCACTCAGGATGAACAAAACACATTTTAGATTTGGAAATTCCTCAGCGAAAATTCATCCACATTGTACCTTTGAAAATCAAACATGCTTGATGTTCCTATGGCCAGGGAATTAAATCAGCTTTAAAACGATATACTGGTTGATTTTGTATGTTGAATACTTATCAAAGTGTTCTCCTTGGAAAAATATGGAAAAATTATGGAAAAACAGCCATATTTCCGGGCGGCCATGGCCAAATAGGGGAGTACACCCTCGGGCCGCCATGGCCGGATTGGGGGCTAAAGGGTTAAACAACCCATAACATCGATGGCTGGCCAAGGATTTCCCAATGATTACAGGATCAGAATCATATGACCTTAGCATAACATGTCTCAAATATAGGTAGGGAAATTTATTTCTCATACAGGCTGTAATAGAAACAATGTGGTTTTTCTTCATTTTGTAATATAGTTTTAGACTAAACTACCTGTTAGATATTCAAGTAAAACAAGTATAAATCAGCATACCTTATTCCCCCAAACATGGATGCATGGATGCTGCCAAAAGCAGACATACCAAGGAATAGGGGGAACATCCAGCTTAGAAATGGCATCAAGCGTTCTCCCCAAGTCTGAGTAAGGGAAAAGAAAACAAGGAAAAATGGACTACTCGTTTTCTAATTTTTAGTTTTATCCGTAATGATATTCAGTATTTGCACCAGTTTTAAAATGTATAACATGAATATAAATACAAGTGGTAATATATTGTTTTGGATTTGTGGAAAAACACTTCATTTAATATATCTTAATCAGACTACATCTAGGAAATCACAATGCTTCCAAAACTTAAAGCATAAGTCTTACGAATTGCAACTTTGCATTGAAAGCACAACATTGGCTTAGTTTGATTATGCTATGTACCATCTATATCAAGTACAACACACATGATACTAAAAGTTTATAATCAATCGTGACCGAAATTATATATGTTTCAGTTTCTGTTTAATGTATCAATGCTGAACTAAAAATCAATCAGTTTATGGCATGCCAAAGTTAAACACATTTGAGTTGGCCTTTGCAAATTACTTGTAAATTTGACTATTTACTCTTTCTGACCCTGACAGCTCATAATGTCATAATCGTGCTTACAGTAATGTAGCTGTATTCTAATGATTAACCCTTTCACTGCCAGATATATCACAATATAACTAATATTTACTGAAATATTGCCCAAAATACAAAAATTAGTGCATAAATTCCCTAAAACTCAAATTTAGTTAAGATTCTTCATATGAGAAGCTTTTTTCAATAATTTTGATGAAAACATTCCAAATGTTGGCATGTAATTGTTGGCATGTAATTGTTCGTACTATTGTTCTTTGCAGGTTACCATGGTAACGAATAATTCATAAAATATCTATCGTACTCTTATAAAAAATAACATGAAAACATTATCTTTTTGGTGCAAAAGACAGTTTGTGATTACCATAAATAAAGGAAAAGTTAGAGCAAATTAAAAATCATGTCATTTACATAAATTCACTAATTTTTCATGATTTTTTAATTAGTATGGCAAATTCAAATGTAAATACATTGTTTATGGTTTCTCGAGTCACAATTTTAATACTTTTGGGTGACTTGATAGTCTGACGTTCAAATACCTGTATCTCTGGTTCTAATTGGAATATCTGAAAAATTCTTTCAGATTCTGAAAGCATAATTTGCATTCTTTCAATGGTGTTCCTATGGGAATTTACTATAGGGCCCCATATGAGGCCTCTGGCAGTGAAAGGGTTAAAACATGATTAAAACATTGTAATTGGTTGGCTCATAATATGATGGACATAAATCTAGTAAATCAACTACTTTATCTAACCAAAAGTGTTAGATTAAACATTTAGCTCTTAATCAAGTTTTCAGTGAATCTGATTAAGGTTAGACCAAGTAAAGTGTCTGTTAAAATTCCTCTAAGCGTACACTTTATGGTTAAGCACTAATCATGATTATCTCATCTAATTAATTCACAGAGATTGGGCAAGATTTAGACCATAGTGAGCCATCAAATATATATGACATCTTAAACATTGAAATGTTTTGTTCTGGCAATTAATGTGCATATATATATCTGAAACATCACCTAATTTTTCAGTTCTTTAAAATTGAGATCAGAAGTAATTGAACTTAAATCCCCATAGGTTGATATTGTACAGCAAGTATGTACTTACTACAGCTATGGCAGGGGATAGTAAAACCTCCTCCACAGTGAGAACAGACAAGTAGGAGATATTGGCAAGTACATACAAGGCTGTCACTAACGGCATACCAATTATTATTGCACGTGGAATGTTTCTGGAAGTAAACATGTCATTCAGATTACATATTTAAGACCTATAGCTGTAGGAACACTTTGTAAGAGAAACAAGCATGAGGTTCCCTGTCAGCAAGCCTCTGTTTTAGGGTTGTACTACACTGCCAATCTGATCTGGTACCAGTGTTGTGCTACACAGCCAAAACACTCCAACATTGTGCATCCAGATTTTGACCAACCAGAAGACAGCAGTGGTCTTTGTGATAATTTGGGTGAATTCACCCATTTTCACAGGAGCCATTGTATGATGAGGATCTCCACATCTGACGTCCACAGAATATATATTAATATCTATAATTATTTGGGGGGGGGATAGCCTGGACAATACAAGAATTCCAGTTGGGAAAATATTAGAAGGGTTACATACAGTCTGCTAAGTCCATACCTAAAGGCCATATTCCACTTTGCGGCGTTTTGCTTGCGCTGGGCGTTTAACTAGCGGTGGTTGACCCCACCGTAATTAAATCTGGTCACCGCAAGGTGGAATATAGACATTACTTGCGGTAATACTAGCGGTGGTACTAGCGGTGGCACTAGCATTTTGCCACCGCAAGTGATTTGATATTCTTTAATATGATTAAAAAAGATTTTTTTAGACTTTTTTGTGAGTCTATTATGGTTTCTATGATTTTTTTATGATTTTATATCTATGTCCTATAATTATTTTATAGAATTTTCTTTTCAGTGCTTGCGCTGGCAGAAACGAACATGTTGGTTTCCTCACCGCAAATAGCTTGCGGTGGCAGCTTAGCCCACCGCTAGTACCACCCCACCGCATAGTGGAATATGGCCTTAAGTCTGCTAAGTCCATACCAATTGACTGAATAGCAGTAACAATAATATTATTGCTGGGCAAATGTATAAAGAATCAAATTAGTTTGCTGCAATTGAGATCAAACATTTTATGTGAGGTCAAAACCATCTCAGAGAGCTAAGGCTGGTTTATGATTTGACATTTGGTGTTGAGTTGATATTCTTTTATGATTTTCTCAATAAAACTACCCTGATATTTTGTGTTAATGTATCTTATTTTGTAAACCATCATTGAAGTGATTTGAATAATATCAATATAAATGTATTATAAGATAATAACATAACAACTATTTCATAACTTCGAACAATTACTGATACAGAAATACTTAATAAGGTGAGGTACATGCATTAAACACATTATGTTTATCTGTTTATCAATTATTACTCATTGATTTGAATAATTCACTTGGGAAAATATCTGACATAACCCCTGCAAGTATAATTCAAAGCCTTGTTATATCTTAACATTATGCAAGGAATGTTCTTGAAGCCTATGAATATTTTTCTTACTCACTTGATTGGGTTGTATACCTCTTGTGTGGCACAATACAAAGTACCCCTGGTCAAAGAAAAATATCTCATTTAGAATTAATGTGAAATATTCGTCTTTGAAATGAATGCTATAAAGAAGAGTGATTTTGAGAAGTTTTCATAAAGATCATTGTAGTAATCATATTTTCAATCATGTGATAAATTTCTTATGTGATTTTCACAGTAATAATCTAGGCCTTTTGCAAATGTAAGAATTCATGGAATCAAAAGTATAATGAGAAATTAGCTTTAAAACAAAATTAGTAAAATTATTGATAACCTACCAGCCATCATATGCCCACATACAGTTATATACAGCTGTAGCGATACCTGACAGTCGGAAAGAGGATCCTGTAAAACCCTGGCTGAGATTCTGAGTGTGGCCTAGATAGAAAAGATGATTCAATACAGAGAAGTAGTGCATTTTTTGTCAGCATTCCATTAACATTGACTAAGTTTTTGATGCAGTATTGTGTACTGGTTGGTTTTGCACCCGGTACTGGTTGGTTTTACATCCGGTTGTTTTTGTGAAGGCCAATGCCAATTGTTATGTTGTCAGAAAAGGGTCGTTTAACATTCGGTCAACCCCTCTGGGTTCCTTCCAGACTACACAAGGTGATGCTTTTCAGCTCACTGAGATGATACCATAGGCCCACATATCCCATGTAGTCACATCATACTGACACAAGGTCATGGCCAACCAGTCATAATGCATAGTTCCAACTTCATACTGGATGACAGGCAAGCGGTAAGCAGTACCATCATTATGAATAGCAAGGGGCTGCTGGGTAAACATAGTCCTGACCAAGGGTCCACAAGGCCATCATTATAGCCCTGGTTTGCATGTGCTGTCAAGGGCCTTAGCCTTAGACATAGGTGTATGACAACTGGGGTAATAATAATTGCAGAGTGGACCTGCATCTGTCCTTGATTAATGGTATACCGAATACACCAAAAGATATTGAAATTCTTTTCTGACAACATATCAATTGGCATTGGCCTTCACAAACAAGCACTATTCCATTCCTGGGCAACGGTGAAGGTATAGGTGCTAGACCCTCATATAGAATACGAAAGGACATGTCCCTGCTAATTTACTACTAAGTTGACTCACCTTTCCTGTCTTGCTGAACAAGGGTCAAGGAACTGGAGAATTTACAGGCAATTTTTTTGTGCTTATGCCTTGCAGATTAAAGCTCTGCCCCTCCGGTGACTACTTTCTAGGTGCATTGACCAGCTACGAATTATATGAGCACCATGATGTCTGGTGACTAGAAGCCCTAATTGCCACAGTTGAGTTGGCAGCATGAGACAAATATTTGACTGACTTGACTGCAAATATTTGCCTGACTTAACAAACTGAGCTCACGATCACCATAGTTGGGATGGGGCGCTATTAGGTGCTGTTCACCTAGATGCCACCTGGTGGGTTATCAGAGAACTAACAACTGATTGTAAATATATGCATTTTTGGAGTGTGTACATCCAAATTAACTGAATATATTGATAAGGGAAACTTAATTAACAATTTTCTTTATAACTCACATGATATAAGATCAAATTTGCATATTTTGAAGTAGCTGCTCACCTCTGTATTTCAACAATTTTCATTGTAACTTTTGTTAGAAACAGTCAATATTTAAATAACTTAAGCTAGTTTTACCTTGCTACCTATAGTAAATAACTACCAAGTTTGATAAGGATATTGTTGGTAGTTTTTTTTACTGGGGGAAAAAAATGTCATTTTCCCATTGAAATCAATGGTAAAGGGTTATTTTTTATTATGTAATAACTTTTTTCACAAACGGTGAAAATCGAAAATTTGTATTGCTATGGCCTTGTTATGACCTAGCCTTTGCAGACAAAAGTTATCTAAGATATATTGTTGGCCATTAAAAATTAAGCTGAACAGCATCTAATACCTTTAACACTGTGACAGCTAACACTTACCTGTTCCTAGGTAGAAAAGTCCACCACCAATGATGACCAGTAAAGACACAACCTTGACCACCATGCCCACCACACTCAACTTGTTGGCCAGTTTAACGCTGACAAGGTTGATTCCACACACAATCACTGAAACAATATTTATAACTTTGCATTGTCTAATATACAAATGTAAAAGAAATTGGTTTACCAAAGTGAAAATTAATCATTTACCTGAATAACCTATATACTTACTTATACCACAAGCAGCCACCATCTTCTTGGCCTATTCTATGTTGACATCACACCTGTCACTCAGAAATGGTGCCAGGCTGTATTCAGAAAACGTGTAAGCTAAAGCTGCTGCACTGGCAGGTTTAAATACTAATACCATGAGCCAGACATACACGAAGGCTGGTAAGCCACCATATGCTGCATGGAGGTATGCATATTCACCCCCAGGCTTATCGATGAATGAGCTGAGCTCCACAAGGCTGAGGGAACCTACAAGGAACCATAGAACAGTAGGATTAGATTAACAGGAAGTGACATGAGCACTTAATGTAAAATCCATCTCAGAGTTCTTAGAATAATAAAGGGAGGTTAGAGTGTTGGCTTTCATGGACTCAATGACCCATGATGGTATTGGGGTGTGAGAGACCTTCTCAGTATGAATCGTTGAACTATGACCAAGTTGACTGAAAGACGTACTCATGTGTAATACTGATTAAGCACTTACATGTGATCAATCTCAGGTAAAAGTCAGATAAAAACTAAATCAAATATTTTGTTATTGAAGTTGCTTGCACAGGCACAATTGAGCAAACATTATATATCAGAAAAGAGACAATAATCTCTACAATTTGTTCATACAAAAAGTGTTTTACAATTTTTAATTTACTATGTTAAATACGTACTGCACAATGTTATGATACCACATACTGTCCATAACACCAGGCTCAATCCAACTGAACCAACACCCTCGACTACACCACGTGTAGATATGAAGATTCCAGAACCTGAAAATAAAACATTTGACATGAAGAGCTGTGTACTTTGCTGCACTTGCATGTTTAAGTCCCACAATCCAGTTTTCTGGGTGAATGATTTGATGAAAAAAAAAGACACTCACCAACAATGCCAGATATAACAAGTCCTACTGCCCCTGCCAAGCCAATCTCTTTCTTCAACTCAACTTGGTCACCATTTGACACCTGCATTTTGTTCCCATCTTTTTGAACACATTTGTCTGTAACAAAGTTTATGTACAGACCTATAACAGGATTGTACTGGAAGATGAATGATATTTTCTTGGATAAATTTTAAAACCTTCCAATGGCAAATGTAAAGATGTTGGTAGTCAAAGAACCATGTAGACATGTGCTCCCTTCATTACCTATTTAGTTGTTAGATATCCTCATGGTAATCCTACAAGTGTTTTTGCTACTGTTACAACATATTCTTTTATATAATGTATTCTTTACCTTCTTCTCCGGTACAGAGGCAATGTTTAGGTCGATACCTTGGCATGTTGGTAGGATACGACTATCTTTATGTGTACTGTAAAAATAAAGGAATAATTATGGGACAATGGTGCTGCAGGGTGATGGTAGGGCTGCTGGGATTCTTTTTAGAAAGACTGTCGGTGTTTTTTTCCCTAGAATTTTCGCAGCTTTCAGTTGGACTGGTGTCACCCCCATATTGTAACATGAACTATATCAAAAAGCAATTAAAATGTATATTCTCACTTTCAGGACCCCCCTGATTGCTAGGCTTTGGGATGTGGAGAGAACAACTCCCTTACTTCCATAGAAAAGCATAAGACAGGATGGGAAGGAAAAGAAAGTTGAATAAACATGGATGATAAAAAAAAATGTATACATAAAAGTAGTACAGGCTATATGTAAGTAGTTAAGGTGAATTGTCAGTTAAACTAAATGTGGAGGTATAAGCCTTAATCAGTGAAACTATCAGATTAGAGTTTCTACCAAAGATATATATAAGGGTATAGGGGTAATTAACCAGACATATATTCCTCTCTTCTGAACCCTCTTTTGGATTCACACCCAAATGGCTAACTCATTCTTATTGCACTGTTTTTTATAGTTATCACATTTCTCAGCACCTTTATCTGTATATGCCAACAATATCTTATATATATTATATAGAATCACCTAGGAGGCTATCTACCGCAAAAGGTCCAGGGCAGAGGAGGCATGTTTAATCTTGACATCCCCCTGACAGTTTTACATTAAAATAATTAATATTTTTGACAAAACTCAATGCATGCCCCCACCAACTAAATAGGCCTTGGACGCCAACAGTCCAGGGTAGGTGCCAACAGTTTATATAATGACTGTATTCCACAAATATGTGGAATACAGTCATAAAGCTGTGGGAATAAAGGTCAAAAATAGAAATGTTATATATCATTAGAAAGATCTTACTATTCTCTTTCAAATGATATATAGTATGTAAGCCATATTCTCAAAGAAAATCAACCAAATGCAAAATCGGCAGTTTCAAAATTGGTTTGTGGAAATGGCCTTAACTCAAGAGTGCAAACAGTCTGCAGTGCAATCAGTCTAGGTAATGAAAAAAAGAGGACATGTTCAACTATTTCCCTTGATCATTGATTTTTTTGTCTCCTCCCCTAAACACACCATATACATATATACATATATACATGCAAACAATGACATATACATACATACAGATTATCTGCTTACATTACTTTTGATGTAAGACATATAATAAAAATTTCTTCTCTTTTTTTTTCACAAAAAGCAGTTTCTCAATGCTAAGCACTGATTTTCAGAATTATACACTGGTTTGTATCAGAGGTTAAATATAACTGTATAACATTAGTGGCAACAGGTGTTTAACAATATACAATTCATATACAATTTAATTATACATTTAAAATAATAAAGAATATGGAGGAAGGGGGGGATGGGACATGGATAATACATCTACACAGTTTACGTTAGAACCAAGATGCACCTTACATCTAAATTTAAATTCAACGTAGGAACCCGATTGTTGCAATACAGCAGGAGTTTCATTCCACATTGTGCTACCAGCATAGATAGGTGATGATAATTATTACAGTTATGTGAAATAAACGCGAAAAGAAGTGGCCTTAAAAAAATAGTACTATACTTACTTTGCCAATTATGTTTCTCCCCAATTCTGTAGTTTTGACGTTATCCTGCACTTTACATCTGGGCTTTTGGTTCCACTTGATATCACTCCATCCTTTTATATCTACATACACTATATGTAAATAAATAATACTGAGCTTGTTTGTCTTCCTTAGAACATGTGCAACTAGTTAAGAGCGAACCAGCTAAAAATGACCTAGTCTAACCAAACCAATCTGATGTACATACTCACACAGCTGTGTTGTAAATCCCCTAAAACAAAATGGTGTTTTTGTTCAATGGTGTTTGTTTTGTACAATGTTTTTTGTTTACATACTCCCAGTTTAACTGTATGTACAATGCAAGTAGACAATACAGGCTTGTTCTGCACCATATATCTGGGTGGAAAAGATGTTTTCCTATACCACAGACTACAAACTGAAGCCTTTATTACATTTCCGGTGTGGAGATATTGCATTTGTCTGACTTTCACCAGGAATAATCCATGCAACTTACATCTGTTCTCATTTGAAAGAGAATTCTCAAACCTTCTTTTTTTTTTTTTATTGAACCACATTCACACTAGCGCGATCTTCCATGTAGGTAAATATAATAATACGAGCAATTGCAAAATTATTGATATTATATTCAATTAGTAATTCATACTCTCTGCTTGAGGTTAAGCAGACAATACTACAATCATACATAATTTGAATTACTGTATTCAGACACAGTGGAGCTGTATTTCTGAGAATAACTTGAGATTAAGTTATTCTTTTCAATTATACCGTCACACCAGCAGTATGTATCCAGCAATTTGTACAATAAACATAGTACAAACAAAAATGGCAATTTGATTCTTATAATACAATAGCGCATTTCAAAAACATAATTAGTAGTTAATAGCTAAGGCACAGTCGTTGTATACCACAGTTTGGCTTGTAATTTGAAACTGGAAATATCATGAATTTCTTTGATGTTAGTCGGGAGCATGTTCCACAACATAGCACCTTTATAATAAGGGCTTCTTCTATAGATATCCAATCTAGGGATTTGCATTGGAAATGTTAAGCTCATATTTCCTCGTGTAACACGTTCTATAGTATGTATAGTTGGAGGTTTACCATATACATTTTGTAGTTTATACATTAAGTTAATGGTATGCAGATTACGGCGTATTGATAAGGTCTCCATAATGGAAAATTGATGTAGCACAATAGAGCTACATCAATTTTCCATTATGGAGACCTTATCAATACGCCGTAATCTGCATACCATTAACTTTTCCCATATTGCATGTCTATTTATGTTGCAGAGGGGAACATTATTATCGCAGAACAGTATGATTAGTTTAAACAGACAAATACATTCTAATTTATGTATCAATTTTTCAATAATTCTTGGTTATCACCAAACTATTCTCTCAGCCATTCATAGCTTATTTCACCTGAAGAGTAACCTAGATCAAGATGCATGCTGCGATATTTTTACAAGTTACAAGGCTTAAATACTGAAATCTCTAATAATCTTGACATTCTCTGTCGCTTAAACTTGATGAATAAATGGCATTGACTATTTTTCATGTTGGTATATATTTGACATTTTCTCTATTGAAAATTCACTGAATACAGATGGGTAGATTGCAAACATTTGTTTATTGTCTATAGTTTTCCCTGTGTTTTTGTCTACAAAACAAGTCCAAATTAATCTGAATACTGTAAATGATGTAGCCCTGGTAGAAAATATTTACTTCTCAAACTCTCTATATTATGCAGCAGAGAAGAGGTATTTACGGTATCTAACCAAAATCTATTTAATCTTATCACACTTCTCTTATCAGAGAAACTAGGACAGCAACCTATGTAGTTTGCCAAAGTTTGTGACAGTTTGCAACAGTCCAAATAAGAACAGAAGGACAAGTAAGTGTTGTATTGCACTGTTTATTAACACCTTTCTCTGAGCTGAAAATGCAGTCAGTCAATTAAGGGCCAGATTGTAGAACTAAGGGAGACATCAACATTCACCAGAGCAGGCTACAGCCAGTCTTCAGTCACACAGCAGCATGTAGCTACCACTCAGAGGGACTGAGGGTCCCAGCCTCTTGCCACAGGGCTGCAGCCTGGTAGGAAGGGGATTTAGACACTGTCTTACTGACTCTAATTGACCCCATTAACTAATTAATTAATCAACTTATTAGCCCTAATTAGGTGATTAAGGTTTTAATGTATACCTACATAAAAGAGAAGTTCCATGTCACCTTTCTCTCTAATCATTATATTGAAAACAAGCCCTATACATCCTTCTTTTTAAAGGTGGCACCCCCTCTTGGTAGAAATGTGAACCCTGGTGAGGGGAGTGCAGTCTGCAGCACTGGTCACTTGGCTTGGAGCAGAGTTGAGTGAGGATTGGTGCCTATTTAGATAGTCAAGGATCTTTCCTTGTTAGCAGTGTACAGAATGTATGTGTGGGGGAGTGGTGGGAGAGGGGTTAGTTGTGGTTGTTCACACCAGTTCAGTTCCACAGCCTAGGACCCCTAAATACCCACTCAAGCTGAGGTACAAAACAATCCCTGTTGTTGAGTACCTGTCATTGACTTGTGTTTAGAGTTAACTGCTTTCAAAATAAAAGTCAATCTTGCCTCAAAGATTCTTTAATGTATCTAAACTGCATCTTTTATTTCATTATGAAATTAGGTTACTGGTAGCAAAGAACAGATATTTTCACATCCAGGTATGAGTGCTAAAAATGATCAGTTTACTTTATTGTTAGTTTATTGATGGGATTTAGACAAAAAGTTTGAAATTGTCCCTGTGTTAGTCTATATGAATGCCCTGACCCAGGGTGGAGGGCTCCTGCCACCTTGGTCTGCTACACACTAGGCCTCCACTGCGCAGGGTCATAAGAAGGGTGTATGGCTTTCTGGCTCTATTATTGAGATGACAGTGGTGTTTAGAAGGCTGCAGCCACCCCATGGCACACAGGGGTTATAACTAACAACTTCCCGCAGCCTGCTGCAGCATCTCAAGGTCGCAGCCTCCGAATGTTGTCATCACCTTTCACCTAACCTTAAAAACATTTAAGGCTAGCTAGCTAACCTTAACTTGAGCTTGAATCTAAGGTTAGCCTACATTTTCAAATACCTTTTTCTCTCTGTTAGTCCAATTGTAGGATAGTTTTTAAGGCCAGGGCTTTGCTACCTTCGAGAGCATTTACAGTATGTTTTTCATATGGTAAAGGTCTTTTAAATATCATCAACGGTACAAGTCATGATGCAATGATGAAAATATGTAAAACATTGTTAAGGCAGGTTTAAGGACTCCCATAAAAAGTTGAAAGGAGTATGGACTGTTTGCCAGATTTCTGAATGAACCAGTATCTAAATTTGATATGATTTGTGTGGTTAGATCATTTCTTTGGTAGCATATGTCGCCATAGTTTTTTTCGAGATGTTGGAATAAAAAGAAATATGAAGGAATCAATTTCCAAAGTTGTTGTTCTATACTTCTTATTTGTATTATGGGTCAAACTGGATGGGTAACTTCAGGGATGTACTGATCTGTTGAGTTATGTTTGAATTCAAAAGCCATCTTCGGGCGGAGCTGCCTGAAGGATTAGTTGGATTGACCTCGTGATTTGACCTGAAATTAGAGAAATTATAATTGATGTATAATAACCCAAATACTGTGTGATATTGGACTTTTAATTACCTTCTATGACATGGATGCCAAGTAATTCATATGAAGCAATCCCCCACCAACAATTGAAAAGTGAAAATGATAAAGCATCATATTCGTATCAATCTCATTTGTATCAGTCTTACATAGGTTAACCCCAAAAATTTTCCCTTAATGGGTAAGGGAGGGGGAAACCACCTTATTGTCCCCCATCCTCCAAGCAACACAAATTGGAAAAATCCTAATATTGTACACTATTTTTTTCCCTCTAGTTCAAGCAAATTCCTGAAAATTGTATTGAAAGACATGTATAACCCCATCATAGGAACACAATCAAATTTAAGAATATCATAAAAACTACCAACCCATGCAAGGTAGAGATTTCTTGTAGTGCACAAAGGGAATGTAGGCAATAATTATAATCCCAATGATGGCAAGTGCAAACAGGTATTCCACCTGGGGGTCCTGAATCAGGGGGACAACCACCAGAAACACCGAGGTCACAATCGTTAGAATGGGTATTGCAATAGGCACCTGAAAGACAAAGGACACGCAACTTAAATTGTTGTAATTGAAATTAATCATAGCCTTGTTGACCACTTGATGGCTGTAATAAACAGCCATTCAGGGTACTGGATGGGAGGAATCGCCACCAGGAGTACTGGCGTAACAGTCATTAGTTCGAGTATTATGATAGGCACCTGAAGACAAAAGATAAGTATGGGACCTTCCATGAAGTTCATAGTCACATTTTCAAAAATGGGGGGTGGGGGCGGGGTTGGAGATTGGTTTCTGAGGGTGTATCACTGTATGCAACTAGTAGCCCATCCAATTTTGAGAAGATAACAATTCTGGTATGAAACCTTCTCAGATTCCCTTGTAACATTGAAAGACCCTTAAGATTTACTTGGGTCCCTCTCATTTCTATCTGGAACTCCCTCAGATTTTTTCAATCCCCTTCAGATTTTCCTTAACTCCATCAGATGGCAGTGCTATGTTAAGGTACCAAGGAATGAAATGTGGCGCCCTCTGTAGTGTCACACACAAATCAGCACTGGGGTGAAGAGTAGGGCTCTGAAACTATTTGTGAACTGATTTATATCAATGGATGCATACTATTCAGTAGAAAACTGCAATTCAAGGGTGTGTTGATGGTCAGGACATGATCAACATATAATAAGGGTAAACCTACTCAGATTTGTTTGATATTTTTGGTATGTAAGATGGGTTTCTGAATGAACTTTAGGCCAACATGGTGTGTCACAAAAAAAGCAACCAATGTGACCAAAACCTTTACAAGAACGGTTGAAATAATCCAAAAGTAATGTTAAGTGACCCTATACACATATACATGTATGTCCTTGCATTAGATATTTGCTCAAATGTAGAAATGCCAATGTTAGAAAAATATTTGTATATTTTCTATAGTTTTACTTTTATTTTTGTCTACAAATTTAGTCAAAATTAACCTGCAGGTGCTTTAAGTATCATAAATCAGCTTGAACTCTATCTTTACTTTAACCCTTCAATGACGCCATGTATACTGATGAATTGTAGTATTTGACGCCAGTTGTGTGCCTAAAATTACCTTTAAGGACGCCAGGGGAAATTGGTTAATATAATATTGATACATTATATTATCTGATGAAAGAAGATACTACTCAGAAATCATAAAAATCATAAAGCAAATCTACATGCATACTTTTCCCATATAGAAAAAACTAAATTTATTAAATTTGCAATTTATCTAGGGCTTTATGTGGATTTTGAAGAATTGTACAATTGTTGCATTTATGCAACTCGCATCTTTACTATGGTGTTGCATTTATGCAATTGGGTCAAGAGCATGGTGATGCATTTATGCAACTGGCGTCACGAAAGGGTTAAGGATACTTTATATTATTATATGAAAACTAGTCCGTTATTTTGTAATGTCTCTACTTCGTACTTATCATAGTTATTCTGTAGTAGCAAGTGGTAGAGCCAGTCCTGGCTCCGGGCATTCAGATCCAAAATGTGAACAACACTTTGCAGAGAGTCAGGTTTATTGTGGAACATCAAGCTTCACAAGTCTAGTGCAGTTGTTATAATAAACAGTCCTATGTACAAAGAAGTCATTCATCAACTAGGAGGTAAGCTTCCTTTAAGTCTGCCTATCTCCATGGGATACAGACCAGAGTAGTTCCATTATTTATCACCAGATGTCACTAGATGCTAATGCTATCCATACCCCTGGTTCCCTAAGATCCATGTTGATCCAAATGTATATTGGTAACTACACCCCTAACTGTCTGTCGTCATTATTTATATCCCTTTGATTATTGATATTTCCCCCAGGTAGTGCTGCCACTGATAGACTGTATTCACCTGCTGTTATCAACATGGGTTTACTATACCCATCAGAGGTGCTACCCATAATAACTTTACTATACAGAATTATTCTTACAATTTTGAAATGTTTTACAATGTACCTTCTGCAGTCTTGTGACCCTCTATTGATTTACCGTTCCATTCCTACTATTCATATTCATGAGGTATTTGATTGCTACCTCAGTGCAAGCTATCCATGGAAGGCTGGATAGCATTGGTATGGGAAATAGTGGCTTTACCTTAAATGTTCTGGGTACATCTCTGTGTGTCCGCCGCATTATGATAACACCTGCTGCCACCATACCATTTGACATCCATACTGTGAAGTTCACTATGTTGATTAAGCTGCCAATGTCCGAGGGGATGATCATTAGCATTCCCAACAGGCCCTGGAAGTACGGAAAAAGATATCTCAAAATACAGCAACAACCACCTCATATCAATGATGAGAGAAAATCCTATCAATTTATCTATCATGGTTTAACAACAGCTTATGAATGATTTTAACTAGAACACATTGTTTAGAAGCACCTGAAATGCTTTTATAACATTTATTTCAAAGGTATTAGCCATATATGTGGTTCACTAGTTTGATCCATCCAGCCACTATATGTATCCTGTTTACATCTATAACAATACAAATACAACATGAATAGTTGACTAAATTATATACATGATATCACACTTAATGTGCTTTCACAGTTTATTAGAGTCTTTTGCTATGCATAAGAGTTTAAGATGTCCCTGGTAATGGAAACTAGGGACCTATTGGACACCTTATACCACATCCCCAGCTCTGCTTACCAGTGCATCTCTGGTTAAGCCAATGATCCTCAATTGCAAGACACTATTTTCCAATGCGACAAAAATACTTGTGGTAAACCAATAGATCTGTCCACTTTGCAAGCTAGCCCAGCCTTTATTTCTATGATATCAACATTTTTAGAAAAATGTCCATCATACTTGATTCACAGTAATTTTCCTAGTACTATTACCCAAAACTAAACTTTATAAGCTTTTACTTTCAATATGATGTTAAATATGTAGCTGTAGGACTGGAAAGCAAAAATGGCATTTTCCCATAGGTGACAGTGGTAAAGCCCTTCAGGTTTGCTCACAATGTCCAACCCTAAAATCACAATTTAAACATACCTATTTTGGTTCACCTAAAATGGAGGTAATTACCTAATTGAGAGAAAATAATAATTCATCCTCATTTATCAACACCTTATTACTTAGAAAACACAAGTACTAACTTATTCACTCAGATTTGTGTCAGTGCCTGACTTTGCAAAACTGCAATTATGTCCGACCTCTTTATCATGCCAGCAACACATCCCAAAATGGACAGGTCTATTTCAGGACTGACAGCTTTTTGTGCGTTTTGAATTGGTTCGGCAATTAACTCTTTTGGTCCAAAAATCAATCCAGAATCAATCCCCTACCCATGATTCATGGTAAAGTTAAAGACTGTTGTTTCCTGGTATTCTAAACTACAAATTGAAAGGGAAACAATGAAAAAAGTTGGCTAATTTTTCAACATTTTGTAAATATTTTTCATGTATAGATATAATCTTTTTTCAATCCAAAATATGATATATTGAGTCTGTGTGATCAATTACAAAGTAAAATTGAAAAATGCTTATCAGAAAGCATAAGAAATATATCACATGAAAATAGATCCATTTAAATATATTTCAATTAGATTTGTATCCTCATACACCTAATAATGATAGAAATAACAATAAGAATACATAGGGTTAGTAAATTGGCCAAGGATCAGCACAGAATTGGTCCAAAAATATTTAACAAGTTTAATAATTTCATGGGTCCGTCATCAGTTTGAACCCAATTGACAAGTAAAAATCAAACCAATGTTGGACCAAAGCAATCTTTCAACCAATTTTAGACTGATTATGAAACCGGTCCACTGTCCATTCTATTTTGTCATCTCATGAATCATAAGCATTTCCAACAACACAAAGGAACTGACAGCACACAGGACCACACAAAGTGTCCCACCCTCCTCACCCTATTTATGACTTTCCATTATTAGTTTCTACTACAAGGGTGTTATCCCAAAGGGCACAACATTAACTTGCATAACTATCATTGATCTTTTTTCCCCTTTTATCCCCCCTTTACAAAATTAATGGGGACATTTACCCATAAAGGATTCTTACTCATTCATTTGCAATCAAGGCAAACGCTTTAAAACAAATACTGTGTTGTGCGATAAAATACATTTTATAGTGGTGCACAAATAACCTTTTTAGTGAAATGAACCATATTATCAGTAAAGGAATGTGTAGGCAGGCTTCTCACAGGGTGCTCCACTACAAAGGGTTCATATAATGTTGTCAGCACAATGTCTATTATCTACAGAGCATGTTTTTGGTTATCAAATAGTAATTAGAGAGCTTTAACTACCCCCAATTTTGTCATTAATCAAAGGTAGAACAATTTGTCACCAGTACATGCAAACATAATGAATACTGTCTGGAACACATTTACATGGGCCTCTGTTGTAGGCATGCTGGAGCCTGGTAAAATATTTTTTATATAAATACTAAAAAGTGGGAGTAGGTATAAATATACACAGAAGAATTAAAACAAAGACTTACAGCAGTGAGAGTTGAAACGAGTGGTGTAAACATGGTGACTTGAATAAAACACAGACTCTGAGGCATGTGACCCTCCCGTGCACCCGCATACACAACCCTGAAAGGGAAAACACTCACATAGATGACTCTGAAAACAGTCTCAGAAGAAACAGTCTTTGAAGGATATCACCAGCATAGATGACCCTGACAGAGAAACCATACATAAAGATGATGATGATGATGATGTGTTTGAGGTTAAGCTCTATTCAGCAATTTTTCAGCTAGATCAAGACCAATTCACGTTTGTGTATAAATGTACCAAGTACGTATGACTGAATCTATGGGGCCGAGAACGACGGCAAGGGAGGTAGTGTAGGAGGCTCAGCCCAGCCTTGAACCTGGGCCGGCCGAGTGCAAAGAGGGGACGTTACCCACTACACCATCCTGCCCCCCTCATACATTAAGAAACACCAGCTTATGAGACCCTACTAGGGGGTACCCATTGATTGATGTATCTGCAATTCTGGTCAAAATAGAGATCTACAGCAACAAAATCTAATGATGTTAGATGTTTTCACAGCGATTGACCCTTTCTATTATCAATTTCTGGTTGAATTGTTCCATGGGAAATTCCTTGCTTTTTAGAGGCAAATCTAGATTTATTTTCAATGTAAAATTTTCTATACAGGGGGCCATGCCCCTTCCTTTATTTTATTGAGCACACCCCCATCTCTTCAAGAAGCTGCATCCGCCACTGTTACTGGGTATTTTCACTCAGAACTAAGCAACCAGAACTGGTGAAAATTACCAGAATTTGTAAGTTAATCGCTCAATTTCCCTAATAATTCCATTATGAGGGAAACCAGACTTGGAGAAAACACCCACATAGACAACTGTGAAATGAAAAACAGACAGAGTAAAAATAACAAAATAGAGTCAACACAGCTAGATTTTATGGTGTAGGGCCATCTCATATACCTGCATAGTCAACCAAAACAGAAAAGGGATGTAAAGATAAAAAGACTCATTAGGTCCATAACTAGTCAGTGATCTTTCGGTCCAGCAATAGTCACTGGGTTTTTTGATGTTAGGGGAGATTGAGTCATAATGTTCCTAGAACTATGTTGGTCCTAGTAAGGTATTTTTACCATTAATTTGCATACCAGCATGTGTACTGCCTAGGTTATGGTGGATAGAAATAAGAACAATTAACAACAGTTAGATCTGTCCATCCCTCAGCCTAAATACATCCCCACACAAAAATTAGAAATAATAATGTGCTTGATTTTCTGTTCAAACCATCCATGAAATCGATGGTTTGGCATTATCTGTCTAACCTGGGAGTTCAAGATTGAACCAACAATGTTGGTTTTCATGAATCATCTACTATTTAGACATAGATGTACAACAATATAGACCAGCATACCTTATTCCTGCAAACATGGATGTATGTATGCTGCCAAAAGCCGACATGCCGACAAAGAGAGGGAACATCCAGCTTAGAAACGGCATCAGGCGTTCTCCCCAGGTCTGGACACAGAAAAAGAGAACATTGGAAAATAGAATACCTTGAAACCCCTAATTTAAGCGACAGCTTAAAAAAGGGTAAGGCTCTAGAAATATTAGCCTGTTAGGCATCACCTTTCCTGCTGTGGCCTAAATTAGGGCTTTGCTTAACCTTCAACAAAATACTTCTTCTCAAAATAAGTTTTTGAAATGCTGACCAATTTCTAACGTTACTTAGACTGGTTCGACTTGTTTACTGATTTATTACATGGATATAAATACAGGTGGTAATACAGTTTTGGAACTGTGGGAAAACATCTTGATCAAGCTATATCAAGGGAGTGATAATGCTTCCTAAACCTACACCATAAATTACAACTCTGCTTTACTTAGTGTTGCTGTGCCCTCAACATCAATTATTGTAGGCTAATTATGTAATTGGCTTTAATCTGGGAGACACATATTACTAGCCATACAAGTTGGGACTGTAGCCTTATCCAAACTCACAGTCACCAGGGGGTGTCAGAAGGGGAAAGTACCTCTCAGTACACCCCCAGGTGGAGCCACCAGCTTGACCACTAGAGGGGGCTCACCTCTGCTACATCAAAGGAAAGAGACTATGAGGCAGGTGGCCACACACTGCTTTGAGCCTAGCCCTCATTACTTATGGCCCTGTCACTGGCCATTCACCACCAACTTCCCTGGGGGCAATAGAACTCTCCCACCCACCACGCCCTACATTAATTAATATATGACTCCCTTTTATGTCTTTTGTTAATAAAAGTGGTCCAAAGTAGCCTGTTGTCTCTCATGATTAATTTAAATCTAAAGTTTAGGTGTGAAATTTATCTGAGATTTTTAAACATTGAAAGTTGTCATTCTGGAGTTAAAACACTACACACATCACCCACAAGCTCAAAACCTGAACATTTTTCAGCTCTGCGAAATCAATATAGAAAATGATTAAAAGTTATAATCTCATTAGGTTGATATTGTACACTAAGTTTGTACTTACCACAGCGATGGCAGGGGATAGTAAAACCTCCTCCACAGTGAGAACAGACAAGTAGGAGATATTAGCAAGTACATACAAGGCTGTTACTAATGGCATACCAATAATAATGGCACGTGGAATGTTTCTGGAAGCAATAAAGTCAAACAATCACATCATAATTAACTAAGGCACAAAATTTAAGAAGGCTATGTTCATTGTGGTCCTGCCATAGGATTGTTCAACATGTCACATCCCACTGATCTGTCATTCATATTATAATCATTTGGGTATTCGGATCTCAAAAGTGGGCATCCGCACTGATTTGAACAATTCACTTAGGAAAATATCTGACATAATACCTGGAAGTACAATTCAAAGGTTTGTTATAATTATCTTAACATTATGCTAGGAATATTTTTGAAGGCTAGGAATAACTTTTTTACTCACTTTATAGGGTTGTAGACCTCTTGTGCGGCATAATACAAAGTACCCCTGGCCAAAGAAAAATATCTCATTTAGAATTGATGTGAAATATTTGTCCTTGAAATGAATGTTATAAAGAAGAGTGATTATAAGAAGTTTTCCCAAAAATCATTGTAGTAATCATATTTTCAATCATGTGATATTTTTCTTATATGATTATCATAATGATAATCTAGACTTGTTTCAATTGTAAGAATTCATAGAATCAAAGTTTAATGAGAAATTAAGTTTAAAACAAAATTAGCAAAATCATTAATAACTTACCAGCCATCATATGCCCACATACAGTTATATACAGCTGTAGGGATACCCGACAGTCGGAAAATGGATCCTGTAAAACCTTGGTTGAGATTCTGAGTGTGGCCTAGAGATAAAAGAGCGATTCAATGTAGAGAAGTAGTGTCTTTTTTTGTGAGCATTCCAACAGCATTGACCAGGTTGTTGATTCAGCATCGTGCACTGGTTAGTTTTTGTTTGGGTAGTTTTGCACAAAGGTAGTTAGTAAAACACCTTGTGCATATAATCTATTGTATAGGAATAGAATGGAGGAACGACACCAGTTCTATAGAGGGAAAATCATAATGTATTCAAAATTATGTGAATTGGTATATTGTTTAGTGTAAATATAGCATGGACTGCTGGTAGGTGTAAATATACCTGTTTGGCAATAGCAGACAGGTTGCGTCTGCCAGCGAGCACCAATGCTCGGGTAAAATCAATAAACCAAACTGATATATATAGAGCAATGCCTATGGTTATAGCGGGGAACATTATTTGATACCGTTTGGACAACACGAGTCTTAAGGATTCGAGGGGTTTGAATAGCTATACCTAGAAAGGACATCTGGTGACAGTTGGAAGTGCTACTGTGTTGCGGATTGAATGTGAGATCAGGCGGACTCTTAGGGGAAAGCTTACTCTCCATTGAATGGAATTGTGAACCTAGGAATCTTAAACCATCATCACACCTGCCACTGTACGCATTGATGTGATCCACGAATAAACCTGACTTTCAGCCAAGCGTTGTTCGCGTTGTGGATCTGAACGCCCATTCCATGAACTTACCTGCCACTTGACTAGCATTTACATAGGAAGAGATAAAGGCAATATTGTTGAGCATCATAAGAACAGTTCCCCTATTATTAATTAACCATATTCAAACTACTAGCATTCAGTTTAACATCCGGTCAACACTTCTGGGTTCCTTCCAGACTACACAAGGTGATGTTTTTCAACTAGACGTACGCCACATGGAAGTTGACTGAATCTATGAGATGAGGTGCCCATTTGTAGCAGTAGGACCCAATGCCCTCATTAAAGTGCTGCCTCACTGAGATCATACAAATAGGCCTACATAATATCTCATGTAGTCATATTATACTGACACCAGGTCATGACCAACCAGTCATAATGCATAGTTCTAACTACATACTGGATGACAGGCAAGTGGTAAGCAGTCCCATCATTATGAAGAGCAAGGGGCTGCTCATTCTTTGCTGGAGGCTCCTGCAGGAACCCCCATCCAGGATCCCAACAGGGAAGCATCATGTTATAATCAAATGGTTGTCATGGAATCTTTCATTTTGTGAACAGGGTATGGAGGTCAAAGAAGAAGTGCAGGTTGGTAGTTAGAAGCCACACATGGACATGCAAATGTCACTATTATGATCAGTAAAAACCATCTGCTTTGCTTGGCTGGAATCAGTCTACCTGTGTTCTGTACCATTGATAGGTTGTGTATTATATGTATGTCACACTAAAGGAATTCAACCACAATCATACCTATGTGCATCACTCAAGTCATTCAAGAAAAACAGTCCTGACTAAGGGTCCACAAGGCCATCATTATTGCCCTGGTTTGCAAAATGCTGTCTAGGGTTTTAGCCTGAGACAAAGGTGTGTGCCAACTGGGGTAATAACAATTGCAGAGTGGACCTGCGTCTGTGCTTGATTGTATATTGATTACACAGAAAGATATTGAAATTCTTTTCTGACAAAAGAAAAATTGGCATTTGTATTCACAAACAAGCATCATTACATTCCTGGGCAAGAACAGATCTTTTATTCACATGTTTCTAAGAGCGTAGGACATAGTGAAGGTATAGGTGCTGGAATCTCCATATAGAATACAAAAAGTGTCCCTGCTAATGTACTAGTGAGTTGACTCACCTTTCCTGTCTTTTTAAACAAGCATCAAGGAACTGGAGAATTTACAGCCAATCTTTTTGTGCATATGCCTAAAGGACTAAAGCTCTGCCCATCTGGTGACTACTTTCTAGGTGCATTGACCAGCTACTAATTTTATTTATGAGCACCATGATGTCTAATGACTAGAAGCCCTAATTGCCATGGTGGAGTTGGCAGCATGAGACAAATATTTGACTGACTTTACTGACAAATTTTTTCTGACTTGACAAAATAATTGAACTCACAATCATTCTAGTTGGGACGTGGCCTAACAAGGTTATACTGGTTAGCCAAATAACTATTCAAGTGTCATTATGTGGTGACAGCTTACACTTACCTGTTCCTAGGTAGAAGAGTCCACCACCAATGATGACCAGTAAAGCCACTACCTTGACCACCATGGCCACCACACTCAACTTGTTGGCCAGTTTAATGCTGACAAGGTTGATTCCACACACAATCACTGAAACAAGATTCATAACCTTGCACTGTCTAGTATAAGAAAGTAAGAGGAAATATTTAGTCCAATAGTTTACTTAGGTTTTCTAGAATAATAGAAACTTCAAGCTTTCTTGTTTTTCAGGTGATTGTGATGTCCTTATTAAATTCAATCCTAAACATTATCTTCCAAATTATTGTATCAACTCTAGCTTTACAGATTTCCAATAGAGATTGGCCAAGCCTTTTAGAAATAAAATTATTTATACAAAGTACATAAAGGTTTCTGCTATCTTTTGTAAATTACTAAACAACATTTACAGAGAAATTATGATCAAGAATAGATTGATATTGCTTTTTGATAGACAATTAATCTTGGATAGAAATTAACACTATTTGAGAGAGTACTTTGCTAACATTGGTTTATTGGTTTACACATATGCAACAAGCGGCAGCAATAGTCCCTGGTGTGTACAGCGATTTATAAGTGTTAGTATCTGTCTGCCTACCAAAGCATTTGCCTGGCTAACGTAACACTTACTTATACCACAAACAGCAACCATCTTCTTGGCATATTCAATGTTGACATCACACCTGTCACTCAGAAATGGTGCCAGGCTGTATTCAGAAAAGACGTAGGCTACAGTTGCTGTACTTGCAGGATTAAGTACTAACACCATGAGCCAGACATACACAAAGGCTGGTAAGCTACCAAATGCAGCATGAATGTATGCGTAGTTACCCCCAGGCTTATCAATGAATGAGCTAAGCTCTACAAGGCTGAGGGAACCTACAAGGAACAATAGAATAGCTTAGATTAACATCACACGACATGGGTACCTGGTACAAAATCAATCACAGAGTTCTTAGATTTAAAGGGAGGTGCGAGTGTTGCCTTTGGATTTTATGGCCTCATTGACCCACGATGGTAAGGTGTGTCAGAGAACTTTTTAACTATGCATTGGCTGGCTCTATAGATAGGGTAAATATAGTGTGATGAATCTTTTATCATGACACCTAACCTAAACAGAATCTTATCACGACATCATCATTTAGTGAAGTCTCAACCACACCAAAACAGAACATTATTCTGACATTCTTATTAAGTGAGGTTATACTATTAAACTCATAAATAATGTTACAAGAACGTTATCAGAATGTCACAATGTAAAGTCACAATAGTTGGTTGCAGCAATGTAATTGGGAGTTATCAAAAGGACGTCGCTGCAACCTAATAGTGTAACATAAGACAAATCAATCTAGAATCTTGCTGCAACATTTATTTATTAGAACATCATATCCTTTGCTGGGATGTTATTTAAGGCCATATTATATGATTTGTTGGTTGGCTTGCTTCAATTGGGTTCTAACATAGAAAATAGTTATTTGCATCTGGATTCACATTTGGTTGTTTTGCACACCATGTCTGTCAAGTCAGTCAAATTAGTCCATTGGGTACCATTACCTTACACTAACCTAGACTAGAGGCGTAGTGTAATATAGGCTTAAGTATGGATCACCAAATTGTGACCCAGTAAAATGTAAGATATGCTCTTGTAAAATACTGATAAGCACTTAGATGAAGTCCATCTCAGGTAAGAGTGTATCCTGATTGTTTATAACTAAATCAAATATTTTGTTATAGAAGATGCTTGCACAGGCACAACTGAGTAAACATGAATATCAGAAAGGAGACAAGAATCTCTACAATTGGTTTATACAAAAAGGATTGTACAACTTTTGATTTATTTTTTTTACCTACTCACTGCACAACGTGATGATACCGCACACTGTCCATAACACCAGGCTCAATCCAACTGAACCAACACCCTCCACTACACCTCGCGTAGATATGAAGATACCAGAACCTGAAATCAAGACATTTGACATGAAGAGCTCTGTACTTTGCTGCAGTTGCATGTTTAAGTCCCACAATCCAGTTTCCTGAGTGAATGATTTAATGAAAGAAAAACAGACTTACCCACAATGCCAGAGACGACAAGTCCCACTGCCCCTGCCAAGCCAATCTCTTTCTTCAACTCAACTTGGTCACCACCTGACACCTGCATTTTGTTAACATCTTTCTGATCAGAATGGTCTGTAACAAATTTTATAAAATAATTGTACTGTCAGATGAATAATATTTGTAATGCTTACAATGGTAAATGTATAGAATTTAATTTTCATTACTGTGTATATGTTGTATATCAGTGAACATATATATATATATATTTATTTATTTATTTATTTATTTATTTATGGGAAAAAACGCATCTTACAAGTAAGATTGATATCTTCCAACAGCTGTAGGAGAAGCACAGTGAAATATATATCTATATCCTCATGGTACTCATACCAGTTTTTGTACTTCATTTTTAACATATTATTTTTACAACTCATTCTTTACCTTTTCCTCGAGTGCAGAGGCAATGTTTGGAGCGATACCTTGGCATTTTGGTAGGATACAACTATCTGCATGTAGCCTGGAAAAAAAGAATAATTATATGGACCAATGGTACTGCAGGCTGATGGTAGGGCTGTTGGGATTTTTCCTAGAATTTTGACACCTTTCAGTTGGAATGGTGGCACCCACATATTCTATATGATGAACTACATTAATAAGCAATTAAAATGTATACAAATTGGATTTAAAACCCCTGATGACAATGCTGTGAGGTGACTGTCTGCCAATCTTATGTGAGGCGAACAACTCCCTGACTTCCATAGACACAGCTTGGGCAGGGAGGGTAGGAAGCAAAGGAATGTTGAATAAACATTTATGAGAATATCATTTTCTATGTAAAAGTAGCACAGGCTATGTGTTAGTAGATAAGGTGATTTGTCAGTTAAACTAAATCTTGAAATAGAAGCCTTAGAGGGATTTGTTGCTGACCACACCAGTGACACCTGGTGTGAAAATCTTAGGTGTTTGAAATTTTATTTATGTACAAAATGTCTTTAATTTCTAAAGAAATACCAACTTTTCCACACAGATATTAACTTAAAACGGGATAATAAGAGATTTAAAGGGAATTTGTTTAAATAGGATAATACAGGAATTGCCATATTATTCTGTTTCTAAGGGTTGTAGTCCTTTAATCACAATGGTGACCCCCACTTTTCTTTGCTGAAATATATTAGTAGAGATCCATAGATGATAGCCAACCATGTTTGATTAATATATGTTGGTTAAATTATTCAGGAGATGAAGAACCAGTGTTTTCCCATAGAAACCAATAGTAAAACCTAAGTTTGCACATCCACCTTGAAAACGATACAGTGACATGTACATGTTTTTTATCATGGTTATTTATTCCCATAGTATTAGTCTAACTTCACAAATCGTATCAAGGCTATTATTATGCTGGTTCATTTGGAAACCTGCTAGACAGTCCTTAATCCCTTTAATTAGTGAAATTATCAGAATAGAGCTTCCTCCAATGGTATAAGTTTTGATTGTTTGCACCAACCTTTCCTGGTTACAGTAGCACCACCAACCCTCTTCTCAACCCTCCTTTGGATTCAGACCCAAATGGCTAACTCATCCCTATTCCAGTTTTTATAATAATAACAATGCCTTTATATAAACATTGCCATAGTAGTCCCATGTCACAATGCCTCTACATAAACATTGCAAACACTCTAATATCTTATATATTATATAGAATCATCTAGCAGGCTATCTAGCTCAAAGGGTCCAGGGTAGGTTCAGTTTTCTAGAAAAGGGAGGTTTATCATATAAGTGTCAGTGCCCCCTGTAGGTGCCAGTCTTACATTTAAAGGGCCGTTCCCGTCCATGAGATCAAAGAGATATGTGCGCTGACGTAAGTCTAACGATGTGATGGCTGGCAACATGTTTTGTATTTTTGCAATGTAATGATGCAAGGTCATTGGTCACGTCGCCAATTTGGTGCTCCAGGCAGGGGGTTCCAACCTATCAAAATACCTCTGCCTCACGGACAAGAATGTCCCTTTAAAAAAAATTGTAAATTGATCCAAAAAAAGGGTGGATGGGGGTACATACACCCATGTGCGCATCCACCCCCTAAATAGATATTATTATTCATCTAACCTCTGGAAGATCATGTGTTCCGCGTGTAGAAGTTAATAAAATTTCAACAACAAAAAAAAAAAAAAAAAAGAAAAAAGCCAATAGTCTGGGGTATGTGCCAACAGGTTATCTCAAGGGGGCAAACAGTCTGCAGCATAATCATTCTAGGTAACAAAAAAGGACACATTCAACTATTTCACTTCATCACTGGTAAAACACACCACATACATATATGTATACATATACTTGCATACATACATACATACATACATACATACATACATACATACATATATAAATACATACATACATACATAAATACATGCATACAGATTATCTACATACATTACTTTTGATGTCAGATAAATTATAGTGATGTGAAATAGACCTGAAAATAAATGGCCTAAAAATTATAGTCAATCAGATTTACCAGAAAGTATTGCAACATTTAATAACAAATGAGAAGACTTAAATGAGCTATTAAGTTCTATACTTACTTTGCTGATTATACTTCTCCCCAATTCTGAAGTTTTGACGTTATCCTGCACTTTACATCTGCGCCTTGGGTACCACTTGATATCACTCCATAAAGTTATATACACTACGTGTATGAATACTACTCAGCTTGTTTATCTTCCTTTGAACATGTGCAAGAACATCTGACAATGAACCAGTCTAGCCAAACCAATCTTGTGTATATATACTCACACAGCTGCATTGTAAATCCCCTAAAGCACAATGGATTTTGAACACACTCCTTTGTTTCATCTTATGTAAAACAGATTTGTCTGCACCATGTCACCAAGTGGAATAGTTTCTCCTAAACCACAGACTTCAGACTTAAGCCTATGTTCCACATACTTTTTTTATTGTGAAGATTTTGTACTTATTTGACTTTCCCTAAGAAAAAGCCATGAAACCTACATCCTTTCTCATTTAAAAATCTGTCTAATTATATGTACCATGTGTACTGTCAACCGTCATTTCCTTTGCTAATTCTAATAAAAAGTAACAAATACAGCATGGAAAATAGGCTTTATGCAAACAGACTTGACACTCTCAAATGTAAAAGAGCGAGAATATTTGTGACCAGAAGAGGGGGGACGGATGCTCTGTGCAGGATTTTCTTGTCCCTTAAAACATGCCATAGTCATAATACAGGACAATGGGCAAAATTCCTAATATCCCTTGCTTATTAACAAATTTAATTATATCAGCACTGATAAATTATGAATTACAGAAACACAGGAAATACAATTATAATTTTCAATTTTTAACTAGAACTGATATTTCCATTCCGTTTTCAATGTAAAGTGCTTAAAGGAATAGTTTCTTATATTATGTGGCCCTATCTTATTTAGATTTCCTAAGATCTAGTTTCCATGGAAACCAAATGGAAGGAATTATGTGAATATTCAAAATCAAAACATTCTATTGATATTCCAAATGAGGCAATGTTGCACAACAATGGAATATTTTGAGTAGCATACCTGATTCCTACACAAAAACTTGGCCTAATGAAATATTTTCACTATTTTACATAAATCTACTCATATCTCCTTAAATGTTAGTCTTATGATAGGAGATACAATAACCTCAGAGTATGCTTTCCCCTCATTAGGTCACATTTACTTCTCAAACTCTCTACAGCATGCACCAGAGAAGGGGTTTTTACGGTACCTAACCCAAATATATTTAACCTTAATGCCTTTTCCTATAATAAGAGATAAAGAAAATAAACCTAGTTTGTGACAGTTTGCATATGAATATTCTAGATGAAGGCTCTAGATAGGATTTGCCTTTTTATATTCTAAATAAAGAATGAAAGAATAAAGAGGTCCATATAAAAACAAAAGGACAAGTTAGTGTTGTATCGCACTGTTTATTAACACCTTTATCTGATCTTATCATGCATAGATATGAGATGGAGTAATGGTCAATATAGGGCCAGATTATAGAACTAACCTAACCTAAACATATTTAAGGCTAGCTAGCTGACTTTGTCTTGAGCTTGAATTTAAGGTTAGAAATTGTTTTATGGTTATACCGTAATGAATCAAAGGTTAGCCTGCATTATCAAACGTGTTTTTCTTAATATATAAGGCTAGTTCAATTCTAGGATA
The DNA here is from genome assembly GCA_936440205.1 of Lepidonotus clava. Taxonomy (NCBI): domain Eukaryota; kingdom Metazoa; phylum Annelida; class Polychaeta; order Phyllodocida; family Polynoidae; genus Lepidonotus; species Lepidonotus clava. The sequence continues at coordinate 46,962,108 of OW387140.1, read as the reverse complement.
GATTTTGAGGCCAAGGCTGAGCTACCTTGAATAGAATTAATACAATATTCTCTATTTTGTTGTTGTGGTAAGCCATCAGCAGTACAAGACAGGACAATATTATCAAAATAGATGTAAAAAGTCCTTAAGGAAGGTTTTTGGGTCTCCTTTTGGAGGTTGAAAGGAGCATGGACTGTCTGGCAGGTTTCTGAATGAACCAGGATATAGATTTGAATGATTTGTGAGGTTAGGCCATTAGTATGGGAACATATTTTACCATATTTCATTAGTAGGATATAACATAGTAACATATTGCCAAGCAATAAATGTTTCATAGCAGTCCTTGCTGGTGTTATTTTCAATTAGTCATCAGCAACAAAATGTCTGTCACTTGGCAACAAACCGTCTACATCACCAACAGATAACAAAGTTCTTTCATTCACGGGGAATCAGCTTCAGGCTGTCTAAAACAATAAACGAATAGAATGGGACCTCATTTCTTGGTAAATCTAACCAACCACAACTCCAGTATGCTGCCTGACACCAATGGTGGCTTCTTCCCCTTCGCCTGTTATGGTCAAGTCGGTCTGTCTCATCACTGCAATGACCTTTGGACCATCCTCTGTCTCAATTTCCATGAACTGTAGCTTGCTGCTGGAGGCCAACACCTGTTCCCTTGCAATGGGTGGGGTTGGAGGGGTTGATATAACTGCTATCTGTGTGGATTGGGGCATTGAATTGTCATCATTGTCTTCAGATTCACAGTCCTGGAAAATGAAGAGAAAGAACTGAGACATTGTTTTGGGAATGATACAGGCTGGTGTATTGAAAAAAATTATGATAAGTAATAAACAACTAAAATCTACTGACCTCACACAGAGTTGTTAAGATTCTAGAACTCATATCAAATTTTGTTTGTAAAACTTCAGATGTTATTGAAAAAATAAATAACTAAAATCTATTGACCTCACACAAAGTGGTTAGGATTCTCATAATAAATTTTGTTTGTAAAACTTCAGATGTTATTGAAAAAAATGATGACGAGTAATAAACAACTAAAATCTAGTGACCTCACACAGACTGGTTAAAATTCTAGAACTCATATCAAATTTTGTTTGTAAAACTTCAGATGTTATTGAAAAGAATAATGATGAGTAATAAACAATTAAAATCTACTGACCTCACATGAAGTGGTTAAGATTCTCATATCAAATTTTGTTTGTAAAACTTCAGTTGTTATTGAAAAAATTAATGATGAGTAACAAAAAACTAAAATCTACTGACCTCACATGAAGTGGTTAAGATTCTCATATCAAATTTTGTTTGTAAAACTTCAGTTGTTATTGAAAAAATTAATGATGAGTAATAAACAACTAAAATTCTACTGACCTCACACAAAGTGGTTAAGATTCTCATTATCAAATTTTGTTTGTAAAACTTCAGATGTTATTGAAAAAAATGATGACGAGTAATAAACAACTAAAATCTAGTGACCTCACACAGACTGGTTAAGATTCTAGAACTCATATTAAATTTTGTTTGTAAAACTTCAGATGTTATTGAAAAAATAAATAACTAAAATCTATTGACCTCACACAAAGTGGTTAGGATTCTCATATTAAATTTTGTTTGTGAAACTTCAGATCTTATTGGAAAAAATTATGACAAGTAACAAACAACTAAAATCTACTGACCTCACATGAAGTGGTTAAGATTCTCATATTCAATATTTGTTTTTAAAAATTATGATGTTATTGAAAAAGGTGATGACAAGTAACAAACAACTAAAATCTACTGACCTCACACGAGCATGTCCTTAGAACTAACCATATACGGATAGCAAGGAGAATTAAGAAAATGGTATTCAGAATGGTTAATTTTGTGCAAGTAGACCTTCTAGCTTCCTCATCTTTATCCTTTAAAAGCGAAAAGGTATTCAGTTAAGAGTAAAACCCATCTCGTCAAGTTTAAACGTGGAAAATACAGTGGAACCCTGGAACTCTACAGTACGGATACTAAAGGCCAACGTTTATCAATTCCTGATTCAGCAATTACAAGGCAACAATTATTTATGTAAACCATTGTTTCCTACTCAAAATTTATAGAAATATTAAGAATCTTAGAGTCACCTTAGGTGAATTGAATCAGGGTTATTTTTTGGATAAAATCACAATACATTTGGCAAAATTTGAACAGAAAATACAAGTTTTGCTTAGTGCTGTCTATTTGATTAAACAAAATGGTGTGTGCTGTATGGTGAATTTTGTCCAACCCAATTGTGTACCCATGATAGGAAGGGTTTATTGGGTGTCCAGATAGAGATAGGTCAAGGGTTGCCTTAGAAGACCTGACCCAGTCACCAGCCACTGATACACAGGTGTATCACCGAGCACACACATGTACTTTAGACCCATGCTCTAAGAAAGTTTGACTTTTTCATCCTTTCACAGCCATTAAGCATGTAAATCACACCATAGAAATTTTAGATTCATTTATTGGATACCTGAAGATGTAGAAGACACTTTTATATTTCCTTTAAGTGGTTATACATTTGATGTGCAAAAGACCTTTCATATCACAAATTTTCACATTTACAACCAAATCCTATAGTAAATTCCCATAGAGAATCTCTGAAATCATCAATTTGTGGACTTTTTGGCCATTTTGAATTTTTAAAGATTTAGCTGTAAAATGTATGAAAAGACATAACAGCTACTAGCACTATACATCATTGCAATCTTCAAGTAAAGACAGATATACCTAATCAATTTATTTTCACATATCACAAACATTACATTCTTTCCATAGAGCCTCAAATCAGATTGTATGACTTAATTGTAAAAGTTTTTTTCATTTTTCCGATTTTGGTTCTAAATAGAACGTTTTCACTCTATGATATGTTTTACAAAAATAAGTCTGGATGGATTGTCCAATTCATTCTGAATTCTATGGTATATGAAGTAATACTGTAGCTTATTTACCTAGAAAGTTATGGTTGTTTGAAAAAATGCCTTTATCCATAACTTTTAAAGTCACCCTTTCTTGGTGCATAGGTCTATAGTATCCAGTGTAATGCCTGCCAAGCCATCTTTGATGACGAAACAGAAACATTCTGCAACCATACTTCTTTAGTGAGTTTGTTACTAATATGAGATGGCACATAACAGTTACATTATTGATGGTGAGGTTGAAACCTCACCAAATCAGAATGTTATCGTAACCTCACCAAATCAGAATGTTATTATAACCTCACCAAATCAGAATGTTATTATAACATTATTTTTTTTGGTGAGGTTAGAACAAAACCAAAATAGAATATTAAATTCTGATTAGGTTGAAGAACATAACCAGAACGTCATAATAACATCACAGTGCAACATCACAGCAGTATGTTACAGAATAACAAATTTGAAAACTCTTGAGATAAAAAGTATCCATTTGAAATGGTAAATTACTTTCTGATCACATGAATCCAAATAAAGAATTTATACAAATAATTCTAACCCTAGAGTCTCATACATATAATCACTAATGAATAAAGCTTTTTCATCTACAAAAAAGAAAGCCAACACATACATCCAAACTGAAGAATCAATTTGAAACATTGGTTCCACAGATACACACCAGGGGTCAGCACCTCCAGGTACACTTACATTAACTCTGCATTCTCAAGTTCAACTGATGAGCTTTAACCCAGCGAAACCAAAATGGAACACTGTGCACATACTTGTGAAAAATATAAGTGTATATATCGCTAATTAATTGTTATTTTAGTTTGCGTTTGTAATTCATAAAATTGATAGATACACCAAGAGGTAATGAGCCATGACCCATATACATGAACCGACCAATCAGATTGAGGTTCACATCACAACTAGGTCAAACTAAAAAAATGACCAATCAGCATACAGAACAGATCCCCAGCAGGGGAACTATGAGATGTCCAACCACCTAGTGGAGGGAAATTTGAGCATGCTTTGTTCATTATGGTCTTGACAAGGGAACCCCTAGCCTCATCCACCCAACCTTATTTTACATGATTACCCTTATAATACATTTCACTACTTATTCAAATTTAGAGCCTTGTGAATAGGAAATCTTCACAGTACATGCACAACTACAGATCAACAGGAAAATTAACTTACGTTATCAGATTCATAGTTTGTGCATTTTATATCCTTTATCCAACTAACGAAAGCAAGGATAAAAATTAATGTTGTGTAGCAAAAGTCCAAGAGCAACTGCAAAAAAGATGGAAAAACATTCTTAAAAGAACATCAATAAATTATTTGTTATGTTGGGGATGGGTGAATATTTAGGGGCCATGTTCAAGATTCTCATGGTTAACCTACCCTGAGTTTTATAGGTTGCTCTATTGGTTTCTGGATGAATTTAGGTCCAAAACTCTGTTTGAGCATTTTTGTCGTGCCTTGCACTGATTTAAACTATATAGGAAAATATATAGTTCCCTGAGACCATCAGAAAAAATGGACTACCTGTCCATCTGAGGGAAAACCAGAATTGACCACCAAAAGGGGCCGTCCATAAATGACGTCATGCTATTTTTGACCATTTTTGAGATAAGCAGGGATGGACATAACCAAGGACCCAAAGACCTTAAAAAGCAGCTTTTCTTGTCTAGGAGGCAATCTGACCCTTAAAAAGAAATTTCAACATTGAAAAATCCCAATTTCACCTACAGTTTTCCTCTGAAATTTTCGAAATTAAAATTTTTCAAACATGATGTCATGCACCACATGACCCCCCCTCCCCCCCTTGTCATGTTTGGTCATGAAAGCATGACCCCCCCCCCCTCCCCCCCTGCTGCATGACGTCATTCATGGACGGCCCCTTAAGTTTACTCCCATAATCACACAAACCCACATATATCTATCTATTGGATGTATCTATATATATTTATTCTTCTCTTCTTTGGGTTCCAATTTGTTACAAATCTAATTCATTTTAGCAAAAGGTATTGTTGGAATTTGCAGCATTGTTGAAGTTAATCTTTGGATTCCTATCACACATACCATTGAGAGGTACAGGAGATCTTTTTCAAAGAATTTGATTTCTATGTTATACAATTATGTATTTGGAATCTATAAAATTATGTATTTGGTGCTTAATAATGAGTTTGTTGGTCACTCTATAAATCAGAAAAACCCTTAGTTAATAGATCATGTATAGTTTTTTTCAATGCAGGTGGCCCAGCACATACATTTATTCAACTGATATAACTCAGGGCCCATATCTCCGTAACTGAATTTTTTTTTTTATTCGGGGTTCTTTTACTAGGGACTACACAGCCAAAATGGCTGATTTCCAGTAGCTGTAGTACATCAGTAGCTAGTTGTACATCAAACTTCAAGTACAACAATCCTCACACAATACCTGTTATTAGAGTTAAGAATGAAGTTAATTCAACATAATATCTCAAAGTTCACGCTTTTCCAGGACAAACCTTCGATATCTAGACTTTAAAGAAGCCTTACAGTCAGCAGTAACTACATATTCTGGGAGGGAGTTCCAGAGCCCAATGGCTCTGTAAGAAACAGTTCTTTTTAGAAACTACCTCTATTGATCAAAGCTTGTCAGGAGAAAGTTGATTAGTGTTTCATTCATATTTGTTCTGTTTGTAAATCAAAGTAACTACACCTAACAATCCCTTTTCAATATCATTGTCCATTGAAATCACTTCTTTTGGTGACAAAATAGCATATTATGAGACACTAATCAAATTTCAGCTGATTAGCCTAATCGCTAAAATCAGTTATGAAGATATGGGCCCTGGTTTGCAACATGCTTTAATCAATGTCTTACAATGGCCATCAATATCACCGTTTTCAGATACAAATACCAGTGGTTACATCGGTTCACTTAGAATTCTGTGAATCTATAATTTTAGTTCAAAAGAACCTTCTGAAAGGGTAATATTCTTATGTTAAAAAATCGCACCAAACAGCTATTGTTTGATACAATTCTAACACTGGCTGTTAGTGCAATTTGTCAGTGTTGCAATAATTCAGGCCCTTACCCAGAGTCTGCTGTAGGGGGTGGCAAGAATCCCTCAGTGGGATTTCTGCTTAAAATTTCAATAATTCAAACCTAAAAAGTGTGGTGGCGAGCTCCTATATTGGAACTTTTCAATATATTCTCACATTATTTTAGGGGTTTTACAGTGAACCTTTTTTAAGAAAAGGTGGAACTTCTCCACAAATCTCCTCAGTGGGGGGGGGGGGGGGGGGGGCACCTCCCCCGCCTCCCCCCCTAACTACGGACCTGAGATTTCATGTAAAGTACCAGTACGGACTTACCAGACACCCAGTTGCCTTAACCGACGCCACAATTGCCAGCACACTCTGAGGAACACCCTATGAACAAATGATAAAATGGTCCAGGTAACATTTTAAACAATGGGATTCTATTCATCAAATGGGAAACAGTGGTTATGAATTCGCAAACAATGTTTCTCAAGAATGATTACATGATTAAATGATAACTTTTTTTCACATTGCCCCTTTACAGTGTTTTAATATAATATAGGCATTAATTCTCCACACCACGGATAGCCATATTCTTGAGTTTTGCCTGCAGGTAGGATATATCAGGATGCATGCTGGGTAATATGTAGACAAATCACAAGGCTTTATTTTAGGAACTTTCCTGACTCATTTCCATATTAGAAGTTTACTATGATGTAAACCTAGAGATATTTTTTTCTCAATTTGTATTCATATATATACATTTAACATGTAGTACTTTGAAATTTCATTCATTATAGAAATATTTGATTATAACAATTATTTGTTAATTTTCTATACTTTTCTAAGGGGTTTTGTCTACATATTCAGTCCAGGCCCGTAGCCAGGGGGGTTTGGGGGGTTCATACAACCCCCACCCCTCCCTTTTTTTTATAATTAACATACGTGTACATGGAGTGAGTTGTGGACAGGTACTGAGGTGTACTGGGGTGAGAGGAGTATGTCTGCTTGAGGAAGGCAAATAACACCAGGTGGCATCAGACTTTGTACCTGTCCCAATTTATATCACCAGTGATAACAATAATAATTAATTGTTAGACAAAGAAGAAATTATATATTTCAGCCCAAAATTAATAAACGACCCCCCCCCCCCCCCACGAGAAAAATTATTAGTCATAAAACAAACCCTCCTCTCAAAAAAGCTGGCGACGGGCCTGCAGTCCAAATGAGCCTGCAGGTGCTTAGAATACTGTAAATCAGCTATCCCTTGTACAGAGATTTGGATTTGCACATTTTCACACATTTCACACATCTTCATCCCCAATCTGCCCTACTTGAGCTGTGCACATTTGACAGAAGGCCCCTTAACCCTTTCCACCTGCCAGATGCTTTGAGGCATCACCAGCAAAAAAAAAACACCAGATACATTGAGGCATCGGCAACGAAAACACGCCAGATGCATTGAGGCATTTTTTAAATGAATGCCAAAGTACTGGAATTATAGCTAAGTATCAAGGACAAAATACCAGTTACTGTTCCAAAATGTTGAAAACATCCATGATATAATATATCTAAAAATAAGAAGGTTGAAAATAAGTTTTTTATGTCATATGGAGCTTATAATTATAAGGGCTAGATAGGCTCATGTGTGCTACATGTGGCGTATATTGAAGCTATTTACTAAAGTACATTTGGCAGTCTTTTAAACCATGAATGAAATGTTGGTGGTGTATGGAAAGGGTTAATAGAAATAATAATAGAACTACAACAAGCAGGGAGTCTGACAAACCACCTTATGTAATGTTTTCTGCCCAATTGTGTTTTTAATATTATTATAATGAAAATGCATGTATCTAAAATTAATGTCCAACAATCTTATTAAGAATGAAATACTCACCAAAATCACTGTGGCCAATCCAACCCCTCATAAAGAAAAATGCAGAGAAAGTATTTAGAGCATATTCTAATAATAATGAGTGAATACTTCAATGCTTAAGTCTCACAAAATTGATAATCGATGATGGTTGGTGTTGCATTGCATTTTTTAAGTAACAACTACATCTAATAGCAGGGGTGGATCCAGGGGGCAGGGTCCAAGGGGTCCTGGAGAGGGTTGCATAACTTTCCATTAGAAATGTTTGTTGTACGTCTCCGCTAAAATGGAATAATGAACAGATTTACTCAAGGTTGCATATTCTGTTATTTGAAAATCCGTTAATTAACTATTCCGTTAAATAATATATCATGTATCTTCACAGTGTTAGCGGAAATATTAAACGGAAAATCCGCTAAATTTCAATTTTAGCGGAAATTTCGGATTTTGCAATACTTTGGTCCCCGTTATTCTCTTTGCAACACTTGGTCTCCGTTACAGATCCGTTATACTTCTGCTAATGTTATGCAACCTCATCCTGCCCCTTTGGACTTATACTTCAAGTATTCTAAAAAACGTTGCATACACATGTGCAAATGCACTATGTTAAACATAATGCATTTGCACATGCGTATGCAATGTTCAGAATTTAGTAGTTATATATGCGGAAACCCACTTTTCCGAATCCTTATCTGTTCCTGAATAGTCACAACTTAACCAGATGTCACTATGCATCTTTGAATAAATCAACTGGTGGCAAAAGACTTTACTTTTTTAATTCCATCATTATTATTGACTAACTTTCTTATATCAAAAGGGAACTTGATAGAGTTGGATGGGAATTGATAGTATAAACACATAAAAATAGTCAAGTATAAACCCAAAGAAAAAACTAAGCATAAAAGAAATCCTCAACATACCTGCAAGACCATAATCTGTACCGAGAGTCTGTGAACTTAGAACCCCAGTTGCAATGTTAAAGGCAAATACACAAACCCCAATAACCACACCAAGATGGGTCTTGTATCTCTCTTCTGGTGTCCAGGCCATTTTCCTGGAAAGAAAGAAGTCTTATAACCAAAACCCCAGTGCTTATTACCAAAATCCCTATGGATTGATCCAGATGTACCATTTCAAAACATCCAAGATCGAATGACTTTCAAGGAATCAATAAAAATAGAGTCGAAGAAAAAATTCACTCGATCGGAGATTAACTTTAAACATGTTACATATTATAAGCTAACATTATGTAGTATACGCTCATATCATGAGCTAGTTTGCCTTAGAAACTTGAGAGATGTATGGCTTCATACTACATGGCATTCCGATAGAACTCATTGAAGGAATGCATCTGCCCAGAATATTTTTTGTGGGTCGGCCCTGTAAAAAAAAATTTGTTCACAGAGAGCCACCCAGGCCACATCACCACCCACACTTCATCCAAAAGTTTTACTAATACAAACTCAGCAGTACCAAAATCGGCCTGAGGATCACAGGCTTTAGGACAAATAGTCACCATAATGAACCATAGTGATATCACAATGCGAGGCCCTGATTTAGGCCAGATATCTAGATTAGATGGCCCATGCTGACTGCTTTTTAAAAAAAATGTAATCTCTTTATAGCCATTGAACCACATACCAGTCTCAAGATAACTATGAATCATAGATATTCGAGAGATTGTATCTACATGAATCAGAGATATTGCTCAAGTAATAAGCCATCGCAAGATAGTCCGCCTGATATAAGTCTTTGAACTTCTTAAAGTTCTCCAAGGTTTTGTAAAAGATTACATGCAATGAGTTCATGCATGTATGAATAAAATACTTAAACTGATTTTTGTCTTCTCAGAACCTTCTAATAAACAAGGAATAAAGAATCACCAGGGAGAGGGTGAGTTGTTTGGTTGTTTCGGTCATTAAACACTTTTTAACAACCAGGGCAGTGGTGGTGATCAAATCTATGAGAAGGTAGGCACCAGTCCCTACCAAATTAACCCTCATTATGATGATACTATGTCATTAATCCTTGTCACAGTGGGACATACAGAGGGGAGTAGCAGCCAGCCCACCTCAGCCCAGACTTGAAACCGCGCAATAGACGGACCCTCTAACCACTACACCACCCCACACGCCTAATTTAGGGGTTTTAAACTAATACTGTTAGAGGATGTGGTTATTGTTGAATAAAGTGTTCATGATATACCATAATCTAACTTTTTAAGGAATCCAGATTTACCCAGATTTGGATAAGTGACACAGATATATCTTAGATACATAAACCACATACCTTCAGTAGCTGTTTTCCCTTGCTTGTCAGTTGATTAGATATGTATGACAGAATCCTTATGTCCACAAAGAGAGGACACTTTGAATGTCAATCCTAATGTTGGCAACATTAAGGATAGATGTAACTATTAGCCAGTGATGTCTCGGATGGCCTTATATAACTACCATCTCAAACAGCAACATATTAAGGCAAAATATTGAGTAGGATAAATACAAAAATAATAGAGTGACAAAGTAAAATGACATAGTGTCATCATAATGAGGGTTTTCCCAGTTCTCTTGTCTGAATGAGTTTTGATTCTCTGAATGAGAAATTAAATAGTATGAATGAGATGTAAATTTTCCTCAAAAAGGCCAATCAAAATACCAAACATCACATGGTAGTTCAACTGGAAGACCAAGCAACTACTAATCATGAAGTTGACAATAAACTATTTAAAATAGAAGGGTTAAGGATAGACACCAGTGGCTGAGGTGTGAATGGCGCGTCTCTCTTAGATCAAAATCACAAGATTTGTTTCAAATGATATTACTTAATAGACAACATCATTCAATAGCCAATAAGCAACCACATTCATTGATGTAACTTATGTAAGAATAGGCAGAAAAATGACTCTAAAATATGAAAATCATAATTTTCAAATTTATTTTTTGAACATTGATATCTCACTTAATATTTTACCTATACCTTTGAAATTTTTGCTACATCTTCTTAACATATAAAGGGAGGGAAGCGTGTCTCAAAATTTTGATATGGGTCTTAGTTAGGTTTTTATGAAATGTAGAAAATGAAAATGCATAAAGATCTAAAAAAAAGTTTCCTGGTTTTGGACGTTTTTGGCCATAAAATAAAATCTAGGGCCTAAATTAAAAATCTGAGACAAACTTCTCTGTATATGATTGTTGTAAAGTTCATGTGAAATCTTATTCCTGTAGGTTAAGTATTAACCAAGATATTGATGTTCAAAATATAAAAGTGCAAAAATTAGTTGAAAATTGATGAAATCTCAGTTTTTAATTATTTTATAATCCTTTTGGCATCAATAGATAGAGAAATAAATGAGCTTTGAAATGATGTAAGGTTTGTTGGGATCAGAGCAATATTAAAGAATCCATTGATGATTCCTTGGAATGGCCGTTGACCACTGGTGTCTATCCTTAAGTAACCCATTAATAGAACACTCATGTAAAAATTCTAGAATCACATGTTATACATACTATCTATCCTTGATTACGAATAGATGGAGTCCTTTTAAAATCATAAAAGGATCAATAAAGTATAGATATGAGGCCCACTTGATATCTGTTGAATCTTTTTACTTCCTGAGATATGTCTGTCACAACCGTCCCCAATAACACTTCTCTCTGTACTTATCTTAACTCTAGTTCTTGAAGCCCCATCAAACTTAACACTGACCATATAGAAGATAGCATTGTTCTGTGGTAGATAAGTGGCCAAATCAATCAGTTAAGCCCCATACCCACTAGGCAATTTTACCATTGACAGATGACTGGGAGAACCGACAATAAAATCGCCAGGCAAGTGTAATATTAAGCAAGTTTGATCTTTTACCAGTAATTTTGCCGGCGATTTTACCAGCAATTCCGTCACCCGTCACCTATCACCCAGAATCCACACCATACCCAGAGGGAGTCCCCTGTTGATTCCATTACAGGGAAGGGCCAGTGAATATAAAACGATACATTTTCATGATCCTTACTCTACGGGGACTGTTCGTGCCAAGTTCTATATCAATATCTATTATACTTTTTGTTTGATGTGTATTTTTCTTACTGTCAATGACTGATTCATGAATGTACATGGAGCACCTTGCAGAGTGCATCTGTCTGTGTGTAAACAGCACAAATTTGCATTTCAAATATATTTTTAAGAAATTATAATTTTGAAATTTAAAAATACCGTCTTTTTGTGTGACGTCACAGACAGACTTGTGTTAGATCATGTATTCACACAAAGGGATCAATCACTGACATTGAAACTTTGCATAGTTCTAAATTTGCATAATATCTACTACATAAGATATAAGATAATGAGAATTGAAATTTCACTGGCCCCTCTCTTTAATAATCCAGTTGCCCAGCGTTTTCATGGGCAACCCTAGTTGTTGCTGTTCCCCAACACTGTTAAGATCTTTACTTACTTGAAATTCTTGAAATGTGTATAAAGTACATTGCTCTGAGACCACACCACTGAAGAGAATATAAGTCATGGTTACTTTTCATTTGCTGTCATATTTATCAACATACTAGATGTGTAACCTCTATTCCATCATGCTGTCATTTCACTTTTTGTCAACATGTGGAAAGCTCTAGGCCTAAATCGAGCCCGTCCTGTAGCCCGTTGAAGAACTCCAATCCTCACTACCATGGATATGACATATCCTTCATTTTACATGCAGACTAGCTTATTTTGTGCCCCATATCAGTTAAATCATCTATTCATCTATACTCACTCAAACATTGTAAATACCATGCAACAAACGTCGACTGGAAGAACATGCTTGTGTGATGTTGATTTGATCCACAAAAAAAAATCCAAAAAAATCTAAAGAAATCAAGGTGCATCATGGAAGATATGTCAACAAACCTAAGTACTTAAGTATAGAAAGTATCACTAATATTAATCATGGCATTGCTTTTGGCTTGATATAACGTTTGCTGCTGGCCAATTTGTGACACCAAAAACCCCTTTAGAATGTTTTTTTTGGGTGGACTATTGTTCCATATATAGATCCCAACCCTACCATCATTTAGCAAGACACGGAATTCAAATTGATCTGGTAATACAGCTACTATTCCTATTTGAAAAACAACAACGGGGATGGTTATGGTAGCATGCTATGCTTAACGTTGCTAACGCATCGGCTCAAAATTTAAGCTGGGATAACTACAGAATCAGGGATTTCTACAACTAAAGGAACATACCACTCAATCCGTGAAGATTCAAGGAATACCTGGATATATTTTGAAGTTTAGGAAAACAAGAAATGACAATGTCAGAATCAAACGGATCAAATTTGAATGTTTCTGATGACAGCGAAACCCAGGAAAACTTGAAAACTGTGATAACAAAGTTAGACAATCTCTCTATAAAAAAAATCTCTCTGATTCAAATAAAACAAAGATTGAAGATGGATTTGGTCTTCTAGATTTGATAATGATGAAATCAAGGACAACTTGGATGATTTTACCAGAAGAGTCAATGAGATGAAGGAGGAGATTGACAGTCTAAAATCGAAAAATGCTGGGCTGGAAAAGACCATTAAAGAGCTCACCAAATAAATTTAAAACTATGATTGGCACTTTGAGCTCAAAGAAAGGGAAGCAAAGAGAAATACATGTAATGTAGGGCGAGTTTCACACCAATGCCATTTTAAGATCTTAACTGCTAAGATAAGATGGTTCACTTAAGACAAACTGTTCTACACACAGGATCATAACTGAAACATCTTATCTTAACACTTACTATAGACAAATTTAATGGGGATTCACCTTTACCCGAGGGACATGCCAACCCTTATATCAAAGGAAATAAATTGGATAAGGTTCATGCAAATATAAGTAGATGGCAGCATTGTTTAATGTATCCCTTGTATGAATATGGCAATATAGAAAATGCATTTAAGATCGTAATTCACCTGGAAAACTATTCTCTTTCTAGATTCAATTGATTCATATAGTGATAATAGAATTTTCTATCATGAATTCATTCAATTTATTTGTACATTTATCATTATATATCTATGTTCATTCTGAGCTTTGTATTTCCCACCACTGTGGGATGGTATGCCATCTAGTGGATACTACATGAACTAAATAGGCTGGCAATCCACATTGGATATAAGATACTACAACTCCTATCTTCTCTGGTGTGAAATGGCAATGTCTTAGCTACTTACTACAGAAAACAAAAAAATGATGACACTTTTTTATCTTCAATATTATCATGGTTACATATGATATGGACAAACAATAATTATCTAATAATGTTCTACAGTATTCAATGTTTAATCATGCATTGACAAGTATTTGATATTTTATTGTATTCATAGATACTACATGCTTTATTTGTACAGTCCTAAAAGTTATGATAGCCCATGAGCATCATTACACTTAAGATCTTAAATCAACATCTTATCTTAAAATGACCACCAAAAAACCAAGGTGTGAAACGGTTTTAAACTGCTGAAAGAGGCCTAACTAACTATGTTTCCAGAAAACATGTTGGTTAGAAACCCAACTATCATAAATGTGAACTTAAGATCTTAACTTTATTTAAGATTTCGATTTTGGTGGTGTGAAACGCCCCCTATGTTTAGAAGGTATTTAAGAAAAATGGAATTCATCATTGGAAGATTTTTTTGAAGATCTTGAACTCAACATAAAAGCTCATGAAGTCATCCAAACAATGTATTGAAAAGGTCATAAACAAGAAATAAATTCAAATGTGTGGCCTAGACCAATTATTATCAGATTCTACCACTCTATTACGAAGGGATGGAAATTCAAAAATCTCAAAAAACTCAAAGGAAAGAAGGACTGGGACGGTATCTATGTCAATGATGATCTTACACAGGATCAAAATGAAAACATGAGAGATTTGAGGGCTATCAAAGGATACCTTGCTCGATCGGGAAGGCCTCTGTGATCAAACATGACTGATAGTTGAGAAACAAGTGTTTGGCCTAGATGACATTGACAAATTAAAGTTCCGCAAAGAAATCAACCTCGCTAATCCAAAAAGCATCAACATGTTTGAAGATTAAGCAATCATCTTTTAAGGAAAACATCTTGTCAAACATGCCGTCAGCAAAGATAATATTTCAAGAAAAGGAATTTGAATCAGCTGAAAAAGCTTACAAAGTTGCAAGAGCATTGTCTTTAATGCTTTTTGTCACTTAGTGCATTAACAGACCCTAAGGTCCAATATTTGGAAACACCTTACCTTAAACTTTCTCCTGACTTAAGGAGACCTTAAACGTCTGGACGAAGCTCACCTTAAATGATATTTTCCTGAAGTTTTAAGGTTGGTGTTGGTATTTCGAAACACCTTGCAACCTTAAAAGTCTAAAGTGGATGCAAATCCTGGCAATAATGATTGCACAGCGATTGTGCAGGGAATTTAACGCCCTTGCCATCGCCCGGTGATGGTAAAATTCAGAATCAAATTTCTTCCATTAAGTATGTGTGTAGCAAGGGGGGTGGGGGTCTGAATTTTTTTTAATTTGTGTGCGCTCCTGTACAAAACAAATGCGTATTTAGCCCAAGGAGGGGGTTGGGAGGTCTAAATTTTGCATACACACTAAATGGAAGGCGTAATTAAAATGCTCGTTTTAGGCTGAAATTTTCGTTTGTTTCCTTGCTGTATTTTGCGATGGGCCAGTTATTGGTTGTGATGCCCTCAACACAACATTTATACATCTTAAACACGAGATGAAGAAATGACATATTGTACATACTGTTGAAGGACCATTTGTATTTCCCACACAAAAAACATCTGAAATTATGGCTTTTGTTAAATAATTCCTGATCAAAATGTTTATAATGTTATATTTTGAAATTCAATTGACATAGTTATATCAGATGAGTTTGATTATTTTGGTGGTTTAACTTTTAACTTTTTTCTGCGAAGTCAGAGTCTAATCACCAAACAGTAAGCGACACATTTACTTTTTTTTTTAATTGGATTTTTATACAGGCTGCGTTCACTTTATTAAATGTTCTTCCACTGCAGTCCTGTGGACCATTTGGGCATAATTCCATGCAGGGGTCTCCCAAATGTCCTATTTTCCATGCTGCACTGCATGGGACTCGAACCACATGACAATCTTATCACATGTTTCTGTGAAGAATTTTCAAAGAAGTTGTGATCATGTGACTTTGAAACTACTACTGTGATGTTGCAACATAACATACTGGTGAAATAATGATAAGATCATATTGTAACCAAATATGTTCCATAAGGTCACTTTGTTAGATGTTCTGTTAAGGTTACATTCCGACCGAACTAAATATTACTGTTTCAAAGAAATCATACTGTCATCATACTTTAGCTGTCCCAGTGGTCAAAGTGACTTTTGCCCTTTGGTACAGGCTCTTTGCATAGCTGGCATATGTAAGATTTTGTAAGGCTGCATATGAGACAGACACATTCAGTATCATCTGATGAGAGTATGAAAAAGGTGAATTCATGATAGTGGTAATTAATCTAGTCCAAAGCAATTCAATTCAATTATCAATCAATTTTTCAGCAGGTAGTTTGATATTGATAATGTTTCAGCAGCATTCAAACATTTATGAACCTGACCAATATCATTTCTGAAATAGTATTGCACTGTCCCCTGGTGTTAATAAGCAGTACTATTAATGGTTATGGCTAAACTAAGTATGTGCGACGTTATTATTTCGTGAAGTCATGATTTAACCTTACTAGAACATCACTGAGACATGTTGATTAGGCTGAACCTAGGCACAATGTCACTTTGATGTCATGGTAAACATGGTTCAGACCAAAACTAAACACGTCTTTTTGACATACTGGTGAGGTATAGTGACATTTCTGGGAGCCATCAAATCAACGTCACTGCAACGTCAAGATCTCATGTAACAAGAATGTCTCTCTAGGTTTGGATATAACTGCCCTCATAAGAATAGTTGCAATATAACTTAAACAGAATGTAACCGATACACATCAATTATGTGTGGTTTTGACCAAAACTAAACATGTCTTTTTGACATACTGGTGAGGTATAGTGACATTTCTGGGAGCCATCAAATCAACATCACTGCAATATTAATGTTGAAATCTCATGTAACAAGAATGTCTTGGTTACAACTGCCCTCATAAGAATTGTTGCAATATAATTTAAACAAAACGTAACTGATACATATCAAACTAAAAGGAATGTAGCTATGACATGCTGATTAGGTAATAAAGAGACATACCTTAAAGAGAGGAGCCAGTGACATTTCAATTTTGGTTCTTTTTCAATTTATATGGTAGATTAGATGCTTATATAAAAGTATGCAAAGTTTTATTTTCAATAATTAACTCATTCATGTGATATGGGTGGTTTAACTTTAAGAAACCTCATATTCCTCTGACCCGCAGGAAAACACAGATCTGTGTGTGGTGTCACACAAAGGACGTTAATTTTGAAATTTTGAAATTTGAAATTCCTTGAAAAACAATGGAGTAGCAATTTTTTTCCATAACTTATCTTATTTTATAATTCAAAATGTTTTAGGGCTGGGAAAAGAATGACTAAGTTAATCAAAAGGTGGTATTTCTATATTTGAAAATTGTATCTGATCTGTGTGTGACGTCACACACACAGATGTTCTGTGTGCTAGGTGAACAAGCTGCACCCAGGAACCAGTCAGTACAATTGACAAAAACATGAATAAAAAAGAAAATATTATAGGTATATAAGCTAGACGTTAAGGATCATAACAGTATATTATTTTATATTCACTGGCTCCTCCCTTTAAAAATAACATAACTGATACATACTTAATCAACTGGTCATAGCTACATTAGGAGTGAGGCAGGGACTCAGTGGTCCTGGAGCACTTGAATATTTCACCCTTGCTCCTGGATGATCAAGTCTATGAGAAGGTAGAGACCAACCCCTACACTTGCACCCAGGCAGATGTCCCACAGACAGGGCACCACATACAACGGCTGATGGCACTAGGTATTTGATAACCCTGTTGTTGACCACAGGTAGAATATGTCTAATACCACAGCAGGAGGACAGAGACTTGAACCGCCAACCTTTGGATGACGAAGCAAACACTCTACCACTGTGCTATCAGAATATCCTAGCAGGGACAGTCAACAACCATTGTTTATATACCCATCCAGCTAACGAGGACCCGTGATGTGGATGTTGGTATCACGGGATCTAAGAGGCCATACACGTGCCTTAAACTCGTGTCACACTCGGGATTCTGTTGACCTCATTTCTGGTGTTTCCAACGTGATTTTAACACGAGCTTTTGACACGAGTTTTGAGGTGTAAAACTCGTGTTTTCTAGCCTATTAATCTGATAAATGTGTGGGGAATCAAACCCTGGACCTTTCACAGACCATGCCAGAGCTCTACCACTGAGCTATGCAGAATGAGCTTGGATTCACTGCCCATTACATTGTATTTGAATAATACGGTATTCATGAATAATAACATTGGTATTCATGGAAAAACCTACTAATGATATACCCTATTATTAAGATGTATTTCCATACATCCTTTTGCTAATACACTTAAGTCAATTAAATCCACAAAAGCAATTATTCTAGTTTTACAAGAGTTTACACAGTGAAATGCAAGTATAAGGATATCAACTTCTATAGGTTATCTGTGTGATTCTTCAATGAAATCTCAGAGAAATCCCAAGTTAAATCCATGTAAAATACATGTTATACTTAGAAGTTACATGTGTCTAAAACTGGTGCCATGGAAAGACAGTTTTCCCATGTAAAACTCCTAGTTTTACACTACACCAGTATTACATGAAAATAATGTGTTAAAACTAGTGAAATACGCATGTTTTTCTCTATGTTTGTCACTATACCAGAATGTAACTAAAATGACACTAAAATGTAAAATCATAAAGAAACATGAGAAAATGTAAAATTATTGTTTCCATGGTGGATATGATTATGTCACTTATACAAATAATTTGGTTTTCATTAAATACATGACGGTGTTTTACTATGTGAAAACTCAGAGTAAAACCTCCTAAGATACTGACACTATACAGAGATAACCATAACACCAGTATGTCATGAATACAACACATGGAAAACTTGTTAATACACGTGTCCTGTTTGCTGGGCATGCACCTCCTCCACCTAGTGGGGCCTTTGGATTCCCACACCAGAGGGGGCTAATTAGTTCCAACATACAACACTGTGGAGCCAGTGAGCCATGAGTTGAGCCTAGATACCACGTACAGAAGTATAGTCCACAACATGCAGCTATATCTATATAATCTTCCTTCTAAGATTATATCTGCCATAACATCATTATTGCATTCTTTTTATGGGATGTCTTTAGATTAGACAACAACCGGCAGGGCATGATTCGTGCATCGTGTCTCCTTTCCTTAATATTATATTACTTACATTATTCATCTATATATCAAATGAAAGGTAATAATTTCTGTTACTGTTGGTCGGAATAAAGTTGCAGTCAGCATAAAATGCATGGTCTAGTGAACTAAAAACTTTTTTTTTCATTTTTATTTTTTGAACATAGATATCTCTCGTAATAATTATCAAAGAGATATATATTATCAGCGAGATCTCAAAGCAGTTCCTTTGCAGGGAAGCATGTCTCAGAATTTAGGCCATAGTTCTTATTTCATTGCAAAAACCTCTGGATGTATGTCATCTCATGTCCCAAATTTCAAGTCTTTATATCAAATATTACATAGACACTAGTATACATATCTATATGAGTTATAGGAACAAGTAGAGTTTTGAATTGGATATCTAGTGCTATATGGCATATGAAAATGTTATTTGCCTTAAAAATCTAGTCTACACTGGGAGTAACCTTAAGGAGAAGACGGTTGATATTGTGACCTAAACTCAAGGATAGACCCCAGTGATGGGAGCGTGAATGGCATGGCTACCTTTAATTATTATCATTATATTTGTTTCTTACTTACAGTATTATTGAAGGGAAAACATTATTAGAGGGCCAATAATAACATTATCTCTTGATATAAGTTATATGAAAATGCAAACCTGGAAATCATGATATTTTTTTTAAATAAATATCTCATTCAATTTTTAACTTAAAACTTTGAAACTTTTTGTCTATCTTTTTCTTTTTTTTTAAGATATACAGTGGGAGCCCTGCCTTTTATATATATATATATATATATATAAATCTGGATTTCCTAATACATTATAACTATATCAAAAGATTTAATGTGATGTATAGCACGTTATGATCAGACCCATAGTAATAACTGGTAGATATATAGAATACGCAAATTTATCCCAATTTATGCTTCCTGTTAAATAGTTTTCGTATTTTTGAAACATGTGCATCAAGTGATGTATATTCTGAACTTTTATCGATTATATGAGAAGCTAATGACGAAGGAAGAATTATTGACTTGAATGAGGTATCTTTGTTCGTTTTAAGAAAATCAAAGAATTGAATCTATATAAGATGCGAGAAAAAGATAAAATAAACTCAATTATTGAGTTGCCAACTTTTGAAGAGGTAAAATTACGGACATTTTATTTAATGTTCCAAAATATCCATATAAGGGGGTCTGGGGGCATTGTCCCCCAGGAGAATTTGGTATTTTTTATGTGCAGATTGACAGTTTTTAAACCAAATTCTGGAGGTTTTGTGAATTTTTCCCTGAAAATACAGAGGATTTCAATGGTTTTCAGCAAAATTACGGATCTTAAGGCCTAAATTACGGATTACGGACCCATGTCATTTCCCCAGTGAAAATACGGAGGTTTCCGTAATTTTTACGGATGGTTGGCAACACTGTGCCAGACAATATCATCTCTGAATTCTTTTATTACAGCCAATGAATCAACGTGTACATTTTATCGATTCTGATGAAGGATACACGTAGAATCCAAAACATATAAATTCAACCATCATTAATGTTTATAAATCAAGTCTACACAAAGTTGCCATGGAGTTGGATATATTATCAACAATTGTATAATTCCATCAGGTACTTCACATTTTTAAATATTCATACTGCAAATATACATCCAATACATTGTCAATACAAAAATAAAACAAATTTTGTCTCAATCAATTATAAATACCAATCATTCATTTACATAATTCAACAGTTGACCGATAATCATAAAAAAAGGAAATGTACATGGCTCCCCTTAGGAGGTGATAATTGCAGCACTCTTCTGGTTCTTATATTCAACCACTACGTTTTATTGATTGAAATACCATCACATGTACAGTTATGCTTTTCACCATGTTTGAAAAAAGAATGACATATTTACATAAATCTTCATAAATCAGGCGTTCTATGATACCTATTACAAAGTATAACTTCATTTACAGACAGAACTTATGTCTCACCTATTCCTTGTATTCTATACACAATTCTTTCAAGCATCGTCGATATTAAGCTTTTACCAAACTCTTGTTTACATTTAACAGTCTTAATCTTACATGGTAGCACTTCCCATGATATATTTGCTCTACCCTTTCGTATATACATCTAGATTTGTTTTTTGCATATTCACTTTGCTTCCCAATTCTACTCTGAAATTTCCTTTGATTCCCCCCTTCTTTTTCATACTATCACCATTGGCATCATCAGATAGCAAAGCTGTACCCAAATCAATATTTTTGATATTTCCAAAGGTTCTTAGTATTATTTCCCAGAAAGTTTTTTGGATTTGCTTTATTCTCTGAAAGTCTATTTTGAATAATTATTGGTTTTGTTTCTCTAATCAAATTTCTGTCATTTTGAAAAAAAGCTGCACATTTTACCTGTATAATTCCAAAAGACACTTGATATATATACATACATACTTAATGGAGGACTTTTGATAAATTTCGCACACACACCTGTTGGGCCAATGTACACATTAGATGTACGTAGCAATTTACATAAAACTTAAGAAATTTCATACCCCTACCCCTTTGGTGCGTACTTAATGGACCACCCCCATAGCATAATCATGGGAATCTGGTATGACTGGTATGAAAATGCATGGAACAATATAATTGAATCATAAATTCCTTGTTGATGATACATTAGATCAGTTAGAATGTTAATGTCTCCTTAAGATTGGCACAACTCTAAATGGGAAGTGAATTAAGTCATCTAGTGCTCTTTCCCAAAGTAGAGTATCTACAGGAACCTCTGGCATAGAGTAAAGCAGCTTCTCCCAAAACAACTTGTCACTCCTTTTGATGTAGAAGTTGGTCTGCATGTAAATGCACATACCACGCAATATGTACTTTGTTTCAACCCCATCAAAAAGAACAAATATAATTTGTACTATCCTAAATGACACACAAATGACCAATCAAAAAGTCAAACTCGCACCACTTATCATCTAGGAAATTTTTGTGACACATACAATCATACACTTGCTGTTCTCCATGGCAGCAACTAAAGTTTGGCCTTCTAATGTTTGTCCAAAGTCTTCATATATCATTTCTGAGTCTTCAACAGGAATTAGGCACCACCAGTATGGAAAAGCATGAATATTATTGAAATATAACTTCCTTCCTGATAATACACTAGATCTATAATTGTAATGTCACCAGGGATAGATCCAACAATTCTGGAAAGGGGAGGTACCTATAGAAAAAATGTTATTTACATCAAAAAAGATAATATCTGGCCACAAAAAAAGGATGGGTGCATCTCCCTATGGCCACCTCCCTAAATACGGTCTTCTTCACTAAATGGGAAGCGCAATATGTCATTTGGTGCTCTTTCCCCAAGCAGAGTATCCACAGGAACCTCAGGCATAGTGTAAAGCACCTTCTCCAAACACAACTTGTCACTGCGGTTGATGTAGGAGTTGGTTTGTATGTACATCCGCATACCACGCATCATGTGGCTTGTCTCCACCCCATCAAAGAGAACAAATATAATGTAATTTGTTCTATCTTTAATGACTCGTGCATGCCCAATCAAAAAGTGATACTCGCACCACTTATCATTTAAAAAGTTGTTTGTGACACATACAATCATACGCCTGCTGTTCTCCATTGCAGCAACTGCATTGTCAGTTTCAGGAACCCCTGGACAATAGTTGCGTTCCTTGATACAAAGTTGGAAACCCACAGCTGGGCCCTCTAATTTTTGCACAAAGTCTTCATATATCATTTTGAAGTCCTCAGGAGCATAAACTATAACAGCATCAAATCGCATACCTTGTACATCTGAATCATCAGACTTGTTAAATGGATGCCACTTGAAATGCATGTATATGTAAACTTTGATGTGCTCTCTATAGTTATACAACAAACTGGCAATTATCGGCATTAGGAACAATACCAGAGCCAACCCAATAGCCACCTTGACTCCTATATGGGTATTGCAATGCATTCTCAAATTACGCATTTCACTCACCAGAAAAGTTGAATTTAGCTCAAGGAAAAAGCATTTGATACTCCCAAAATCAGGTATTCTGTTTTGGTTGTCAATTAGCCATTGATCTAACCATTCATCTGAGCAGTTACAAATAAAACCATTTCCACTCAGATATAACGTGCCATTCTGTCCCTGCATACTCCTAGGAAGGGTTTTGATAGAATTATTCATGAGGTTAACAAATTCATAGTTTCCTAGAAGAAGGCCAGTATCATCGAGAATGGAACTAATCCTATTCAGACTTAAGTCTAAATGTTTCAACAACTGAAATTCATTATAATGTTTTATGTCAGAAATTGAAGTAATTCTATTGCCTCTGAGTTCAAGACTGTATGTCCTCAAGGGGATAACATGTGGGAGCTTTGTCAGTCCTTTCCTGGAGCAATCAACTATAACTGAATCATTAATCGCAAGTTTATAACATTTACATTCTTTGGGACAGCCTTCATCTATGAACTCATCCATAAAACCTGCATCAGAAATGTTGTAAAATGTAAATCCATGGGTAGGAGGTGGACTGTCACATTTCCAAGTCTTAAAGACCTCATTAGCAGACCATAAACTTTTGTGTAGTTTGGAATAAAGGTTAATGTACATATCACAGTCACATACCAATTTATTGCCAGATAGGTTTATAGAAACATTGTGTGTTAACATTACCTTAAAGAATGTTGCTGAAGTGGTACTATTTATGTTTGTGAAATTATTGTTTGAAAGAATAAGTGTTATTAATTCAGATGGGTTACCCCTCGCAATTTGCATTGATTGGTCAGCAAAGGTTAATTGGTTATCAGATAGGTCTATATGTGACTGAATTATGTTATCACATAAATACATTGTTACTTTGTAAATTACATTATGCATGAGTAGGACATCACATTTTGACTCACTTTTGAAGAAAAAATCAACAGATTGAATTTTGTTATACGAGGCATTATACATTGTATTAGAGAAAGTTAGGATTTGAATATGACCACCTATTAAATTGTGTGATACTGACAACTTGTTCACATTAGATAATTCGACAATCTGATGGTTTAAATTGTTATGGTCTAAATACAATTCCGTAAAATAAAATAGATAAAATAAACCCTTAAATGGGCTAATTTCATAAATATATATCCTATTTTGGCGAAGATCCAGCTTCTTGAGACCTTGAATTTTTTTAAAGAAATCTACTAATATCACCTCAATTTGATTGTAGCTGAGATCTATATGACTTATCCAACCAGAAAATGGATCTTTCAGTTTTTTTATATTACAATGCCTAAAAGAAAGTTTCCATGTGGGAGGAGCAAAGTTTATGGTGATCGAATGATTAGTTATCAATGTCTCTGATGGAACGTTATGTATTGAAAGTGTGCGTAGGTTTGGCATGGCTGGTATAATGAGATCAAGGTCTCCCAAACTTATGTTCACATTTCCCAGCTCTAAGCGGACTAAATGTGGCCATGTGTATGAGTACAGAGACTGTGGTACACCTGACAAAGCTGAGTATAAAATGGTGACATTTCTCACCAAGTCTATTGAGGTTGATTTGGGCTGTGTGCCTAAAATGGAAGGTTCATTCCAGTCAACCAAAACTAATTGTTTAATAATACTAAATTTTTGAAAAAAGTTTAGCAGACTGACTTTACACTTTACGATTCTTAAGGTTACGAAGAAAAAGGGACTAGGAGGATTAAATATCAGATTACGATATTTAGGATTTAGACAAGAAATCTGGATGTTAGGTCGCATCCAATATAAATCACCACGATATGAAACTGAGCAGTAATGGTGTCCTTTCACTGCATGTTTTGTGACAACAAACCCATGCAGGAATTCTGGCACAAACTTAACATTACAATCATCAGAGTCAAGCAATTGTGCACTAAAACATCCTAAATAAACAAGAAAGGAGACGCTAAGGGTTATTTGAAGAGCTTTGCCCATAATGACCACTTATGATCTCTTCACTGTACCGACGGTAGACTACAAAGCATATGTTCCCTTGGGGTACTTTCTGAAGGTCACTGAAAGCAGATAAAGAGTTGCCATATTGATGATATATAAGGCTAAATGTTCATTTAGTGAACGTATTATGGTATGGATGTAGGTAGATATGAAGCAATGAAGACCAAAATATCCAAAACAATAATTATTAATACATTTTCATGTACCTTTTTATGAGTTGCAAGTTGAGAAAATCTTAAATTTCTTGAATGTTTTGAAAATTAACAAATATTTTGTTCTAATAAGACTTATATTGAAATTCAGAAGCTGTTTAATGATTGAACAAGCTATGTCTTGAACGATAAGTTGTTTATGCTTGTTCTAAAATGCGTAGTATTACAGTAATATGTTTATCTTGGATTGACAAAACCGATGGTGTATAAAATTATCTAATGTGATGCAGTCAAATGTCACATGCGGTATCTGATTAACTTGGCACCTTTAGTAGTCATGGCTTTTTCCTTCAAATCTCTGTGTTGTTTGCAGTAAAATATAAAGGCCCATACCCACTAACCGATGGACCGACAGCCGACGGCAATGGCAGATAAGGCCCATTCGACCTGGCTGATCATTCTATTGGGGGGGGGGGTTATTTGTGCTGAAAACAATACTCTGAGGGCCAATAAAATTATCGTATGCATCCGAAAATACAGAAATTGCATTCACACTGAGAAGAGAGGCACCTACCAATTGCAAACGATAAGTAATTAAGTACTTCAAGTACTTCAAATACCCTGCAATCGGCTGGAATCCAAACGATTTGATCCAACATGTTAGATCTGATCGGTTGCAGATTAGTCAATTGCATTATCGTTTGTACCAGAATTGCAAACGATAAATGTTGCAAGGGATGGCGTGTACCATATCTGCCACGGCGAATGGGGCTTCAGGCGCACCAACGTCCATGCCGACATCCGCCCCGATTGGGGCAAAATCACATAGTGGGTATGGTTCTTAAGGTGCATAACATTAAGTTAAATCAAATGAATAATCAAAAGATGGGAATATGCAAAGCAATGGTACTAGTTCAGAGTCATCATCAAAGCACCGGGTGACAAGTAGCCATTTGGCGGAAAAAAACAAATTTGAGTGGCATATTCAAAGGTGGTGGCACCAATGACACCATCACAAAAATGATCAATATGGAAAATATGTTGACCACTAAAGCTGGTGGTCCACGATGCGACAAAATGCCAACCGATTTTCTTCTAATACAGATTTCACATATTTAGAAATACATCTTAAAGTATCAATTTCCTTGGTGTCATAGCACTTGTATATTAGTTGATAAGGAATAGCATATCTTACAAAAATAACCAGAATATGTCAAACCAATTTCTAAAATCGGTCTCAAATCGGTCCAAAATCGTGTCGTGAGTCACGAGCATAACAAGCCTTAAACATACAAATCTTCATTAAAGATAGAGTAGGGAGATGACCACCATTTTTATGCTTGGTGCACTTAAATGCTCATATCTCCCTAAGTATAAGAGATAATATTATCTTACCATATTAGGTACCCAAAAAAATATATTCGGCGTGGTGGTCACTGCCAGACTGTTCTGCATATTTTTGTTTATTTTTCATTGTCTTGCTGATAATATACTTTGTAAAGCAAACTAAATTACAAGCACAGGTAAGCACACAGCCTATCAAAATAAACTAATGAAAATCAATGCACATCTGTCAAATAATTATGTCTTAAGTCATTATTCAAAGGCATAACTTCCAACTATAATTCTTTTCATTTATCTCATGGTCTAATCTGAAAATAGGTCATAATGTCTTCAAATAATTAAATTTGTTTCATCATAGTAAATATACAAAAGATATCATTGCATGACAAACATTGTAATGATGAGACAATTTGTGACTTTGTTTATAGTCAGGTTCCAAGTGGTTTTTCGTGGGACTTTTGTGAAGAAAGTAAGAGACCCACCAAAATATCTTAGGGGAGGTCTAAGGTACATGAAAATGTTTGGTGGCAGTCTGGGAATTTGCTCCGGTTGCCATGGCAACCGTTTTAAGTCAAAAATGAGGGGAAATCAGGAAAAGGGTATTTTCATTTTTTGCAGATAGATGATTAAAATAAAGCAAGAATCTAACATTGGAATACTATAGGGGCACTGGGGCTCTAACATACAACATGGTTTCTGTTTGAATCTGAAGGTCATTTCAAGGTCAAAACCCAAGGTCAAGGTCATTTTTTAGCCTTTTTTTGCTTAGACTTGGAAACATTCCATTCCACAGAGAAACATATGGATAAAAAAGGGCTTTTCATAGTGAAGGTGAAAGCCAAGGTCCAGACCTTTAATTTGGTACCTCATTGATGTTCCTAGCTATAGGAGAAGTATCAGAATATCTAACCCGAAAGATGCATGTTCCCCCACTTGACTGAGCTTTCCATAGGTCAAATGACCTTGGTAACCGTACTGTATAATGTCAAAATGCACTCATCAATAAAGGTTTTAATGCCATATCTTTGGTAATAACTGAGATAGAAATGCAACTGAGGTGTCAAATTGAAGAATTTAGTTAGTGCTATTGTCTGGAAATGTTCAATTGATTTTTGCGGCAAGTCAGTTGCCATGGTAACCAGAATACTTTTCAAAAATGGCCATTTTCCCCTCATCTTTCTTCAGAATGTGCCGTATTTTCACCGTTAATTAGGATAGAAATGCAACTAGGGTGTCAAGTTGAAGCATTTAGTTAGTTCTATTGTCTGGAAATGTTCAATTGATTTTTGTGGCAAGTCGGTTGCCATGGTAACCAGAATAGCTGTCAAAAATTGCCATTTTCCCTGAATTTATTTCCAAATGTGCCATATCTTCACTGCTAATAAAGATAGAAATGCAACCAGGGTGTCAAGTTGAAGCATATAGTGAATGCTATTGCCTGGTAATGTTCAATTGTTTTTCAAGGCGAGCTGGTTGCCATGACAACCAGAATACCTGTCAAAAATGGCCATTTTTCACAGATTTTTCTTCCGAATGTGCCATATCTTCACTGCTAATAAGGATAGAAATGCAACCAGGGTGTCAAGTTGAAGCATTTAGCTAGTGCTATTTCCTGGTAATATTCTTTTGTTTTTCAAGGCGAGTTGGTTGCCATGGCAACCAGAATACCTGTCAAAAATGGCCATTTTCCCCCGAATTTCCTTCCAAATGTGCCATATCTTCACTGCTGATTAGGATAGAAATGCAACCAGGGTGTCAAGTTGAAGCATTTAGCGAATTCTATTGTAAAGAAGTACTAAATTTGATTTTAGAGTGGGTTGGTTGCCATGGTTACCAGATATATTTGTCAGAATTTGTATTTTCGCCCTCATTTCGTTTCTGAATATATCATATCTTCACTACTAATTAAGAAAGAAACACAAGTAAATTGTCAAATTGAAGTACTCGTATAATGCTTTTGTGTGAAATTGTTAAATTTGATTTTAGACTGAATTTGTTGCCATGGTTACCAGAACTCAAGTTAGAAATGACCATTTTCCCTATTATTCCTCCAAATAAACCATACATTCCCTTCTCATTAATCCCTTAGCCTAACAGATTGTGTTAATGAATTGCTTGATTTTCCAGGGACTTCCCTAGATTTCCTGTCAGAATTTCTCAATTTCTCATTAATTGTTATTGTACAATGATTGACAAAATTGTATGTTTTATGCTTATCAAAGTGTTCTGCTTGGAAATATATGGAAAAAATTTAAGAAAATTAGCTGTTTATTCTGGGTGGCTAGGTCGGATGGGGAAGTACACCTTTGGGTTGATGTGGCCGGATTGGGGTCTGAATCGTTAAGGTAGATATAGAAGTAATGTGTAATTTTGAAACATTTATTGGGTTATTTTATGGAAATGTTAAATTTGTTTTGAGTATGAGCTAGTCGACAAAGGTATCAGATTTTTGCTTACAGATAAACATTTTTCCTTCTTTTCTTTCTGAATTGATCATGTCTTCCCTGCTAATTAAAGGAGAATAACAGAAAACTATCAAATTGAAGCATTTTGTATAGTACAATAATATGTCATGAATTTAGAAATATATGGGCTTGTTATGATTAAAGAAAATATGTATGGTTTAATACATACAAATAACAAGTAATTTGACTTCCTTTGCTGCTTGGAAAGCAATAAGAATAACCATCTTCTCTCAAGAAAAATTACTCCAAAGTTATAATTTGTTTTACATATCTAGATATACTTTGCAATAAATGAAATTCTCTACCATGCCACCCAGTGTGATAGTGTCAACTGTAGGTTAGATAAGCTTGGGGTTATCTTCTCTTTGAGCTTATGTAAACTGCTTATATTAAGCTTTGTACGTATTTTGGTGTGATAAGAGTTTTAGAATTCTAAAGGTATTGATAATACCAATCTTCATCTCTTTTCTGATACATGTATTGTCTTTGTGCATGTATTACCTACAGTATGGTATGTATCTAGAATTAAATTTCAATAAGTTTCTAGTCAAAAAGAAGCCCTGAATCAATGCTCATCACAAGGGTGCCCATGCTTTTTCAGAAATCAGAATAAGACCTAAATAAGGCCTCTATAGCGACTTTTCAGGTATCAAACTAAGAACTTTGCAAAATATTTTCAAAAATTTTATTTTCATATTGTACCAAAAAAAAAGAAAGAAATGTCGGGAAGAAAGATACAACATTTTATAGTGTCTCTGGGCCAAAAATAAGATTTTTTTAGCCTCATGAGGATTCCTAGTCCACAGATACATGTCTACATAGTGGTTACTGGACAGACATATGTCTGCATGGTGGCTACTGTGCATACATGTTTTGCTGGTTCCTAGCAGTTCCTCTAATACATTACACTGGCACGAAAATAGCTGGAGGGAAGTGGCACTTCAGCCAATCAGAAGGCTAGTGCTGGTGCTACCACCTAGCTGATTTGGGTGAAGTAACATGGATTGGAGTGCACTCCAATCAGATTGCTGCATTCTGTGGATGCCTAACATTTAGTGTAACATAGATCAACCTGCATATGTAGTTGATACTGACCTCTTGAAATTAAGCAAAAGGTTTTGACTTTTATCTATCTGAATAAGAAATTATAAATCTAAACAAAAATAAGGGGAATGCTAATGATGCAATGGACTATTTATTGAGCCTTCAAAGTGTGCATGTAGGCCCATTCAAGCATCTGTTCAAGCTAGGCAATTTTGGTCAGTTTTTGGGACACTTTTGCACACGGCCCACCTCTTGCATTAGATTATTTTCTATATATTGGTTTTTGTGATAGGAAATTTCTAATATAATGTAAATTATTCACTTTTACTTTATACAATAAAATCAAGTTGTAAAAGATAAAATAGGATTTTACATTTTTTAATATTGGCCTTTTTGTATGAGATTGGAATGCTTTCTCAATTAGATGCTTTCTTTCATCAGTAAAAAGTTGGTTCTGGGTACCCAACCCTTTATAAACCAATTTGAATTCTGCTTAAGGCCACATACCGTGAACTGATTTGACAAAAAACATGAAGGCTTATGTTCCTAAGATTTGTAGCCTCACATTGTGTCACTGAATACACGCATTAATTGACACTGTGCAAACTTCACCAACCTTACTCCATGGCATGTTTGATATGCAATCTATATTAAGATTCATATATCAGAAATAGGATTGCTACAGAAAATGACAGTACTTGTTAATGTAGTCAATAAAACTGTCCTACATAACAAGAAGGCGGACCACTGAGAGCATATATTGCATACATACTCCCCATTGTGGACCCCGGTTTTAATATTTTTCAGTATTTTGGTGGTAGGTTGGGAAAACTGACACTATAGTATATATGGGAACATAGATATTTAGATGATGTGCATTTTGATGAGCCTGATAGGCGTAAAATAACTATTTTTCAGATTGCCAGTGTCCGACCATACGCCTGCATCAGTGAATGAGTCCTGAATGCCCATGGGCCTAGATTTCAACTGCTAGAAAACAATATGTACCTACATTTAACACCTGAGTTCTGAATGCGTCTGAATGTGTTTATCCTCCACACTTCATGCGTTTCGTTTAAATATCATCCTGGTTTTCTGATTTAAATATATCGGAGCAGGCGAGGTGTTGGTAGAGATTTCGGGCGGCTTGACGCCATCTTTAGGCTTAGCGTGTCCAGCCTCCGATTGGGTTGCCAATGTCTTTGCATTCGCTATAAACACATGTTTCACGCCTGAGTCCTCAATATGTGTAGAATTTGATTAAAGCCAGATATTCAAACGTGAGGAGGAGGATTACCAACACATTGACCGCTTGGGCCAGGCGGACGACGCTCATTGGTCAACAGCCTAATTAATTATTCATGAGCAGTCACATGGTCTGGCAGGCAGTGTGAGGGGAGGAGGAAGACAGTGCCGGACTCTCCCCACGAAAATACAACTCAGAAATGTAGGCTTAATCCATATTAATACTTAATATTTCTTTCCAGTATGCCCAACGGGACAGGTAGAGATGTTTTCTGATATGCTGATATCACTTTTTAGGCTGTAGGTTCTTAAACTCTTCCTCCGAAATGGGTGACAAAATGACCTGTTTCATGTTTTTTTCGTATGCTACATACAGGCGGAAAGATGGCGACGACGCATCATAACTAACGGTACTAGCAATGGCTAGAGTTTGTGTCCCGGGGGGTCCACAAATAATACAGACGGAAGAAACCATATAATATATCAATATCTAAAACTTTACTCCTATATTTTTTTGACTTATTTGCCAATGATTTCTTAATGGCACAATGTTATCGCTGATCTTTGGAGTATATTCTACTTGAATAAATAAATACAACAAAGCCTTAAAAAATGAACAGTTGTGTTAATGTCACAAGAGTTGACAAAGCTAAGCCCCATACCCACTAGGCAACTTGGCCATTGACGGGCGACGAGCAACAGGGAGAGTCGCCGTTGGAGTTGCCGGTTGGCAGGATTATCAGTGGAATTGCCTGGCAACTCCCTGTGGGTATGGTGCGGTTTCTGGGCAACTGGCAATGGGCACCAGGATCGCCGGTAAAGTTGCCAGTAAAATATCAAACTTGCTTGATATTGCAGTTTCCTGGCAACTTTACCGGCGATCCTGACGGTCGCCGGTTGCCGGTTGCTGCTAAAGTTGCTTAGTGGGTATGGGGCTTTAGGGTCAATGAATATTGGCGTGACATAAAGATACTAGGTTGTCCAATTATTTTGTATTTCTCTATTAATTAATCTTTTTTTCAAATACAGGGTTCCATTGCACATCATCTCAGAATGTAGGTCATCATTAAGAGGTGACAGAACACTCAAATGAAAGGATAATATTTATCAAATTTAACATGTAATGTATGTCACTGCGCTCCTGTTGACAGCCGCTTGAGAGAGTACAGACGCGCATCTTTCCTACTGTTGACAACTATCAGTCAAGAGAGGCTGTCCATTCAACCACACACAGCCAATGCCCCTAGCCTGTTCCACCAGCTCAGTCCCACTCACTCATCCAACAGTAACCTGAGTTCATAGTGCCACTTATTCCACAAGGTTTTGTCTATCTGCTTAAACATTACACTCTGAAGCTACCGGTGCTCACGCCTGTGTTTTACCAAACCTATGACATAGCCTCTATGCTCTCCACCCCCAGGAAAGAGTCCACTCTTAGCCCTGAGTATTACTTTCTTATAAGTTTGCTAAGATTACACAGTGGACTGACACTTGCGTCAATACACCCTAATTGTAAATCTAACCTACTTAGCAGTGAAGATAGGATACATTTAGAAGGAAATGCAATAGCACTAACTGAATACTTTACATCTTAATTGGCAATTTTACACAAAAGCATTATCTGAGTGCTTCGATTTGACCATTTACTTGTGTTTCTTTCTTAATTAGCAGTGAAGATATGATATATTCAGAAACGAAATGAGGGCAAAAATACAAATTCTGACAAATATATCTGGTAACCATGGCAACCAACCCACTCTAAAATCAAATTTAGTACTTCTTTACAATAGAATTCGCTAAATGCTTCAACTTGACACCCTGGTTGCATTTCTATCCTAATCAGCAGTGAAGATATGGCACATTTGGAAGGAAATTCGGGGGAAAATGGCCATTTTTGACAGGTATTCTGGTTGCCATGGCAACCAACTCGCCTTGAAAAACAAAAGAATATTACCAGGAAATAGCACTAGCTAAATGCTTCATCTTGACACCCTGGTTGCATTTCTATCCTTATTAGCAGTGAAGATATGGCACATTTGGAAGAAAAATCTGTGAAAAATGGCCATTTTTGACAGGTATTCTGGTTGTCATGGCAACCAGCTCGCCTTAAAAAACAATTGAACATTACTAGGCAATAGCATTCACTATATGCTTCAACTTGACACCCTGGTTGCATTTCTATCTTTATTAACAGTGAAGATATGGCACATTTGGAAATAAATTCAGGGAAAATGGCAATTTTTGACAGCTATTCTGGTTACCATGGCAACCGACTTGCCGCAAAAATCAATTGAACATTTCCAGACAATAGCACTAACTAAATGCTTCAACTTGACACCCTAGTTGCATTTCTATCCTAATTAACGGTGAAGATACGGCACATTCTGAAGAAAGATGAGGGGAAAATGGCCATTTTTGAAAAGTATTCTGGTTACCATGGCAACTGACTTGCCGCAAAAATCAATTGAACATTTCCAGACAATAGCACTAACTAAATTCTTCAATTTGACACCTCAGTTGCATTTCTATCTCAGTTATTACCAAAGATATGGCATTAAAACCTTTATTGATGAGTGCATTTTGACATTATACAGTACGGTTACCAAGGTCATTTGACCTATGGAAAGCTCAGTCAAGTGGGGGAACATGCATCTTTCGGGTTAGATATTCTGATACTTCTCCTGTAGCTAGGAACATCAATGAGGTACCAAATTAAAGGTCTGGACCTTGGCTTTCACCTTCACTATGAAAAGCCCTTTTGTATCCATTTGTTTCTCTGTGGAATGGAATGTTTCCAAGTCTAAGCCAAAAAAAGGCTAAAAAATGACCTTGACCTTGGGTTTTGCCCTTGAAATGACCTTCAGATTCAAACAGAAACCATGTTGTATGTTAGAGCCCCAGTGCCCCTATAGTATTCCAATGTTAGATTCTTGCTTTATTTTAATCATCTATCTGCAAAAAATGAAAATACCCTTTTCCTGATTTCCCCTCATTTTTGACTTAAAACGGTTGCCATGGCAACTGGAGCAAATTCCCAGACTGCCACCAAACATTTTCATGTACCTTAGACCTCCCCTAAGATATTTTGGTGGGTCTCTTACTTTCTTCACAAAAGTCTCACGAAACCAGATTTTCTACCACTTGGAACCTGACTATTACTTTTGAAGCAATCTAAAAGACATTGCAAAATTTAAAAAAGGGGAAAAAAGGAATTTTGAGGTTCCATGGGATTCCCTGTTGCTATTCTTATATTTTGAGGGGGTTTCCCTTTGGAACTTGATAGCGGCCTGTCGCAGTGAAAGAGTCTTGTCTCAGAATCTTTTCCCAGTTGGTTTTTGATTTAATGTAGAATAATTTTTTATTTTCTTTTAACATTTTTACGTTCTATTCCATACAAAATAAATACAGCCTTATATCGAAATTTTGAAACACCATTCCCTCTGGGAGAATATTTATAACATGATCGAGAAGTGTTATAAACATTGAGGCATTATTGAGTGAGATATCCGTGTTCAAAAACTAAAAGTTAAAATGTTATAATTTTTTCCTTTAAACCCTATCTTAAGTTTCAATTACTAGATAAAATCCTACATAAATATTACTATTCAATAGCTAATATATTCAGTTTTTATTCAGTATATAATATGTGTAAAAAACAACACAGAAATAACAGAGTTGTGATTAGAAATACAAAACTGATGCAGATTGTACGTTAGTTCCCCTAATCTATCCTTTATACTTAGGCAAAAAAACTAAGATATGGCAAATATTTGTATTTTACAACACTTATCCATCTGTTTTTGTCATGAAATTTAAGATGACCTACTCCTATTCTTATCAAGTCTTTTAATACACAAATGATTGTCAAGATAGGCCAAAGCAAGGGAGATTCGCAATCAAGTGCTTTATCCTCATCAGCAAATAAGGAATTTCTGCCATGCCTTAAAAAGTGTATTGATTTTCTTGATATTCATGTTTCTAGCAAGGTGCATGCCATAAACTTAGTAATGATAACAATTTTCTAAAAATCTGCTTACCTTTATATGTGAAGTTGTGTCACAGGATGATGTTCTGGTTCTCCTTGTGAAATAAAATAAATTAAATCAGCCTTTGTCTTTTATGTAATAGGAATAAAATTGTGGAAACTACAATGAACCCAATAATGAAGTGCAGTGGACTTGTTGCTTAGTAGTTAAATATTGTATATATGATCAGCAGCATTGTCGATAAGATTGACCATCATATTGGTTATTTTTTCATGCCAATTTATCTATTGGCAGCCTATAATAGAAGTGATAATCGGCAGTTACTGTGCCAAAAGTGTGCCAAAGGTGTGCCCAAATGCGCCAAAAGTGTGCCAAAAGTGTGTCAAAAGTGTGTCAAAAGTGTGCCAAAAGTGTGCCAAAAGTGCGCCAAAAGTGCGCCAAAAATGCGCCAAAAGTGCGTCAAAAGTGCGCCAAAAGTGCTCCAAAAATGCAAAAATATTCATAGAGCATCACCACGGAGACACCGAATATCAGCTGTATGTACTTTTGGTTTGTGGAATATGAATCTCTGGGGTGATTTGATTAATTTCTTTGGTAGTGCTTTTTTGGGAACTAGCAGGCTGTGAGATGGTACATACCTAAAGCCCCTTACCCACTAAGCAATTTTGTCCAGAGTCGGCCGATTATTGGTGCTAAAATTGGCCAACTCTACTCTAGGAGTCGGCCGATTTTACCAGTGATTCAGATCAAACCTGCATATTCCAATATACCATACTTACAGGCGACCTTAAGAATCGACCGATTCTAATCAGTTGCCGGTAAAATCGCCTAGTGGGTATGGCACTTGAGGCTTCATCCTCGGTTCATGATGATCCCCTATATATGTTGTATGACCACTCTCAAATGCCCCCCTACTTTTCTCTTGTATAATCTTACTTTTTATAATACTTATAATCCATAATAGTCTAATGACTATGTCCATAGATGTATAGACCTTGTGCAGATGAGGTCATGTAATCACTTTTTGGTTATCAACACGTGGTAATCACAACCATGTGGCTATGGAATCAATATAAAAGTCATTCCAGGACCGACATTATGAATTCATCTTACTTAGATAATTATGAATTCATCTTACTTTAGGGTCACAATCTGAGGCGAGTGATGATTCTGCTGTGCAGGTCTCAAGGGTTGATCTTCAGCTGCTCCTATAAATAGGTGACATAATCATGTTTTACATTTTTTGTCCTGGTCACAGTAGGGTTATATACACATGTAATTTCCTGGCAAAATCCATAGAATAAGATGTTAATGAGATGAGATAAAGTGCGGTTGTATACTTTTACAACTTATTTAGGTTTAGTAATTTGACAATATCTTAAACAGGGCTCATGTCAACATATTATTGTTTCACACGACAATTAGACTTCATTATTAGAATGGAACAGGAAGCCATGTCTTATAAAATATGGAGTTATATCAGTTTTGAACTAAGCTAAAGCCTGTATTCCACGATGCGTTATGGGCACTTGCGTCAACAGCTTGCGTTCATGTACCCTGATAACGCAATCTAGGTGGAACTCAAGGTATATTCCATGATGTGTTGTGTTTGCGTTCATGATGCGTTGTACTTGTGTTACTAGGAAACACAAGTTTACATGCGTATTTACTTGCATTCAGATACCAACATGTTGGTATCTGAACGCAAGTAAACTTGCGTTTCCTAATTAGAGGCAACGCAATTGCCAATGAATGCATCATGGAATATAGCCTTAAGGATAGACAACACCTCTCAGCGACCTTATTGCAGTAATTTATATTGCGCTGTCTCTAATAAGGGAACAGTTATGCAGTGTGCATCATATGGTAGAGTATATTTTTCTCTATCTTTTGATATAAAATAAATTGCTATCATCTTGAAACTAGTAAAATGAGAGATGAAAAACCTATTTTTTAACTTTTATTTTTTGAACATGGATATCTCTGGCACTGCGCAATGGATAGTCACAAATTTTTTTGAGCATATTTAGAACATTTGTATGCAGGGAAGCATGTCTCAAATTTTTTATTTAGGTCCTGGTTTTCATTTTATGTCAAAAAACGGGAAACTTTTTGTTTATTTTTTCAACATTATTTTCTAGATTTTATAAAACAAAAACTAAGAACTAAATAAAAATTTGAGACACGCTTCCCTCCTAATGAATGTTCTCTATATTGTGTGAAAATGTCATGTCTTTCCATTAAGTATTAAGTGAGATATTGATGTTCAAAAAATAAAAGTTAAAAATACGTTTTTTGTATTTCCGGAATGCTCATAAAGTTACATATTTACACATCAAAACATGAATTATATGAGTGGGTAGGCTTATTAAATGGGTATCTAATGATAGACACTCATATTAATGTAATAAATATGAAAAAATATAAGCCTATTTAAAGAGAGTCCCGCGAATTGGCCACCGAGAGGTGTTGTCTATCCTTAAGGTATCCATCTTTCTAACATGAGCTGGTAAGCTATTCCACAACTCTCCTGCTAT
This sequence comes from Lepidonotus clava, assembly GCA_936440205.1. Taxonomy (NCBI): domain Eukaryota; kingdom Metazoa; phylum Annelida; class Polychaeta; order Phyllodocida; family Polynoidae; genus Lepidonotus; species Lepidonotus clava. Next base: position 46,924,106 of record OW387140.1, on the reverse strand, counting down.
AGGCCTATATCCCCAAATGGTGACCTAAAAAATCCACAAATATTTGTGTAGGAAGAAAAGGGGTAACAAGACCAAAAAGCTACCCAGAAAATGTCTGTAAATATTTTTGTGGAGATCAACCTTTTATCAAAAAATGTATAAAACCGCATCTAATACTAAAATGTGAAATTACTCATTAAATACATTAAAATACATGATTAAAGAAATAAATACTAAAAAGTGCAAACGTAGTTTTTTTAAATTGATTTATATGTATTCAATGTTTTATAAGTTAGTTTGAAAGTTTGTATTCATGAAAGATAGATATATAGCAACCATTTATATATATATTTAAGTTTTCCCTGTCTTTTTGTCTACAAAATAGGTCCAAATTAACCTGAATATATGGGTGAATCTACGGTAGGAAGAATTCAAGTGAGAGAAGATTAGAAAGACTAATAGCAAAGTCCCTCTTATCTCCTAATGTCTATGTTTAGCATAAAAATCCTACTTGTTATTTCCTATATGGATTCCACACCAACAAGTAATCTAAAATAAAACACTTCGAGAACAGTCAGGAATATAAATTGATCATTTCTTTCTGCTAAACATAAATAGATAATTATCTACTTACTGTTGTAATGCTGATGAGGGCCTATATCAAGTAAAAGCTGGTCAAAGCTGCTTGTGGGGTGCTTGTAGATTAATGGTGGTAGGAGGGGGCTGTTTGTGAGCAACTCAAGTGTTGGTAGGTCGACTCAGCAGCGCTCGTGTTGGTGTGTTGTGCCTGAGTTGGCCTTTTATATGGTTGTGAGGTGCTCCTATAGATCTGGTCAGCAAGACTTTGTGTTCTTTTTATTGTGAAATAGTCATAGTTAAGAGTTCTGGCTAGATATTATAGATATTATTATATATGAAATGATGTACATTAACAGGAGATATATTGTCATTACACTTTGAATGTGACATTAGAGTTGCATTTTGATGAATTTACAAGAACATAGGACAAGACGAACTAATAGGAGGTGACAGAAAGTGTTCAGGTTTTTGAGTTGTTTCTTGTGTCCCAGACCTATAGTGCATGGGGGGGACAACTTAGCTTGTACTGGTGAGATCAGCACTGTGGCCCATTGCACAATGGATTTTCGTTGTGATGATCAAACAATGAAAGCACAACGAACTTTTGCTGAACAGGGAAATGTTTCATTGTTATGAAAATGCAATATCTCTGGTTCTAATGTATGAAATTGAAATCTGTAAATTGTTATAAAAAGGGAAATAATTAGAAAAAAGATCAGTAAAAGTTACAGCTCTTTCAGGGCATTCTAAATATAGAAAGAAAATGTGTCAAAACGATCGTTGTTACGATAAAAGTAGTGGTAATCATATAGTGAACCATATGCATGTGTTACACACAGTAATAGGAAAATAAAGCACAAACATATTATATATTCCCATACATACACTTACCCTTACATACCCATATGCACACACACAATACATACATTTATATAAGGTTGAAAAATAACTCATGTACATCCTTTAATTGAATAGAACATTTTAATCAAGGGGTTTACATCAGGGACATATACATATGCACACATACACATACACACATGCACATACAATCATGCACGCATATACAGACACATACCAACATATATGTATACACATGCACATATGCACACATACATACAACTTATACACGTGCATACACTCATACAAACACACCCAGGACAAGGTGTATATCTAAGCATAGTATTCTCTAAGCTAGAATACCCAACATAATCATATGTAATGCCTATGAAATCACTTAAGACTTTTCTTGATTTCATTAGAAAACATCTATTTGAAATCTCCTGCAATGTGCACAAGATGATTTTGAACTGTTTTGTGTAGAATTTACATTGTAACGCATTGAGAAATGCAATGGTAGCCCTCATTCTAGATCTGAATAAAACATTTCAAATACGTCCTCTGTCTTCCCAGCCAATCATATAACATTATTATAACATTGCAGCATTGGTATCTCGTCTTCTGTTTTGGTTTATGTTTATTCATTTTGGGACCTACTGTTTAGTCATTTTGCAACCTACTGTTATATTCATATTTCTTGACATGCGTACATGAATTTAAAATACTGATCTTTAACCCTTTCACTGCCACAGGCCACAATCGCAGCCCAAGGGGGTTTAAAACTACTTAGTTTTTTGTTCCTATTTTTGTGATTTAGTGATAGAAATGTATGATAAGGGTGAGTAGAGACTTTTGCTTAAATAGGTATTTGGGATGTGTGTCATGGGAAATGATAACTTAAGGTGGGAAGTATGAACTTGGATTTATGATCCTACTTTAAAATGATGCAACCCATTTTGAAATATTTTTATTAGAGGTTGAGTTATGTGTGTTTGAAATCCCATGTTTTACACACACTGGTGCACCCTAAAGCCCCATACCCACTAGGCAAATCGTCGGGTGAATCGTTGGGTGAATCGTTGGGCAATTTTCCAGGCGATTCAGATCAAACATGTATATTTTGATACACCATACTGACAGGCGATCAGGGGAAAATCCGATCACCGAAGCCCAAATCGTCTAGTGGGTATGGGGCTTAACATTCCCTACTGTTTATTCTCTGTATCATAGTTTATGCCAGTTGCCTATTACAGAGATTGTACTATCAAGGTTAAAGGATGGTATAGTTCATGTTAGGTATTGATGTTTATTCTTCTCTGTATCATGGCTAACATGACCACACCATATCAAAAATATCAGTTCTTCTGATCATCATATTTACTCAGAATACCAAAGCTGGTTAAATACATATCAAAAATATTAATACGCCCCTGTCATTTGTGGATGTTGGAATCTAGTACTCTTTTCCATGAATTTTGTCTTTTGAGAAATAACAGAACCTTTGAAAACAAAGATTGGTTTCATCTGTTCATATTGTGATTGAACCGTAATAGAGATTCTATTACATTTCTGAGTAACGTTTGAGATGGGAAATTTCCTTTCTCTTGTAATGTGAATTGTAAACATCTCTCAGATTACTTTACTGGAAAGGTCCTTGTGGTTTCGTGGAACTATAAAACATTTGAACAGATGTATTACTAGGTCCATTCCATATCAGATCACCAAGGACCCACAAACTTTGACTTAGACTTTCTTTAAACTTCCTTAATGTGCCAAAATGTCTTTGGACCCTATTTTAATTTGAGTTCAGTGCTTTTGAGATATTAGCAATTTTGGGCATGAAGATTGGCCGAATTTTGTATCAAATTTCTGTCTTTATATTTTGGTGCTAACTTTGATTTTGTGTGTTTAAGTGATTAGATCCATTAGTCACAATAATCTATTCAATTATAATCAAACCATACATAGTCCTTGTGTATGTTACATTTATTCAGTTTATTAAATAAGCAGGTTTGTCCAGCAAACAGTCAATCATATTATGGGTATTTCACAACCATCAGGGAATACAAATTTCTCTTTTTACAACACCAGAAGGGTTCCGACAAAATTTAGGAAATATCCCCATGATGCGGGAGTTTTCATATGATCGGACTGTTGTGCCACTTATATCATACAGCAGAGACAGTTTTTAGATAGAACAGCTGCAGCTATATGAACTTTGACTCTAACATGTGTCATGTGAGTCAGGTTATGTTACATTGGCTTTAGACAACTGGTATTGCTTCACATGGTACATTTGAGTTAGCTTATTATGAGCAGGTTCATTGATTTGTTTGCTTGAGAACTGATTATGTGTGGAAATAACCTAAATTCTATACTATTGAATTTATGGAAGATAGCAGAGTTATTATTTCAAATACATTTAAAACCATTTAAGTCTTCAACAAATAGTTTCCTTATGAGTCTGAAAGACAGTTAAGATTAATTACAAAGCATTTAAGTATTAGTGAATTTTAATATAGTTAGAAGGTTGTTTATGATTATTTGTCACCCCGTAGGGTAAGGGGGGGAGACGGTCCCGTGACAAGAGATGGAGTAGAAATGGTCTCAGTTCATGAGAATACATAAATGGCCAATGACAGCTATTGTGCAATTGAGTTGCAAAAGGCTTCTATTTTAAATTTTTGGGGGAATACAAACTTTTTCTATATTTAATATGTGTGTTGTTACAGTGACAGAAGCACTATCAGTTCTTCCAAATATGCTGGCTATCAGATTGAGCCATTAAAATAAGACAATTACAACGATTCTTTCTTGATATATATGTGAAGAATATGATTGTATCTACATCTCCGCTTTCATAATTGTGTCATACCAAAGTTCAAGCATGCCAAAATATGACTGATAAAATTAATGTGTATATGCTAAATCATAGAGTTTATGCTATTTGATATATCTTCATGTATACACACAACAAAACGATAAAACCCATATTCCACTATAGCGTTTCTCTTCAGATTTGTGGTGTTAAAAGCACCACAAGGTGGAATATAGGGTTTACTTGCGGTGTTACTTGCGGTGTTACTTGCGTTGACCCAACACAAGGAACACCGCAAATGATTTTATATAGGTTTTCTATGGATTGTTCGTTTCTGCACCGCAAACTACTAGTGGTGACAAAAACCCCACCACCAGTGGTACCCCACCCGTAGTGGAATATGGCCTTAAGTGGCACCCTTGATGAGGGGTCCCAATGTTGCATGTCAAATTTGAGAAAATTAATGGCTCTGTTGCCTTTTGCATTTGAGAATTAGCCCTCTCACCCTGTCGAATTTAAGAAATAGCCCTGTCCCCCTGTCGAACCTAAGAAAGCACTATGTCCCATGTCCCTAAGGCCTAAAATAGGGATTTGGTATTGCAGAAAACTGGCAAAGTATCACAGAAAGTCTAACTTACATTAAACATGGTAAAACTCTTTATAATTCAAGAGGGATGACTTTAAAATTTGCGTTAGTTCCTGTGCCAATCTTATCCAAGGGGAAATAGGGTGACCCTAGTCCCCTAAATTCGACACGGCATTTTCCCCTACACAACTTCTCCTCCTTCCTCACACCCCACTACCATTACCTTGTGCAACACCAACCTATCAGAAAACTATCAAAATATATCCCATCCACTCACAATTGTATTTCATACATATATATTTATCATATTCATTTTTGTTTAATAATCAATGGTACCATTCTCAAATATCCATGTAAACATACACATGGATAATTGGTACATACTTCGGTAGTTGTTCAACAATTCAGATATTGTATTACATCCAACTTGACTTGCAACTGCAGCTGTCTAAACATCATGCCCCTTCTAGGTTTTGTGTTACTTCTTTGTTTATCATTTATTTCCCCACTTAATCCATACATTGTGGTGGGAGTTGCTGCTAGCAATAATGGGTTCCAGAGATGTTGAAAAAATAACCTAATGAGAACCACAAGTAAAACAGAACTAAATGTTCTGTTATAACATCTCAGTAAACATGACCCAAGTCGATACTCAAATATTTGAACAGAATATACTTTGTTTAAGGGGATTGAGGACTGATTACCTGAAATTCAAAAACCATTACAGACCTCTGAAATAGATTTTAATCACTAGTCCTGGACCGTAAGACCATAATAAAAAGTATAGGTCACTATGTTTATTTTTAATTGGTACTCATTGTGTTCACATGTCTCTTCTTTAAGATGCCCGGCCTCCAAATTGGCCTAAGTCGAAGATATGCAATAATAGTAGTGAGCAATCCAGTAAAACTTAGCTAAAGGACAGAAGTTATCGGTAAATTAGGCAATGGCTCGATAAGCCTGAAGATGGTACGAAAGCCCGGATCAGCCCAAGAAGCGGCCCGAGACCGAAAGACCCGCCAAGTACGAAAGCCCGAAATAGTGAGCAGTCAGCCCAACACAGCAGGAATGAAGTTGCAACCCGCTCGGCCACACGCTACCAATCTCTAAGGCGAGTGACGACCGGACCAGCCGACCATCAAACCGCCTTAATGCCCGAGACATGCCGTACCCCAAAACCCCTCCTGTCTCGACCCGCGAGAACTCCATCCAAACCATCCCGTTTGTCCAACCTCATGCTCGAGGTACGACTCATAATCTTACACCTCGGTTTCCTACTCGAACTCTTTGTACAGCTCGGGACCAAAACAACCCAAACGTCTCTTCGTCGTAGAGTTCAGAAAGCCCGACTCACCGAAGAACGTCACACTAGTTTGAAAAAATTTGATGGCAACCAATGTGATAATCGGTGGTTTAGTCGCCCGGTGACTTACCATACAAGGGCACCGTGATGTGTGGCGACTTGATGACTGGTCACCGTGGTTTTGTGGTGAAATATTGGACATGTTTAATATTTCTGTATACCCACTGCCGTCTAGTTAATCGCCAGGCAATGTACTAAAGTGTCCTATAGTCACCAGCAGATTTATAACAAGAGCATCCAAATATGGAGATAAAATTTTTTGGTCACTGGCCGACTAGTTAGTTGCCAGGGGACTATCATTTTCTTCTTGGTTGTAAACACATGGTTTTGTCACTAACACGTATTTGACATATGTCGAACATGTGTTATCAACCGCTCTTGAACTCACCTTAAAACACGTTCAACACATGTCTAACTCATATTCAACACGTGTTTAGCACCAATTGGTGCCAAAACATGTGTTTTTAACACATGACTTTCTCTTCAAAATAACATGTGTTTTACACCAGTGCATACCTGTGTTAATGGATTGAACACAAAATCTAACCCCTGCTTCTGTTTACTGGGATTGCACATTTGCCTGGATATACAGTTAAATTAGTGTTTGTATTAGTTTATCTGAAAGTGAATTCATCCATATCAGCATATCCAGTGACTTAAGGCCATATTCCACTACGCGGTGATTTGCTCGCGGTGTGCAATTAACAAGCGGTGGTTTCACCCCACCGCTAGTCAAACTAGCCATGCACCGCAAGGTGGAATATAGGAATTACTTGCGGTAGTGCTTGCGGTGGTGCTTGCGGTGGGCCACCGCTAGCACCACCACAAATGATTTGATCTTCTTTTATATGATTTAAAACATTTTTTTTGACTTTTTAAAAATTTTATTATGATTATTATGAATTTTTTATGAATTTTTATTAATATTCTATAATTATTTTATAGATTATTTTTTTTAGTGCTTGCAGTGGGAGAAACGAACATGTTGGTTTCCTCACCGCAAATAGCTTAGCCCACCGCAAGTACCACCCCACCGCATAGTGGAATATGGCCTTTAGGCATAAATAGTAGGAAAAGCCAAATCGCTATGATTCTACAGTGCAAATTGCCTTCTTGAATCAGTATACAAGCACAGGATTACGTACCTGCACAAATCACCATCATGAGTTTCTCTATAGCCTGACAACTGGCTCTATAGCATTATATAGGTTTATACCCATACAAGTTATCTCTGCCTGTGCTACCGGGAGTTGAATCCGGGCCACACACACTGTAGTCCAGCACCTAAAGCCCCATACCCACTAGGCGATTTTACCGGCAACGGGGGACGGGGTATTGGGAGAATGGCCGTCATCGTCGCCGGGCAACTGTCATATCAAGTAATTTCAAGTTTTCCGCCAATTTTCCCACTGATTTTCCTACTGATTTTCCTCCTGATTTTCCCACCAACCCGTCGCCCATTGCAGGGGCGGATCCAAGGGGGGCAGATGGGCCTTGCCCCCCCCCCCCCCCTACCCAGTTAAATCATGTTTGTGGGGGGGGGGGGGGCCCTCCCCTGTACATTCATGTTTTTGGCCCCTCCCCCCCCCCCCTCTAGAAATTCCTGGATCTGCCCATTGCCTGTTGCCCAGAATCTTCACGCACCAACAGGGAGTCACTGGCGATCCTGGGGGCGACCAAAAGCAAATCTATGAAAAATCGCGTCCACGAAAAGTTATAATGTCCACGATATGGCCATTGATCTATCGTGGGTTTCAAGTATCAGAAAATTTTCGTGGATTTGTATGTACATATAGACCTTGTGCAGTCGTGGTCACGTGATCACTTTTTGGTGATCACCACGTGGTGATCATGACCACATGGCTGTGAAACATGTCTAAAATGTATCAATTCTAAATTACAAATATTGTTGATTCAGTGAAGTCATTCTAAGGATAGTTGGTATACTGATACATTGTAAATGCTTTAAAACTGCAAATAATAATTATACTAAAGTGATCACCAATATGGCGGCCAGGTTATTTTGCTTGTTGTGACGTCATCTGCACAACGTCTATATGTACATTATATTATGAATGGTTTTAGTATGATTATCACTGAACTTTAATGTCCACGAAATTTTTATAAATTTTTTCAGGGCGGATTTTTCTATCGTGGCCACGAAAAAAGGGTAAAAACACCTCCAGGAAATTTCGCCCCCCTGAGTTGCCCGATTGTGGGTATAGCCCTTTACCCATTAAGCCCCATACCCACTAGGCGATTTTGACCAGAGTCAGTCGATTCACTGGTGCTAAAATCGGCCGACTCTACCAGAAGAGTCGGCCAATTTTAGCGCAGACTCATATCAAACATGTACATTTCAATATTACATACCAACAGGTGATCTGAATCGGTGACGATTTTACCAGTGATTCTGCCAGCTGCCCGTCGCCCATCGCCGGTATAATCAGTGAGTTGCAGTGTCGGTATGGGAAGTCATTTCACTGGGTGCGGGTGTTGTGTCTAGTATATTATTCATAGTGGCATATATGAGTTGAGATACCAGCATTTATCGCAACTGGCATCCCTGATTCTGTCTCTGCCCGCTTGTTTATTCAATGTAATAGACCTTGTGCAGACGTCGTCACATGATCACTTTTTGGTGATCACCACGTGGTGATCAGGGCAACGTGGCTATTACAAAAACCAAAATGTATCTATTCAAAATGATTATAGCTGGTGATTATGATCCAGTGAGTTGAGTGTAAGTTCACAATTGAGAATGATAAGGATTATAAGTTGATCACCAATATGGCAGCAAGTCCATTTTTGAGTATGTGACGTCATCTGCACAAGGTCTATACCATTTATATATAAGGAAGGTGATGAGTGACTCCTTTCCCTGAGCCCATATGGGCACATATATGTATCCTTATGAGTAGATCAGATCTAATGCCTAAATTCTACATCGATTGATAAACCTATTCTGACATTTAGACTACTAAAAAAATCTGTATCATATTATGGTTGAAGACAATGGAAAACGTTGCCAATTCGAATAAGGGCTATATCGAACTTTAATGGAATTAAAGAGTAAAATATGAATGATGTGATTTTGATGTACTTTATCTGAGGTGTACTAATAATTGATGTAGCCATTCGTTGTATCATTTCATTTCATTACTATGCTGTATGTTATCTTGTAAGGTAACTATTTTCTAAAATGATGTAAATGTCTGTACAAGACCCACGCTTAATTGCAACTATATCCTGCATCGATTATATGAAAAGAAAAATAAGTAGAAAAATCACCGTCACATTAACATATTATTCGTATTTTCTCGTATAATTATATGATACTAGTAAAGTAATGTTACTATCGCTATCATTGGCTGATTCTTAACTTAGACAGCCATCCTTTTCAACAAATTGGATAATTTGATTATTGTCCTATTTGTAATATACATACATACATTATTGTCCTATCTGTATTATACATACATTCCTGGCTGAATCTTAACTTAGACAGTCAAGTATTATCAGTATCCATTTATACCGAATAACCGGCATGACGTCACATTGGTCACGCCTGACTGAACAAGGGTTAAACACACCACCATGTGCCCATTGGAAACAGTGGGGGTCAGTGAACCATGACCAATAAAATCTTAAATCATTCAAAACCCTCTTAAGATACAATTAATTCAAGATCATTTTAAGGAACTACATATATTTGTGAACAATTCTTTCACTTACATTTGGATTCTATCTTAGATAATAAATGAGTTGTAAGCAAATTAAAGCTATCACTCTCCTAGCCAGATGACTAGTCACCATATTTAGCAGTAGGGGTTGCATAACACTCAAAATGAATGTGGTTCAATAAAATAATAAATAAATAAAAAACTTGTAATGGTGGTCAGGAGTAGCCATGGGGGAGGGGCCCAACCCTCAAGCTAAGGGCCGCATAAAGCACAAATATGAGAGCGGGTTGGCTTTTCTCCCCTTCCCTTTTATGGTAATCATTTTAGCCAGAGTGCCTAATAATATATACCAAGTTATACTTAAAAGATGTGTTTTTAAAGTACCTATTACGTATTATGTGTGGACTTGGACTATAACAAAAAGCCGACCATAAATAAAATTATACACATTTTCACACAATTTTTACATGCATCACCCCACTAACTTTAGGTAATATGCAATGTAAACGGGCCCCCATCCCCTTTATTATGTACTATATATATATATATATATATATATATATATATATATATCTGGGGGTCGTTTTAAAGACAGGATACAAAATATTTGTAAATTTACCATAGAAAAAAACCCTTTGCAAAAGCAAAAGTTGGACTAAAGACAGGATACAAAAATTTCGGTCGAGCTTAAGAGAAATGCCCCAAATTTACATATTTTTTGTAAATATTTACAAATGGAAAAATCGTTGGTAAACGCCAAAATTTACAGATGGTGCGATGAGCAATGGTACATTTTTTTGGGCGGGAAATATTGACCTTTGGGCGCCAAAACGTCATTTGGCGGATCGACGGAGACGTAAGTATTATGCCTATTTTTTTTTTTAGGGTTCTGAGATGATTTTGACCATTTTCAGACGTTTTTGTATTTTCACTTTTTCTCATGATAATGCATAGACATAAGGTGTCATATTTCTACTTTCTTTTGTCAAGTTATTTCTGCACAATTAGCAAATGTTGTAATGGGTATGCTTCTTTCATTGTTTAGCATGGTGAAGCTTCCCATCGGTCAGTGTGCCAGGAGCATGCCACTGCGATTCTGGCTGCGCCCCAGTGCTTTGAAACATCCCAAACGCCTCAGAGAGGGTATAGGAAGGAGACGATGTAGGGCTCAACGCGTTATTAGGAGAAGAAATGACCCCCGTATGTTGTGGCCTCGCAGCCGAGAGTTTGAGCAAAGGCACCGGCTTACACCTGAAATGGTGGAGTACCTTGCTGGGGAGTTCTTCCGAAGCTCTATCTACATCACCCAGGGTGATGATCCGAACGGCAGGGGAAGCCCCATTCCTGTTTTCCAGAAAGTATGTATTTACCTTTTTTTAAACGATATATATATATATACTTTGTTGTACATACTGTTGTACATATTAAGTTTTAGTTCAGTTCACTGTAATCATAGTATCATTCAGTTGAACTATAGTTCTATGTGTGTCCCCCCCACCTCTCTTAAAAAAAACTTAATATTTACAATATTATGTAGTTAACTTCCTATTATTTATTACTTAATTTCTTTCCCACAGGTGTGCCTCGCACTTCGGTTCATGGCAACCGGTGCCAACTACACAGCCCTGCGAGATACCCAAGGAGGTTGCTCCAAAGGTGCCCTTTCAGACGCGGTGCACCGCTTCGTTAAGTTCTTGTGCTCCCGCTCCAAGAACTACATCACTTTCCCTTCTGTGAGTAACATTTCATTTCATTATGATATATTTTCTAATCCCTTAAGACATATTTTGCTATTTTACAGATACAAACTAGATCGATACAAAAATACTTGCAACAAACTAAACAAATTTTCATACATGTTATCATTTACTGTATGTATTCATGTATATTCAATAGCGCTAATTGTCTATTTTTGTCTACCTAATTAGGGGTACGAGTTGCACGAGAGTGCTGTGCGCTTTGCCAACAACTACCGCTTCAATCAGTGTGTAGGGTGTATAGATGGCAGCTACGTCCCCATAAAGAGGCCAACGAACCAAGAGGCCAATTACATCTGCCGTCATGGCTACCACGCCTTGAATGTGATGGTAAAAAACCCTTACACCTTTGTTGCATATGATCTAGTTTTTTATAAATACTAATAATACTTTTGTTTTTCTTATCTACATAACCTACTAGTTTAAAATCTTATGTTTACTCAAATTGGATTATGTTACCTTGTAAAATAAGAAAAAGCTAAAACTTCTATTTCTATTCAGTTGGTGACCGATGCCAGACAGCGATTCACCTTCGTGGAGTCAGCCGTTGCCGGATCCCACCATGACATGTCAGTGTTCGACATTTCGGATTTCGGGCAACTAGTATCGAACACGGACAGGATGGGGGACTATTTTCTCCTGGCCGACAGCGGGTAAAAGAAATACATAACATTATCTTTAAATATAAATTGCTTTTTTCTTGGTTTTTCTTGCTTTCAAACCAATACTTTAGACAATATAATTGGCTTCACTTGTTTTTTACTGTTGTAAATTTTTGGTAAACTTACAAATTCCACTGTATATAGTTAGATGTTTATACATTATTTTAGGTTAAGTTGCATTTTATCTTGCTTATCATGCACAGGTACGCATTGACAGAACGCCTGATGACACCGTTCAAAAATGTCGACATTGACACCATGGAGCCCTGGGATAAGCGATACCAGTCCCGCCACACAAGTGCACGGAGCTCTGTGGAACGTGCAATCGGGCAGCTCAAGACGCGGTGGAGGTATTTTTCTAAATGGACTTGAGAAAAACAACTTGAAAAAAACACTCTAAACATTATCTTATTAATGTTTTCCATTGATTGAAACAAAAACAATAATTTAGTGTGCTTGGATTTCATGGAATTATTGTGTATATTATGATATTGTATTCTAAATTAGTCTAACTTTCACATTCCAGGTGCCTTGCAAAGAACGGGGGGGGCGTCGTGAAAATGGAGCCTCTTCAGGCGTCAAGGCTCGTGAGGGCGTGTTGTGTTTTGCACAACATGTGCGTGGATTGGGGTCTGCGTGCAGTGCATCCTCAAGATCGGTATGACCCCGACATCGAGGGCCAAATCCAGAAGACAGCTGCAAAGCGCTTTCTCAAAGCGCTGCGAGATGCCCGAGGGCGTGACCCAGTCGTACACCCCAGGAGGCGTTTTGACAAGGATGCGCACCTGGCCGGAGTTGCACGCCGAAAGAAGATCATCTACCAAGAATGTGGGGGTCCATCCCCCGTCGAGCTTGCCCGTGCCCAGGCACAAGCCAAGAAGGCCAAGGCAAAGGAACGTGCACGGGCACGTGGCCGTGGGCGTGGCCGTGGCCGTCCCCGTGGTCCAGCTAAGGGCCCTGAATCTAACAAGGATTAAGATGCGTACCTCCCCAAACCGAATTACTGAGGCAATGGTGTTTCCGGTCTATGGACCAAAGACTAGAAAGTCATATCTGAACAGTTAAGGAGAATGGCGCAAGTTTGCTTGTGAGATTAAGAATAAAGATGGATATTTGCTAAAAATTGGTTAATATTGTAGTACTTATTGACTTATTTTTTTATACAAAGTATATAGATTTACAAATTGTACTATTTAATGTAAAAGTATCAACAAATAAAGCGTAGACAGTTAACCACTATTTATTTGCAGAAACTAAGTAAAAACGTCAATTTCTATAACATTCTAAACTTTTTTTTTTCTTGTAAACGATCACAAGTACTTATTAACATTCCGGCCACATCTTGAACATGTTTCACATATTTTCCCGTATCTTTGGTAAACATTCTAAAGCATTGTCAAACAATCCGCCCACATGTTTAACATGTTTCACATGCTTTTTTCCTGTATCCACGCTACAGACTATCAAATACAGAGTACATGGGTCTCATATACATATGAACAATTACAGTACCTTTGGTAAACATTCTAAAGTATTGTCAAACAATCCGCCCGCATGTTTAACATGTTTAAAATGCTTTTTTCCTGTATCCACGCTACAGACTATCAAATACAGAGTACATGGGTCTCATATACATATGAACAATTACAGTACCTTTGGTAAACATTCTAAAGTATTGTCAAACAATCCGCCCGCATGTTTAACATGTTTCACATGCTTTTTTCCTGTATCCATGCTACAGACTATCAAATACAGAGTACATGGGTCTCATATACATATGAACAATTACAGTACCTTTGGTAAACATTCTAAAGTATTGTCAAACAATCCGCCCGCATGTTTAACATGTTTCACATGCTTTTTTCCTGTATCCATGCTACAGACTGTCAAATACAAAATACGTGGGTCACACAAATAGCAAAAAATTACAGTATCTTTGGTTAACATTATCAATTATTCATAAACAATACAGCCACATGTTTCACTTGTGTATCATGTTACTTCTTTTTTACCTACTACATAAGTAACCGCGTAGTAAGGTAAGACAATGCTAGTCAAATAATACTAGTAACATTCTCAACATGTTTCTCAACATGTTTATAGTAGAACAGGGTGGTGACCATATTCCACAAAACTTCTAACTATTGAACAAGAAATTTCAGTTATTTGGTAAACTTACACAAATACTTGTAAATATTGCCCTCACATGTTGAACACATTCCTCTGCTTCCTCTGTCTGGAGGACTTTCTAGGGCTCGAGCATGTGCTACTACAATCATCCTCTTGTTTCTGAAGGGGAAGACTGACAAGTTTAAGACCCAAAGTACGGCCCCTTCCTTTGCCCTTTCCCTTGGCCTTTCCCCTCGATTTCCCCCTACTGCTTTGGTTCCCTTTGGGTTGGAGAATACTCTGGCTCTCTTCTTCCTCTATAGCTACTTCCTGGGGCGGTTCCATTTCTGTCGCCATTGCTTGTGCCTCTATGGGTACACAGTCGTCGTCTTTGGGCTCTTTCTTAACAATATTTATATTGAACTCGTGAGTTACTACCTCTGGACCCGCCTCCTGTTCTCTTTCGTATATTTCAGAATCATCTTGCGTTTCCGGTACTAGTAGTCGTCCAGGTCCCGGTGGTGTTCCTGGTATTACCTCACTATCGGCAAACACTTTGTGACGGATGCTTGTCATGTACCTTTCATACTCTAGCTGGTTTGGCCATGATAGAGAACTTTCTTTTTGTGAAGATGATTTGTACTCTTGTATATTAACCACCCCTTCCATGTCAGCCAGAACCTCCGCAACCTCATGTATTTTCTCAAGACTAGCTTCAGATGAAACATCCCTCAGTTCCTCCAAAACACAGTCCTCTGATAGAAACTTTGTGGAAACTCTATCCCCAGTATACATAGGTTGGTCTTGAATATTATATATATTCCCATGATGGGTACCGTGCTGGACATGGTGCTGATTGTGACGTTCTCTGGTAAGTCGGGGTTGCCGATTCTTACGACAGAGGAACGTGGGGGTTGTTCGGGTCTCGGGGCGGACGGGGAATCCGGGCCAAGAACCGAGATGTGTTTCTAGAGTCGTGCCTCGCGCACGAGGGGGGGCTGAGCGAATCGATCGGCACTCGATGTCGACGGAGGACTGCGGGGGAGGGAAATTATGGTAGGGGTACGGGTCGGCCGGGGGGCGGTCCACCCCTGAGTTCCGGTCCGCGGGGGCGACGGGCCGACGGTCGCCTATTGTTTGGTAGCGTGGGGCCGAGCACGCCGCGCCCTCGTCCCCGCGGACTTCGCTCCCTCGTTCCGCTCCCCATGTCTTCGTACCATACTACGCCTCGGTTTCCGGTACTACTTCGGGCCTTCGTGCCCTACTTCGTTCCCTCGTTCCTCGTTCTTCGGGCCTTCGGGCCCCTTACCCTATGTTTCGACTACCTATCTCGGACTTCAACTGTTTTGTCCTAACTTCGGCTTAATTACTCTATTCGGCTCATCTTTAGTGGTTGTTTCAGGAAAGAGGACACGTCTGGACACCAGGAGAACTGTTAAAGAACTCTGTTTATTCGGGCCTCACCGCCCCTTTATATACTAGAGAGGTCAGCCCTGATTGGCTGCCTTCGGTCACGTGACCTACAACTGACGTCACTTCCGGTTTATATATTCCGTTTCCGGTTTACATTTCACTTCCGGTTTACATATTTCCGGGTTTCGTTCCATTACGTTTTCGTTATTCGTTCTTTACATATTCGTTATTCGTTCTTTACATATTCGTTCTTTACATCTATTTCGTTCTTCGTTCTTTACATATTCGTTATTCGTTCTTTACATCTATTTCCATTATTACCTTATTTCTATTATTTTAACCTCTATGTATTTTGGCTGAATAGCCGTTCATCACACCCTCCCGCACCTTCTTGAAAGGTGGGAAAACACGTTATACAAAATTTCAACACAGTTCATACAGCAACGACAACAGAACATACTCTAGAACCAGAAACATTTCAATCCTACGCTCCTTATCGGCAGAGGAGGAGGTGTCACCCTCTGTCCTCCCCGGTCTACTTCGGAGGGCCCCCGGGGCCTATCCGGCTAATTATTATTTCTCTTCTTTCTTCGTTTTTCTTTCTTCGTTTTTCTTTCTTCGTTTTTCTCTCTTCTTAAAAAGTTCATATAATTCGTTTTTATATATCTTAGTCTCTTTTTATCTTCGTCAGAGTTCTCTTATCCTTGATCTATTTAGGACCTCCTGTTTTTCTCGTCTTTTAGGATGAGCGAGCCGGTCGTGGCTCTCCCACCCGGGACTGGGGATCGGTCGTGACCCCGTCGCCCCCGCTCCTCTCCTCTGGGCTCTGTTTACTTAGCCCCTCGGCGCGTTTTTCCTCGCCTTTTTACCCTCATTAGGACAGAGGGACCGGTCGTGGTCCTCCTGCCCGGGGCCATGGGTCGGTCGTGACCCGCAGTGCCCCCGTTCCCTTCGTTTTTCGTCGTACAGACGTTCTCCCCTCGTTCGGGTGGAGAATCGGTCGCGACTCTCCCACCCAGAGGCCAGGGTCGGTCGTGACCCTTAGTCCTCTCGACCCTCGGTCCGTTCTACCGTCGTCCAGACGTTCTCCGTTGTTTTTGGGTAGAGAATCGGTCGTGGTTCTCCTACCCGGTCGGTCGTGACCCCTCGTTCTTCCGTAACTGTTACTCTTCTCTGCGTTTTCTTAGGTGATGATGATGATTTTAAGGATGAGTTGAAGAAGAAAGACTGAAGTTTTTGTAGATAGAATGTTCTTTTTGGACTTCGCACCCTCGGTCGCCTCGGCATTCAGAGCCCCCCAGTGACTTTTTCACGGTTGGCAAGGACAACATGTTCGAGCCAAAGGCCAAGGTACCCAAAGAAGAAGATGGCGTTGTATGTGGAAAGGAACTTAACTTCATTCATTAAAGCTTAGAGTGGAAGCTTCAGCAGACGACGTCGCGGGTTTCGTGCTACTTGTCACGGTGAAGCTTTGAGATGGAGTTCGGGTGAAGGTGAGACTGAGAAGATTAGAATCATTAATTATCGATGAAGTGTCCGTTTTCCGTACAGGAACTGAAGTTTGACTTTTACGACACATGTCCTCGTGGTTAACCCAGCATCAAGATGTTCCGTCCTCGACCACGTCGACACATTTGAAGATTTCAGGATTTCAGAAAGAGATGTCGGAGAGAGTCCACCATAGTAAAGTATTTCCGTCACCGTTCCGGGCCCAAGTGGCATGACAACAACCGGAACGGAGACCTGATTAAGAAGATAATTTTGATGAAGTTTCTTTTTGATGACAGGAGCCGGTGCCTCTCATCCCTCCCCCCCCCCGTAAGCAACGGCAGGAAGACAGTCCTCTTTGGGGCGAGAGGGAGGCTCCTTCGTTCTACTGATGAGATGATTTTCCTAAGAAGAGGATTCCTGTTTCGGGCACTCGGGCCCTCGTTCGTTTCCTAGGCTCTCGGGCCTCGCTCCGCCTACTAAGTTTTTCTCTTCGTCCTCCCGGAGGACCGTGCTTATAGACGATTTTCGTAAGACTGTAATACCAACAAATAGTTCGTTAATAGAGGTAAGTTTAAGATCCGGTCTGGTTTGATTTTGGAGTAAGGCCACAGTCGTCCACGGTGCCATGTCACATTGCATGGAGACACTATGCCTATGACGAACGCCGAGACAACAGCTCCGAGCCGTTCCGGGCTGCTCCTAGGTACGACGGTTCGAAGTTGGTAAGTTGAAGATATTAGTGAGAAGGAGAAGAAGAAGCCGTAGAAAGTGAAGATGGACGACATCAACTGGGACCTGCACCCAACGTCAACGTCTGAGATCCGGAACGGGCCCATTCTCAATAAAATAGCATATATAGAGAAGAACTCATCCGATGTCGAACTCCAAGAAGGGTCGCTCCTCGTCGCTCTTTACAGACCTCTTGATTTGTCTATCGAGGCATCCGCGGCCGACGTTCCAAGCACCACCTCCCTGTATATTGCAAAGATTACTTCCCTATATGTTTCAAAGACTATTTTGTTTCGTTCCTCGAGAAGAAGACATCAGGAAATACGACATGGAAGGAGTCTCTGTCGTTACTGCAGGTAAGAGATTAATATAAGTTTTAGTAAGTCTATTAAATTTTTTTCGTTTCTCGTTCATGTATTGTTTTTACTATATATTACGGTCGGTCACGAGCCAGGGCCCCTAAGTTATCGTCCCTGCTCGTGCCTTGGTCCTCCGGGAGACATCTACGACTCGCCGCAATCCTTTCACGACTCGCTGCATCAACTCTGGCACGATAAAACCAGCATTCAGGTCGAGAAGTTCCATTTTGCCGCTCTTCGTATGCGGTAAGAGGCTGAAGACAAGGAAACTCAGAAGATGATGGTACATGAATCCGGGTTCATCCACATTCTGATCGATCCATCCAAAATCAAGAAGACAAAGTTGCAGGAAGTAGAAGTGCCGCTAGAGGACAGAGGTCGTCTCTTCCTCGCCTCCAGATCGCTCAAGGCAGCGCGGGAGAAGGGTTTTCAGTCTTGGCCCGCGCCAGCCTTTCCTCCAGCGGCGAGTCGCCGGCCCACCGGTACCTTATTTACCCCGGCACGACCGTCAACTCAAAGACTACAATGACAACACTATCCGTCCATTCTGATTTCCTTTCCTCGATTCCGCCTCCCAACTTTCACTCTCGCTCCCGGGTCGCCCGGCCCGTTATCCATTTCCGCGACCGGACGATCCCGTTCCACCTGCTCGGTCCCAACCAACGCAGCGGGCTCCAGGGAAGAAGAGGAACAGCTACAAACTTGTTTTTCCTCCTAGCGCCTCCTTCCGTCCCGTATTCGCCCCGCAGGCTTGGTAAGTTCATTCCAGTCATGGACCCTCCAGCTCGCTGATTACACTCAACTCCTAACACATGTGGTTTCGTTCACTTCCGCAAGAAGGTTTCCATAAAGAAACTAATAAGAATAAATTAAGATAAGAATGTTCGAGCCCGCCAGTCCGTTCCCGATGAGTTTAAGTAAAGTTTTCGGGCCCGTCCAGCGGTCTCCAGGAGAGTCTTTTATCCAGGCTTCGGCCTCCTGTGCGGCTCAGGTACCTCCGCCTCGGCCCGGTTCTCTCCCTGGGGGTTTGACACTATGGGTGAGGAGCCAACGCCCCGTAATCCCTCCCCACCCGACTCGCAACGCGCCATCTTCCGCCTCTGGTTCCGTCGCGCTGTTTTTCTTCCGTGCAAGACCTCGAGCAGCATCTACTTCACCCTTCTTCTTGGCGCCGGATCGGCAGCAACAGTCTTTCCTCCCTAGCGGGGAGCTCGAGAAGTTGATCCACCATTCCGCTCTGTTTTTCCGCCTCTCTTGTCGCCTTCAACAAGTCATCCAGTTGATCCTCGTTTTTGTGCATCACTAGGGTCTGAGCCAATTGGACGGTCCGGTTGTGTTCGTTAACTAGCTGGTCGACCCCCGGGAACTCCCTGGTCAACGGCCCCAGTGCCGCCGTCGGGAACTGCGCCATCGCTTCTTCAAATGTCTCTGGCTTGCGGCCCGTTTCTAGTGCCATCAGGAACGCCATAGACGCCGAAGCCATTGCTCTTGTCTTGGCCGTCATTCCTCGCACCTCCCTCGGGGGCCACGTCAGTTGCACCCGAATGGCCTTTTCCGCGTCCCAGTCTCGTACCGCTCGCGCCGTCACCGGAAAGTGTCCCTGTAAGACCTGGTGAACGGCCTGTGTCCGTAATAACTTGAGTCTCGGTGTTTCCCTAGATGGTCCTGCCGTCGGCATCTCCGTTCCGATAGACCCGAACACTGAATCCGCTCCCGACTCGTCCAATTCTTGTTTCTCCGGCTCGTATCCTCTGGTCTCGGCCTGCCCCAACTCCATGTCCTCTGAGTCTTCCACCTCCGCGTCCATGGACTGGGCAGCCGGTATTTGTAATCTGTGTATCACAACCCGCGGTTGTAGCGCCCGCCCGTGTTTGTCCTCGTCCTTGAGTGGGGTATCCGGTCCTGGCGGCGATCCCATACGTTCGGGCGACGGTGGTCCCGGGGTCTCCTCCGATCCTTGCGACCCGAAAAACGAGCTCCCCAAACTGGCCCGAGTCAGGTTGTCAACCGCCGCCCGTGTCTCTGGCGTGTCTGGTGCTACCGTAATGTCTCTCATTCGTTTCAATCCTGGGGGCGGCACTATCGGCTGCTTACATACCATCTTCTCCAGGGGTGAATCTGCTTTCGTCGGGGTAGGGGTAGAGAACAGCGGCTGTGTCGAGGCCGTCGACGCCGTGTCCTCCGGCCTGGCCGCATGCCGAACATACTTTACTTTCTCTACTCGCCCCGTCGGTTTGAGTCCCTGCCTTTCTGCCATCTCGCGTAGAAACCTCCCTAGGTACAATGCTTCTCTTTCCACCAGCCGGCCTCCCTGTGCTTCCCGAATGCTGTCCTCCAGCTCCCGGTCGGATCTCGCCTCGTGGTAACCCCTGAACGATCCCTCCCGGTTCATTGTTCCTTTTAAATACCCGGGGTACCTCGGGTGTCGTGATTCGTATATCACCGATTTCTTATGAACTGTCATCATAGTAAATTGTGCGTCGCTACAAGGTGGTTCTAGTCCCGTGGTTCGTCTGACTCCTGTCGAGGTCTCAGGCTGCGATGGTCCCAGCTCTCCCATGCTGCTAGACTCAGCGATAATCAAAGACCGATCGCTTCGGGCCGACATACTCCTGCCTGACTCCGACTGGTCCGAACTCGTTCCCTCCTCCAATTCTCTCGAGACTTTCTTGACCTTTTTCCACTTCTTCTTTCGCGACGGCTCCTCCGCCGGGCATCCCTGCGTCGGGGGCCTCTTGAAAGCGAGCGGCTCCTCTTCTTCTTTGACTTTCGGTCGTTGGTCGTCGGACGAGCTCACCAATTCCACCACCTCAGCCCCCGGTGGTATTCCTGAGCAACCCGGCTTCGGGGTGGGTGTGGATGTCCGTCCTTTTCCTCTGCCTGGGAGTCCTCGTCCTCTCGGTTCCCGTGGTTCTCCCTGGGCGTTTAACTTCTTAATTCGGCTCTGTACTAACCCTGATATTTGGTCTGGTGTCAGGAGTGGTTTCGGGTTGACCACGGCCCGGCTCGCGCTTCGCGGCGACTCGGTGTCTTCCTTCCGTACTCCTTTCGCGGCCCTCCGAGGGGAACGACGCGTGGGTGTTGATCGTTCCGCCACCTCGGCCAGGGGTCCCTTCCCTGCTGCTTTGGCTGCTTGGGCTCCCTCGCCGGCCTCGTCGGCCTCTGATCCTTCTTCGGTTGCTACCTGCTCCAGCTGCTCGGCGTCGCTGTCCTCGGATCCTCTCGACGCCCTCGGGTAGTAAGGGATGCGGATCTGCCGTCGCGGCCTCTCCGGTGCCTCCTTATCCACCGCCCTCTCAGGGGGTTGAAACCCCTCCGGATGGCGCACCGCGTAGTCCCGCTCCATGTTGGCTACCCGGGCCGCCGTTTCATCCCCAGTAGCGAAACTGGTGTACGGCGGTCGTCCTTTCGGGTCCAAGGCGAACGCCGCAGCATACTCCAGCCTCAGAAGGGGGTCTTGCTTCGGCATCCCCCTCTGCAGGTTCCCTTCGTGTGAGTCCGTCATGTGCTTTCTCCAGTCCTGGTGTGTCGAATAGGCTCGACTCGAACACACCGGGCACATGTAGTACTGCTTCCGTAATCCATCGTGCTGGCCTTTAATATGCTTGGCCAAGTGCTTAAACTCTTTTCCGTGACAATGTCCTTCCCAGCACTGTCCGCTCATCGTGTCTGTTTTCCGGGCTTTCGGGGCTCGTTCCAATCCTGAAGCTCGTCCCGTCAGCCGTTTCCGTTTTTGTCTCGTGGTGATGCTGCTCGTCTCGCTTCTCTGCTTTTCTTCTTGTTTTCTTCTCCTTAGCTCAGTCTGCTCGTCTGCGATTCGATGAATCCTGGTCGGCTGACCAGAATGACCTGCTCCGGCGAGCGCTCTGCCTTTTATAGCCGCCGCAGGCGGAAGTGGGCGTGGCCTGCACTAGCGACCCCTAGCGTCAGACTCACCATCCACTTCTACGGTGGCGCCCCCTACTATTTTCCGGTCCCCGGGGCCCGCCGCTGGTCACCGCCTCGCCTGCTTTCTTTACCTCGCGGCCCTTCGCCCGTCCTCGCGTTTTTCCTAGGCCTTTTATTGCCCCACCGGACGCCCTCGGTCCTTTCATCCCTCATCGCCTTTTCTTGCCTTTTTCATCTTGGCCCTCACAGTGCTTCCGCACACTTCCCGGAGAACACAGGGGCTCGGCGTTATCATCTCCTCGCCGCCGCCCCGTTCTCTTTGTCCTCTTTTACTCCTTTTACGACCTACTTTAAAGCCCGTCCTCGTTTCAGGCCTCGCCTTTTACAGCCGTCCGTTCGTTCCTCCGGCGTTCCCGAGAGTGCCGCATCTACTCTCCTCCGGTCTCCTGGACGCTGTAAAGCGGTATTACCAAGTCGGCATTACTTCAGAAGTCTTCACCAGCTTGCCACCGGGTCTGTCTTCTGTTGTAATCCAACCATCTTTTCCACGCTGTGGTTCCTCCGAACTGACCGGAAAGCGGCTCCGTGGGACTACTTTAGACATTCGGGCCGTCGTGGCTCCCGAACGCCGTTTTTCGTTCCAACCCCGCATTTCCCACCTATATTACATCCGCAAGAGAACCAATCTTCAGCTAGGTAGCGAATCTCTACAGCCTAACGACCTGCACTCCTACTGTAGTGGTCAACGCACCGCCCCGACTCAATGGCCCCAGGTTGATCAGTCCTTTTTGGCCAAAGCCTTTCTGTGTAGCGCCGATTTGGTCGTTCCCTTGGTCCTCTTCCACCTGCGGAATCGAGACACGAAAACGACTTCATCACAAAAAGGGGTTGCCCCGTTTCCTTACGTGCCCTAGCGCGCCCCACCCCAAGCATTTACTGTGCAGCCTCGTATCCTTGCTGGTCAGCTACCATCCAAGCTGGCGCAGCGTGTCCTCGGTAGGGTTCCAGGCGGTCCACATGGACCACCCCCCCCGGTTTCCCTCGTTTCTTCCGTACTACCACCCGTCCTCGGTCAAGCACCTTGACGATCAGTGCAGGGCCTATCCATGGAAATCGCAACTTCGTTCCCTTGTCCCTATCCACTACCGTATCGTGCACCCAGACCAGTTCTCCGGCGTGGTATTCCCGCCGAGTCACCTTCCCATCATACTCGTGTTTCTGATGGATGGCGGCTCGTTTCAGCCCCGTCCGGGCCTCCCGATAGGCCGCGACTAGCCCTTTCTCCAGGCTTTCCACATAGTCGCCTACCCGTCGGGGTTCCTCCTCTGGTCCTAGAGGTCTCCCATAAATCGCCTGTCGCGGCATCATGGTCTGTCGGCCCAGCATCATCATGTTCGGTGTCACTCCCGTGCTGGCTTGCGGCGTTGCTCTATAACTCATCATCACGAGCGGGACCATCTCGTCCCATTCCCGACCTGTCGCTCGGCAGCTGGCTTTCAAACAACACCCCAAAGTACGGAAACTTCGTTCTATGTACCCGTCACTCCTGGGGTGGTACGGCGTCGTTCTTGTTTTGTGAATCCCGAATAGTGCACAGACCTGAGCCACCACCTCGGATTCGAAATTCGTGCCTTGATCCGAGTGTAGTTCCCGAAACGCGCCGTACCGTGCTACTACTTCTTCAACCAGTTTGTTCGCCACTGTCGTTGCCTTTTGATCCGGGATCGGGAAACACTCCAACCATTTGGTGAAATAGCATCCCACCATCAGGCAATACTTATTTCCTCGTTTGGTGACTGGGTACGGGCCCGAAACATCCATGGCTAGCCGTTCCATCGGCTCCCCCACTATGTACTGATGTAGCGGCTCCCGTCTTCCTCTTCCCTTTTTCAGCAACGCGCAATCACATTCTCGACATTCCTTCCGCACGTCTTCCCGGAGTCCCGGCCAGTAAAACCCTTGTTCCAACAGGGCCGTCGTCCTGGCGACTCCTAAATGCGCTCCTGCCGCGCCTCCATGGTATTCCCTTACCAGCTTGGCCCGTTCCCCTCGGGGAACGACCAACTGGTTCCTCCAACCATGTCCTTCTAGTTCCCAGTACTTCCGATGCAGCACGCCATCCCTGAGGCTTAATCGTTCCCATTGCCTCCATAGGATCTTTGTTTCCCGGGATTCCGGAGATATGGCCTCCCAACCTGGCCGGTCCGCATCTTTTTCCATCCGTGCGACAATCGGCCCTATATCTCGATCCCTCCTCTGCGCTGCTCTCATCTCCTGCGGGGACCATCCGGGCTCGTACCCCCGGGCCCGCGTCACTACTCTCACTTGTTCGGTATTCTCGTGCTCCTCTCCACATTGTTTGCACGGATACCGGGACAACGCGTCAGCGTTCCCATGCTTCCTGCCCGGTCGGTGTTGGAACGACACATCATGCGAGTCGATAATCTCAATCCACCGAGCAGCCTGCCCCATCGGTTCCTTACTTCTCTGCAGCCAACTAATGGCGCTGTTATCCGTCCGGACTATCACGCGTTGACCATAGATGTAGCACCGAAAATGCTTCAAAGCTCGCACCACCGCCAACAGTTCTTTCCGCGTGGTGCAATACTTTCGTTCGTTTGACTCCAGGGTTTTGCTCGTGTAAGCTATCACCCGTTCCTCCCCTCTCTGCTCTTGTGATAGCACGGCTCCCGTTCCCACGTCACTGGCGTCTGTGTCAAGCCACCATTGTCCTTCTTCCTCCGGGAATCCCAACACCGGGGCCTCCGTTAGCGCCTTCTTCATCGCATCAAATGCCTCTTGTCGTCTCGCGCTCCACACGAATGGTTCCTCCTTCGTTGCCAATTCATACAAGGGGGCAGCCAACTCCGTGAAGCCGTTTATATGCCTTCTGTAGTACGAACATAATCCCACGAAGGCTCGTACCTCGTGGAGATCCCGCGGGACCGGCCACTCGGTTACTTGCCGACACTTTTCGGGGTCGGGTTCGATCCCGTTGAACGAGACAACGTGCCCCAAGAACGGAATCTTCTTCTGGAACAGCTTACATTTTCGCGCCTTTAACTTCAGTCCTGCAGCGTTCAGTCGGTCCAGAACCTGTACCAATCTTTCCAGAGTCACTTTGAACGTTGGTCCAAAGACCAGTATGTCATCCAAGTATACCAGACACTCCTCCCACACGATTCCTCTGAGGATTCTTTCCATCAGTCTCTCGAAGGTGGCTGGGGCGTTCACTAGCCCGAATGGCATCACTTTAAACTCATACAATCCTCCTTGAGTCACGAAGGCCGTCTTTTCTTGGTCCTCCGGTGCCATCTCCACCTGCCAATATCCGCTTGCGAGATCCAGACTGCAGAAGAATAGGCTTCCTCCCAAAGTGTTGAGGCTGTCCTCTATCCGCGGGAGCGGATAGGCGTCCACTTTCGTAGCCTGGTTCAGTTTTCGGTAGTCAATACAGAACCTCGTTCCTCCGTCCTTCTTTTTGACTAGAACGGTCGGGCTACTCCACGCACTCCCGCTCTCTTGGATAATCCCTAAATTTAACATATCCTCCACCAGTGCTCGTTCTTCCTCTCTCCTGGTGGCCGGATACCGTCTGACCCTCTGCTTGATCGGCATCTGATCCCCCGTTTTAATTCGATGTTGTACTAAATCTGTCCGTCCTAGCTCATGTTTCGAGGTCGCAAACATTTGTTCCCGGGCCATGATGGCTTTCTCCAGCTCTTCGCCCTCCTTCGTGGTCAGGTCTTTCTTAGCCTCCCCTATCATTTCAACGAGCGCTCCTGGGGGTTCTTTTGCTTCACTTCCTACTCCTCGTACCTCTTGTACGAAGGTGGCTTCTCCGAGTACCCCGCCGGTTTCCAATTTCGCGCTCTCGGTCCCTCGGTTGGCCACCCAAACTTCATTTTCTTCTCCCAATGTCACCGTTCCTGGGATCACCTCCAGTCCCATAGGTAATCCAGCGCCGGTGATGACAGCCAGCTGTCCACCCTGTCTTATGTCCATTCTCGCTACTACTGTTACTCGGGTCACTTGGAGTGGGGGTATTTCCGTCGTTTTCTCGATTCGCACGACCTGTCCTCCGACGGTAACTGCCCGAATCCCATCCGTTCTCTGTTCTACTCCCGGGATTCGTTCCCCCTCTCCCTCCCCCTCGGCGGGCAGGAAGATGGCACTCGCGTGGGGCTTAACTGTCAGCCGGTATTTCACCGCGAAGTCGTTTCCCAGGATTCCTTCATCTCTACCGATGTCTGCCACCATGAACGTCCACTTCAACACGCGTGTTCCCAATTTCACTGGCAAGTTCGTGCATCCATAGCACCGCAACGGACTACCATCTACCGAGCAGAGACGTCCTTCATATCCATCCAGTTCTTCTCTTTTTCGTCCCCACTCTCTCCAGAGGCGTTCCGACAGCAGACTGATCATAGATCCGGTATCAACCAAAAAACGGACGACACTCTCTCCCACCGTCCCGGCCACATAAAGTCCACATTCTCCCATGCCTACTACTTCTCTCGCCGCGCCCGAAGGGGGCCCCGCGCTTACTGCGACGGCGACTGTCCGTTTCCCTGACGCTGAGAACACTCTCTTGCGAAATGGCCCTTCTGGTGACAGTGATGACACTCTAAATCTTCTTTTCGCTTCTTAAACGCCTCCCTCTGGGCCGTTGCTTGTCTTCTAGCTTCCCGTTCCTCTGCCAATTCTTTCATCATCTCCTCCAACTTACCGTTCAAGGCCATGATCTGTGTATTGGCGTCCTCCTCGGGCTTCACTGCCCGCAGGAGGCGGCGTGAGTATCGTTCCTGTATTTCTACCACCTCTACCGCCTCCTCTAGTGTCTTGCATCCTTTCTCTGCACACTTCAGCTGAAGGTCTTCCCCAACTGCAGCCTGGAACGCATGTAATGCTGCTTTTTCCTGGCTAGCGTAGTCGTTGGAGAAGTAGGCTCTCGATGCCAGTCGCCGGGCATTATCAGCCAACTCCTTCGCTGTCTGGTTCTTTACACGTTTCAAGCCCGCCAACTCTTGCAGAGCATTACACGTGTCCTTCTCCTGACCGAACCTCCGGCGCAACGCATCCACCCTCGCCGAGTAACGGAGTCGTTCCCTGTCCGGGAGTCCGACAAAGTACATTCGTGCCGTTCCCGTCAGCGAGAGGAAAAGCATCGCCGCTTTTTCCTCGGCCGTCCAGCGTCCCAATGTTGCGTACTCCTCAAACTGGTTGATCCATCCCTCGAAATCCGGTTTACCGTCATACTTCTCTGGTCGTAAACTGAACTTCTTCAAACTCGCTCCTTCCTGACCGGTCTGTTGTTGTTGAGCCCGCACATTCTGCTCATCCGTCGGGGTGGACGTTCCCATAAAATTAAACTGCCTACCCATGATGGTCGTGTCCTCCCCTTTGGTCTCGGTTTTCGCACCTCCTTTCTCCTCCCCACCTTCCTTGAAGGCGACGTCAGAATCCATCTGCTCGAAGACTGCCGCAGTCGCCATGAGTATCCAATACCGATGAAACACCCAAGATCCACAAGTCCGTATGTGCCTATTTCAGCACCACCGCTGCCACCAGTGTGACGTTCTCTGGTAAGTCGGGGTTGCCGATTCTTACGACAGAGGAACGTGGGGGTTGTTCGGGTCTCGGGCCGGACGGGGAATCCGGGCCAAGAACCGAGATGTGTTTCTAGAGTCGTGCCTCGCGCACGAGGGGGGGCTGAGCGAATCGATCGGCACTCGATGTCGACGGAGGACTGCGGGGGAGGGAAATTATGGTAGGGGTACGGGTCGGCCGGGGGGCGGTCCACCCCTGAGTTCCGGTCCGCGGGGGCGACGGGCCGACGGTCGCCTATTGTTTGGTAGCGTGGGGCCGAGCACGCCGCGCCCTCGTCCCCGCGGACTTCGCTCCCTCGTTCCGCTCCCCATGTCTTCGTACCATACTACGCCTCGGTTTCCGGTACTACTTCGGGCCTTCGTGCCCTACTTCGTTCCCTCGTTCCTCGTTCTTCGGGCCTTCGGGCCCCTTACCCTATGTTTCGACTACCTATCTCGGACTTCAACTGTTTTGTCCTAACTTCGGCTTAATTACTCTATTCGGCTCATCTTTAGTGGTTGTTTCAGGAAAGAGGACACGTCTGGACACCAGGAGAACTGTTAAAGAACTCTGTTTATTCGGGCCTCACCGCCCCTTTATATACTAGAGAGGTCAGCCCTGATTGGCTGCCTTCGGTCACGTGACCTACAACTGACGTCACTTCCGGTTTATATATTCCGTTTCCGGTTTACATTTCACTTCCGGTTTACATATTTCCGGGTTTCGTTCCATTACGTTTTCGTTATTCGTTCTTTACATATTCGTTATTCGTTCTTTACATATTCGTTCTTTACATCTATTTCGTTCTTCGTTCTTTACATATTCGTTATTCGTTCTTTACATCTATTTCCATTATTACCTTATTTCTATTATTTTAACCTCTATGTATTTTGGCTGAATAGCCGTTCATCACATGATCATTACTTGTGCCCTGTGTCGACTCTGTGTTTCCAACCTCCATTTCCTGCTGCTCATCATTTGTTGTCTTGTGTGGCAACTCTGTGTTGCCACAGTCGATTTGGTGCTGATCATAACTTGTTCCCTGCATCGACTCTGTGTTTCCAACCTCCATTTCCTGCTGCTCATCATTTGTTGTCTGGTGTGGCGACTCTGTGTTGCCACAGTCCATTTCCTGCTGATCATTACTTGTGCCCTGCATCGACTCTGTGTTTCCAACCTCCATTTCCTGCTGCTCATCATTTGTTGTCTGGTGTGGCGACTCTGAGTTTCCACCCTCCATTTCCGGGTCAGGATTTGTTGTCTTCTTGATCGACCCTCTTTTGCAAGAGTCTATTTCCTGCTCACCATTTGTTGTCTGGTGGATCGACCCTGTCTTGTCACCCTGCATTTCCTCCTGATCATTTGTTTTTTCCTGCTGCGACTCTGTGTTGCCAGTATGCATTTCTTTTTTCCTGGAGTGGATCGATTCTGTATTGCCAGAGTTAATCTTAAAAACAGTTGGAGTTTTAAGCAAATCATTCTTATGATATTGTGTACCACACTCTACCATTTCTTTAGCATCAGATTCCATATCAAGGGAAATTTTCAGAGTTTTGAATTTACTCTTTTGAGCCGCACCTTTTGTTTTCAGTTCATCTAATGTCTCCTTTACCTCCTTCAATCCGTCTTTCATTTCCCCTTTTATTTCCCTAACCATGTTGAAGAGTGAGTACATTTGATTTTCAACTCCACCTACGCGACTGGAACAAGCATCGGATCGATTGCTAGCTTTTGCAATAGACCCTTTTATTTCTTCCATACTGAATGCCAGCTTATCGGATATCTTTTCCCCCAGTCGGTTTTCCATCCTTCTCAGACGTCTTTCTATGGCTTCCAGAAACTCTTTTTCTGCCTGCTCTTGCCTCAACTCCTCCTCAGTCATGCCTAACCTATTTTGACTAACCTGAACAGAGGGAGGGTCTCTGAGGGTGCCTGACCTACTTTCATTAGCCTGAACAGAGGGAGGGTCACTGAGGGTGGATCCCTGCTTCTGAGTACGTTCACTACAGGGAGTCTGAATTACATTAGCATGTTCAGAGGGGGGCTTACCGGAACACCCTATTTTACCCGAGGAGGAACCGTTCTGTTGTTGTTTACTTTTGTAGAACACATCAGTCTTTATGGTGACAGGGACACTATCACCAGCTTCTGGGATGCCCTTTCTCACAGTGACCTTCTGCGGGCTAGTATCGTACTCAATGCCAGTAGTCCCGTCATCAGCGTTCTCGATGCCAGTAGTCCCGTCATCAGCGTACTCGATGCCAGTAGTCCCGTCATCAGCGTAGTCACTCACATGAGGGCTTTCATATGAAGAATCTGTAAGCATTTTTAAAAATACCATTTATATTGTAAACTTAATTTCATTATTAATTAATTTTTTGTAAACGGTGTAAGTTAGGAAATCTGTTAAAGTCAGTGTTTTATACATTTACATGCTGTAGAATTAACATGATATAGTTAACATATACATAATAATATCGGTAACCGGTTTTACAAGTAAAAAAGTTTATTGGTAAAAATTACAAATCTTATATGTATTTTGGGGAAGCAAACATTGTTTTTTTGTCTATTGCCCGCAATTAGTATATATTTACCTTTCTCCTTTGCACAGTAATCCAGCTTCTTCTTGGATTTGGGGGTTAACGCTCCCTCTCTGCATTTACCTTCCATGGCCATTCTTTCTTGAAGACGTGGACTTTTACGAGTTGTTGTTTCTGAAAAATAACAATTAAAAACACTTGCAATCAAGTTTCACAACAACATTATAATACTAGTATTATTAAAAATAACATTTCCATTCTTATGGTAGAGCTTCAGGAGAATTTAGGAATTGGCTAGGTCTATTATAATTTAAGTTTTTTAAGTGGTTTTACTGACATATGGTTCTTATTAGATTGGGGTCTGAAAATGATACATTGTATGATGGAAGTGCTTAATAGATACTTACTTTCGACAGGTTTATAAGCGGCTACACCTTCTGCAGCCTTCAGACGAGGACTACGGCGAGGTTCTGGAGGAAGAGGAAACGAAGCATGTATTTAACCTACTGGACCTACGGGACATGAGTGCATAAGTTGACCTAAGTTGACCTATGGTATACACATGATCTACTTGACCTACGGGACATGAGTGCATAAGTTGACCTATGGTATACACATGATCTACTTGACCTACGGGACATGAGTGCATAAGTTGACCTATGGTATACACATGATCTACTTTACCTACGGGACATGAGTGCATAAGTTGACCTTAGTTGACCTATGGTATACACATGACCTACTTGACCTACATGACATGAGTGCATAAGTTGACCTAATATGAGCTAACTTGACCTATGTTATGTACATCATATACTACAAGACCTACGATCAAATACATACCTTCCCCCTCAAAAGAAGACTGTTGTTCTGAAGAATCATCCTTCCTTCCTGTCTTTCTTTGTTGTTTCTCTGGAAAAACATTGATATTTCCAGATAAAATAAAAGTAATAAATCATGCAATAAAGTAAGAAGTAATATATGAAAATAACCTGACTTGAACGCGACGTGAATATGGGCATTTACCAAAATTTTTGTAAAGTATAGTACACACTGTAATTGTGACTAACAAATAGTTTTCTCAGAATTGCTGTGAGTACATTACGACTATATTTTCAATTTATATTTACCTGCATGACGTTCACTAGCAAATTCCTTGGTAGGGGTGGGGATTTTTGAGAAGTTTTCAGTACTCGTTTCAGCTTAAAACCAAAAAAAGGTTTAATGTAATTAAATATTAAAGAGCGGATGTATAATTTTTTCAAGAGTTAACACAGATAGTGTGAGTACTATGAGTACATTTATACCTATAATATAGTGATAAAGCAAATATATGGTAATTTCAGATTAGAATTACTCTGAAAGGTACTTTTTACTCATGTGGTATAAACAAACCAATAAAAAATGCAAATTAAATACCTTCACTGGGCGTTTCATGTGCTGTTTTCTCGGCACTCTCACTGCTGCTGTTATGGGCACAGGATTTCCCACTAACTGACACTTTACGTGCTGGCTTGTACTTTTCAGCTCTCCTCTGGATCTCCTCGTCACTGGTCATACGGTACATCTGAGAAGTAACGCCTGTAGGAAATATTCAATATATAGCAAATTATATAATATTATGTTATGGTACTGACAGCATACCTACAGTAATGTAACAGTGTCATTTGATTGTAATAATATTAAATCAGTTTGGATGTTTTATTTTGGAGTAAATCTAAGTGCAAGTTGAAGTTAATTTTCTTTATACCACATGAAGTGCAAGTACTTATATAAATGAATATTAGTTAAATAACTATAACAGGGGGAGATTGAGGGAGAGGGAGGGAGAGGGAGGGCGGAGCGTAGGGGACAGACAGGGGGATAGTGAGGGGGAGTCTCAGAGTCGTTATCTTTGAAACACCTACCATACTCCTCTGCCTGAATTTTCTTTTTTTGTTTCCTGTCATCCTTGTACTTTTGAGCCTCCTTCTTCTGGTGTTCCTCGCCCATGAACATTTTCTGGAACACTACGGCCGATGTATCCAGCTCACCATCCGAGTCAGGGTCAACAGAGAAGATTTGAGCACCGGGAACAGCTATAAAAAAAACAACAACACACAAATAAAAAAATAAATATAAGTACAAGATTAGAGTCCATACAATTCATACATTCTGTTAATTTTACTCAGGGTCAAAGAATAAGAAGTGGAATATGACATTTACAGATTTACCAAAATATAGATATAGCTACATATTATTTGTATATATACTGATTTATTGCAAGTCATTTTTAACTAAGTATTCTCTGTATATATATTGATTAATTCCAATTCATTGTTTGTAGTTACCTCCGCAGTATGCCTCACCCCAGAAACTAAGGCACATTAGTTCGCAAGTTTTGAGGGTGAACTCCTCTGGTTTTTTCCCCCCCGCCGCACCAGTTTTCCCGTATTTGTTGTTGATTCTCCGCACCTGTAGGAAGAATTTTTGGAATCATAGAAAGAAAATAGAAATTTAACAGACATAATGATATGATATGATTTGGGTATTAAAGATAATTGACTGCATAAGTTACACGACATATTTCCAATAAAATCACATTTGCAATCAGTGCAATAGGTTTATTGCCCTTATATAATGTCCAAGTGTTTCATAAAACTTTGTATATTATTCGGTTATGCAGTAATGTATATACGCACAAAATGAATGGATATATATTTAATATATTAAGAAATGATTGTACTGAATTGTCATATATTATATTTATGGAAGTTCTCTACTTTTCCCATGACATGGTGGGACATACTTAAATGATAAGCATTATGTACCTTGTCTTTGGTGGTTCTTTTGTGGTCGTTCAACTTACTGAAGACGTGTCGAACCAAACGCTTCTTACCCCCTACAGCGTTAACGGCTTTCTGCATCTTGCGAAATGCTATCCATCTCTTCTTTTTACCCTCGGGATCCTTCTTGTTGTCCCTCTCACAGATAACGTCGGTCCTATTTACAAATGATTTTGTAAAGAGGAAAAGTTAATGTAAAACTAAAAAAAGTAAGCGCACACAATGAGTAAAAACAATGAAGCAATGATGATTCCAGATATTAATTAAAAAATATAAAGGGCAAATTTGTGTCAGTGTAAATGACTATTTAGGAATGTATTTAAATTCAATGAGTATAAATTGCTGAATATCATAAGAATTACTATTGAAATAAGTAATCCCTTATGCAGTATATGGTATTATTTACATATATATTGTAAATATAAGATAAAGTGTTTACAGGATAAATAACTTACTTGAAGTGGTTAGCAACCCTGTACATTGCTTCGACCTCCACATCCTTCCAGTTAGATGACTTTCCACTACCCTCAGTGTCACTTTCCCCCTCGTATCGCATCCATGATTGGGTAGTAACGCTTTTTTTTTTCGCTGGTGTCTTAGACGGAGTCTTAGATGTCTTTTTAGTTTTAGTTTTCTTCTTCTTTTTCTTCTTCTTAGAGCCACTCGGTTCTACCGGACTCACGTACTCTAAACTGTCACTATCACTGTCATGAGAAGATGATGACGATGAAGATGATGTTGTAGTTGGAGATGATGATGAACTGGTATCATGAGACCTCTTTTTCTTTTTCTTCTTAATGGGTGTGGAGGAGACTTTGGAACTTCTTCTTGACCCAGCTTTTTTTTCCACTTTCTTGTGTTTTACCTTTGGAGTTCTTGATTTGGTTTTGGTTTTCTTAGAATGTCTTTTTGATTTGGTGGATAACTGTGGGAGATCTGAGGGGGAATCCATGATCTCAACGTCAGATGTTCCTGAGTCATCAGAACTGTCCTCACTATCAGTATTTTCTTTATGCAATGCACGAGGAAGTTTCTTTGTTTTCTTCTTTGGAGGGATTGAGGATTTAGAGCTTTCACCTTTCTTACTTTCACTTTTTTTTTTAGATACACCCTTTTTTTTGTTCTTAGCGTTAGCTTTTCTTAGGTTCTTCTCTTCCATAAGTTCTTGCATTAGCTTACGTTGTTTGGCAGGTATCTCTTGGTTTTGAATTAGAGCTGTGAACTCTGGATCTTCTTCTTCTTCGTTAGAATCTTCAGATGATGAACGCTCATTTGGATCAGGTTTGAAATCCTCATCCGCATCCGTGTCGTCTATTGGGCTTCTAATGGGGTCTTCTTCGTCATCAGAAAATGTGGGTGGTGGTGAAGATTTCCTTTTATTATGTCTGGAAGGGCGGGTTATCGACTCAGACTGTGACTGTGACTGTGATGGGTATATAGTTGATTGCTCTGGCTGACTTTCATCCATCTAAAAATTAAAAAAAAAGTATATAAAGGTTACTAAAAATACACTGAAAAAGTCAGACAACATTCCCCCCTCTAGGAATTCCTGGATCCACCCCTGCGGCGCCGCCCGCACTTAGCAGACAATCTAATACGGTCTCACACATACTACAGACGATGCACTATACTCAATTCAAGGAACATCTTCTAGAGAAATACTATAAAAAGCCAAATACACGTGCACAACAGTATTACAAAGTATAATATCCAGAAAATCTGGACATAAGGTACGCGATGTGCAGAGTCATGTTGTTCATTCATTACGCAATGGACGACGTGCGCCATTGATAGGATGAAAATACCGAGAATCAAACAAATGAAGCTATGTCACGGAACCCTTACGTTATGTAAGATACACCTATTATCTGTACTCGATAACTACCTGTAATCAGAACAATTTAGACACTGAATTATGATGATTTCGCATGATTTCTTACCTCCGGTTGTGGCCGGATCACGGTACGTCAAAGATGGCGTCAAAGATGGCGTCCTTTCGCTGGTTAACTGAGATCGGTATGTAAAAATGTAGTCCTCCCGCCGGAAACCAGCAAAACCGGAAATGACCTTTCGGGCAAGTCACGTGACCAAAAGCGCGATTTACAAATATTTTGGTAAAATTATACAAAAATTTTGTAAATTTACAAAAGAATTTGTATATTTACCAAAAATTTTCGAAAAATATTCAGAATTTTTTTTTACATATACAAAAGGAAAAAACCCTGTCTTAAGCTCGACTTGGCAATATTTTTCATTTGTATATGTAAAGCATTTTTTGTAATAATTTATTTACCAAAAATATGTATCCTGTCTTTAAAACGCCCCCCTGTTTCCTGACGTATACAAGATCTTCCAACAGAATTATATTGTAACATAACATCATCACAATCATACCATTTAAACAAATACTCATATATCTACAATTATACAATATACAGTACAATATACACAAAATAATGTCTACGAAAAGAAAATCATTATAGTTAATTATGATAATTGATTACAATATAGTTATAACGACATACTTTTACCGCATACAATAATAGGTGGTATTCACACATTCTCAGCACAATAATGTCTTGATCATTAGTTTAGAACTATTCTTATCTGGAATATGCTGCTGACATAACAATAAAAGCCAGTTGAGCCAGTATTTTAGAAGGTTATTTTTTGTATAAAAGGTAACTAAAAGTTTGTGTTTTCTGTAAAAAGAGGGTGTTATTGGGGGCCCAAAAAATTGCAGTTCTATGGAAAAAGGGGTCTTTTTGAGTGGAAAAATCCACAAAAAGGGGGTGTTTTTCAGATTGGAGAACGCTGATGGGTTACCACTGATGTGATTGAGTTGGGGTACGGGGTTTCCCCCCCCCCCCTCCATTACCATTCATCCTATAGGCCCCATTTGAACTCTGGGGTAGTCATAATAGTTAATACAGGGAAATACTCAAGTCCTTGTTTCTACATAATATGAGAGAATTGTTTTCGTACATTTAAGGATGTTGTTCACCCAGGTTTCCTTTTCTAAAATCCTGGTCTCCGCCACAAAACTGTTGTTGAGATATCATATTCCATAAACTTCATAGCAATGTATCGCTTATGTCAGAGTGTATTTCTAACGACTGAGTTCCGTGTGGGTTTTACCACATTGTCTCAGTTTCTTTTGAATAAACATGTGACTTAGTGAAGTTAAATAACAAGAAATGAAACGCAATACAAAATAAGGTCACTGTAATGTTATAATAACACCACTTGTTAAGGGGGAAGTAGGAAAACATATAAGAAATATCTTATTTAAAATGCGGGATCACCTTGAATGGCAGTTTCTAGATGTAATTTTGCACAGAACAGTTAATGAAGCGGATTTTGTTTGGAGGTTTGGTAATGAAATATATAGAAATATTGATATCTTCAGAGGTTTTAATAATATTATTATGTCACTTGTAGCAAATATTTGTTCATACTAAAATGAGTGCTAAAAATGTTAAATTTGCTTCTCTGTTAGTGTATTGGTGAGATCTAGCCAAAAAGTTCAAAATGATCCCACTGTTAGCCTGTATGTAGTGCAGTGACCAAGCCTGAATGGTGACTCCTGCCACCTTGCGCAAAACTATCAACATGTTGGTAAATTTGCACAAGAAAACTTGCGTTTCCATGATTAAAGGAATGCAAGTACTCCTGAATGCATCATGGAATATAGCCTTATACTTGCATTCATACTTGCATTCATGGAACGCAAGCACAACGCATTATGGAATATCCTTGCGCTCCACCACGGTTGTGTTCATCACTTGCGTCATCAAACATTTCACTTGTGGCATGGTGACGCAAGTGCCCAGAACACATGGTGGAATATAGCCTTTAATGTTCGTCTTAGTACGGGCTATATTCCACTTCACAGTTGTTATCATTTGTGGCAGCGCAAATGCTAGGTACCGCAAGCCATTTGTTGGTATCTGGTAAAGCAATCCCTAAAAAATCAATATAAAATATATGATAAAATCCAGTGATCCATTAAATGTCTGAATATCAATATTTTATGACACATTTGAGATACTCTTGTCTGTCCATGTAAACGCAGCTCTACAGAACGAGCAATTAGTATATTCATAACCTTTGGAACTCTTTTGATCTGTTGTCCTGTTTGGTCTTTGTTTTGTCTCTTTTCTATGTCCATGTCTAGAAAACTGTTGTTAGGTATGTTTATCTTGATTACTGTATAAGTCCTAAGTCATGGAAGAGCAACAGCAAAAAAGCAGTTACAAATATGCAATATGTACACATACAAGTCATGTAGTCATGTTTATCTCAG
Source organism: Lepidonotus clava (assembly GCA_936440205.1). Taxonomy (NCBI): domain Eukaryota; kingdom Metazoa; phylum Annelida; class Polychaeta; order Phyllodocida; family Polynoidae; genus Lepidonotus; species Lepidonotus clava. The sequence goes on along the minus strand of OW387140.1, from coordinate 46,886,593 downwards.
AAATAAACTGCTGTTTATAAAAAAAAAAAAAAATTTAAATTAAAAAAAATAATAAAATAGCAGGGACGGCAAGCAGGGGCCACAAGTAGAGGCCGCAAGTACCTATATTCCACCAAGCGATACCCACACCGCAAATGAGTTTGTTTGCTTTTTTTTTCATGGTGCCGCAAGCAAATACCATATAGTAGAATATGGCCTTACGGTGCAATTTTGTTCATTTTAAAGCTGGAGTATCGTCCATGCGTTTCTAAGGTTAAGGACTCCACCCCTTAGGCTAACGACATCACAGCCGGCCACGTGTTTTGCGACGTTAGAACGTAATCCGGCGACGTTATTGGTCACGTCACGAATTTGGCGCCAGTAAGGGGGGGTTACAACGTAGCAAATTACGTCCTAAACAAGGAGGATACCCTGGCTTTAATGTAAAATAGTGGCTTTTTATGAGTGAAATTAGATAAGTTATCCGAAATTGATATATTCATGAAATGTCTGTACATCCTAAATTGTATGGTTTATGTTGTAAAACACCCTTTTGCTATACGTAAAACGTGCTACTAAAGAAGGGTTCCAATCTTAGATATTGAAACCTTCATGAACAAACAATCCCGTTTAATAAGGGTCACTATATAAACCTCGGGAACAAATTTAGAAATATAGAAAAAAAAATAATTTCTGATAATAAGCAATCGTAAGTAAGTTATCAGTCATTAAGCATCGTCCATGTTGCACATTTTGGCCAAAAAAATGGTTCCAAAATATTATAAAAAGTAGGAGCCTAAAATAAATACTGTGCGAAATTAGACACAAGTCTGTGAATATCTGAATTCCTCTGGTATAAATAGTGCCCCTCAATCATATTATCATTTCTTGTAAGACCATCAGATTATTCCCCATCTCATGGATGTCAGGAAATTAAGTCAACATCCTGGAAACTCAGAAAATTTGGATAGCATTCCACGCCCATGAAAATTTTGAAAAATTATTGCCAAGGCCTGACGGCAGTTTGTGACCATAATTTCAAAATATCGCGATCTTAGAAATATATATTTCCATGAAGATTAACATATCAAAATAATATATGTATGTGCTTGGGGAAGAATGCTATATAGTTTAAGTTTGATTTAAAAAGAAAATTGGGGGGGAAAATCCATACGATTATCTATAATTATCCTATCTAACATACCGGAGGCAGAGACCTTCTATGTACATATATAGGATATATTGAGACTGGAAAGCCAGGGGGAAACCTGTTATGCACTACAGGCCTGCCACCTAGGTGCTGGTTGGACTAGATTTGGGTTGACCATTAGGTCCATGGTAAAAATAGTCAGTGTGGTCCCACTTGCTATTCCAAAATTTCATTGGTAATGACCAGACCCTGGTCATGGTTGATCCAACCAGCCACTAGGGGAATGGGCACATAGGCCCAAAGAGAAGCTTTCCAGTCTCTATATATCCTATATATACATACAAGGTCTCTGACCGGAGGGATCTGATAGTAGACTTTTTTGAATGATCTCTATTTGTATTTAATGAGAAAACATTCTATTTTTCCATCTAAGTATCAACACTTTAAAGACGTAAGACCCGGGCGTAAGACTTAAAGCAGCTAAGATGATGATGTGTTGGAGTTTAACGTCCGCTCAGTGATTTTTCAGCTATATCAGGACCACTCACATTTTTGACTTCAAGTCTATGATCATATCTATGGGGGTGGAAACGACGGCAAGGTGAGGTGATCTAATATTCAGCGCTGGGAACCGAACCGGCCATCCCACCCCCCTGAAAGCAGCTTAGAAGGACATTCGGTTGGGATCACCACCACTCACCCTATTTTTAACACTGGTAAAATTTCTCATGGTGTGAAAAAGTGATATACTAGTCCAATTTACACATCATTAATCCTGGTGAAGCCTGAAGGTTGAAAAACCAAAACTTACGAACGAGCCTAAAGATAAGAGACACAATTCGTGTTGTTTTGCCTTGAACATCCTTGATAGTGGCGCTGTCTATGAGACTCCGTGCACACTGTTATAACGCGACGTCTCTTTTTGCTGTTTTCGTGACGTCATCCATAAACAAAGAGGTGGTGACGTCACGAAAACGGTAAAAACAGACTACGCATCGTAACGGTGTGCACGGAGCCTCACAGACGGTGCCACTATCGAGGACGTCACAAAAATGCGGTTGGCAACGTTCGGACTTGCACATCTTTGTGAAGCTATACTATTTTTGATTGTACTAACTTTTAATTCATCCAAATAAACCACCCACTGTCCACCAATGTGAGCGTTGGGTTTGATATAGTTTTAACCACTTTATTATAAAACGTTAAATACATATAACCAACCAAGAAGGGAGTACGAGGGTGGTTATCACCCCAAGCCGGGACCCCGATATCAGCCCGAGGCCAGGGCCCGAAGGGCCGGCCGAGGGCTGATATCGGGGTCCCGGCGAGGGGTGATAACTGCCTGAGTACTCCCTTCGAGGTTGGTTATGGATTTATTATACCTTTTCTGTTAGATCTGAGCTCCCAAGGAAGGATGCACAGCAATCAGTGATGGTAGGACTGTGATGCTGCACATTTTTTGTTATGTTTTTTCATATAACTCTTTTGATATCCATCAAATCCACAAAATAGTAAGCAGTAAAATGTAGCTATGAACGTTGTACAGAAAATGGATATGTTAGATTTTTTATTTCTTAATGATTTCAATTTTTAATGAATTTTAGAAAAATAAAAAGTTTCTGTATCACACTGCAGTGTGATACAAGGCTGGTTATCACCCAGGTTTGTATCGCCCTGAGTTAAACTCTTAACTACTAAACTTGTATCACCCTAAGGTGTAATAATGTATCCTACAAGGCTCAAAATGACAATGGTATCAATCTCCAACACTCAATAGAAAATGTGGATCTGGGTTTAGTCATGACATGGAAAAGTGAATCTCAAATATGATAAAATAAAGATGTTATGGTTGATACTGATTTCAGTTACTGGTCCAATTCATATCACAAAATTAAAAGTAAATGTTGTGCAGACATAGTCACTTGACTACATCTTGGTGATCACCATGTGTTCAACAGAACTATGTGAATACAAGAAATAATAATATTATAGTTGGTTTGATAGTTATTGGTGTTTAACAATGTATCAACTTCTAAGTTTATATCACGACGAGAACAAGGTTTTGGTAATTCTGTCTTTTTAATGATCGTATCTATGAAATGATTGTATCTATGAGAAGATAGAGGCCATGCCCTTACACTTTTACCATGGCAGGTGTTCTTATGCAGTGTCCCATAGGCAGCGCACTACATACAACAGCCGGTGGTCCTAAGACTTTTGATAACCCAGTAGTTGCCACTGGGGGAGACACAAGTGGTGTGGCACCCCAGCCCCAGCTGGGAGTTGAACCCCAGACGCCCACAAGCGAGACGACCGCGCTAACCACCACACCACCACGTGCCCCCACAAGAAATATATATACCAAATTAATTTTCTGTAAACCTTAATAATATTAATAACGGTTTTGTAAAGTTCAGCATCAAATTTTTCCCAATTTAAATGTTCAATTTGGGCCGAAATTTGCAGGATTCTCTTTCTATAACTATTCACAAAAATTACAAAACAACAGCGGGATCAATTATAAAATAAAGATCCCTATTGAATGATTTGTAATGTATTCTGCGATGGGCTAGTCGTTAGTTCTGATGCCCTGAGTATAACATTAAATTTTAAATATCGTAAACACAGTGATTTAATGAATCATTCACATGAAAAGAAAAAGAAATGACGTATTGAAAGTATTTGTATTTTCCACACACAAAAAAAACATTTGAAAGAAAATATGGCTTTGTTAAATAAATCGTGACAGAAAAGTTATCATATTTTGAAATTCAAGTGATATAGTTATACAGGTAATTTTCCTTGTGAGAATTATTCTTTTAAGGAGAGAAAGTTTAACCTTTTTTTGATTTCTTAGTCCCAGAGGCTAAGGTCACAATAGGGTTATAATCTGTTATCTTCCACCATCAAGGAGAGTAGTAGTCAATATAAACATTACAATATGAGAGCAAATTGTTGAGTCATGTTCAGTTTCTACATTTCAGTCATCATATCATGAGAACGCTTATGATGTGTCCCCATATCCACAGAGGTTGAACAACATTTGTCTGCTATGAATAATCTGAGGCGATACAGTCCGTAAAGTATCACCCAAATTATGGGCACCCCTACAAGAACAGCGGGAATAGCGTAAGCAGCCGCCCACTCCGGTTTAGCCTTCCAGTCCAGTACACTGTAAATGTACGGGCTATCATTCATGTTAGTACCGCCCGCCAGTGTATAGATGGCGCTGAAGATGGTGTATCCTGCCGCATACAGCATCCCATGAATCAAGTGCAGGAGGCGCAGTGGTGTAGCAGTGATGAAGATGTCTATTATCACATAGATCGCATTGGTGCCGTGTTCATGGAACATCAGATCATGGACCGGCATTGCTGGAAATGTAGATATATGAGAATAAATTTGTTAATGCATTTGTCTTTTGTTTCTTATCACCGCATCTCGATTTGGATTTATTACATGCTGGGATAAATAAGATTCAAACATTGTAACAGCTTGTTATATTATAAATATCTTTCAGTATGGAATTAGAAAGGTTACTTTATAGTATTATCTATGGCATGGAATTCACATATTGATAATTTCTTGTTCAAACAAGTAAACTGCCATGAAAGGGGAATATTTTTCCTCATTTTCACAATAATAGTGCTTCATAAGCTAGACTGACTAAAAATCAGACTAGTACAGTAATTTATTACTAAGCTGTTTCAGATACCGTTTGAACTCTTGGAACAATGAGCCCCCATTGAGATTATGGCTGGTCTGCCTTTTATATACACTCCCCTCCCCTTTAAGTCTGTATAATATTGCTCAATTTGCTCAAAAATAGTGTGATAATACCTACGCCTGTCTGTATAGATAAGTGCCCAGAAAAGTATAGTAACAAAAACAGAGCTGGTAATGGCTATGTTGTACCAAACCCACTGGAACCTAAGGTACCATCTCATAGTTGTCGGGGGCTCTGAAATGTAAAGAATAATTTGCATAATATCAAGATGGTGTATGTATATTGTACTTTATACGAAATAATACTGGAAATTAATCAGATTAATCTCAGACCAATGTGTTAATGCTGAAATGTCAATGAAAACAGGCTTGAAGCCTAATTGTGTTGTCTCAGGATAATAAACTTGTCTAAATAAAAAAGTAATTCTTGGTTATATCGGTAAGTGTAACTATAAGATATTGGACTAAATACAATATAAATATATATGTTTATTTCTTTCCAAGGGATAGCTATTGTTTCCTGATTCATTTGGAATACAAATTGTCGAAGGAGAGGAGCAAGGGGTATACTTTTAGATGTATACATGTTTTTTTTGGGACAGCAAATGTGACAGGTTTTTGAAAAAGGAATTCATCAATATAAAGTATGTATGTATTGTAGCAATAAAATAACAGCAATAACAAAGTGGGTATTTTCATAGTTTTTTAATGATTTGAATATAATGTATCCAATGTACCTTTGTCTTTCCTGATAACAGTAACATAGCCATGGATGGCTGTGATGGCTCGTACTATTGTTGAAAAGGTTTGTACACCGATTGTCCAGTTGCTGAGGTAGATTAACCACTTTTCGTCCGCAGTTTCGTAGCCGAATTGGCCATTACCGATGAAGACATAGATGAGCCAGGCAAGGAAGTAGAGAGCCATGACAACCCGATACAGGACGTATACAATGGGGGCCCCACGACACTGAAACAGGTAGAATATCAAAGTCAAACAGAAGCAAGTGATAGAGCCCTAGAATCAATGTAGGGACAAGGGCATTTCAAAGGGGACATATGTATGGTGACCTTCACCTTGAGAATTAAGACTAACTATACATGGGACAGAGTCATTTTATAAGATTAGCTTCAGCTGAATGGTGTAATGGGTAGGATGATATGGGTATGGCAATATGGGTATGGTGACATGGGTGTAGCAATATGGGGATGTAAATTTGGATGTGGGTATGGTATTATGGGCATGAGGATGTCAGTAAGGGGATATGGGTGTGGATATATGGGTGTGGCAATATGGGCATGGTGATGTAGGCATGCTTGTATGGGCATGCTGATATGGGGATGGCAATATGGGCATGGTGATATGGGCATGGGGATATTGGTGAGGGGATATGGGGATGGCAATATGGGCATCGCAATATAGATATGTTGATATGGCAATATGAAGATGGGGATATGGGGAAGGGGATATTGGAGCGTAATGTGGGTACAGAAATATGTATCTTGGCCATGGGATATGGCTATGGACATGGTTGGTTGGTTGGTTATTGGTTGCTTTACACCCTAATTAACTGCCAGGGTCATATCAAGGGTGGTGATGGTGATCGAATCTATGAGAAGGTAGAGACCGTACCCCTACACTTTTACCGAGGTAGGTGTTCTTTAATGTGCAGGGTCCCATAGGCAGGGCCCTACACACAACAGCCGATGGTCCTCTAGGGACCTTTGATAACCCAGTTGTTGCCACTGGGAGAAACACAGAGGGGTGTAGCAGCCCAGCCTGTCCCAGGATCGAACCCAGGACCTCTCACACTCCAGGCGAATGCTCTAACCACTTCACCACCCCGTGCCCCTACTATGGACATGGTGATATAGGTATGGGGACATGGTATGGGGATAAGGGACATGGGTATTGGGATATGTTAATTAGGGAATGGCAATATTGACATGGAGATATGAGTATGGTGATGTGGGTGGTAGTATGGGTGTAACAATAAGGCTATGGCAATATAGGTATGGCAATAAGGGTATGACGATATTAGCACTCCCCCTCTGTACATATGGGATAGGGGCAGTTTGTAAAATTGGTGTAAAGCAACCCCTATGGATGGTCCCAAAATTAACCCCTTGACCTAATCACCCTCCATTGAACCAGGATTATCTCATCGCCATTGTGATTAACTGGTCCTAAATTATAGTACATCAGTGGCCCGTGCACAATGACATTTTGTTGTTATGATAACTTTAAGATAACTTTACCCTTAAGATTGTTTCCGTAACAACAATAGGTATTGTTATTACGATAACCCTGATATCACTCTTTCTACTTGATGAAATTAAATTCTGTAAATTGATATATGAAGGGGTAAAATAAGATTATTTCCTGTAAAATTATAGCTCATTAAGAGCATTCTAAATAGGGTTTTTTCAGTGTCAAAATTATCATTGTGCGCACAAAGTAACAACAAAAGGTTTTGTTTTGCTGATTTTCGTTGTTATGATCGGCAATGGGCCATAGGAGCACAATAGCAATGGTTTCATTGACTTGTTATATGCAAGCAATATGGGCACAACATTCACACCCAAAACGCCCATGTGACCAAGCCAGTGCCATAACCAGGAGGGGACTGAGGGTGGCTGTAATCCCCTCAGATTTCTAAAGGTTTAGTGTCAAAGAACATGGAACATAGCAAATTTGTTAATCATTTGATCATTCTCCTCTGCAGTTGGAGGATCAAGCAAAGGCTTGAAAAAAATGCGGAAATAATAGAATAATATGATAAAATCCCTCCGATATAATTGGAACCTTCTTTCATTAACATAGAACCCCTCAGATTGCTTGGAACTCCATCCAATTTATTTGTAACACAAGAAGGGGGCGGGACAGTGTAGTGGTTAACCTCCTCGCCTCGCATGGGGCCAGCCCAGGTTCGAGCCCAGACGTTGCCTACTGCATTGTCTTGCTTTGCGATCATTCTCACCTCCATAGATTGAATCACAGTACGTTGTACGAGTGAAACACTGTGAGTTGGTCCTAGTATAGCTGAAAAATTGCTGATGGACCTCAAGCTCCAACAATCATCATCATCTGTAACACAAGTCTTCCCTGAAGCCCCTCAGATTTGGGGACTGGGTAATATGTTACTTTTTAGCTTATCTTTTAGTTATTTCTGAACAATTTTACTTTTGAACCATTTTTTGAACTCTCTTAATTGTGATAATGTTGTGCGACAAGGCACATGGAAGATTTCCATGTTCACAGAGTGTGTACAGTATACGATCTGCGGCGAACCATATATCTAGGCCACTTAGGTTGTTGTGCCTCATGGTAACATGAAAAGGGAGGATGTCACTTTCTTTCAGGATTTATGCTTATATATATAGGTCACTTCATGACCTCAAGGTACTCAATGGGCGCAGATTTAGGGAGAGGGGTGGGGGGAGGGAGGAAATGCCCCTTTTTTGTCTCAAATATATATTTTTTAATGTAAAATATCTAAGCCCAGAGGGCTGGGCAAGAAAAATTGCCGTAGCATGTGCCCCCTCTTTCAAATTCTTGGATCCGCCCCTGCTTAATATCAAACGGCTATAAACGTTTAATGATATAAGTCATACATGTATAACGTTTATGGTATACACTTTTTCCAATAGTGTGGCGCACTGCTAGCAGATATACCAGAACCAAGTGATTGGGATAATGGGTTCCGAGGGGCAGATCTAGGATTTTGAAAGAAAAAAAAGGTGGGGGGCGTGCTATAGCAAAATTGTCGGCCAAATTAAAATGTGGCCCAAATGGGGGGGGGGGGGGGGGCATGCGCCTGGCCTGACGCACATCCCCTCCCCCCTATTGGGGCAAAAATTTAGATTTTTTCATATAAAAGGAAATTTTCGGAATTGCACGCCCCCTTCCCCATTTATTTTTCTTTCTTTTTTTCTTCTTTTTTTTCTCTAAATTCCTGGATCCGTTCACTGCGCAAGTTCATTAAAAAGGTGAAAACATTGCTTACCTGTGCCGTGTAGAATAGCTCGGGTTGGCTGTGATTCAACCCCAGGCTGGAAACTCTGCACTCCCCTCCACAACATCCACCGTGCTCGGGGTCTGTACCCATAGCTGTGGGCCTCTGAAAACGACTCAAACTTGAAGGGCCTTTTTATGACGACACTGCCCTCTTCTTGGCAAATCCTAGAATAGAGGGAGAAAAACGGCTAAAGAAGTCCATTCATGTTCTGAATGCACTCAGAAAGCCTATAGTACGTAGATGTTGGTAGGACGAGAATAGGTTGTAACCACAATCTGTGCATGTATGATCCAGTGCTATATTTAGTAACGTGTAGGCCTATATCCTGAATTGTAACATAAACCACAAACTATTTATCGAGATAGAGACAGTACAAACTCCTAAAAAGCCTGACCAGCGCTCTGAAGTGCCTTGAATTTCCAGTTGAATCCAGTGAATACAATGATACAATGGTTAGAGTTGGATCTAGGTCCTGACTAGGCCAAAGTGGTTGTAACATGCGGTGTCCGAGGGTGGGTGGTGCCCTACTATTGCTGGGGCTCCAAACGAGCGGACCCAGTTTATAGTGTCTTTTGTAAAACAAATATCCGTTTTTCCTGTTTCCTGACTTGCAACAGTCATGCTAAGCCAAAACACCTAAAGGTATACTAAGAAATCCTAAAAGGAAAACAAAGAGAAAAATATGAGTTTTACTTTTTTGGTCAGTTTACTAGTTTTTTTTAACAGTTATACATTTTTCGCAATTTTGTGCTAGGCCAATGTGTACCAGTGGGGCATAAACGATATACTTTTTCAGGGTACGTCTAGGACCCCCCCCCCCCCCATCCCCTGTCATACTGAATTTTCTGTTTTAAACATACAATTAAGGCCCGTTTTCAGGTAGTGTCACACGGGTCAACCTACCCACTCACCCCCTTGTGCGTGACATCATTATGGAGGCCCCTTGTATCCTCCCCTGATATTTCCCCACCCCAGCACCTCCAACAGTAAGGTGAGTCACACCATGGCACCTTGTCCCCTGTTTAACTCTGTTCCCTGACTCAGAGAGTATACTCTGCAACAGCCATTCCCATGCTCTATAACTATTATCAATGATATCAATGTCAAAACGTATCTGACTGTCAACGTTTTGGGAAAACGTAATTTCTCTACAAATCGTGATAAATCAACCAATAAAAGGTGCAACAAGAAAAGAAAGACATCATTGGAAAGTGTGTGAGATATTTGTTTCTTTAAGATGGAAAAAATCAAGACCATATGAAAAGAATTAGATGTCTGACATCAACAGAACAGAATAGTCATAACGTTTTGACATTTTATTCTACATTTCCTATTTATTTCCATTTCCATGGGATTATTGGTTACATAATCTACAAATATCATGATGATGCATACTATGAGGTAGAGAATTCCCTAGACTCTCTTATGATACCATTTTTTTGTCAAGTTTGATAAAAAAAACTGACTACATTTTTCATGTTTTAAGGTCGGAAAAGGTACCTTTTAGTTCCCAATTTGCTGTACCAACGAGAGTAGAATGGACCTAGCTATAGTATTGGATAGCATGGCTGGACAGGGACAGATACCAGGTGCGGATTCAGGGGGGTGGGGGTGGGGGGGCGTCCGCACTTGCTGGACATACTTTAAATATTCCTTTATCTTACATGATTCATAAACTTGTGGGCTCTTTTATACAATTTTTCTGAAAATCTCGCATTTTTAATGTAAAACTTGGCCATAAAGTAATCAAGGAAAACAATTTCCATCTCCTCCCCCACTTTTCAAAGCCCTGGGTCCGCCAGTGTTACACTATGTTGAATTTTAGTCTCATCTATTATACTTCATTTGTTAATAAACATGGAAAATGTGAATTTGTAAACAAGTTTGTATTGCTGTGTCGAGGTTTTGGGTTTAGAGGGGTGCTAGAGCCTCAGAGTAACTGGGGTGTGACGGAAAACGGCTCAGTCACAGCCGAGCGATAATAGACAGAGACAGGCACCATGGCTGGCCAGGATATGCAGGATTTATGAGTGGAAATGGGTAGACAACGTAAGCAAGTTGAAATAGTACAGAAAATAGTGAGATAGCTTATTCTTGATGGGATATCATGAATGTATCCACGGATGATAGTGATCAGTATAAATCATCACCAGAGTATTTGATGACAGTGGCGGATCTAGGCACCCACCCCTATGGTCTAGACCCTAAATTCGACACGGCGATATGGACATTTCTTAAAATCGACATGCGACATGGGGCTTAGTGACATGAAGAAAAAAATAATTGACATGAATCATTGACATTGCCTATTTCTTAAATTTGACATGGGACATGAGGGTCCCTTAGAGGCGACATGGGATATAGAGAAGTAAGTGGCAGTTGACATGGCTTTTTGTGAGCCCTTAATTATAGTTTTTAGTATTGTAGCTTATGGGAAGGGCTCACTCAATCAGTCATGTCTTTTGTAGGTATTTGGGCTTTGATCTGATTGCCCGGTTACACAATCTTACATACAAGTAGCTACAGGCCTTTGTCCACTGGCATGCATTTGTAAGCAGGACAATTAGTGTGCATCAAGTGTAATTTAGTGGGCAGGCCTCTCCCTTGCACCCTCCCCCACCCCCACTCCTTGAACTCAGTTCAAGGAGTGGGGGTGGGGCAGGGTGCAGTTTGAGAAGCCAGAAGTGGGTTACATAACCAGTACTTGAGCCACAGGGTCTAGGCAGTCAGTGTATGCAAGGCCGGGTAGGGGGAGGAGGAGAGGGGGGGGGGGTCATGGTTGCTTGGGCGCATGGACAGTGATATAGGAGGGAGTCCTATTGGTCAATCAGGTTGACCAATGAGTGTACAGCTGCCCGGGACAGCTGCACTGCCCAATGGACACTACTGGGACCCCCCCCCCCCCCACCTCTATGATGAGATTTCTGATTTCTAGTTAAGGGCGAACATCGATCGTTCCAACGATCGGAACTTTGATAGTCATTTGCTTCTTGTTCTTATATTTGACATACGACATCGGGGACCCCCCATCAAGGGCCCCACCCTTCCCCGAATTTTAGGCGAACATTTTATAGGGCCTAATAGGGCGCCCCACCCCTTTTGAAAATTTCTTAATCTGTTCCTGCTGATGTTTATATAGAGATATATTGAAACTAGAAAGCTAGATGAATGGAAACCTGTTATCAACTATAGTTTAGCAAGCAAAGATAATTTGTGGCGTTTTGCCATGAACACTGCGACGGTGGCGCCCATGCAACAAGTTACAAAGAATACAGTAGTCAATCGCTTGCAATTTTTTTCTTGGTGTAAGCAAACATAAATGACGTCACAAAATGGCAAAAAAGACTCTGCATGGTAACCAGGGGCGGATCCAGTGGGGGGGGGGGGGGGGGGGGTCCTGTGGGTCCTGAAACCCCCTTTTGGTAGACCCCTAAACTACAAAAAGAGGTTTTAGTACTTTTTTACTACTTTTTGCACGCGGTTTTAGTGCGTAGCCTTTATGCTGACACCCCCCTTTAGAAAATCCTGTATCTGCCCCTGCTAAGGGTTTGCAAGGACTCTAATAGGGGGCGCGAGCATCGCTGACTTCATGAAAGTTGTGTTGGCAACAGTCTAAGTTATATATCTTAGTGTAGCTGTGATATTGTTGCTGGTGTGCTATCTGACCACTGGGTGGAGTAGATTGGGGCTCTATATTTGACTGTACTATTTTTGCATCAATTACTGATATGATACAATTAATTCTATATAGCATAGACATAATATAACATGTATCACTATGTATATAGTAATATCTTAATTTGGTGTAATAATTAATAGATGCAATAATTATAAATGTGTCTTATTGTACAATTTGATATGTTTATTCTAGATGTATTAGTATTATACAAAAGATGAACTGAAATGTATGTCAATGGATTTTAGATGGTCTTACGAACAGGCAGAAAAGTGAGAAATTTTGTCAACCTTTTTTTGTCTGGTTAAATAAACGAATATATATATATATATATATATATATATATATATATATAGATAGATAGATAGATAGATAGATAGATAGGGGGTCAAAAATAACAAATTGCTCTGTCACCATGTCAAGTTTAAGAATGGGTCCTATTGTATGTCAGTAAGCAGGGACGGATCCAGAGATTTCAAAAAAAGAAAAAACAAAAAAAAGGGGGGGGGGCGCCCTTATTAAAATTTGAGGCGCCTTATCCAGAGGCTAGAATTTAAAATTAAAAAACTCTAAATTTGGCAAAAATAAATAATTAATAAATAATTCTTAAACTGCTCTATACAATTGCAGTTCTTAATTGATGTATTTTAATTATATTTTGTATAATTGATATTTTATTTACGTTTTATAAGCATAGATTGTTCTGCGCTTGTCAGGCAGAAATGTGAGACAAGTTTGTATAAACTTATTTTTTGTCTGATAAAATAAAGGAATATAAAAAAAAAATAGAGGGGGCGCCTCAGGCGTTTAGTTTACAAAAATTCCAGGCCCCCCCCCCCCTTAAATCCGTCCCTGGTAATCAGAAAATGTCGCCATTTCGATTTTAGTGGTATAGACCCATTGGATCTAGGTTGAGTATTATGCCTATGGTAGAAATGGTTTGTGAGGCTAGGTGCATATTATGTTCCAGAAATACAATGTCATTTATTATGATCAGAGCACGGTCACGCTTGATTGGCTGGATTCCAATGTGCCAGAATGAACACAGTCTCATTAATTATATCTAGTCATGTCGATCCCTGGAACAAGTCTATTGCCGACTTACAGTTTTCCAAACTAGGCATCACAGTTATTTCTATTTAGTCCAATCAAGCAATGTGTTTTTTTTCTTCACTTTTTTTTTTACAGTTAACAATGCATATATGTATGTGGTGTGGGAGAGCAGAAATGATTCAATGTCCATGATTCTTAAATGGATCTATTTCTTCACCAAATATCAGGCGCGGACCCCATTTTCCCCCCCAAATATTCAATTTTTTAATATAAAATCCTTGAGCCCAGAGGGCGTGTGCAAAATTTGGCTATAGCATGCCCCACCCCCCCACCCCCACCCCCACCCCCCTTTTTAAATTCCTGGGTCCGCCCCTAAATACGCATACGCAGTACTTAATATCTGTTATGATATATATTTTTATGTTGGCACTAAAGCCACAGATTTTTTCTCTTTTTTTTTCTTTTATTAAACCATGTTCATTTCGATAATCATACATGATGACTCATACAGGTTTTTGGATGATGTATATACACATTGCAATATTCAAGACAATATACACAATTTTGGACTACACCATAGCTCTAGGTTTCATTTGTCTGGGCACTTGCTGCAGATGGCGCTGCCGTAAAGTGTGAAGGTTTGGTTTTTTTTGGTAAGGGTTTCCTTTTTTTACCATTTTGCGTTATCTAAGAATACTAGCAACTTCTTGTATATATCGATATCGTTTTCAAGTCATATTTACAATTTGTATAGTATCTTGCTACTAGAGCTTAAACCAAAAGAAAAGCCATAATTATTATGATTTGAGTCGCCAAATGAACAAAACTATAGCTATTGGCGACCTGGCGACTTTATAGAGCGATCCCTTATATGTTTTGGACTTTATTAAAGAAACATCCTTTCACGTGAGTGTTCTTGTCAACTCTTGGCAACTTTTAACTACATTGGGAGCGGATCCGTGATCCTCAGGATGGAGGATCGTGACTTGGACTAAATCAAGGAATTAATCTATTAAACGAATGGAAGGCAAATAATACTCAGATTTAACAGCAATTAGATAAATCCATAGTTCAATATTACCAAAAAAGGACTAGATTGTATATTGGTATTACATTAGCAATTAAATATGAAACCTTTTGGGGTGCGACAGGTTTCTAAACCCCTTCCAAAAGTTCAATGAGGTTTATGGGAAAAAATTACATGTACATAATATCATCCACATGTAGCTTTCTTGTTTCAATCAGTTGAATATATCATTCGATAAACGTTGGTTCTCCGGTTTTTGAGTTACATCTATAGATAAACTGGGGACACATAAATTGAAAATTGTGAGTTATACACTGATAAACATTCCTAATAGACCTAGGAGTCCATAGGTCGAGGGTTTAGGCTATGTTCCACTATACGGTATTTGCTTGTGGCACCATGAAAAGACGCAAGCAAACTGGTTTGTGGCAGGGTGCCACAAGATGAAATATAGGTGTTTGTGGTAGTTTTTTGCAGTCGTTGTTTGCGGCACCTGCTATTTTATATTGATTTTCAATGCATTGCTTGCAGTCGCAGATACCAACATGTTGGTATCAAAACCGCAAACTGGTTGCAGCACCAAATAATAGCAACCGCATATGCCACCTACCGCATAGTGGAGTACCAGGTATGGCCTTTAGCTTATGCTAATAAAGACAACGGCACATCATCACCTGTTTCAAACAAACCGAGGACAAATTAATCACGTGACCCTGTCAGCTCAATGGTTTGTGTTCCTTTGCAGTGTGCTTTAAATGAGTTTTTTTATATATATAATATCAGAGATGTGGTGGATTTATTTCTCTGTCTTTTTATCCTACTACTTCTAAAATGATGTCCTTTCACATGTTACAGTCTACATACTGAACTTACTTCAGGCCAACCCAAGAACCAGCGATATAGGCTTTTACAAGCCAGTCCATTTGGTTGCTGATTTGTTAAACTGCTTTTTAAAAGACCTGTAGGAACCAGCAAATTAGGTCATGACACCATTATTTTAGTTCCCCTCTCATCCTCTATGTGGCTTCATATTGTAAGGGTTAGCAACCCACTCAAAAAACACCTCTGTTGTGGGTTCGAATCCTGGAGGGACTTGTAAGGTGTCTAAACATGTATGACTACAGCTGGAAAAGATCTACAGGTTCTCCTTTTAGCTAAAGACCTCATACTCTGTCGGGCTGCCACCCACAACCTAATGCAATACAGGGCATATAGGAACATCCAACAAGTGGGTATCCCAACAAGAATACTAGGAATACAATACTTAGCAATTGGCTCTAGGCGGACATCATCCCAAAAAATATAGATATACCATCCAAAAGTCCCAGTGTAGATATAACTGAAGATGTAAAGGTAGATTACACCATGCAGAAAATGGTGTACACGGAGAGGTGTAGCTGTGATGAAGATGTCAACTATTACATAGGACGCAATTTGGTGCACCTTTCCAAGCATCCCATAGTCAAGGCAACCTGTTGAAAACAGAAGTTAAAAACAATCTTTGTTAAGGATAGATAATGGCCCGAGACCACTAAATTTGACACGGCGACATTTATTTATTTATTTATTTATTTTGCAATACAATTTGGGCTTTAAAAATATAGTGACAGAGACATCAGCATTTCTTAGATTCAACAGTCGACTTATTATAAGCAATAACCACATGTGAAATTAACATTTTTTTAATTTTACATGCGACACTATCGCCAATTCGGCTTGAAAAGGGGGGCTGTCAAGTTATCAAACCACCATTTAGGAAAGCTGTCAATATCATTATATTTATGAATATCACATCAAACTCAATTTTTTGTTATCAGATGCCTTCAAAATGGGTCCAACCTAGGTCAGTCGAAAATCGTGAGATGTCCCTCTTCAGATAAAAATAATCTTGAGGTTATGAAAATTGAATATGATGCAAAGATTTTGGTTCCATTCTTATTATTATTTTATGCAATATCTTGAAGAGAATGTATAAATGAATTTTATTGAACCTATGTAAATACCTTATCAATGTAAGAGAGCAGTCGTAAGTGTGAGGAACAGAAAAGAAAAGAATAGATTTTACTGCCAAATATGATCAGAAAAACCAAGAGAAATCATGTGGTCAATGTATACATTAAAGGCAATATTATCAAGTTCTCAATAATCAAGTATCAGGAGATCAGGATACTTTCAGAAAAGGTGAAAAAATCAGGAGACCTCACGGAAAATCGAGAGAGTTGGAGCCACTGACTGAACCATTTGAACATCAAAATTCATTTCCTGCTCTTTCTTTATAAAACTGTCCCTTTATTGATACCCGCATGCATGTACTTACTTTCCGGGGAAGGGATAATTCCCGAGAAGATACACCAGAAGAGAATAGTAACAAGGATAGTGCTGCTGATCGCTATGTTATAACACACCCACGGAACTATGAGATACCAACCAATAGTACCAGGGGGCTCTGCAAGAGAATGGTTGTGTTTTATTGTGGTGTAATATTGAGACATTTTGATAAAAGAGGAAACAACTGAAAGGGGTTTTCGATTGAGCGCATATGCAGTGAGGGGGGGAGGTGTCTGAATTATTTTATTTAAATATGTTTATCACCTGCACTGCCGACGAGCGGTGCATACAGAGGCCAGTGTGTATTTAGGGGCCATACGTACCGCTCCTGGTTTTCAGTATTTTAAACATATTTGAAGCTTTTCTTGGGTGATATAATATAGAAGACCCTTAGGGGTCGTCCCTGGGTGCCTGTACAACCCATGAGGATCGTACGTACCTCGGGCTTCACCCTCGGTACGTGACAATCCCCTATTGGTCCTACAGCCACCCTCTGATGACCCCCGCGAGTCTTCTTATATTAATATGCGTTCCGGAGCGAATTAAATGCATACTTCAACCCTAGGGGGGGCGCTGTAGGGAATGGAATTTTGAAAATATGTGTATGCACTTAATGTAAGGTTCTATGTAAAAGATTGTTAATAAATCAAGGAAAACTAAATAACATCAGATTGAAGTATTGGAGAACCTGGACAATAAAAGGAATTTTACCACCAACAAGTATGTTCATCACCTTAAGGCCCCATACCCACTAGGCGATTCTGGGGTAGATCGGAGTGGCCGTCGGCGCTGACGTCGTCGCGGCTGTCGGCCGACTCTGGTTCACAAGCCCATACCCACAGAGAATCAGTGCAGCCGTCGGCGTCGGAGTCGGCGCCGACAGCCGACGCCGACGCCAACGGTTGCACTGAGCCATATTAAACAAGTTTGATAATTTTACGCCGATGCCGACTCCAATCACCGACGCTGATCGCCGTCGGCCGACTCAAAATCGCTTAGTGGGTATGGCCCTTAACGATCAGGCCAACATCTAACATGGCCTCCCTAAAGCCTAAGAGTTAGACCCTGACATACCTCGAGTCCCATCTACCCTTTTCTCCTGATTCCCAACCAACAACAGGCCAGGCGTTTAAAACAAATTGGTTTTCTGAATTACCTTTATGTTTCTTTACAATGGTAATATAGCAGTAGATAGCTATGATGGCTCTGGTTGTTGCTGTGACTGTTACAACAGTTGTAGTACAACTGGCTAGTGTAAGTAGCCATCCAGCTCCATGGCAGATTCTAGCCTTTTCGTGGGTTATTACCAACAAAATCAGGAGGTAGAGTGCCATTACTGTGCGGTAGTAGACGTACAGGATAGGACGGCAGTACCACTGAAACAATAACACACAGAGCATTATTTTCCACGCATTCGATAAGCGGTACGTATTGGCAGGGGTGCATATTGCCAGGCCATATGTACCGCTCTGCAGTATCAGTTGTTTTAACCTTTGTTGACTAATGTTCGGGTGATAAAATAAAAAGAACCTTTTGGGGCATCCTTGGGTGGCCATACGACCCATGGGGATCATACAAAACTCGGACTTTGCCCCTCGGTATGTGACCACTTATATTAAAATCATAAAATTAATAAGATATAGGGATACTATATCACATTTATAATATCTCGAAGGGGTGATGGCTGCAGTCCACATTATGCGTTTCATTGCCCCCCAAGTGCTCCCCAAGGCATAGTGGAATATAAACTATAGTTTCTTATAATCAAGACATATATTAGAGTGATTACCTGATGCTTCACACAGGTATTGCAAAAAGAGATTCATTCTATATCTGGAGTCCAACTCCTATACCAGTGTTGTCCTCCCCTCTCAAAAGAGGGTGAATAAAAGATCTGTTATTATTCCAGAGGGCAATGATGTCTGTATGTGAATGCCAATGCCAGTTTTTGTCGTGTTGCCAGTAAAATTATTTCAACATTTTCTGTATAATTGATACAGAATAAATCAAGTACAGACTGTAGGCACAGTTAGCCATTGTTGTTGTCCCAGTTTGCAAACACCTATGTCTTAGGCTTAAACGAATGTTGTGTGCAAACCAGGGCAATATCAATTCCTTTGTGCCCCCTTGGTGTGTACTATGTATAAACAAGTAGGAGACATCCAAAATGTTGTTAACAGAATGTCATGTATAGACAACTCAAAAACCTAAATAATTTCAGTCAACTTTTTCTATGTTCTTGTAAATTCACCAAAATACAAATCTAATGGCACCTTCATTGTATAATGACAA
Source organism: Lepidonotus clava (assembly GCA_936440205.1). Classification (NCBI taxonomy): domain Eukaryota; kingdom Metazoa; phylum Annelida; class Polychaeta; order Phyllodocida; family Polynoidae; genus Lepidonotus; species Lepidonotus clava. The sequence goes on along the minus strand of OW387140.1, from coordinate 46,867,344 downwards.
TATTATGTGTTCTGTTAATGTACAACACATCAATATAAAATAACATTTTTAATATCTGGCCACAACTCTTAACTATGTCACAATAAAAGGAACACAAAATAAGCTGTTTCTTGCTGACCAGATCTATAGAGAATGATAAAAGAATGCTTACCTGTGATGTATAAAATAATTCTGGTTTGTTGTGGTTTAATCCAAGGAATGAGGTGCTAAATCCTCCAGGAGGCCAAACTTGACAGCTGATCTTTTTTCTCATGTCCCTAGTTCTCATATACACTCTGGACAGTGCATCAGAGCATGACACTCCCGCTTCAAAAAGCCTCACATTCCACTCCATATCTAGAGTGTATTATAATAAGAAATTAGTAGTATTGGGGCAGAGACCTTGTATGTATATATAGGATATATCCTACATATACATACAAGGTCTTTGATTGGGGGCGTCCGAGGGTGGCCGTACGACCCATAGGGGATCGTCATGAACTGAGGGTGAAGCCTGAGGTTCGTAGATCCCCATGGGTCATACAGCCACCAGAGGACGACCCCTAAGGTTCTCCTTTATTTTATCACCCAAATATCACTCAAACTATGTTAAAACAACTGAGAATGAGGGGCGGTATGAACGGCTTGTCAATACACTGTGGCCCCTGTGTGTACCACTCCTCGGCAGTGCGGATGATAAATAATATGAAAACCCTGTTGACTTCCTTGTCTGATGTGACCTGTGACGTTTATATCTTCATGCAGTTTGCCTAGATCAAGAATTACCCTTTTCTATGTGAAATATCCTTTGCCAGTCAGAATAAGTCCACTGGGTGAGGTGGCCAGATATTATATATGAAAAGATACAATATAAATAGTTCTGAAACCGGAACTATGGAGTCTTCCACAGACTACAGACGCGTTATATTCAGGTCTCATGAAACTAATTGTGGCGCCATCTGTAGTATCATATACCTTTCTGTCCTGAGGTGAAGGGAATGACTGTCTTTGACTGGTTAATAATGAAATAAAGAAAACTGACAGAGTTGAATGAAAATTCGCAAGGCACCCCTAATCATTTCCGAGTTATTTCATTTAAAAGAATCTATGATGCAGTGACTTTAGAAAATGTCAATAGATTTTTGAAATAGGGTCTGTAGTCCATGAATTTGGAGGCTGCAAAAGTGCTAAAATGAGGGTAGGTCAACATCTGGGACGCTTGCTCAAATTTTCACAGTCAACCCACCCTGAAATTTTGATATTTTTTTTGCCAAAGAGGCCACAATAGGTTTCTGAGTCATTTTCAGGTGGTGCAACGTTCTGAATATTTTTTCCTCATGATCTGTTATATTAAACTATACAGGAAAACAATTAGTTACATGAGAACTCCAGACATGAAACTCCATGGGTCACATAATAATATTATATCATTGCGCCACCTGGCTAACAAATCAAAGTCTCACTACCGTGGATTGCTTATTTACATAACTGCAGGTTAATTTTGTTAATGTTGTCAATAAAACCACATGGAAATCCATAGAAAATATACAGATATTTATGATACCTCTATCAGTAATCAATGAATCTCCAATCCAATCGAAAAATATTGAATTCATTTAAATATAAAACAGGGATAAAGTCATTGCTAGTTTCCACTGTGTTAAACCTCAAATAATGCAAAGATTATTGAAAAAAAAGATATGCTTAGGGCATGTGTCTTATCAACATAATTCATACAATGCATCTTGATCTAAGTTAACCTGTAGGTACAAGGCAGTAAATTAGAAAATAGCTATCCTTGGTTGGAAGAAATGGAGCATGAAAGATAGAAAAAGTGAAGTGGCTGCAGAATCAAGTAGGCTGACATAAATATTGATGACTACATATATATATATATATATATATAAAGACGCATACAACTACTATGGCAGACACGGAAGTGTCAGCTAGTGTATGACACTATAAAGAGGCCCTAGACCCTTAAATTTGACACGGCAACATGGCCATTTAAAATAAATGACAAGACATAGCCTGTTTCTCGTAAAATTGACATGTGTCATAAACGTGCATCTTAGAGGTGACATCAACGATAGTACAAAGGAAAGATAAATGATTGTATTACATTTCGATGTGAAATCGTCGATAGGGGCGCCCCCTAAGAGTCTGTGCGCACCGTCATGACGCGATGTCAATTTTGCTTTTTTTGTGACATCATCCATAAAGAAAGACTTGAAAGAGGTGATGACGTCATGAAAACGGCAAAATTGATGTTGCATCATATCTGGTTGCACGGACTCTCATAGGAGGCGCCACTATTGAAAACATCATGAAAATGCCATAGGCTTACCAATCTTTGTGTAGCTATAATACTTTTGGTGACATGCAACATGGAGAATTAAGTGACAGGTGTCATGTCCTTTTCCTTTGCTGACGGCACCAAAACGTATTTTACCAAACAGAACTTACATGGGTGATTTCATTTATAAATTGTCATTTTCTAAATGAGTGTGTTATGGTAGAGTTTTATATTGCTATACAACCCATAATAACAGGATTTAAAAAATATAATTTTGTCTTAGATATATGTTGCTATGGTAACCATGGAACGTTTTAAATTAAAGTCCAATTTCTGGAAAATGTGATATTTAAAAGCCTATTTTTTATAAAATGGCCAAAAATTAGAACAAATATTGATTTTAGAGACAAATTTTGAATTTGAAAGTTGTCTCCCATGCAATTGCCCTTCATTTGATACTATATTATTTGGTCTATTTGCAGTTTTTGTGCATTTAGCATGAAGAGAAGCATGAGAAAATTGAGGCAGTAAAACCATCAATTTTCCCTAAATTACAGGGATTTTTGATAATACACACCATTATTTCGATAGAAAATACAATTTCACCAAGGCAAATGATCCAATAAATAATGAAAATGATAAAACAACATGTTATGGCATATTTGAGAAATTTTGTACAACATTACTAAAGCCGCGTCCCCACTTGGGCGATCAACAATGGCAACTAATGTTAGTCGCCCGCCGATTAAGAAATTAGTACGTCGTTGGGTGACTAACTTAGTCGCCGGGCTACTAAACACTAATCGCCACGTTGGGACGCTCTTGTAGTTAATGTTAGTTGGTCGCTGGGCGACGTACCAAAGTGTCCGTTAGTCGCCCAGCAACCAACAAATCGTCTGTGGCTATGGGGAAATATTAAACATGTCAAATATTTTGCTAGAAAACCAGGGTGACTAGTGGTTTAGTCGCCAGACATAATGGCGCCACTTTTTAGTACATCGCCGGATGACTAACCACGTTAGTAGCTGCCGAATTTTGTAATTTGGTCGGCCAAGTGGGGACCAGGCTTTAGGAGAAACTTAAAATAAGTGATCAATACTCTAAAGTACTAGTTTACATAAGCGGCCATCTTGAAAATGGCTCAAAATGGGCAATTCCTAGCCATTTTCCTGTCCAGTAGTATCAAATAAATCTGACTGTAGGCCAAAGGAAATGAATGTGATATTATCAAAAGTGCAAAGGTATACATAGAAATGATGATGCTTTGCATTTGAAAAAAAATTGCAAAGAAAAAATAAAATAGCTATTTCAAAAATGGCAATTTAAAACTAAATATTGGGAATTTTTAGGGGCATAAAAAGGGTCCCTCATAAACAGAGTGCCAAAATTGCTTAAGGTACCCCGAATTAAGACCTCAGAAAATTAAAATTAAGCTATCAATGGATAAAATTTATCATCTGATAGCAGTGACATCACATCTAACACAATTATTTCAAAAGGTAATATTGAGCTACAAAAATGATAGATATTACAGTCAAAATAGTGACCATCGATCATATGTGATCGATTTCCTATGGAGCCGTCACTAAAGGGTTAAATTTGACATGCGATATTGGGGACCCCCCCATCAAGGGCCCCTATAAACCCGCTTCAGTTCATTAGGATCGAGGAGCAAAGCAGTAAGCAGTGGATAACAGTGCTGAACGCAGCTGTAGACCTTCCCCACAAAATAATAGGATATATACCACACAAGATGGGAGGATCAAACATGAGGAAGAGGAAACACTGTCGTGGGTGTGGAGGGCACCACAAGGGTCCATGGGGGCGGAATGTGTGTAAGTTCTTAGGCAAAGCAAAAATAAACCCACCACCTCCACCACCAGCTCCCAGGAAGGTCTCTCCGGAAGTGAGTTCGGCAGCGGGACGGGACTTTACCATAAAGCAAAAGGATGCTGTGCATACTATGGTTAAAGCCACCCAGCTTTGCATGAAATTGGAATCAGATCTGCGGGAGCTAGAAAATTTGGCCCAGCGCAACGCAAGTTCCTGTGACAAGTTCAAATCATTACGTAAAAGCAGGAAACCTGTGAATGAGAAAATGAATGATATGAAAAAGTATATTTTTGAAATAACATTATCAATGGAACGTGATTTCAATGTGTTAGAATACGCACTAGAAGAATATATAGAACAAAAGGCGTACTTACAGGACAAGTTATGTATAGAACTTTTGGCGTCCGTATATGGCGCGTCATATTTTTTTGATCACAAGGCATTCTTAAAGGACAAGTTAAAAGCGACTCGTGATGACATTGATACTCTGAGTGACTACTACAGAGACATTTACAAACAGCAGGGCATCATAAGAATGGATTGGCATAAAATAATCAAATCACCTTTTTTGCAAGCTTGAACATATGACTCTTGACTATACATAACTGTTGCCAGGAGCAGATATTTGCAAGCTTGCAAATGAAACCCATCTTGAAATATATGAGAACGAGTGAGACTTGGTGATATGCATGGCAGGGGTAAATAACCTCCAACCTCCTGAGGCTCCACCTAATAAATGGTCATATCACGCCTGCATTTGACGAAATTGGAAATCTTGTTGATGTACTGGCTCTTACACCAAGGCTAGAGCCTTAAGGCCTTATAGGCCTACCACCTTGTGGTAGGGTCCATTTGCGGTTCCTATTTATGGGTGCCACAAGCAATTTGCGGATCAGATACCAACATGTTGGTATCCCCCAGCCAAACTCCTTTCTCGCTTCAGATTCCCGTGTAATCATCGCTCCGACTATAGCATTCTGGGGGGTGCCGGGACTACTTTTCGCTGGGATCTGTTACCTGCCTGACTTTACACATTCTATAAGAACTACTTTTTCGCGGAGGACCACTTGCGTGATGCGGTCGCGCAGTACTACAATAAAAGTGGGTTACGAAAAAAGGCTATAGTCGGAGCGAGTATTACATTTGGAATCCGAAGCGACGGGGGAGTATGTCCCCCAGCAGGTGCCACAAACAGGTGCTGCAAACAGGTGCCGCAAACAGGTGCCACAAACATGCACCTAGATTCCACCTCGTTTGCGGCCACCGCAAACGTGTTGGTGGCTGTTTGCTTGGAAGCACTGAGATACATTCTAGGATATTAAGATACACTTCAGCAAGTCTCCCTACCACAGATACATGCAGGTTAGCCTAGAACAGGGTGCATACTGGGTAATATGTCCACAAAACTCAAGGATTTAGCTTAGAAATCTTCATGAATTTTACCATTTTTTGTAGATTAAAGTTATGAAAAACTAACCATCATTATTTTTTAAAGTAGTGCCCCTATATGTTTAATATTCCTGAGTTGTTTGGAAATCGATTCATTATGCATGGATATATAGGCCTAACAATCTTTTGTTCATTTTCTTCAGTTTTTCATTGGGTTTTGTCGACAAAATTAGTCCAAATTAGCCTGCAGGTGCTTAAAATACTGAAAACCAGCTCTGTGTGGTAGGGTGAATTAAGAGGTGGCGAGCAGGGCCATGTCATTATTATTCATTATTAGTTGTTTTTTTATTATTGTTTCTTTTTGTATGTCACTAAAGTATCCATTGTGGAGAAAGAAATATACTAACGTTTAATAAAATTAATATCGGTATGGAAAACATTGGGATGATCATTATATACTTATATATATAAATAAATTCTAGATAACATTAAACCCACTGGGGCATTGCAAAATCGTATTACTTACTAGTTATCATTTGTTCATCTTGTGTTCATTACTCTTATTGACCTATACTGCATATAATTTGCCCATTTGAAAATGACTGTTACTTGCCCATACCATGATTATTCTTTTGTTTGCCTCTAATGGCGAGAGATGATGCTACGGCTGCATTCTTACATCTTACTCAAGCATAGTTACCTATTGTTAACATAGGAAAGAGTTCTCACCATATCAAGGTAAAACAAATACTATTTTTTATTATTACAACTTTCCCGGAAGCACAGGTACCACCAACTTACATTATACCATCTCCTATCTATTATATTTAGAAGCACCACGGGGGCAGTCCGAGGGTGGCCATACAACCTATAGTGGATCATCACATACTGAGGGCGAAGTAATCAATTAATCTTCAATCTAATTGAAAGATATTAAATGCATTTAAATATAGAATGGGGATAAAGTCATTGCTAGTTTCCACTATGTTAAACCTCAAAGAATGCAATGATTATTGAAAAAAGGATATGCTTAAGGCATGTGCCTTGTCCAGCGATGCGGCGCCCGACTGATGAAAAAGTAGGAAATGTAGGAAAAGTAGCAAACACTTTTCCTACTTTTATTTCAAATGCAACTGGGAGGGAAATAATCTTTAGGAATAGAGACCTGACTTTGGATCTGTATTTGAATACCCTGAAACTAACACACCTTAATCTAAGTTAACCTGTAGGTACAAGGAAGTAAGTTAGAAAATAAGCTATCCTTGCTTGGAAGAATTGGAGCATGAAAGATAGACAGTTTGAAGTGGCTGCAGAATCAAGTAGGCTAATGCAAACCTTCATGAATACACATACATATAAAAAGATGTGTGCAACTACTATGGCGGACACAGTGGCGTCAGGGAGTGTCTGACAGAATAAAGGGGCCCCAGCCCCTTAAATTCGACATCGCAACATGGCCAAGGCTTAGTGACATGAGCGGAAAAAAATAAACGACATGAGACATCATTACATTTTTTTTATTATTATTATTTTTTAAACCACATTTACAGTAATAACAACATGTTCTTCCATTTAGTTACACTTTTAATTTTTTAAGCAAAGAGGGTCAGTGGCAGTATAAAGCTTCTTCAAGTGTATTATCCAATTTGAATCTAGTTGCTATTTGAGGGAGATATCGTATATAAATAGTGTGTGTCAAGGCCACGCTCAGTTAAGCACTGACCTCTGTGTAACTCTGAATGCACGATGAGTAGGGACCCTTCATACCAATGATTACACTTTAAATAAACCTGTGGTTAGAGAAATGGAAAATGATATGAAGACATACTTATTGGCTTTTGTTATATCACCTTGATTTTCATTTCATAATTCGTTTGGAGGATGGGATAATGGAGAGCTACTCTTTGCAGAGCTACTCTCTTTGAGGCGACATGTGACATGGAGAATTAAGTGACAGGTGACATGTCCTTTCCTTATATTTGACATGCAACATTGGGGACCCCCATCAAGGGCCCCTATAAGCCCCCCTCAGTTCAATAGGATCGAGGAGCGGAGCAGTAAACAGTGGATGATAGTGCTGAACACAGCTGCCGACCTTCTCCACAAAATAAAGGATATTTATATTGGCCTATATTTCTATATTCCACTAGGCGATCTTGACAACTGAGAATTTACCAATTTTCGAGTTTTCGTTAGAAATAATTACAAGAACCCCTGCATGTCACATACCATTTGAAAGGTAATTTTAAATCCTTTCTAACAGTACCTATAACATGTCTATGATTAGCACAAATTCTTTCTCATGATTTTTGGAATCGGGAGTAAAATTGGCTAGTGAAATACAGCCTTAAGAATTTACATCGCCACCTACACCACCACCCAGGAAGTTCTCTCCCTATGGGTGCTGGCACCGTCCCCAACCAAGAAGTCAGAGGATAGGCCTATTCCTAAGGCAATGGAGAACGCCATGAAGTCGGGGGATATCCCAAATGCATCAGAGATTCAGAACGCCATGAAGTCAGGGGATATCCCAAATGCATCGGAGATTCAGAACGCCATGAAGTCAGGGGATATCCCAAAGGCATCGGAGATTCAGAACGCCATGAAGTCAGGGGATATCCCAACGGCATCAGAGATTCAGAACGCCATGAAGTCAGGGGATATCCCAAAGGCATCGGAGATTCAGAACGCCATGAAGTCAGGGGATATCCCAAATGCATCGGAGAACGGCATGAAGTCGGGGGATATCCCAAAGGCATCGGAGAACGCAGCCTACATTACTTATATGGAACAGGGGATCTGGCAACTAAAACGGTGTCATAAAAGAAAGGACAAGGAAGAAGGTGTGTGTGAATTGGGATCTTGTATGCGGGACGTAAAATCAACGGCCCAGCGTAGATCAAACAATATGGAGAAGGCTAGTATGTTAGAATCTGATTCTGACGAAGATGAAAATAATGACACAAGTTGCCGTGACACCAAATCATTATGTAAACGTATTAAACTTAAGCTTAAGAACATCGATGATATGAAAAGGTATACTTTTGAAGTCAAATCATCAATGAAACGTGATTACAATGAGGTAGGGAACAGACTACAAGAACATATCGAACAAAATGCGGAGTTAAAGGCCAAGATGAAAGTGGCTATTGATGAAATCGATGCTCTGAGTGACTACTATAAAGACCTCTACAAACAGGACACAACAAAATGAACCTGCAATCTTATCATCAGCGGCGTCCCTGAGTCTGAAAATGAAAAGCTATCTGAAACTATAGCGAGGAGGGCAATATACCCATTAAATAGAGATAAATGTGTTAGAAATATACAATACTAGAGATAAATCCATGTAACTCCTGTCTTAAAAATATATAATCCTATGTAGTCTTAGAGGTATGTCCATTATAATTCTGTATGCAAATCATGTATAATTCTATGTAGTGTTACAGGTAAATTCATAATCATATAATCCTGTTTGCAAATCATGTAAGATCCTATGTAAGCCTGTGTGTGAATCTTTGCAAACCCTGATATAAATCAGAATAATTATATAATGCAGGGTGTCCAATACCAGAGCCAAGGAAAAGACATAATTATATGATCACTTTTCCATCTCTTACCAAATGCTATCACACAAACACCCAGATTTCTGTGCCACCCCGGGCCACTGCCTGTTAGTATATGAGACTGAAGGTGGTTTTACACCTGTGCAACTTGGGCTGCGATATGCCTGCGATATCAGCATATCACAAGCAAGTCGCAGACCCTTGCGACACTGGTGATGTCGCACCAGTGTAAATGAGTTGTCGCAGTGTGATGCGACTTGGAGAAGCTGCGATAATCCATTATTATCGCAGCCACATTATCGTAGGTGATATCGTAAGGTGTGACATTTATTTGACATGTTTAATAATGTCGCAGGTGTTGGTTGAAAATGACAGATCAGAGTAATCTGCGATAGCACTGCGATGTCAAAGCTGGGAAGGAGATGGCTATATGCACTATAATATATATAAGTTTAATCTTATGTGTGTAAATGCCTGGATGCCTGGGATATGGCTGCGACTTGCGATGGTGGGGTGGACTGAGTATAGATCGCAATATGTGATAAACTCATATCCTAACCTGCGATGTGATGAATATGTCAGTAGTATCCTTTTTGGTGGAGTTCACCTCATCGATCTAAATATTAGGTGGAGTTCACCTCATCGATCTAAATATTAGGTGGAGTTCACCTCATCGATCTAAATATTAGGTGGAGTTCACCTCATCGATCTAAATATTAGGTGGAGTTCACCTCATGGTGTTTTTGATCTTATTGATACAAGACATTTCTAGCCCTGCAGTTACTCATCACAGGAGCATTTCTAAGCCTGAGTTTCTGCAGGCTTAGAAATGCTCCTGTGATGAGTAACTGCAGGGCTAGAAATGTCTTTGTGATTCACCTCACCGATCTAAATATTAGGTTGAGTTCACCCGTAGTCGTACCCCACCCGTCTGAGTGTCTCACACGGGGGGATTCGAATCCACACGGCCCCCTTCCTCCAGTCACCAGATGGGCGCTCTTACCGTCTGAGCCATCGGGCTTCCCTACATGGGTTGGGCGAGAAGTAGGTTTTCTTTGTCATGTACGATAAACAGAAGCGCCCCCATTGGGGTCAGTGTGGCAGAGACTCGTCTGGGGTTGCGATCTAAATATTAGGCCGAGTTCACCTCATGGTCTTCTTGATCTTATTGATATAAGTATTAGATCGATTTCACCTCATCGAATGAAACTTTAGGTCTTGTTCAACTCGCGTTTTTATTGATAAGAGTTTCTGCAGGCTTAGAAATGCCCTTGTGATGAGTAATTGCAGGGCTAGAAATGTCTCTGTGATGAGTATAGGATTAGTTCTAGAAATATGAGTGCTCAAGATTTTTGTCTTTCTGATGAATTACTATATTCTATTGCGGATAAGTTATATTGGGATTGGGAAAAACTTGCAATATATTTAAAATTAGACAGTAAGGAGTTATCTAGAATTCGTGGTAGAGATCAGGCCTCGATATTGCTCTCTAATATACTTCAAATATTGAATTTATGGTGGAGCAGAGTTGATAAAGATTATTATTTAAACGATTTACTTTCAGCTCTTACACAAATAAAGCGGGAAGACCTCAAGGAAATTGTTTTAAGTTTTATACCGGATCATGATAAAAACATACCATCTATATCTGAAGAAACTATTCAGATTTTATTTTTAAAGTTATCTGAAAGGTTATGTTCAGACTGGATAGATTTAGCGGTTCTTTTATCTATTTCTTTTACCGAAATAGATAGTATTGTTTGTAGTGCAAATCAACCTAGATTCCATCGTGCCTATGAGGTTTTAAAGACTATTCAACTGAAATCTGATTCAGATTTAAATAAATTATTTGAAGTTTTAAGACTTATGCCTAGATTAGATGTGCTTGAGTTTATTTTGAAACAAATAAGGTCTCCTGATAGTGTTAAGGATTGAGTTTAGTGTTAAGGATTGAGTTTAGTTTCACAAGTAATGTTCTTATGATTATAAATTAACTAGGACTTATTGCATTAGGTGTTTGTGTTTTAATTAAAATGTCTATTCAAAAATTGGTGTTTCCTGATGAAATATTAGAATCTATTGCTGATTTACTTTATTGTGATTGGGAAAAACTAGCAATATATTTAGAATTAGAAAGTGAAGACTTATGTAGAATTCGCGGTAAAAATAGAAGTTCAGTATTACAGTCTAATATATTACAAATGTTAAATTTATGGTGGGATCGAGTTGATAAAGATTATTATTTAAATGATTTACTTTCAGCTCTTTCTAGTTTGTATCGTCAAGATTTGGTTGAAATTGTTTTACGATATATACCAAATAATGATAATAAAGATATATCTGATGATGTTATTCAAGTTTTATTTTTACAGTTGTCTGAGCGCTTAGCTTTGGATTGGAAGGATTTAGGAATTTATCTTTGTCTTTCGTTTACTGAAATAGATAATATTGTTTATGGTTCATATGAATCAAAAGTTAATCGAGCTTATGAAGTTTTAAAAGTTTTTCAAATGAAACCTGGTTTTTTAAATTTAGATAAATTATTAAAAGTTTTGAGACAAATGGGTAGATTCGACGTCATTGGATTTATTAGAAAATATATTAGTAGTATTTAATTAAGCAGGAAATATTTAGATTTGTTCTATTCTGCCCCCTGGTGGAATAAATATTTATTTTCTTGAAGCGCCACCTAGAGGTTTAGTTGGCATACGCCTCCCAAGCTAAAATGTTAACCTTATGAGAAGGAATTATGGGATGGAGATGCATCGGTGTATGGTGGGAGGCTTCGCGACATGGACTGACCTGTTTAGGAGCTGCTCAGGCAATGTTTTTATCCATATATTTGTTTTTTCAGGCGTTGGAAGTAATATTTCATTAGAGAAGGGAAGACGCAGTAGCTTGCACGTGCATGCGTTCACGATGCCTGTTTGTAGATGTAGGTTACAACTTTTGACTTGCTCATCCTTATAAGCTTTAGAAATTCATACTGGGTTTGTAGTAAAATGGTAAATAAATCGCCTATAGTAAATGGTAAATGAATCAAATCAAATTTTTCTAAGTATAGGAATACAAGTTTATTTTATTAAATATACAAGTTTACAAAACAGTTATAAACATCAAATCTAAGTATATTATAAACATCAAATCTAAGTATATTAAACAGTTATAAACATTTTATTTTGAGTAACATGCAAATAGGTTTCAAGATTTCAGGATATGTTTTCGTATTCATACAAGAGTGTATATGTATATAAGCTAAATAAATATATGTAATGTAAGGTATAGGCTAATCTAGGGTATAGGGTAATCTTGGGTAACAGGTAGATAATCTATGTTTAATTTTTGCAAACTAGTCTTAATGAATGATTTCTATGCTTTCTTGAATAAATGCTTTCTTTCCTGAATAAATGCTGACTTGATATATAGAATTTTATTGAAAAAATTAAAGCTTTAGTTTTTATTAAAAGTCTAAATTGTGTTTAGATGAAAATTATAGCGAAATGTTTTTGATTTTAGAACTAAAAGTGGTATATAAATGTAATGTTTATGATTTTTGATTTTAGAACTAAAAGTGGTATATAAATGCAATGTTTATGAATTTGTTATGGAAGGTTAGTAATCAAGTCTCTTTATAGATTTTTGTTACAAGCCGGTGTTGCTGAGGAAATCACAAGATTTGATAGTTCCACCAAATATGGTAAGGTATTTGTTGTAACAGGGGGTGTGTTTTATATATTTGGTAAGCAACAGGGTGTGTTTTCTATATTTGGTAAGATATTTGGATGGTTGGAACCGGTGTTTTCTATATTTGGTAAGATATTTGGATGGTTGGAACCGGTATTTTTGAGGGGTAGAGGTACTTTAAGGAGATATTTTATCAAATAATCTTAATTCATTTGAAAATGACTTAATTCAAAATTTTTGTGCTCGTTTTTCAATGTATATATAGTAAAAAAGATATAGTAGAAAGAAACAGTTTTATTATGGAGCAAGAAAACAGATGTATTTATGAATCCAAGTTAAATAAAAATGTTAGATTCCCTTTCAGATCCTTAAGGAGGAGGACCAGTCTTCAACCTGATAAAGAGGTACTGAAGGGAGGTAAGTCAGAATTGAAATGATACAAGTTAGAATTATTGATAATATTTATTTATTTTTAGATTTAGTTCATATATTTATATATATTTATGATAATTTATTCATTTTACTTAAGGAAAACTAAGCATAAAGCTTTAATCGAGATATGTTTATTTTGATTTAAATAATAAAATACTTTCAGAACCTCTGAATGTTTTTCCAAAAATGTGTTAGGGATGTGATTGGCTAAAATCTAATTCGCTCTAGTATAAAAGAGCGAGTTTCTCTTTTGGCCCGCACTTGCGGTCTTTCTCATTTCAGAGCCAACGGATGAAAGCTATGGAAAACATCTTCTGAATCAGACCAAAAATTTTCTAAGTCTCCAACGGGATGAAAGCTGTGGAAAACATCTTCTGAATCAGACCAAAAATTTTCTAAGTCCACTGAATCAAGATAGAATCTCCGAGGCTACTAGGTTCTGAAGACTTAGTTAATTTCCTCGTCTGAATCAAGACAGATTTCAACGGTTTCCTCGTCTGATTCAAGACAGATTTTCAACGGGCTACTGAAGTCAACTTAGAAAATTTGAAGCAGGTGAGTGAAAAATCTTCGAATTTTCTAATTTGTGATTAGGGTTTACGGAGGAGATAGAAGCAAGTGAGCGATAGAATAAGCAAGTGAGTGAGGAGATAGTTTTGTTTTGAAATTAATTTAGAATATTGAAGCTTTCATGGAGACAGATAGGTTCATGTTGGAGACAGATAGGTCCATGTTGGAGACAGATACGATGGAGACAGAAGATGTAGGTGATTTTCTGGATAAAATACTTTCTGATGCTGAGTTAGATGAGATTATTGGTGATTTTCCTGCTAAAATATTTTCTGATGAGTTAGATGAAATTATAGATGAAATTTGTTATGTTGTTAAGCTTTCTGAGAGGGCTATTATTCCTAAGAGAAATTCTTTGCTTTCTGCTGGTTTAGATCTACATAGTGCGTATGATTATATCTTACCAACAAGAGGAAAAATAATAGTCAAAACCGATCTTCAGGTTAAATTTCCTCCTAGTTGTTATGGGAGGTTAGCATCTAGATCTGGTTTATCTAAAGATTATTCTATTGAAGTGGGAGCTGGAGTAATAGATGAGGATTATAGAGGTAATGTTTGCGTTATTTTGTATAATTTTGGTAATTCTGATTTTATTATCAAGACAGGGGATAGGGTAGCACATCTGATTTTGGAACGCTTTTCTAATGCATGCGTAAAAGAAGTAAATGAATTAGATCAAACTGAGCGTGGAGAAAAAGGTTTTGGATCTTCTGGTTTGAATTATTAAGATTTACATTTCAATTATTTCTGGATCTTCCTGAGAGGTAGGATCGGTTGGATGAAAGCTAGAAATTGAGAAGGTTGTCATTTCGATGGTCTCAGTTTCTTCATTGGAAGATTCAAAACTGTCATAGTTAACAGAGTCAAAACTATCATTTAAGGCTTCTGGAGGATCTGGGATATTTGCGGTAGTAGTAGTAGGAATATAGATATTAGAAGTTGTGGAAATACTGGGTGTGTAGATATTGGTAGGAGCTGGTAAACGAATGTCAAAGTGGGATCTTAATTCCATGTTGGCATGATGTAATGTACGAATTTGATGCTGAATTGATCTGTTTTTGTATTTCTGGTAGACTCTATAAAATATATAAGTACCTGCAAAAATTCCTATGATGAGAATAACTGTAATTGTAGAAGAGAGGATTATATCTATTTTAGAATCCTCTCTTCTACTAGATGTGCTAGCAGTTGTAACAATGATGACCCTACGAGATGTTGAAATTGTAATCGAAGTGATGGGAGTTGATGAGATGGTCTTGCGAGATGTTGGAATCCTAGTTGACGAAGTGATGGGAGTTGATGAGATGGTCTTGCGAGATGTTGGAATCTTAGTTGACCTTAAAAAGAAACAGAAATTTTGATGAGATTCAGGATAATTTTTATATTTAGTCTTGTTGGAATCCTAGTTGACTTTAAAAATAGATATTTTGATGTGATTCAGGTTAATTTTTATATTTAGTCTTAAGATTTGATTTTTAGTCTAATATATATGAAGATAAAATAAAATTCTATTTTTGGATTATGAATTCTAAACTGTTAGAAAACTCACTTGAAAGTTTGGGTCGAAGTTTTTGTAGCTTGCGTAGTCGAAGTTCTTATGGAGATGGTTGAAGTTAGACTAGAAGTAGTTTTAGGCAGAGTCTGAACCTGGCTTAATGTTTGACTAGAGGTAGCTTTAGGTGAAGTTTGAGCCTGGCTTAAAGTTGAACTAGAAGTAGCTTTAGGTGTAGTTTGTGTTGAGCTGCTTAAGGTTTGGGTTGAGCTCCTTAAGGTTTGGGTTGAACTGCTTAAAGTCTTGGTTGATGCGATCATGGTTGACGTGGTCAAAGTTTCGGTTGAGCTGGTCATGGTTTCGGTTGAGCTAGGCAATGTTGTTGATCTGAATTAAATAAATGAGGAATTTTGATTTTAAATTAGTGTTTGGTACTTTTGTAAAGATATATACTGATGAAGGAAGTAAATGTTTAATATAAATATGCAAGATCAAAAAATGTAGTTAAATGTTTAGAATAAGATTAAAAATAAAAATTACCTGCATTGACCACTTTCACAGGAATAGATGGTTGATTTTATCCGTATGAATTGTAAGTAAGGAAAGACGTTTGGGTCGTAGGTCAAAGTTGTGGGTTTAGGATCCATATTCAAGAAGATTTGAATTGTTTCCAGCGTTTTCATGGAGAAAGATGTTGGTATGCAGTTACAAATAATGCTTGTACGTTCCCGTGTAGAAAAACAATCATTTTCTACTGTGCAGCCAAGAATTATAGGCGTGAAAAGGAGAAGTAATAAGACCAACATGTTGAAAATGTCTCGAGTCTGAAGTGCTTATGGTTAAAGTGTTCAACCTACATGTAACTTTGATTTCTGTTAAGACTTCTGAGTCATTGTTACTGCCATACTATCTATAGGCTAAAAGCTTTTTCAGATAAGGACTCTATAGAGGCTCCTTCTGATGTTAAGATGGTGAACTATGGTAATCTAATGCGTTTCCATCTGTTGGGAAGGACAAGTAACTGGTTGCAGTAATGCAGGGCTCCTTCTGATGTTAAGATTATCTAATGTTTCTACCTGTTGGAAAGGTTATGTTATTAGGTATGGTAATGCGCAAGTTAATTTGGTGATTACTAATATTTCAGGTTTTTATTTGAGGTAAGTTAAATGCTTGTTTATAAATTTAACTAACATTAAGCTAATGTTAATTATATCTTTCCACAAAAGTTCAGACCCTGATTCTTATTGCCTTTGCTTTTTTTGCTTAACTATACGTAGAGTGATTAGGAAGAGTTATTTTATTGATTTGCTTCTTAAAGTTTGTCCTAGTGGTACGCTTATAGATTTTCCAATTATAGTTCGTGTCGCTGATTTATGTAGAGTGTTGATTAGCTCACTTCATCAGGTGCCTTCTTTAGAAAGATTAAGCTTAGTTTCAATATTGAATGCTTTTCCAAAATTGTCCTCAGAAGAGATAGATACATTAGAAATTCCTGTTCCTTTAAAAGATGCTATCAAAAATTTTGATGCATCGGTGGGACAAGGTGATTTGGAAATAGTTGCATTTATGACGACGTTTCTTCTTCTTGTTAGACATCATGTTAGTTTTCATATGAAAATTGTAGAACAAGAGGAATTTAATGCAGCTGTTGTAGAAGAACTCTTAAATATTTAAGAAATCCAACATCTGTATTAATCTCTTTGTTTGCATTTGATTTTAGACAGCGTGTTAAGATTGTAAAAGCAGAAGAGAAATAATTATATTGTTTGGTTTGTTTGGAGATATGAAACGTAGATTTTATTTTTATAAATATAAGTATTCTAAAACTTCAAAGAAGCTTCGAAAATTTATTTGTTATTGTTCAGATTGTGCATTGTTGAAAAATTTTCGTTGCAAGAAAGGGTATGGAGTTATGTTTAAATTTGATTCATTGATTACATCTCAGGAGGTAATCAATATTAGTTATAAAATTTTAGAACATTGTCAGCTATCTCCAGAACTTTTTTTGTATAATTCGTCAGAATATTTGTTAGGATATTCTGAGTTCATGATAAATGTGGCTCAGATTAATCTTATTCTAATGAAACATGTTTCATTTCGGCTAACTTACAGACATGTTTAGATGCAGGTTAATTATAGTATAAATTTAGTTATATTTAGTTTGCATTTTGTTCCTAAAATTGAATTTGATATTTTTCATATTCATGAAAGTACTAGAAAAAGTTATTTGTATAGAGGATCTTTAACATGTAAGAGAAAAGCTTATACTGTGAAAATCACACGGAAAGGATATTGTTCTATTTATTTAAGGAGAAATTTTTCTTTAGTATTAGCTAATATTGAAGAACTAGTTTTAGAAGTTTATAGGTTCTTAAAGGTCTTTTCTTTGCAAAGAATTGATTCAGCAAAAATAACACCTAAGAATATTCAGATTACTTTCCATATAACGTTTCATAAGACACCCGATTTTAGAATTTTTTGCAAGAAGTTGGTAGAAACTTGTGTACATCAATATGAATTTGAAATAAAAGAATCAAATTCAAGTGATTCTATTTGGTTACCTTATGTGGATAATAGTTTGTATTTTTCAGGTTTAAGGATTAAAATTAAAGGTTTGAGTAAATGTGTTTTTACTTTCTTGTATTCTTTTAAAGGAAGTTGTTTAACTGATAATGTTTTAGATTTCAAGCAGGTTTGCGATAATATTAGGTTGTGCTATTTAGATAACACTTGTTTATGGGCAGATAATTAAGAAGTAATATTTATGGTTCTTTCTTTATTAGATAGGTTATTTCTCTTGATTATAGATTATTTATTAAGATCTAATCAGGAGAATAAGTTTTTTTGGGAAAAAGTTAAGTATGATAATTTTCATTGCTTTAATTTTTTTTTTAATTCTTTGAAAGATTCTAGTGGAGAAAATATTTCTAGCAGAGACAAAAGAAGAAAAATTTTCAAACAGGAGTTAAGGGATTCATTGTTATCGGCTTTAAAAAGTAATCCTTCAACAAGAATTTTAGCTTTTAGAATACTTTCTAATGAGGAAGATAATGTAAGATTAGATTTGCGTTCTTCTCATAGTTCTATTCTTCAGTGTTTGGTAGATATTCTGAAGATTAATATTTCGTTGTATACTAGCGAGGCAAGGTCATTTTATTTTTCTTCTTGTACGGGACTGTTTAGACAGGGTTTTCCATTAGTTATACAGTGGTGCAAAATTAAAAATTCCTTTGTCGAAGTGTCACAAGATTATCATTTTTTATTAAAGAATGCTTCTTTACCTTCAGATAATTTTTCGTCTAAACCAAGTATACCTAGAAATTCATATTCATCTACTAAGCATGTGCCTGAAAATTCGCATTCGTTTAAGCATAAACATATAAGAAAAAAGCGTAAGCGTGAGTATAAAAGTTCTGAGTTCATATCCTCTTCAGATTCTGATTCTGATGATAATGTGAAACAAGAAAAATTAGGAAATATTTATGGGAAGAAAAAGATCATTGATAAATCTCTGACTAAAGATATAGATGTAAGCAAGAAGAGATCAAGAGTAGAAACCACAGATAAAGCTGATATTAATTATAGTGATTCATCTTTAGCTAGAGATTTATCATTATCAGAGAGTGAAAATGAGGATTATTATGAAAAAGCTAAGAAGTTAGAATTAGAAATGGTAGCTGATAAAAAAGAAAGTGATTTTACAACAGAATTAACGAAATTACAACAATCACAAAAGTATGTGAAGAAATCTAAGAATGATATAGAGGTTAATGTTTCAGAATCGGGTAAGAATTTACAGGATTTCTCCCCCTTTTCAGACATGTACCCGAATAATATGAATAGGATTGAGATGAATTTATTAAAGTTTGTCGAAATAACCGAAAGATTAAAAAAACATGCTTTGGTTCTACAAAATAATCTATTACCTGAAAACATGGAAAACTGTCTATGCTGCCCCGTGCACTGCGCGCAAGCTTTAGTCAAGGCAACCAAAGATAAGAGGGGTCCAAAAAAAAAAAATTGATTTGCTTTCATTGTAAAAAAGAATTTCTATCATTAATTTTGTTACGATTACATATACTGTCAAGACATTCAAATTATGACCCTAAAGGACATATATTTGCTCCTACACCTTTGAGATCATTTTCAGTGGTTCTGAAGAAGTTCCATCCTGATTAAATTTACTTCTTTTCTGCTTTTAGAAATTTCCAAGTTAATAAGTACAGAGTTAATAAGTAAGTATTTACGATGGATAGCTTTCGCTTTTCTAGTAAAATTTTTAGCTTATTAATGGAAAGGTGCATGTATTTTTCTGCTATGGTTTCATTTTATTCAGGTCAATTACATGATTCGGATATGGTTATTCAGATTCCTAGTCAGGATTATTTATCTGAAGGTGAGTGTTTAGAAATAATTCGGATTTTAGGCTTAGAAAGATCAACAAAAGCTTGTTTTAGTCAGTTACAGATTTTTTCATACACAAGTCTTGTGTTTTTTGCCTCATATTTTCAAAGTGATTTTATAATAGAATTTATACTTAGAAATATGTGGCAGAATGATAAAGTATTAATTGAGGTTTTGAAAAGAGCCAACTATTTCTTTGGGTTGAAACATGACTTTACAATCCTCGTTTTGAATTCAATAGCACAATATTTAGATATTTCTATAGATGAAGTTATATTACTAGCAAATTTGAAGGATAACCATTCTTTTGATATTTCAATGAGGGTTTTAGCTAAGAAGTTGAGAGATGCTAGTCGTTGCCATAGGTTGTTATTTTCATCTTATTCTATACCATGTGCCGGTTGTCATGGTGGGATTCATTGTAGTTATAAAGGTCCTAGGAATGCAGTGTTTTTAGGATGTTGTAAGAGACCAATACATATTGTGAGTTGTTATGAAGAAATGTTGTCGTCTAGTTTTGACAGAATGGTTTATTGTCCAGCATGTAGAACTCCTTGGCTTAAAGCTGTTCCTCAAATAGAAAGAACTGCTAGATTTAGACGACTAAATGAATTTCTTTTGTATATGAAAAATCATCCCTACCACGTATGTAGATATTCTTCAGAAAAACTAATGCATGAAAAATGATTCTGTGATTGAGTGAATCTTAAATTCAGTAAATTATTTTAAATTTTAAAAATGCTACATAATCAAGAGGTAGAAGGATTTAATTATACTTTGGTTTCTAATGTTGATCATAGTATTCATGAAAATAAAACTAGCCATTTTCATACAGAATTACCAGTTCCACAAGATTGCAGAGGTTTTTGGGAGGTTGCATTACTTGAAATAGATTTTCCAAAATCTTGGTATAATCTTTCGAAGCATCCTGAGCAAGGTAGGACATGGGTAATAGCAAGGGATATTTTTAATTTAAAAGATCAATCAGTTCAGAGAATACAGTCAATAGATGAAGTTGTTGAAAACTCTGTTAGGAAAGTTAATAAATCG
The DNA here is from genome assembly GCA_936440205.1 of Lepidonotus clava. Taxonomy (NCBI): domain Eukaryota; kingdom Metazoa; phylum Annelida; class Polychaeta; order Phyllodocida; family Polynoidae; genus Lepidonotus; species Lepidonotus clava. The sequence goes on along the minus strand of OW387140.1, from coordinate 46,846,649 downwards.
TTTGTTCTTAAGTATGGGAATTATAAAGTCAAAGATTTAATAAATGAAATGAATATGAATTTTGCTAAAGCAGATAATGAAGCATCTTTTAGACACCCAAGTTATAAAAATTATAAAAGGCATACTAAAATAATCACGGATGAGCAAAATATGATTTGTACTTTGTATGTTGGTACTGGAGATTATGTTGTGTTATCTGAATATATAGCAACAGTTTTACGTTTAAATCAATGTGAGGGTGTTAAAAAGTATTCATTGTCGTCTTCTATTGATGGTGAAGTAAGATATACTAATTTGATCGAGTTTAAAGGTCCACCTCTGGTAGATGGTTCGTCTTCTGACGAATTGAAGGGTTACAATGATGTTATATCTTTGGATAGAAAAGGAGGTTATAATGATCGTTCTGAAGCACAATATGGTACTGAATATACTGGAATTGGTGTACCTGTTTTTCCAACTGATACTTCAAATTTATATATATATTCTAATATAGTTGATTTGGAGATGCTTGGAAATATACAAACAAGGCTTTTGAGAATAGTAAGAGCAGAAGGTGAATTTGGTGATTATATTAAACATACTTATGCACATCCTCTTTATAAGAAATTGGCTTATGATAGGTTACAAGACATAGAGATTCTTATTCGAACTGATGATGGTAAACTTGTTCAGTTTGAATACGGGAATGTTGTTCTTATTTTGCATTTTAGAAGGCTAAATAGATAAATCATGCTAGGAAATCTAGAATTTATTTTTGAAGTTCAAATAGATGAAATAAATGCTAAATCATGAAAAAAGTGAAATCGAAAGCTTTTGGGAAATTGCTTAGAAGTTATGATGTTATACCATCTGACCGTGCAGTGGATATTGAGTTATTTTTTCAGCGTAAATTTCAATTTTTATTAACAAAAATTTGGAAAGGTCTAACTCGTCATGGAGGTATAAAATTCCAGGTTAGTCTTAATGTTTTATTAGGTAAGTATCATTTAGATAGAGGTAGATATTTTGAAACAAAACCATGGTTTCAAAGTTCTATGATCCAAGTTTTAACTTTTCGAAATATTAGTGATAAATTGATTCAAGCTATAAGACTAGTTTTGGCTTTTTTTGATGCTTTTATTCAAATGGGATCTGGTTGGTTTCTTAAGGAGATTTTAGTTTTACGTTTAGCAGTTTATAAATGTAATCCTTTTGGAGGTTGTGGATCTATATCATTACCAATATCTAATAAACATTCAATTCTTAATATACATTGTTCTGACCAAAAATATTTTTTGTATTCTGTTTTAGCCGCTTTCAGGAAATGCAAAAATCCTAACAGACCTTCATCGTATGTAGATTTAATAAAAACTCTCAATTTGAGGGGTCTTTCTTTTCCTACAAAGTTAAGTGAAATTCCTAAATTTGAGAAAAACAATAATCTCACGATTAATGTTTTTGGACTTTTTAATCATGGTGAACCAAGAGTATCTAACTTAGTTCCACACCCTATGTATATTTCTACCAGTTTTGATGATAAATCCCGGAAGCATATAAATTTATTATTGTATAAGGATCATTTTATGTTAATACGTAATCTTAATTCATTTATAACTCCTTTTTATTGGACAAAGTCTAGATATTTTTGTTTTAAATGTTTAGTCTCATTTACAGATAAAGTTAGCTTACAACTTCATGAGAGAGCAGATTGTACTAATAAAGTTTATACTGGTCAGACTTATCAACTTCCATTGAAAGGTGAAAAAGAAAAATTCTGAAATTGTTCTCGTCAAATAAAGAATCATTTCATCATATATGCTGATTTCGAAACATTTAACCAAAATTTAAATAAAGTGAAAGGAAAATCTATTTTGAAAACAAAGCATGAATTAAATGCAGTAGGGATTCAGTTATTATCTAAGTATTCAAAGTATTCCAAACCACCTTTTATTTATATAGGTCCTAATGTCATTAAAATCTTTTAGGTTATATTTATCAAGTACGTGCTGAAATATCTTCTATTTTTGAGAATGATAGGAAGCCGTTAAATTTGAATACTCAGGATATTAAGCATCTTTCTAAGCAGAAATCATGTTATCTTTGTGGAGTCTCTTTTTCTAGACTTGGTATAAAGAAAGTAATAGATCATGAACATATAGGAAGAGAAGGTAAAGGTAGGGACGTTAATTATGCATGCAATAGGTGTAATTTAACATTTAGTGCTCTTAAGTTTACAACATTCAAAATACCTATTGTAATGCACAATGCTATGAACTATGATTTGCATTTTATAGTTAAAAATATATATAAGTATTTATCTCAATTGAAAGTTCAGGTTATTCCGCGATCATCTGAGAAGTATTTAGCAATGTTTTTAGACAATTTTGTTTTTATAGATTCTTTTCAGTTTCTTCCTAATTCATTATCTAATCTTGCTACATTACTTGTGAAGAATGATGCATCAGATTTGAAAGAAACTAGAAAGCATTTTTCAGATGAACGTTCCTTGCCATATATTACAAGAAAAGGTATCATGTGTTATGACTATATAGACTCATGGGATAAGTTAGAGGAGAAGAGGTTACCACCTCATAACGCTTTTTTTAATACTTTAACAAATGAGAATATTTCTTCTGAAGATTATAATCATGCTTTAAAAATGTTTAAAGTTTTGAAGTGTAGAAATATAAAAGATTATTTGAAGCAATATTTGAAGATAGATGTCTTATTGTTAGCTGATGTATTTGAATCTTTCAGAGAGAAATCGTTAGATTTTTATGGATTAGATCCAGCTAAATATTTAACAGCACCATCATTAAGCTATGACGCAATGTTGAAATTTACAAATGTGAATTTTGATTTGATAAATGATCTAGATATGTATAATTTCTTTGAAAATGGAATTCGAGGTGGTATGACTAATGTGATCCAGAGGTTAGCTAAAGTCAGAAAAGAGAGTGAACATATTGTTTATTATGACTGTAACAATCTCTATGGATATGCAATGGTTCAACCTTTACCTTATAAAAAATTTTCTTGGGTGAACCCAAATATTTATGATAGTTTTGATGTTAGTAAAATTCCTGATGATGGTCCTGTAGGATATATTTTAGAAGTAACTTTGGAGTACCCTTCATTTTTACATTATTTTCATGATATGCTTCCTTTAGCTCCTGAAAAGCTTACAGTAAAAATTGATGACCTTTCACCGTATGCTAAGTGGGTTTTGAAAGGTTTAGGTAAACGATATACAAAAAGTTGTTTGAAATTGATGTCTACTTTAAAAACAAAGAAAAAGTATATAGTTCATTATCGAACTTTGAAATTGTATTTAAGCTTAGGTTTAAGAATTTCACAAATACATAGAATGGTTTCTTTTAACCAATCTTGCTGGATGAAGTCATATATAGATTTCAATAATAAGAAAAGAATGGAGGCAACTTCAGATTTTGATAGAGAATTCTTTAAGTTAATGAATAACTCAACGTTTGGTAAGTGCATGGAGAATGTCAAAAGACGAATTAAGATGGTTTTAACTACTAACCCAAAGTCATGTACCACTTTAATAAAGAAACCACTTTTCCATTCTTTACATATTTATAATGAAAATTATGTAGGGGTTCAGTATAGAAAAAAAATTGTTTTATTAAATAAACCTATTTATACTGGATTTACTATATTAGATTTGTCTAAAATGCATATGTTTAATTTCCACTATAATATAATTCTACGAACCTTTGGTTTTAAAGCAGTTCAACTTTTGTATACTGATACGGATTCATTGGTTTACCATATAGATCATGAGCATTTTCATAGGTTACTTTATAAAATCAGGGATTATTTTGACTTTTCTAATTTAGATACAAATAGTGCTTTATATTCTTTGAAAAATAGAAAGGTTTTGGGTAAGTTTAAGGATGAAACAGGCGGTAAAGAAATAAAGGAATTTGTAGGTTTAAGACCAAAAATGTATTCTTTTCTTTTGGAATCTGGTAAGAATATCAAAAGAGTTAAAGGAATAAAGAGACACTATGTAGATAATCTTTTACATTCTGAATTTAAAAGGGTTTTAACTCAGTCATCATATTCTTTTGCTACTTTTCATTCTATACGTAGTTTTAGACATGATCTGTTTACTATGAAAGAAACTAAGTTAGCTTTATCAGCCTTTGAAGATAAACGTTGGCTTTGTAACGACGGAAAACGTACTTTAGCTTATGGAAATTGTAAGTTAAAAAGAAAAAGAAAAAAAGAATTTAATGAGGAGGAAGAGGAATCTGTTAAACGATGTAAGAAGGTTAGTTGAGAAATATCTGTGTGATTAAGCTTATCTTTGAAGTGTTACATTGTAAGAATAAACTAAAATGTCTAATCAAGAAGGGGTATCTAGGTACGTTTTTTCTTTTGGTCGGAAAAAAAGATTAGATTTAACTTTGTTCAAAACAGAGGTATATATTCATTTTAGTGATTTGCAGAAAGATAATAAAAGTTTTACATTGAATAGGCAAGAACTTTTGGATTTCTTAGGGTTGCAAAGGAAAATAGAAAGAAGAATAAAGAAATTAGATAAAGAGGCTAGAAAGCAAAGAAAGAAGATGACATTAGATGAATTTTCTTCAAGTGAGGATAGTGATAAAGAAAAGAGAGGGAAAAAGGTAAAGAAAGCTAACCTTGAGAAAATGGGTATTTCTAGCGACGAAGACATGCAAGATATAAGTTCTTAAATAGGTGTTACAAAAATACATTTAAGATATATAAATGGATCAGTGCTTACAAAAATATATTTAAGATATGTAAATGGATCAGTGCTTTTCTTCTTCTTGCACTAAAAACTAACTTGTGATTCAACTATGTATAAAGGATTTGTATATTAACTTGTGATTAGGTTAGTTTCTTTGATTGCGCATATTAGTAGTTGACTATAAATTATCTTGTGATTAAGCTTAGTTTCATATTAGTAGTTGACTATAGTAGTTGACTATAAATTATCTTGTTAAGCTTAGTTTCATATTAGTAGTTGACTATAAATTATCTTGTGATTAGCTTAGTCTCTTATGCTTGTACATATATTACTGATCTTAGTAGCAGTAAACATGGAAGCTTGCTTATATTGTGGTGGTGATGAAGCATTAGTTGTGGACAAGAAATATTGTATCTCTTGTGAGGAGAGTCTGTTTAGGGAATGTGTTAGATGCCATAAGCCTTATGATCATCCTAGATATTTCCAATTAGATAAAAACAGATGCAATTCTTGTCAAAATAAGCATGAGAAGGAAAAGGCACAAAGTGGAAGTGAAAGCAAGAAATCAATAAAGTTTTCTACTGAGGACAGCGATCCAGAGAGTGAGGGGACAACTATTTTTTCATCAGCACCAGGACAAGTAGATAGTGATGAAGACATAAATAAGAAGCCTAAGCGAAAGAATAAGAGGAAGGAAGTAATAGATGATCAAACTCAACCAGCTAAGAAGAAGGCAGCACGATCCAAGAAAAATAATGAAAATAAGAATACTAAGGTTCTTGAGGAAAAGCAAACTACAAAGGCTCTTATGGAAAAGCAAGGTTTAGTGTATGGAATGCTACCATTGGTGATAGCTAGAAATGGTAAAGCTGGTACTAATTTTTTTAAGTTTCCTTAATTATGAATTAAGGTTTGAAATACTTACATTTCCTTAATTTGGAAATATATATATATATATTATTTGAGCTTCTGGAAGTCCGGAGCTGAAATGTAACTTTGTCAACAATTATTTCATTTATGGAGGTTATTGTATTGCTTAAGCATATGTTTGGATTTCCGACTTGCTGAGCTTATAAGATAGTCCTCCTGTATTTGGAATAATTGACAATTTTAATACATACTAGTTTAGCATGTGAAATAGTTTTCATGCATACTAGTTTAGCTTAGTTTTAATGCATACTAGTTTAGCATGCGAATTTAGCTTAAGGTAAAATAGATTTGCATGTGAATGCACAGCATGTTAGTTATTGATTGTAATCTAAAACAGTTATGGATAAAGAAAGAAGCAAGTCAGATTTGCTCATTTCTATTTATTTTAATCCTAGACATCCTTCTTCTTTTTCTTCTATTTCAAAATTATATAAAGCAGCTCGAATTGTAAATCCAAATATTACATTAAATGATGTAAAATCTTTTTTGGAAAATACAAAAACTTATACATCCTTTAAACCTGTTCAACAGAATTTTTTAAGACGAAAAATAATAGTTAAAGGTAAGAATGATCAGTGGCAGTTAGATCTTATTGTTCTTCCTCAATTGAAGGAATATAATGATGGACATATGTATATTTTAGTTGCAATAGATTGTTTTTCTAGATTCGCTTATGTGGAACCAATGAAAACAAAGAGTTCATTTGTTACAAAGTTAGCTTTTGAACAAATTTTAGAGAGAGCTAAAGTGAAACCAAGAAGAATTCAAACAGATTTAGGATCAGAATTCAAAGGATATTTTAGTCAATTTTTAAGAGAAAATGGAATTCACCAATTTTCAACATCACAAGATCCAAAATGTGCTATAGTGGAGCGATTTATAAGAACATTTAAGAATAAATTATTTAAGTTCATGAAAGCTCAAAATACAAAGAGGTATGTAGAAGCATTACAACCTTTGGTTTTAAGTTATAATTGTTCTAAACATCGAACATTAGGTTTAAGTCCTATTCAGGTTACTAAAGCTAATGAAATTCAGTTATGGCAAAAACAATATGGAGATTATCTTTATACTAAAAAGACAAGTTTTAGAATTAAGGTAGGAGATAAGGTTAGGTTGAGTAAATATAGAAGAACTTTCAATAGAGGATTTTTATCAAATTGGAGGAAGGAAGTATTTAAGGTGGCTTTTATATTACATACTAAACCGGTTACTTATGTTTTACAGGATAAAAATAATGAATTATTACGTGGAGGAGTGTATGAACAAGAAATGTCTAAAGTTAGAGGTTAGATTTTAGTAGTAAAATATATCTAAGATTAACCTGAGTAACAAACTATTTTCAGAGAAAATAAAAATGTCAGAAGGTGCATTTTCAATTTTTGATGCAAGATTAAAGACCCCATTTTCTTTAATAGTTGCTGGTCCTAGTAATTGTGGGAAGACTACTTTTGTAATAGATTTGCTGAAAAATGAAGAAAGGGTAATTAATAATAAATTTGATTATATTATTTGGTTTTATGGAGAAACTTTTCCTCGTAATGATTTTTTACAAGCTAGGAATGTTAAATTTCATCATGGATTACCAGAATCTTTTAATAATCTAATTGATCCTAGTAAAAGGGGCCTTGCAGTATTTGATGATTTAATGTCTGAGTGTGGTAATAATAAATTGATAACAGAATTTTTCACCAAGAGGACGCATCATGAAAATGTAAGTATAATATTTATTTCACAAAATCTATTCCATGAAGGTAAGGAGAGAAGGAACTTTACAAAAAATGCAACTTATTTGTGTATTTTTAATTCACCTTTGGATCAAACTATTTCATATACTTTAGCTAGGAAATTAATGCCTAAAAATCAAAGAAGTTTTGTTAATATATTTTCACATGCTGTAAGTAGACCTTATGGTTATTTGTTTATAGATGGTCATCAGGAATCACCTCGTAATGCAATGTTTCGAACATATATGTTTGGACCTGTTCAACATTGTTTCATTCCTTAGAAGCTAATTGAGAAATATCTTTAAGATTATATAAAATGTAGATCAATCAGTAATTAAAGAAATCATGCCAGTATCTAAAGAGAAAAAAGAGAAAAAAAAGAGAAAGAGTTATGCCTATAGGCATAGACATTTTCTTGCTTTGGTTTGTGGAGTACGAGGTGCGAAGAAAAGAAATAGGATATTAGATACATGCGACAAAGAAGATATATTTGCTATTTGTGATTGTGTTTATAATATATTAAAAGGAAATATTAGATTAAGAAAATCTCACTTTGATAAATTGTCAAAGTATAAAACTGTCCTAAGAGAAGTAGTGAAACCAAAGATTTCTCTTAAGAAACGCAAACAGGTTTTAAAACAAAAAGGAGGATTTTTACCTCTCTTACTACCTATTTTGGGTTCTGTTTTATCAGCAGTTCTTGGTAAGTAACTCTCTTAAGCATTCATCTGGTTTAAATTTTCTGTAAGATTAATTAAACTATAGGTAGAAAGGTTCTTTTCAATAGGTAGAAATGGCTTCTTTTAAGGAAAGTATAATTATTCCATATGCAATGTTTAAGAATTGCTCTTTCAGTGAAGAAATAATGGATTATAATGAATCTTATTTAGTTAAAAGACAAAAAGATTTAATGCAAGAACGAATGTATAATAGGAAACCTTATCCTGTATTAACAACCTATATCCCACCTCCAGTGAAATCAAATATAGCTAGAGACGAAAATGGGACACCAAGAAAAAGAGAAAATGCTCCTCATTATTCTTCAGATTTAACAGTTTCAAAAATTTTAAAGAAAATTCCAATTTCTCAGAGACCAAATATTCGGAGTATTTTAGATACATTTTTAGAACATTCAGGAATATGGGATAGTAAGGGGGAATTGAGTTTAAATGGAAAAGTTATTAAAGGATCAGATATTATTGATATAATGAAATATTTCTCTAAGTCTAAAGAATTTGAAAAGGAACCTAGAGGTACAGATGAAGTTTGGGAATTTTTACAAGAAGCTGGAGTTCCTAAATCTTGGTTTAAACAAAAACCTGAAAGTTATATTAAAATTAGAAGACAACCTTTTGAATTTTCCCCTGGAAGATACCCCCTCGAAGAAAGAGAGAGAGAGAAGATTTTAGAAACTATTAATAAGTCTTTAGGTGAGAGACAATTTAAAGAAAGTCAAGCTTTATCTAAAGAAAGTCAAGATGATTCTGATAAATTAGATTATGCAGGGCTTCCAGAAGAGTCATCAGACAGTTTGATAGATGCTGGAGAAATAGAAGAGAAGCAACCTCAAAAGTTTAGATCAGATATTTCTTTTTCACCAGAGGTAAGCTTTGGTGACTTTTTACCAGAGGAGACAAGTTCTATCAGGCATGATGAATCTGATATTTTTGAAAAACCTAAGAAACCTAAGAAAAAACGAAAGACAAAAAAGTCAAGTAAAATTTCTCAACCTGTTACAAAAGGTGCTCCTGTACGATCTAGTTTTGGAAGAGAAATTAAAAGAACTGGTAAATGGAAAGAATGGAATCCATCAACTCAATAAAATTACTTTAAGATTAGTATCAAAACTTATAAAATACAATGAACAAATAAAATATGCATAAATATTGTGGAGAAGACCATTCTTGTGAATACAGGGATTTTTTTGAGAAACCAAATTCATTTTCTCAACATGGATTTGGTTATGGAAATTTTGGTATTCCGCCTTTCATAGGGGTACCTAATCAGAGAGGATATGGAATAGGAAGTTTTTTTGCAGGGTTAGGCAAAACTATTTTACGTTTAGTAAAACCAGCTTTGAAATTGATCAAGCCTGCAGCGAAATCATTAGCTAAGACAGCAAAGCGTCAGATAGTGAAGAGAGGGAAACAAGCAGGAATGAAAGTTATTAACGAAGTTTTAGTGAAAGGTAAAAATCCTAAACAAGTTTTGAAAAAAGAGGCAGAAAGACAATTGAAAGAGTTAGGAAAAGATTCTATAGATTTTGTTTCAAAAAAATTAAATTTGAACGAAAACAGGAAAAGGAAAGCTCCTACACCTAAGCGAAAATCTAAAAAGAAAAAGAAAAATGAAGATGATGATATATTTTCTTAAGACAAAGCAGATTTTAGAGATTTAACTCAAAATCTTCCTATGATAAGGTAAAAGATTTTATAATAGGTAAAAGATTTTATATTATCTAATTGATTTAATATATGAAAATGGCAATGCACAACGATTCATGTCTTTGTGTTGACTCTGGTTTTGATTACTTTACTGTTCCTCCTACAGATACAACATGTAGATCAAGCTTTTATTCAAAATTATATTCTCTTAGCAATGTAAGTCATGGCGGTCCATTAGAGTTTGCCTTTAAATCAAACAAACAGATTTTATAGATCTAACTCAAACATTTTTGCAACTTAATTTAAAGATATTAAAAGCCGATGGGAATGCTCCTGCTGCAGCTCCTGCACAAGGGGACAATGCAGGAGTGATCCCTGACGGTTCTAAAGTTTTCCCAGTCAATTATTTGTCTGGTGCTTTATTTAAAGATGTTGAAGTTTATATAGGAAATAAATTGATTTCAAATAGTGATAGTCATTATGCATATAAGGCTTATATAGAATTTCTTCTGAGTTATAGGGAATCTGTTTTGAAAACATTTGGTGAGATGTGCGGCTTTTACAAAGATGATAAAGATTTTAATGAGGTAACTATATTTAATGATACACATAACACTGGTGCTAAAAAACGATTTCTTTTGACACAATTTGGGAAAAGCTTCCAATTGATCTGTAAAATACATAACGACCTTTTCAGTCAAAATAAGAAACTTCCTGGGGATATAGACTTGAAAATTAGATTTATTAGAAATGATGAAAATTTTGCTTTAATGGCTAGAACTCATAATAGACAATACAAAATTCAAATAGATGATGCTGTTTTATTTGTGAAAAGAGTAACTTTAGATGATGTGTTTGTAAAACAAATGGACTTAGCACGAGAAAGAAATAAACTTATGAAATTCCCTTTTCGAAGAGTAGAGGTAAAGTACTCTACTCAAGCACCAAATAAGGCAATTCTACAAGAAAACAGAGTAATTTCTAACGGAGAACTTCCTAAAAGGATTATTGTTGGTTTAGTAGATGCCCGAGCATGGGATGGACATCTTTCACATAATCCATTTTATTTTCAAAATTTTGGTGTTACAGATATTGTTTTACAAAGGGGAAAGGAAGTTTCTCCATTTTACGAAGTGTCTAAAATAGATTTCGAGGGGGATAATTTTCATGAATTGTATACTGCTATGTTATATGCTACAGGGAGACTATTCTCTAATGACCCTGTGAGTATAACGCCTTATGAGTTTAAAAATGGTTATACCTTATTCTGTTTCGATTTATCTAAAACTGCTCCTAATGCACCTACTTTTGAATTAGCTGAGAGCGGAACTGTTAATGTGATTGTTAATTTAAGACAACCAGTAGCACATGGTATTGTCATGGTATTTTATAACGAGTTTGATAGCATGCTCGCTCTTGGTCCAAGCAATCAGCCAGAAGTACTTTCAAGTCTTGCTTAATTGTAAATTTATGACATCCAGTAGCACAAGGTATTTGCTTGATCCAAAAAATGATCAATGCTCCAACTTTTGTATAAACTGAGCAAGTCTGACAATATGATTGTGAATTTAAAACATCTGACTGCTCACTGTATTGTAATGGTATTTTTCAATGAGTTTTTTGGTATGCTTGCTTATATTAGTCTCAGCAATCAAGCTGAAGTACTTTCAAGCATAAAAGATTAAAACTAGAGACTTATGTATTTGTGAATACTGAAGACTGTATTTGATTTCACTATGAAAACGTACTACTGATTATGCTGTAAAACTTGTATTATATTTGTTAATATGTATGGTTATGAAATTGATGAAATTTTGATGTCAAACTCAAAGACTTCAGATACTTATAAAGGTGTATATTCATGTAATCATTTGCCGAGTTTGAAAGGTATGCATTATCCTGCAGCATTTATAGTCAACACTGATGAAGACTATAAGCCTGGAGAGCATTGGGTAGCTTTCTTTTTTAAATCTCGCAAAGCTTTACCAGAATATTTTGATTCTTATGGTTTGCCTCCTGTTAAGTCAAGTTTTCTCAAATTCATGAAACAAGTAAATAAGAAATTCAGGTATAATAAACAAAGTTTACAATCTTCATTTTCGAAGGTTTGCGGACAATATACTGCTTATTATATTTTTCATAAAAGCAAAGGTTCATCTTTAAAAAAAATACTTACAAATTTCACAAGTGATTGTTTTAAGAATGATATGATTGTAAAACATTTTATGAAAAGGTTAAAAAAGAGTTCAAAGAGGAAGAGTTTACAAAGGAAATTTCGGTGTCAAAATGATTTATGTTCAAAAAATATGAAAAAGGTTTTAAAAGATTTGATTATTACTTTAAAGCAAACCAGATAATCTTTTGTTTGGTTTGCTGTAAATTTCATTAAGATAGGGTAATTATTGTTCATAGAACTAAGACAAGAAGGTATTTTGTGTAACCAATATCAATGGAAGCTCTAATGCAAATGAAGCCCACACCAACTAAACTAGGTCTTGGTGGTCTTGGGGGCTTAACTATTACTCTGCTAGTTAGCTTGATTGTTGTAGGTTTAGAGTTAAAGAAATCTCCTTCATATCAAAATAGTTCTTTATTTTTAGATTGTAAGATGGTAGGACAAAAAATGAAAGGTCAAAATATACAGAGATTATTTTTAAGGTGTGAAAATCAAAAGTTGTTTCAGCCTGTTTTGGATAAATCGAGTGCAAATCAAAGGTTTAAACAGTCTAATTCAGATGGAAGAATTAATCTTCCTCAGAAGTTGATCTTAAATGTTTCTGATATACAAAACATCTTAAATGTTTCTGATATACAAAACAAAGAGGATTTCGATGTATATATTAAACAAGAATGATCTGACTTGAGTGACATAAATTTTTGATGACCTGTTTGGAGGAACCTGTTCAGCTTACATGTAAGACAATTTACAGGTTTTAAATTGATCGTTTTTTAGAGGTACTAGAAATAGATATTAATGACTTGGCTTAAATTGTTGTAAGAATGTTTTTGAAGTGTATCTTTAATCTTAGTTTCTATGGGTTGTATTATTTGAAAGTAGTTTGTGTTCAACCATTTAAAATATGTACATGCATTATAATATTGAATATATTTGATTATATAAATAGAAGAATGATTAAATAAGTTTATTCTTGTAGGCCTGACATTAAAACAATGTTAATCAGGTTTACTTGGCTAGATTCAATTTGCAAGATTGTGACATGAACATGCAATGTAACATGAACATGCGAGATTATAACATACATGCGATGTAAACATGAACATGTGAGATTATAACATGTTGCAAAATGTTGCAAAATGTTGCAAAATGTTGCAAAATGTATGTCAAATTGCGCTGATTTCGAAATGTACATGAAACCTGGCAGGTCTGAAGATTCTGTTAGAAATGACATGGAAGACTTGAGGAAGTCGTAACCAGGAAGACGTAACCAGGAAGTCGTAACCAGGAAGACGTTACCAATGTGAAGATGAGAAGATGAGAAGATGAGAAGACGATCTCCTTTGAATCTCATGAAGATGAGAAGATGAGAAGACACGTCATCTCCTTTTTCATTCACCCTAAATGGTATTTCGCCTTCTAAGTCTACATTGATCTGACTTCAATCTGACTTCAAAGTCTAGTTGTGGATTTTGCGTTCCTGTGTACAAACAGAATCAGCGATAACTGTACATTTTGCTCACGATTTGAACATGTCTGCTTGTGAATTAATGAGTTTGAAGGTTATTTACAAGTGAAGCAGTCTGATCATGGTGTAAGCTTGAATTTTGTACAAGTGAAGCAGTCTGATCAAGGTGTAAGCTTGAATTTTGTATTTTTTTATTTGCATCAGTTTAAGCCAGTCAGTTTTATTTAACAAAATTAATAAGTCAAATTGATAATAGTCTGAATAAAAACCTGTAAGTTCTCTTTTACTGCTGAAATATAATAATAACTAATGAACAGGATGTTTAAAAAGGCTTTGTGTATTAAAATATATGCTCTGAACGGTTTGCTTATGAGGGTATATATATATATATATATATCAATAGAGATCTTGTCTAAAGGTTGTCTGTAATATTAATGTGTTCTGAACAGGTCATCTATAAAGGTCTATATTGTGTATATTAATATGCGTATAGAAATGTTTACCTAGCTCGCCTGTATTAATGCGCTTAGAAATGTTTTATAGCTAGCTCACCTAGCTAGCTGTTAGCTCACGTAGCTAGCTCCTTATCTGAGGTATTTAGAAATAATTGCGCTTATAAAAATGAAAAACGGTTATTTATTGAATGTGATAATGTGAAATAACATGTTAATGTGAAATAACATGGAAATAACATGTTAATGTGAAACATGACCGAGAACATAAATGGATTAAATGTATATGAAGAGAGGATGTAACCAAACGGATGAAATTGTAAAATAAAATGTAAATAACCACAAAGTTTTGCCTTTGTATTTTTTTCATTAATCATTAAAAAGGCTTCATAAATTTAGGGATGAAAGTTTTCATAACATTATCTCACTCAGAATAATTGCCACTGAATTTCTTTCAGGTTGGTTTTAAGATTATTCTAGATTTTAGAATTTTTCATGAACCCTGGCTCTAACTTACATCCCTGAATAAAATGTAAATGTATTTGAAAAAGATAAACAGATTAGTTTTGAATTAAACTGATAGTCATCGTATGTAATCAACGAAGCAAGTCAGCGTATGAAATCAACTAAGCAATAAGTGCTTCAAGTAATAAACACTAGAGGTCCTCTGTGGGCAAATCTTTCAGTGTTTTGAGTAATTAACACTAGAGGTCCTTTGTGTGCAAACCACTAGAGGGCGTCTGTGAGCATCTTTCTGTGCTTCGAGTAATAATAACACTAGTAGAGGTTCTTTATCCATGCGTGAGACTTACTGTATCATCAGTGAGTGTTTCCAATAATTTACATTAACGATCATCGATCTATTTAGGAGTTGCATTTTAAAGTCGTATATCGAGTCGAGTTGTAAATAAAAGAGATCTTATTCATTTAATAGTCAAGACAAATGTTCATCATATTTGATTTCAGAATATTCGTGAATTTAAGTCGCATATCGAGTCGAGTTGTAATTAAAAGAGATCTTATTGATTTAATAGACAAGATTGAACAACTTTTAAATAAAGTACTTTTATTTTTACTAAATACTCTTTGAGTAAACTTCTTGCTTGGTTGCGGTTAAACTTTTATTTTTACTAAATACTCTTTGAGTAAACTTCTTCTTGCTTGGTTGCGGTTAAAAATCAAAAAAATCAGTTACGGACATCACAGACGGACAACGGTGAACAAACGGGGGACAGAGTTCCCATACAAAAAAGCTAGCGAGTTACGACAGTATACTGCTGTAAAGTAGATGACAAGTCCAAGAAATGTACCTACATGAATCAGAATTCCTTTACAAAGTGCGGTTCACCACCAGCTTTGAGATGAGTCATAAGCGAAGCCCTTCCGAGCTGTACCATTACTACGGAGTCGGTTCAAAAAATTAACAGCTTTGTTAGCTTTTTTCAAACAAGATCTAATCTAGGTAACAAAGCAAACACTACGTTCAAGTGCTTGAAGAAATATTGAGGAATAAAATCAGATAAACGCTTCAGAAAAAGCGACCAGCGCAGTATTCATTACAAAAGGACGTCTAACGCATACAGCATTAGGTTAAAGATACCGCGATAAGAACATACAGCTACTTATTTTGTATGAGAACCCTGTAAAGAAGACTCGTGCATACCAACCATAAGCTGCAAAGGATAATAGGTGTTTGGAAATGAAATTCTAATGTTTTAAATCTAAATTCTACTTTGGAAATGAAATTCTAAATTCTAGGTAAACCATTTTTAAAGTTATCTAAAGATTTCAAATGGTAAGGAAATTCTGATATTTTAGATTAGGTTTTCAACGAATGCTAAAGAAATTTTGATATTTCAGACTTGTTTTCTACGAATACCAGTTCAATTTTCAAAGTAAAATTCTGGATGATCTAAACGACTAAATCAGTCAACGAATGCTAAAGAAATTTTGATATTTCAGACTTGTTTTCTACGAATACCAGTTCAAAGTTCTCAAAAGGCACACGAAGAAATGAGGTCAAGTAAGTTGTGTTGCTGCATCCTATTCTCAATGGATCCTTAAAACTTTAAAATTGTCCGAGACTTAAAGGGGTTACATCGGATTGGTATGCACGAGTCTTACTTTTATGATTTTTGAGAACAAGAAACCCGACGCATTTTGAGAGAAATGTTAGTCCAACGCGATTATCGCGAAGTTATTACAACATGCTTACTTTTTTTGAATAAGTTCAACGCGATTATCGCGAAGTTAATACATGCTTACTTTTTTTTGAATAAACAACCTAAACAAATAGGCTTACGAATACTTTAGAGAAATACAGATACCTTCTTAAAGATATCCTTACAACACGCTTACTGTTTTTGAACAGCCTAAACAATTAGGCATGAATTTGTTCATATAAGTTATAAAAATCCAGATACCTTCTTAAAAATAACCTTACAACACGCTTACTTTTTTTGAACAGCCTAAATAATTAGGCATGAATTTGCTCATGAGTTCTAAAAATCCAGATACAAATTCTGAGTTTGTTCATATAAGTTATAAAAATCCAGATACCTTCTTAAAAATAACCTTACAACACGCTTACTTTTTTTGAACAGCCTAAATAATTAGGCATGAATTTGCTCATATGAGTTCTAAAAATCCAGATACAAATTCTGAGATGAAACCTACGTGGTTGAAATATCGTTGTAGTTACTTATGATGATTATAATATCGTAGAACAAATTCTGAGATGAAACCTCCGTGGCCAGGAATAATTTTTTCGGTTATCTTCCTAATGTCCTTTATTGCTTGAGGTAGGTCTACGGTGTCTTCGACTGGATGAGATCCTGTAGCCCCGTTAGATGAAGGGTGGGGTTTCCCAGTCTTTGTAGATGAAGGCTCTGGATGAGATCCTGTAGTCCCGTTAGATGAAGGGTGGGGTTTCCCAGTCTTTGAAGATGAAGGCTCTGGAGTCTTGCTAGATGGAGAAATTGTCCCAGGAGTCTTGCTAGATGGAGAAGGTTTAGCAGTCTCGTTAGTAGATGAAGAAATTGGGGTGTGCTCATTGGAGCAAGTTTCCTCGGTCTCATCCTCATTTCCGGCCTCATCTCCAGATGAGATATAAATGTAGTCATCGGAACTGTCTTGTGGAAAAGCGTGAGAGTTGCTTCGAGCAGAGTTAAAAGTGACAAAGGCCTGAGGGTTGCTTTGAGCAGGGTTAAAAGTGGCAAAGGCCTGAGGGTCACTTTGAGCCTGGTTAAAAGTGGCAAAAGCCTGAGGATCATTTTGAGCCGGATTAAAAGTGGGGTAGGCCTGAGTAGAGTTAAAATGTCTGCGGGAATAAATCAGGCCCGGAGCACAAGAGTTATGTTGAGCAAAAGGGTCCGGCGGAGCAAAAGGGCCTTGAACAGTGTATGAAGGTAAAAAAGATGCAGTCGTCATAAAAGTAGGATCAAATGCAACCGGATTAAATACAGGCTGAGTTTTCTGTTGCTTTTGTCGCCCACGACCCCTGCCTCGACCGCGTCCGCGCCCACGGGTGGTTTTGGGGGGCTGGGAGGACAGCGCGTTAAGTGGAGAGTTAGGATCTGCGGCCTCCATCTTCAAGCGTTGGTGAATTAAGTTGAGTGCAAATTCTTCAAGGATCTGGAAATAAAAATAGATTTATGTATAATAAATAGACTACAAGTTATGATAAAAATTCCTGCGTGCTGAGAAAGCAAAATGAAAAGATTACAAGTTGCGAAAAATAAAAGTTCCTCTGTGATGAAAAAGGTCGGTAAGGTTAAATATTTACAAAATGCTAAACGAAGCAATAAATCTAAATAGAGTAGTGGTGGGTATTATCGATACCTTAGGATAAAATATGCTATTACACTGTCTCTTCTATAGAATTCTAATATATTTCTTATTTTGGCGTGTACAAGTGAAATAAAAAGAACTTCTCTACCTTATTCATTAAGATAAAATGGCTGTTTCTTAGTGCTTGGTGATAAATCAAAATAATTCTTTTGCATGCTATGTTATCTAAAGACAGCTCATACCACTTCTGTATGGAACCAAATGAGGGAATAAAAGTCAATTCTCAATTTCTATTAATCTCTAGGTCTAAAAAGGACATCAACTTGAAACTCATCTTAATATGTGTCAGGGGTGCTGATAATAGAAGCCTACCTATAATACCCACCACTACTCTAGATGTACAGGGTCGAAATTAACTTTTAAGGCTGGCAGCCCGACCATATTAAAGACTACTGCAAGTGTGAAAAATCCGGGGTGATTTTAAGGTAATTTTCCAAAAAATTACTAGTCCTGATCCAAAACTATCAGCCTGAGGCTGATGGGCTAGCGTTAATTTCGAACCCTGGATGTATATAGCGCATTGACGCAAAGCATTTTTCTAACCAACACCTCCTAGAGCCCCACAGTAATGACCAAACTGGTTGGGTGAGGAGCCCTGAGTTTGTCTCCTCGTTTTGATCCCTAACGGATGTTCTTAATGTTACCTTTGTAAAAACTGAAGCATAGTAATAAAATAATTCAGAGTTTAATCATGATTTTGATAGGGCAATAATGATTTCTGCTTTGAACAAGAAATCCAAGATGGCGCGCGAGACTTATCGGAGACTGCACTCCTCGTAAAAAATAATCACCGAAATTTACTATTTTAAACCATTTGAGTCAATATATAACCAACATAAATCGATTCTTAGTTGTCAAAATAATAAACTTACCGAGTTAAAAACGCTTCCTGGTGTCATATGTTGATGATGAAAAAGGTAAAGAAAACGAAGAAAAACAGCGCTGTCCTCCCAGCCTCTCTTGTTCTCAAAAATGCCGGTAACGAACGGAAATTTCCGTGACGTAGTATGCAAGCCATATCGGTGACGTACTGTAGTCTCGAACAGGTTTCTTTTCAATTCATGACTAAAATTGAAACTAATTAATATACGTTTAATTTCAATTTTATTTTCGATATTGAAATAAACTTATATAATATTTAGTAAATACAAATTAACTATTTATACTAAAGCAAATCTTAACGAGATTAAGACTACACGAAAAGCGATGACGTTTTTCTCGTCAACAACATGAGAGAGGCTACAAGCAGGGTTATCAAATTTATTGATTTAGAAGATAGGTTATTTGAAATCGGTTTTGTGCAACTAGAATGACAAGAGAACGTAAGTAGAGGAAAATTGATTTCATGAGAAATGGAAATAACTTGTATATTAAGCTATAACTTTCGGATGCTTCGCTGTCTGCACCTCGTAAAAGCTGTATTACTCACTAGGCTAGGTTGCTCTAGATTAAAATAATTTTCCTTAGCCGTGAGTAGTAAACCCCAAGGTCGAGTTCAACTCGTTGGCGCGAAATGCGCGCATAAATGAGCCCTAGCTAGAGCCGATAAACCCTGCGCATTTCGCGCCACGAGTTGAACTCGACCTTGGGGTTTACTACTTATGTCGCAAAGAGTTTATCGCACAGGGGTAAAAACACCTTGAGTGAGATGTCACAGGGGAGTAGTCTTGGGAGGACTGTGGAAGTGCGACCAAGGCTGGCACCCTATTCATCTATAGGCAGCAGCAATTACTTATTTGCAGCCTGCTGCCTGCACTTGACAAGCCAGTGGTGTTTAATGAGATTCGGACAGCCACTAAGTGGAGAGAAGCTTCTATTGGGACAATCATTGAAGGCTATGGACTGTTATGTGGCTGAAGCAACCTGCAGGAAACGGACATTAATCAGGAATATTAAGAGAAGAGAAGGACAACATTACAATTGAGGAATTGATATTGTCTATCTTGGACATAGTTAAGCTTTCATGTGAATTTATTGATGCTGCGAGCAAGAATAAAATGGAACTTACTTCTACAGTGCTGGACTTTTGATTATATATGTGAGCAGGTGATCTAGGGCTCCGGTTGAAGATTGGTTCCCCACACCCCATTGGGGGTGTAGATGGGGGGGTCCCATATCCCGTGTCGAATTTTAAAAACAGCTCTGTTGCCTGTCGCTATACTTGAGTTTAGAGGCATGTCCCCTGTCGAATTTAAGAATTAACCCTGTCCCCTGTCACTATCATTTTAAAGCTCCTGTCCCCTGTCGAATTTAAGAAAATCACCATGTCATTTGTCACTAAGTTGCCATGTCGCATGTCGAATTTAAAAACGGCTGTGTCGCCGTGTCGAATTTAAGAAATGCCCATGTCGCAGTGTCGATTTTAAGGGTCTACACCCCCCCCCCCCCCCATTACCAATATACATTAAGTTTTAGTTTCCCCAAGACTGGAGTTTGGTTCCCACCAGGTAGGAGAAACCCTTAAAGGGAGCCAAAAGCAATTGTGTGTCAAAATAAATATGACAAAATAACTACATTCAAAGAGTCTAACTTTAGTGATTGGTACAGTATAAATCAGAACAACTAGCTATAACTTCACTTAAATTCCATAATTCTCATACCAAGTATGCCTGAAAAGGGCAATGTTTGAAAACAAACCAATTTTGTTGGGTCACCAAAATTGACCTGAGATGGGTTTTAATGTATTTCAACCTAGTTTAAATGTGTATTTACAGTCTATATTTTACCAAAGGCCTAGGTCATGGTCATAGCACATATAAAATAGTTAGCATTGGTTTTTGCTCCCTTTAAATTCATTGCTGCTCAATGCAGCCTTCTGAACCTACAAAGATGTTCAGACAATTCATGCCACTGCTTCCAAAATGCCAAATGTCACATTCAGAATGAGAGGTGCGGCAATTGAAATAGGTGGTAAACTATACGAAAGTTTGACGAACTACGACATCAAATCGCGCTTGCTAATGCCCCTACCAAATATACACTTGCACTGTTCAATCATTATCGGATTGCTCGCGGACATTCTGGTACCCAGCAGACAAATTAATTTGGCCATCGGGGACGCCATTGAGAGAATGTATTTTCTCACTGAAAGTTAGGTAGTATGCCCATATAAGGTAAACCGTGCAAATGTGTATCAACTAAAGACAGAGGTATGTGCTTGAAAGCCACTGCTTGAGCAACCTTTGTAACTATCCCACGGTAGAAGAATTGCCTTCTCATGGGCTGGAATGAGGCTATATAGAACTGTTCTATATCCCTAAAATTGGACCACATTGGTAGCAAAATTACGAAGCTCAAAGCAAGGTATCTACTGAAAGCACAATACATAAAGCTAGAAGGGACATTTATTCTACTCGTTGGTCATAATATACTGCTGCGTCCTACTTCTAAATAGTGCATATATCAAAACAATATCTGATAACTCTGTATTCTGTCACACTCAAACCAAACACCAGATCACCAGATCAAAAAAATTATAGAAAATATTCACCAATGTTACACCTGCAGCTGGGCATGCTTTTGAGAATGTAGGCGTCGATGATGTTGATGCAGGGGCGGATCCAGGAATTTTCAAAGGGGGGGGGGCGTGCAATTCTGAGAATTTCCTCCTGCCCTTCAGGCAGGACCATTTTATATTTAAAAAAAATCTAAATTTTGGCCTAAAAAAAGGGGGGGGGGGGCCGTGCGCCCCCCCGCCCCCCTAAATTCGCAACTGTGTTGGAGTTTAAGTTCTACTCAGCAATGTTTCAGCTATATTGAGACCAACTCTGTGGTTTAACAGATTTTCTGATCAAATCTAAGGAGGTGGAAATGGAGGCAAGGTCAGGAATGATACGTCTAAGAGAAATGAACAGTTTGCATTTACCGTACAGCCCATGGCCAGCAATTCTCCCTACCACGGATAGCATTTTTTATGTGGTTTACCTGCAGACTATCCCTAATTAGGGTGCTGGCTGGGAAATTTGTCGACAACACCATACACTGGTTCCCCGTGGTAATTGACATATACCGCTGGTATGGAGAAATGTGCGGCCTTGACCTACCCAGAAACCACTCCATGTAAACAATTAAAAAAAAATCATTTCAATGCATTTAAGGTATAGGAAGCTACTTCACAAGGTCATGGTGAGAGGCTGTGCCACTTTGATGTTGGTTTTCTGAAGTTCTACTTGACTGGTTGGGGGTAAGAGGCAGTGCTACTTTGAGGGTGGTTTCCCTAAGTCAGCTGTCAGGTGGCCCCTGCCCAGGCTGAGCGACTATTATGTAACAGCTGACACCGCTCACCAAGACCGCTCAGGTGACCTACATCGCACCTCGATACCTGCCCCTAGTATAGCGGTAGCGGACAGGGGCGGGAACCAGCCTAACAACACCATTCACGACTTGTAGGACCTGGGGCGCCACCGTCGTTCTCAACCCAAAACGAGGCGAGGTGCTGTGGGCCACCTGGACAGGTGTGATTGCCAGACTAATTATAGACATGTGAAGGTGCCAAAGTGAGCGAATTTACCTTCTGAGTATTCTTTTTTCCTGTACAATGTAATGTAACAAAATCCACAACAATTCTTTTAATATTAAAGTATTTTGTCACATTCTTTTGAGAACCTTTCCATTAACAAGGGTCCCTGGATACCAACTTTAAAAAAACCCTACATTTTTTGTTTTGTTTAATCATAAAAGCAACTCCTGCCCCATTATGGCAGGTAGACATACCATTTAGTAGCTACCTGGAAAGCAGTTAGCCTCGTTTTCAGGTAAGGAATTCCCGGGGATACCCCAGTATGGCGGATGCATGCAAGTCGTGAATGAGGCTTAAGTATAGAAATTTTCAATAATCATTACATATGTGTTTTTGTCGACAAAAAAAGAAATGCTCAAAATTAACCTGCAGGTACTTAAAATACTGTAAATCAGCTATCTGTGGTAGGGAGAATGCTGATCATGTTCATGATTAATTCGACGGCACCTTAGATGAGAGACAGGTCTGTTCAAACATGACCGTCTCTCTACTATTCTACTTGAGGTATGTTTTTGTTCCTGCAGATACACTAGCCATGGAAATCTTAGTCAAGTTTTCCTTTTCAGAATGATAATAATAATTGTAAATCTTTTGGTAAAGGTGTGCTCTTCCATCCATAGTCTTAATTTTTTATGCATTGCACTTACTTCCCTTTCACTATGTGTTTTTTTGCTCACTATCTACCTAAACTATAGCCTATGCTGTGCTGTGTAGTGCAGCTTCCTAAGATTTAATCTTAAAGGTTTCTTCATTCAGGTTCCCTAAATTTTGAAAAATTAAATTATAAAAAATGTTTCCAAAAGGTTGTTTCCTTTTATAATTTCTTTTAATCCTACTACTTCTGAATTATATTTTTTATTTTACCTAGGTTCTCCACCAATCGAACTGTGTGGGTTCATTTGGTTTGGTTTGGCTCATGAAATATTAGTGAATCAGTTCAAAGTCTCACAACAAGGATGCCACTCTTGCAACGGGTCCTACTGTTGAATTGTGTCTGGCCCTACATGGTTACATGTGGCTCTTCTACTGGGCTGATTTTATTTTCGTAAAGAATCCTAAAATTTACTATATTGATCTAAAGATCCTGAAATTTTCAGCATAGAGACATCATTATTAGTTGGTGAAATTTGATGCTGGATTTTTGCACACCAGTTCATGATTTGACGAAACCATCGCTTGCTGTTATAACTATGTGTCATTATGGGGTGCTGGCATCTGACCCCCGATTAATCCCTCTTGGGAAGCTTGACCGGTGGCCTTCCCCTGGGAGAGGGCCCTTAAGGGTGACGTCCAACAGTTCCATGTTGACTTTAAGAATATATATATATATCTTTTGATTATAATAATTAAGACCTATATATATTTCAGAAACAGTGACTAGGTTTGAATCCTAAAGAACTATCAGAAGAAAGGGATATAATAGTTAAGTCCCAATTACAAACTGTGGAAAATAGTGACTAGGAATAGGGACAAGTAAAGGCCCGGTCACATATAGAGACTGAACTCAACTCAACAGTTGAGTTGAGTTGGGTCTCTGATAGTTTTGATATGTGACATAGGATTAAAACTGAAGTTTTAAGCTTTCTCAAGACTGATCAGTCTGGTCTCAAATCTTGAGATGTTGAAGATTTAAAACTGGATAGTCTTGAGTCCTTTAGCAGTCTTAAGGCCCAGTCTCAATATGTGACCGGCCTTAAGACTGGATAGTCTTCAGTCTCAAACAGTTTCAAGGCCCAGTCTCTATATGTGACATAGTTTAAGACTCAACCCAACTGTCTTGAGTCCAATATCCAATCGTATATAGGAAAATAGACACACCTCTTTTTCCTACATGTCATTGAGTTTATAGGCAGGGGATAGAAGACTTGAGACTATCTAGTCTCTATATGTGACCACCCATCAGTTTTTCATTAAGACTGGTTTGTTTGCAACTATTCAGTCTCAAGTCCTTAAAACTGTTGAGTTGAGTTGAGTCTCTATATGTGACTGGGCCTTTAGCCTTTTCGGTTTGAATCTTTAAGAACTATCAGAAGAGAGGGATAATTATCTAGTTTAGTCCCCATTACAAACTGTGGAAAATAGTGACTAGTACTAGTTGTGTTTCTCTTCCTAGATTGGGGGGACTTGGCCCAGATTTTCCACTGGACATAATTATATAGTGTCGAGCTAATGATTAAAGGGTTCCTTGCACATAAATTTTCTAACGCCTATTTTTCATGTAATTAACTTCTCTCTGGTATTCTAAAAACATTTCAATAGGAAAAATGGAATAATGTCGGATTATCATGGAATTATAAAGGAAATAAAATGAAATTTGGGAATTCCCTAATTTCTGGCATTACAGTCCTGTCCTTCCTACGTCATAATGAAAGGGAATCCCTTTCAAAATAGCTTGGGAATCTGAGGTAAGTGAATAACTTTGAGGGAGTAAAAGATACATGTTTTTGTAGCCTGTATTTGGCCCAATATGAACATCTAGTGCTACAGCTAAAGTTTCTTTCTATACACTCTTGAGAGTTGGGGATTCCCTCTTTTGACACTGTTTTTGAAAGCTGGGGAATCCCAATTACAATCCTTGCTATGTCACAAATTAGGGGATGTCCCTTAAAAACCCATTGAAATAGACCAAATATCAAAGTCCCACAACAGTGGCTACATTTGGAATATCCCTAAAATAATTCGAGCATTATTAGTGCTCAAATAATTTAATTGAAAAATATTTATTTTTTAATTATGTGCGAGGAACCCTTTAAGGTTGATGTCATAACAATGGCCTAGGGCAACAAAGATCACAAAGTCGGGTACTTGCTTTTTTATATATAATTGTTTATTTTTATTTCCATACCACCTATTGCTGATTACTGTGTTTTTAGTACCTCTAGGTTAAAATGGATAAACATTGTTGACAGAACAATAAAAGTTATGTATAGACCATTAATACACAAATTTCATCACGAGAGTAGTTATCCTATTTTGCTTTTCTCAGTTTCAGAAACTCAGATAGTGCTAGAGTTACATCACCATTAAATCCCAATCTAAATAATCCCACCCCACATTGGGTATATCCCAGGGTTGGACATGGGTTGGACAAAGTAATAGTATAAGCCATCCTTCTCTCCTACAGATAGGGTTACTGAAATGAGCAAAAATTATATTTTTCTCTATTACTGATAAAATATGATTTCATAAATTTTACCAATTGACAGATTTACAGATTTGCCAGGCAATCAAAATGCTGTATTTCAGAACAAAATAGTGTTGGACAGAAGAGTTGGTCAGCTGACAGGATTTAACATTGGTTCCAATAGGAAAATGGCCAATAAATGAAACACCACTTTACAAATTTAAGGAGCAATTTATCAACCAAATTGCTATGCGTAGTTGATATGTGTATCATTATTAAAGGCTCCCTATAAGCCCATCCCAGTTTACACAAACATTAAAGTTTACCATGAAATATTTTCACAATTACCTCTGTTACTATTCCACGAGGACAGTTGCATATCACAAAATTTAAAAAGCAATAAAATGTCCATCTCAAATCAGCTAAGGCCTATGTATTTACATATGAGTAACCACATCTTCAGTTTGCATTGGTTCTACTCTATTCCCTGAACAACATTTGCCTGCTATCAATAATCGAAGGTGATACAACCCATATAATATCAACCAAATCATGGGCATTCCCATCAGTAGACATGGAATAGCATAGATGGCAGCTAGCTTTGGATTATTTTTCCAGTCCAGGAGCTCATATATGAACACCCCAGTCGTCAGAGTATAAATGACGCTGAATACGATGTAAATCAAACCAAAGATAACTACATGAATCAAGTGCAGCAAGCGAAGTGGTGTAGCAGTGATGAAGATGTCCATTATTACATAGATCGCATTTACTCCATGCCTATGAATAGTTTCATAGTCAATTGGCAACGCTGAAATAGAATTACTTAAATATAGATCACATTTATTCCATGCCTATGAATAGTTCCATAGTCAATTGGAAAGGCTGAAACAGAATTACTTAAATATGATCTCATTTCAATATTTGTTTTGACAAATGAGACTGGATATGCCCAAGTGCTTTATGACATTTTATTACCAACTAAAAATCACTCTTGTGATCAAGGAGAGGAAAAACTGAGAAAATCTAAAATGATGGCATAAGGTATACTCAATGTTCTGTCTTTTGATTATGACTAACTTAATAGCCAATTGGAACCACTGGAAGCTATTTGAATATGATTTCAGTTGCAATTGAAAATTAGGTTTGCAAATACAACATGATAGAATCAAGTGATTTATTACTTTCGATTATACCTGTGTTATCATTATTATCATAAACTTGTGAAATTTCTTCTTTTTTTGTTGAATATCCAATTGAATATTAAATATATATTCAAGGGGAACTGCTTCTCACTCAGATCTAGGTCCTAGAATTTTTATGCAAAATCGTTTTAAGATAGTTTGGACAAGAATAATGATTATGAATTCCATTGTAGCAATATGATCTTTAAAGAATTTTCCCTTTTGAATACAAAGATTTGTGTGTCTTCACCAAATTCAAGGTATGATATTTCACTTCATAAAATGAAAGTTGAAAACAGAATATTTTTTAATCTAGCTTTTTTATCTTAGCGTTTGTGGTCATCAGTGTTGCCACTCTATGAACATAAAAAATCCGGAAAAATGTTGAAACAGACTTTCCAGATTTTAATCGGGAAAAAACGGACTTTAAGCAGAAGAGATAAAGGTATAAAATAACATATCATATAAATTCTGACATTAAAGGTACATTGTAGTTTCAGAAATACTATCTGTTGCCTTACAATGCAAATGTAATGTTTATTTTTCTGAAAATTACTTATGTCTGGAAATATGGCTGCAGTCAAAAATCCGGAAATCCGGAAAAAGAAGGAAAAGTGGCAACTCTGGGTCATACGAGGTATTTCATCAGATATGATTAATGACTCTATTTTATACCATTATTTAATATGATATGGCTACTGTCCGATGACAATTCCTTTTGAATAATTTACTTTAACCCCATGGGGATACCAGGGTGGGGCTTCTGCTCTTGGAAAGAATATAGGCCCCTAGTAGCCCCTGCTGATTGTAAAAGGTGACAATAGGGGGGGACCCAGCACTGACCAAGTGGTTCATTGGGTTGGATTCCTGTTTGGTGTCTGGGTTCACTAAGGGATAAGGTACAGCAAAAATTATTTCCAGGTTTGATCCCCTGCTGTTTGCCTGCCCTGTCACCCTCATCTCATAGATACAATAACCAAAGACTAACCAAGTCAAAACATGTGTCTGAAAGTTAGTATTCGTCCTAGCTGGTTTTCGCCATGAAAATGACCCTAGCTGTTTCTATGGTGTAAAACATCCATCAATTACTCACTCACTCATTTACCTTAGTGTTAAAGTAATTATGTAATTGGTCTCTCCTTATCATTCTTAGCAGAATATCATTGAGATATCTTCAAGAATGGATTTTTTTTTTCAAAAAGTGTACTCCTTAACAGACATTGAGTTCTTCCAGTACATATATACTTACGGCTTGGTGCATAGAGAAGGCCCCAGAACAGAATGGTAACCAGCAAAGAGCTGCAGAGTGCTAGGTTGTACCAAACCCACTGAAACCTAAAGTACCATTTCATAGTACATGGGGCCTCTGCAACGAAAAGGAAATGATCTGTTAAAATATAAAACTTAGAACTTTCTTACATGTGGATTCTCAGTTTGCACATTCAGGTTGTAAAGACACACATTCTAGATACTGACAACGTCCCCACTTGAGCGACTAACTACAGTAACTAACGTTAATCCCCCGGCAATTACAGAATTTAGTGTGTCGTCGGGCAACCAACTAATCGCCGGGCTACTAAAACACTAATTGCCACATTGGGATCCTCTTGTAGTACATCACCCGTCTACTTACTGCACTTATCACCAGCGACTAGAGAGAAATATCAAACATGTCAAATATTTTGTCAGAAAACCACAGCGACTACTTGTTTAGTTGCCAGACATCAAGGTGCCAGTGTATAGTTTGTCGCTGGACGACTAACCACTTTAATCGCCATCAACTTTTTTAAAACTAGTTAAATATTGAGCCTTTAAAAAAAGTGGGGACCAGGTTTTATGGGGAAGTATGCATCTATTGGCTACTTAAAAAATGTGGAAGAGTACCTACTTTTAATAGTTTAGGAAAGATTGGATCACTTGTAATTTACTGAAGAGACATTAAATTCCTCATGGCCATTGAGTAATATTAATGGGTTATCTGGGCATAATTGCTGGAATTAGAAACAGAGAAAGTTCCCTGCATCTTACTGATAACCTATGGTTGGTATCTTCTAGTCTAAAAATGTATCTTTCCTCTTCATTGGTTAAGAATAGACAGGTGTCATTATGAAAACAATTGTCTCTGACATAATTGTAACTAAATGATCTGAAAACTTTTTTTTAATGACTTGGTCAGACCTTAAAATCAAGTTGCAATACACACCAATATTAAACAAGTTAGAAGTTAACATTTGACTTAATTTGTTATGTTGACAAACAACATAGAAGAGTACAAGTTAACAAATAGAAATACATATTTTAGAATAATCAAATGTTTCACATGAACTATGTATACTATTCACCTTTCTCTTCCCTGATAACTGTAACATAACAGTAGGTGGAAATGGTGGCTCGCACTATTGTTGAGAATGTTACTATGATGACGGTCCAGTTGCTGAGTGTAGTTAGCGTATAAACATTGTAACCGTTACCAATGAAGTCAATGATGAGCCAGGCAAGGAAGAAGAGAGCCATGACTATGCGGTACAACACATAGAGAATAGGAGGCCAGCCCCACTGAAACAATGATAAACAAGTACAGATATTGTCCATAATTATGGTATTTTATCTTCCATAGTGTTCAGTCTTAAACAGGGACGGATCCAGAGATTTCCAAAAGTGGGGGGGGGGGGGGGGGGGGCACTTATATAAGCCAATCCAGAGGCTAGAATTTTAAATTAAAAAAAGACTAAATTTGGCAAGTCTTCTTGTTATATTATTGTCTATTTGTTTCATATATATTATGTCGTATAATATTATATTCATATAACAAAATTAAAAGACAATTACAAGCTAATTGGTTTGGCATGTTACATCAATTCTAACGAATCATTTTTGTCTCACCATTTTTAATCAAAATTTGATATTGCCAACCGTGGGGAGTTGTCTGAGGGTGACCATACAACCCATAGGGGATTGTGATAAACTGAGGACAAAGCCAGAGGTTTGTATGATCCCCATGGGTCATGTGGCCATCCAAGAATGACCCCAAAGGTTCTTCTATGTTTTACGACCCAAGCAATAATATTCAAAATACTGAAAGGAGGAGCAGTACCAGTGGGATTTCAATATGAACCTCCCCAAAAACGTACTGCTCCTCTGCTGTGCAAGTGATAAATACATATAACCAACCTCAAAGCGAGTACTCAGGCGGTTATCACCCTGAGCCAGGACCGCGATATCAGCTTGAGGCCAGGGCCCAAAGGGTCGGCCCGAGGGCTGATATCGGGGTCCCGGCGAGGGGTGATAACTGCTCGAGTACTCCCTTTGAGGTTAGTTATGGATTTATTATACCTTTTCTGTTAGATCTGAGCTCTCAAGGAAGGATGCACAGCAATCAGTGATGGTGGGTCTGTGATGCTGCACTTTTTTCATGTTTTTTCATAACTCTTTTAATATCCATAAAATCCACAAACAGTAAGCAAGTAAAATGTAGTTTGGAACATTGTACAGATAATGCATATGTTAGATTTTTTATTTCTTAATGATTTTATTTCCTTATTAATTTTAGAAAAATAAAACGTTTCTGTATCGCCCTGTAGGGCAATACAAGGCTGGTTATCACCCAAGTTTGTATCACCCTGTGTTAAACTCTTAACTACTAAACTTGTATCATTGCTGCTTATTAATGTTTATCAACATTATTTAGTAATTTGTTTGGATGATAAAATATAGAAGACCCTTTGGAGTCATCCTCGGTTGGCCATACGACCCATGGGGATCGTACGAACCTCGAGCTTCACCCTTGGTGCGTAATGATCCCTTATGGGTCATATGGCCACCCTCGGATGCTCCCCGCAGGTCTTTCTTATATTAATACTTACCTGTGCTGTGTAGAATAGTTCTGGTTTGCTGTGGTTTAACCCAAGTCTGGAAACTCTGCACTCCCCTCCACAACAGCCATTGTGTTCAGGACTTTTTTCCATGATCTTTTCACGACTGAGCCTAAAACTGACCGAACGCTTCTCAGAAGTGAAGTCTGAACTTATTTGTGATTGTTCAGTGGAAACCTTCAACTTGTTGATATGAATCTGGCTACAGACAGGTTACACTGTTTAGGCCTAGAACTGTCCTTTGATATATTACAAGACTAGATGATATATATCCATAAACTAGAACAGGAGTTCTAATCGTTTCACTTCCTGAACAATATGCTTCAAAGCACTCAGCAAAAATACCATGTTAAAACTGAAATGGTATAGTGTATCAAGGCTATGATAAGGCTTACAAATGTTCAGTGAATATTGGTGAGCCTATGTTTTATAATCCAAAAGGCTTAGAATAGCAGCTGAAAACGGCATTTGATGAATAGAGATAGGCTCCATTACTTTGCTAAAACAGTTAGATCCACCAATGAAACACCAAATGATAGAAGTCATGGCGTATTGAGGCTATGAATTAGCCTATGAATTGTCCATTGATAAGTCATGAAACTTGTCCAATCCCAAAGGTGATGCCTAGAACAACCTATGCCAAGACTCCAAGTATTGGCTAGATTTATAAAAAGCCAGGTGAAGGTATAGCGTATTAGTCCAACGGTGAGGTACTAAATGGTACAGGAATAGGGACAGCTGTATACAGTTGGGTATAACAGCAACTAGTGCATGGCAGAGGGAAAAACTGCAGCAAAACATATGGGTCTGGACCACTAAATTCGACACGGCGACACGGCCAATTTTAAGCTTAGGGACATGCGACAGGGGCTATTCTTAAATTCGACATGGCGACAGAGCTAATTCTTAAAATCGACAGGCGACATAGACTTTACCGACATTCGACATGGGTTTTTCTTAAATTCGACATGGCGACATAGCCATTTCTTAAGATCGACAGGGGACATGGGGACCCCCCCATCCAGGGCCCCAAACATTGCATGTAAAAAGGGATAGGTGGTAATATAAGGAGAATGTGATATCATTCTTGTTGTTAGGACAGTTGACGTCGAGGTATTAGGAGTGGGAGGGGGGTTGGGGTGGGGGTGGGGGTAAGGACTAGAGGACAAGGGCAACTTGACCAACCCCCATGTCAATGTGTCATAATCTTTTACCAATAACGTATTTACGTGTGTGTGTATATATTTTTGATATATATATATATATGCTCTAGCAGTCAGTGTAATGCTGACTATGATATGTATCTCTACATAGACGCTATAAATCAAATAATCACTCAGCCAAGCTGCGACGTAACAGAAACATTCCGAAACTATACTTTTTTTTAGTCAGTCTGGTACTTACTAAGATGGCACTTAACAATTACATTATCTTTAGTTAGGTCGAAACCTCACCAAACCAGCATGTTATTAAAACATTATTTTTGGAGAGGTTAGGATGAAACCAAAACAGAACGTTATAAGAACATTCTGTTTAGGTTGAAGAACATAATCAGAACATTATAATAATGTCGCAGTGCAACGTCGCAGCAGTACATATCAGCAACATTATTGGGAGCCATCAAAATAACGTAACAAGAACCAATACAGAACCAAACAGAATGTTGCTGCAATGTCATAATAACGTTAGATGCTTTGCTGGGCAAGAAACAAGGGGAACTACAAGAGACTTTTCAGGGGTCGACTGTGTTCTGTGGAAGGAGCCCCGACCGTTCTGCATAGCTCCAGGTGTATCAGCTATAGACATTGTTTTTGGCTGGAAAGAAATGACAATTGGATACATACTCAGAATTCTATTGCATTTAAAACATTTTATCTACTTTTATACCTTTAACGACATAAGAGAGAGCCATTCAGAAAATCAGTCAAATGTAGTGAACATATATAGACCTTGTGCAGACATGGTCACATGACCAGATTTTGGTGATCCCCACGTGCTGCTCACGTGACTAGAAGATAAATCTTAAATTTATCAATTCTGAGCATTAAACATATTATATTCTCACTAAATGGAATTATATGAAATACATTAAGCAGAAATATTTTATCTAAACATTACAGAATTTGGAAAATCATACTTTCAAAATTTTCACCAATATGGTGCCCAGACCCTTTCTGGGCATAATGACGTTATAGACCTTTTTCATTAGGGTGTGGCTCCCCCTGGTGAAGTAAATGGAACAAATGGTTTAGGTCATTTCCCATAGTTAAACTGTATGAACTATGGGAAATCACCTAAACCATTGGTTCCATTTACTTCACCAGGGGGCACAACACTCTTAATGAAAAAGGTCTATAAAGTCGCTATGATATTGTGGTATTAAGCCCATCCCAGTAAACATCAACATCACATTTTACCATGAAATTATATAGCAATTTCTTTATGATTTGAATGCCAAAGATAGAAGTTTAAAATGAAATGAACCATGGTGATTTAGTTGACAAATTGCTCCTAGAATTTGTAAAATGCAGCTTTGTATATTGGCCTTTTTCCCATAGGAACCCATGTTAAAGCCTGTCAGCCCAGCCTATAATGTCCAACCCTATTTTCCCTAAAATGCAGCATTCTGATTGGCTGACAAACCTGGAAATCTGTTAAATGGTAAAATTTAAGAAATCATAACATTTTATCAGTACTTCGGGATATAGAAAAACATGATTCTTAGTTATTCCAGTAATCCCGACCTTAGGTGACAAGGATGGCTTATACGTCTATTTTGTCCAACCCTAGGATGTACCCAATGTGGGATGGGCTTATTGGCAAAGAGTATAAAATATGACAATGCAGCCAGACCACACGTACCATTCACTAAACAGTAAGCGTTGACACCTGGGTCAAATAACATTAACATCCTACAACAATGTAAATGGTGTAGACTTGATACAAAGCGTCGTGCTTGATACGCCATTACAGGGGTTATGAGAGAGTATGTCTTATTCTACTTATGAGCCACTTCTTTTGGATCTATATTTAGGTTTATAAGCCCAAAGAAAAACTGCTATGTTCAGGTTTCATGCCTCCAAAAATATAGGTCGGGTAGGTCCGGATGATAGGCTCAGATTGTATTAAAAATTAAGAATTTCCTAAATGTTTTTTTGGCCTAAATAGCATGTCACTTATAGCAAGTGATCCATATATCAAAATGTTAATCATGATTGTATAATACCTTACGCTCTCCTCCTAATTATAATCGATTTCTGTTTTTATTTGGTATAGTCAGACGAGGTTAGAAAACCGTATCAATTCACCTTAAATAAAGCTTAAACAAATATAATATATACTCGACTTGCAGAGGTCCCATAATTATTCTTGCCATTATGTTACTCGAAATCTTTGTATCATATGCATCTTTGATATACCAAAAAAAATATACTCCATTAACACTGCGTATGGAAAATGTTTGTGTTGTGACTTTTGTATACCATCAGAAAATATATAAAACCGGACACCTTGGGCTTATAAATGATATAGAATTGAGGACAAATACGGAAGAATTTGGAAAATTCAGTTGATGGATAATAGATTTTAATTGTAAGTTGTTTTTGGTGTGAGAGAATCATGAAAAGATAATATACATATAAAAAGATCAGTCCTTCCCGATTCACATAAAATCAGGGCAGTTTTTGTCCCAACTTGTGCCTCTGGACACGAGGCTAAAAATAGATTGTACCGACCAAATCAGGACCTACAACAGGTTTCAGCACATAAGCCGAGTACCCCGGGTGGTCTGTCGTTCCTAACAATGAACAATGGTTTTGTCGAATCACGCACTGCTGTGCAAAATTCCAGCATCAATTTTCACCCATTTATAATAATTTCCACAGGTTGAAAATTTCAGGAATTTTAGATTTAAATCTGTATCTTTCAGAACTGTTTACAAAATTAAAACCAGCCACAATTTAACAGCGGGACCCATTACAACAGCAACATCCCTGTTGAGAACTCTCGCGGTTGTGAAGACTTAATTATGCGACACAGCATCAGTGTTGCTATGAGATGAGGAAAAATACAAAAGAATTAAGAAAGAGGTCTATATAGGCCACAAAAGAACATTGTGTTATTTGTTTCTTTCAGAGATGCCACTCAGGAAAGATGAAAAATCCGGAAAAGTAGGAAGGACATTTCCGGATTTTCAGTTTTAAATATAAAAAGGTCAAAATATTCAGTATGAAATGCGAATTTATGGTTTAAATAGCTTAGAAATAGTAAAGGAACAATTTGAAAAGCAAAGTTTATGACTTCTGTAAAGAGAAATGCAAATTAAATTTTTATACTGGACTTGCAAAAATCCGGAAATCCGGAAAAAGAAGGAAAAGTGGCATCTCTGTTCTTTATTAGAGATTCAAAATAACTGAAGGCAACTTGTTTACTTACCCACCTCATAAGTAACATGATTTTTACGACCATCAGTTCTGGCGATACAACTATTCTACTTTTGTTTATTTACATATAATTACATAGTGCCAGACAATTTAAGCACTGCAGAACAATAAAAATCCTAATACTATGTAAACCTATTCACTGGTAGCGGAGTATTTTGTAATTTTAAAGAATTTGCAGTAATTATCTGTAATTACAGATAAATACATTCCCTTTCTATTCATATAACATTATTTAAAGATTTGTCGGTTTATCATGAATTATCACGGGAATATGCAAATCTGTTAATTAACTAATATTTTCTGATATCAACTAACATAAAATAAAACATAACTAGCATTTGGCGTAAGTTATACATTGAACATAGAATGAGTCCATTTACAAAATGTTGAGTGATTAAATATCCATATATATACAAAGGGGTTATATAATACTGTACAGTAGTGAATAAAATCTAACACTGAACAAGTACATGAAGCTTTCAAAGTGTCAATTTGTTGTCTGACCACTTGTCTTTTACAGGCATCAAGTAAGTCACTAACACTTGCAACAGTCCATGGAAAATCAAGAACCACATTTAAAAGCTCCTAGCCTTTGTTTTCAAGGGAGAAATGAAAGTGTTACAAAGTTTATTACAATTCATTACATGTGTGAAAAAGGACTGTGTATATTGGTTAAATATAGAGAAATTTATGGTATAGCCTGTCATATTTAAAAGAAAAAGAAGTAACAAATCCAACTGTGATCCTCGTCCTACCCCCATCGCCCCTCGATTCCACTATATGGAAAAATATTTTCTACCCAGATTTGATAACTCTAATAAATAACAAAAATATGAGAAAAAAATGAATTTCATTAAAGTATGGTTTCTTGACAACGTCTATTATTTCGGTATAATCTTATTGCCCGACTTGACAACATCTATTATTTCAGTATAACCTCATTGCCCAACTTCACCAAATCTATTATTTTGGTACAATTTCATTGCCCGCCTTGAAGACGTATATCATTTTTGAATAATCTTATTGCCTGACTTGACCACGTCTATAATTTCGGTATAACCTCATGGCCCAACTTGATGTTTCATTATTTTGGTACAATTTCATTGCCCGACTTGAAGACGTCTATTATTTTTGAATAATCTTATTGCCTGACTTGACCACGTCTATAATTTCAGTAACCTCACGACCCGACTTGACGTTTCATTATTTTGGTACAATTTCATTGCCCGACTTGAAGACGTCTATTATTTTTGTATAATCTTATTGCCTGACTTGACCACGTCTATAATTTCGGTATAACCTCATGGCCCGACTTGACGTTTCATTATTTTGGTACAATTTCATTGCCCGACTTGAAGACGTCTATCATTTTTGAATAATCTTATAGACTGACTTGACCACGTCTATAATTTCGGTATAACCTCATGGCCTGGCTTGATGTTTCATTACTTTGGTACAATTTCATTGCCCGACTTGAAGACGTCTATCATTTTTGAATAATCTTATAGACTGACTTAACCACATCTATAATTTCAGTAACCTCACGACCCGACTTGACGTTTCATTACTTTGGTACAATCTCGTTCCCCGACTTGACGACGTCTATGATCTCCTGCTGGTACTCCAAAGGCAGGTACTTCTCGACCAGCGCGTACATTGACTGGTGTTCTGATGTTACGTGTTGTCTGAAACAACAAAACAAACATGGGTTAAAGAGAGGAATGCTTTGCACCAAGCTGTATTTTACTTTTAAAGTTTTACCTTTACAGAAAATGTTCTTTAGAGTGTATGGGCATTCAAATCACCGAGACTCAATTCCTTGGAAAATCAATTGCGTCATAAAAAAAGGTTAAACTTCGTTTTATCAAATTAATGCACATATTAATATGTGCATTCTGTTAACGTTTTCTATGTCCATGTTTCAAGTAAAGACATTTTAGTATAAAACGGCTTTTGTAAAAGATAAATCACCTCAGATTTAGACGAATCTCAAAAATGATCTTAAAACTATTTAAATAATACAGAATTCCTCCTTCATGCCTATACGTATAATTTAAAACTATGGTAAGCTAGCAATGATGCTCAGTGGTCAGTGATAAGTGTCAAGGATAAAAAAATCTTTAGTAAAATATGGAAGATCTGAAGCTTTCCTCAGAGAAGTTATCTTTTTTATCTTGTTATTGTAATAATCCTTGATATATTAGTTACCTGTCCATGAGTAGTTTTACGTCTGACTCGTCGATCGTGACCCTCCCCGCATGGTCGGCATAGACCTCCAGGTCTCCGGCCACGTTCTGCCAGAACTGATCTGCCCTGAAAAACAGACAAGCCAAGATGAGTGAGTGAGTGATGGTGGTTTTGTGCCGTAATGACAGCCAGGGTCATTTTCACGGTGAAAAGAAGTTGGGACCAATAAGCCTATCCCAGTTTACATCAAAGTTAAAGTTTTCCATGGAATATTTTCACAATTGCCTCCATGCTCATTTTCATGAAGACATTTGCATAATACAAAATTAATCAAAACAATATGGTTGAGAAATTTCTTCATAAAATTGCAAATTGCAGCTTTATATTATATTGGCTTTTTTCCCATAGGAACCAATGGTAAAGCTTGTCAGCCCAACCTAGGGGCTTGTCCGACCCTATTTTGCCCTGAAATACAATACTTTGATTGGCTGGCAAACCTGCAAATCTATTAATTAGTAAAATTTTAGAAATCATGTTTTATCAATACTTGGGCATGTAGGAAAACATAATTCTTGCTCATTTTAGTAACCCCCACTCTAGGAGAAAAAGATGCTTTATACGTGAATTTTGTCCAACCCTTGTCCAACTCTGGAAATCCCCTATGTGGGAAGGGCTTATTCCGTCTTTGGTGATCATATCTATGAGATGAAGGTGACAGGGCAGGCAAACTGAAGGGGATCAAAACCTTGAAATCATACTGTATCCCTTAGTGAACCCAGCATCAACTGGGAATTGAACCCAAAGAACCACTTGGTCAGTGCTGGGTGCCCCCATCGTCACCTTATAAGATCAGAATCCATGAAACCCCCACGGGGTGGAAATCCAAGATGATGATGTTGTATTGGAGTTTAAGGTTTACTCAGCAATTTTCCGGCTATATTAAGACCAACTCACAAATTTTGAGTTGTACAGTGTACTGGTGATCAAATCTTTGGGAGAATGACGGCAAGGCAATGTGGTATAGCAGGCACAGCCCAGACTTGAACCCAGGCCTCCCCCGTGCGAAGCGAGGACTGTATCCACTATACCACCCCGCCCCACTGACAGAACCAAGAACCTAGGTAAACTACTTTTGGTTTTTTGAAAACAGGATTACTGTAAACAGTGATTTGCATTCGGGAAAATCAAATACTGATATCTAGACGTATTCCACTGGGATCCTGGATCCTGTCAACTTTGTATTTTGAATTATGCTACCAACATAAAAGAAGAGAATTTTATCGTCCACACAGCCAACGAGCAGTGCGTATTAGGGGAGGTGCTTATTGCCAGGCCATACGTACAGCTCAATTTGGACCCAACAACAAGGAGTCAAATCCTTACTATTTTGAGAATCAAATATTTCAGAACCTGGCCAAATGAAATTACCTGTATTTTCCCTGTGTTTTGGTAAATGAAATTCCCTGTATTTTCCATGTGTTTTGGTAAATGAAATTCCCTGTGTTTTGGTAAAATTTGCAAATTCCCTGTGTTTTCCCTGTCAGGAATTTTCTTTTGGTCATTTTCCTGTTTTCCCTGTGCTGTTGGTACCCTAACCTAAGGCTCACAGCTTCATACTTACACATTCTCGATTTCAGCCATAACGTCTTTCGAGATGCGCTCGGTGGTGAAGTGCTTGAATATACTGGTCGTGTTCCCCTTCGGGAGGCGTGGGTGGAGAAGCTTCTTCTTCGCCGGCTGCTTTTTCGGTAACGCGCGACCCAGCGGTTGTCGAGCCTGGGATGCTTTGTTCTGTGGTGTAGTTTGCTTGGAGGGACCAAGTCTGAAAATTGAGAGAAAAGTTTTTCGCCCTTAGTATTACTGTGAGACCCCTTAACTATGCATATTACATTAGTAAGTTAAATTCAGGTTAGCATGAATGGATAATATTTATCAAATACAGTGGTTTCACAGAATTTAATTTATAAAGTGATTGCCAGAACCTCAGTCCAAAATTAGGGTGTTACTTCAATTACGGGTTTTATGGTACATTGTACTTATGTTATCTATTTTTAGAATATACTTCCAATAGTTTCAAGTTTAAATAACCTAAAATCGCAGTCCAGATGTATTTGCTGTTCTACCCTACCACCGCTGGTCATCAGTGAGACACAGTGGGGACCAAGAGGTCTGCGCATGCCACCGAAGAAACCACGATTTAGAAGATGTAACTTATACTGTATGTTTTCTTTCCATAAGTAGGCACAAAACTTAGAAATCAGTCCATGGAGGAAATCTTTATTTTTTTTATGATTAGTAATGGGGGTACAGCCTCTGTATGATGGGCCCAGCACAACAATTTTATTGTGTTTTTTTTTAATGAATTGTTATGTCTGTTATTATGTCAGTAATATAGTATACATAACAATTTTTACTTTTTTAATCCTGAACACCTACCTGACGTTTTGGCTGGCAGCGACCGGGATGTCCGGCGTGTGTACTTGTGACCGGGTCTGGGTCGGGGGAAGCACCGGTGTCTGAATAGTGGAGTAACCGTCCAGCGTGGTCTGACGTAAACTGAGGGGACAGAGGGGTAGATAATGTGAGTTAAATGTTAACCTGCAGGAATGCCAAGCTGGGTAAACACAAAGATTTCACTTGTTTATATGCCTTGCTTAACTTTCCCTGCCACACTTTTCATGATTTCTTGTGTTAAAGTATCTTAATGTCCTGAGGTCTTAGGATTGCTGAAAGGTTATTGCATTTAAGTAAATTCATGAAAGAAAGTGAAGAAGATTCTTTCTTCTCATAATTCTTATAAGCACAGTCATTGTCATAAGAATATTTGTGTCTGGCCCATCATGGACTATACTACTCGTACAAATATGCAATAGCGCCAACATGGGGAGATTAATAAGAGCAGTAGGCAATGGTGACAATATTTTTTGATTTTCTGCATGATTAAAACTTATCTTTAAAAATTGTAATCATATTAAATTAAGTCCTCTCCTTACCTTCTGCCAGTCGTATTAGCGGTGAAGGTACTGTTAAATCCAGGCAGCCCCTCGGGGCTATCCGTATCATCGCTTTCTGAGCCGGGGACAATACCATGACCGGAGATATCTGCGTCTTTTTCCAGTGGCTCCTGCAACTCTTCTAAGTCCTCCTCTTCCTGTCCCTGTCCAACTTCAACCTCCTGTCCTTCCTGTCCCTCTTCTCTATCTAATTCTTCAGGCCCCTCTTGTCCTTCTTGACTCTCCCTGTCCTCATCCTCCTGACTTCCCGCGTCTTCTCCTGTCCCAGCCTCTTCGCGGTAAGATTCTCTCACTGCAGGTGCCACGACACCACGGCTCGATGCGACAGCTCTCCGCTCAATGCCAATTGTTTCATCTTGAGGCTCGTCCTCTACACCGCCTCTACTAACTTGACCAAGTTGCTCAGCGGTTAGGTTGAATTTCCTCGGGCTTCTACCAGAGTCATTGCGACTGTCTCTAAGGACCCTTGGTGAAACGGTTCCAGCTCTGCTGACTTCACCAGGTCGCTCGGCTGTTTTATTGAATTTCCTTGGGCTTATACCAGAATCATTGCGACTGTCCCTAAGGACCCGTGGTGAACTGTCCTCGGTTCTCTCCGAGGTGTGCCGCCGGGACTTATGGTGGGCTGGAGACGCCTCCCGCTCGTGACTGGTGGCAGAGTCGGCGGAGATGTCTAAGCTGTGATCTATCTCGGGGAGGTCTCCATCCGCCTCGTCTTGCATCTCTTTGTCGCTTGACATTGGGTCGTGATGGACATCAGCTGCTACACGTATTGTACCAAGGATCCTATTGGGTATCTCTGAGAGCCGCCCCTAAATAGAAACATAACTGGATTAATTATCATAGATGCGCGAATCTACACTCTCAATCATACCACAGATGTAAATTCAGATTGACAAAAAAGTAGCATAACGTTGAAACCGTCTATAATACTTTTCTAGAACCAAGTAGGGGGAAAAGATCTTTTAGAAATTGAACCTTGACTTTGATCCTTACTTGAATTGGTTAAATATAAAATATTTTAAATACAAATTATACTTATAAAAGAGAAACCCTTTTGCTTATCAGTAAGGAGTATCAAGTCTTAGATAAAAGCAGAACAATGGTATGATATAGGATATGGATTAAATCTATAAATTTCGAGATATTGTCTATTTTCTACATTCCCTCTTTGAAATTTTCCCAGTCCTTCGTCAAAAATGTGTTTTTCTACTTCTGAAAACATATCAAACGAGGATAAAAAAGGACTTACCTCTCCCTCTTCACTGATGTTCTCCAGTTGACTATTAGTCGTATACCGGCTTCCTGGAAATGAAATATGGAATGGATAGGTAGCACGTGGAAAGGGCAGGAGTACAAACTATTGGTTTTCAATCGGTATGCTTTTTTAAACCTTTTAAAGGGAGGGGCCAGTGACTTTGAACTAGCATAGTGCTGTGACCGTGGCCATCTGAGTAGTCACCATACCAAATTTCATACATTAATCTCTATCAGTTTTGATTTTATTCAAACGTTTCTGGATGATAATGAGCTCGCCTCTGTGCATCCAGGTGCAGCTTGCACAGAGCATTATCTGTCTGTGATGTCACAGGCAGAACAGTTGAAAAATTATAAAAGTGAAATAAATGCAATAAGAGATTTATTAAATGTACTTTATAAGTCTAAAAGAGATTAAAATCACCAAATTGAATTATTTATAAAAGAAAATATGAAAAACTATGTTTTTTTATGGAATTTATAAATTTGAAATTTGAATTTAACTGTCATTTTGTGTGACGTCACACACAGACGTCCTGTGTCAAGTGTGCAGAGGATTCAATGGGTGATCTGATATTTAGACAATGTTTTCCATGCAAGATATCAATAAATAGTTGTTTTGTATTCCTCTTTAAGCATCATATCTACTGTATAAGACGAGAATTTTACAAATTTAAAATTTCACTGGCCCCTCTCTTTAATGAGGCCAGATGCATAAATGCATTACCACAGTAGGGACACCAGATGTGTTAATGATCAAGTGTTAAATTTCTTAAAATCCCCATAAAATCCCGAATAATTTGAAAAATTCACAGATATCTTCTTTTACACATGTATAAGTATGCATATTTGGATATCCTTTATGATCTTTGTTCATTTTGGCCAGGATTGCTTTTGTATCATTTAACTTGATAATTTTATATGTATTGGTTAAATGCAACTGGCCTCATATAAGACAAGATTGAGCACAAATCTGGTGCCATTTAAATGGTACCATCCATCAATATACCTGGCGTCAGGAAAGGGTTAATGCCTCAAATTCTAGAAAAAACTTTTAATGTAAATCAGTTCTTAAATTAGACTTTATGATGATGGTGATGTGTTAGAGTTTAAGGTCTATCTATGAATTTTTCAGCTATATCCAGACCAACTTCGGTTTTTGACTGTATAGTTCAGTGATCGGATCTATGGGGGTGGAAATGACAGCAAGGCAAGGAGGTATAGCAGGCACAGCCCAGACTCGAACCCAGGCCAGCCACATGCGAGGCGAGGACTCTATCCACTATACTATCCCGCCCCCCTTAAATTAGACTATGTGAATGATTCATTATATTGGCAACACTATGGAAGGTAGTTATTTTTACTTTTAATTTACTTTCCATCTTGCACATATCCAAAATAACACAATTTCAAATTGTATAAGAGCACTCGTTCTTAGGAGTTGATAATGAATTTACTTACTGTTGGACTGACTCAGTTTTTCGCTGACGCTGGTCACGAAGTCGCCCACTGACACGGCTGACCGAACACCGGGCTCTTTACGTTGTCGGGTTGTCGGCTGACTGCCCTGCTGCAGGTACGCCTCCATAAAACTGTCTTCGCTCACACTGAAAATATTATTAATTCTGCATTTAAGAATAGTCAAGTTCATTGATAAGGATAGAACTCGTAAGTAAG
The DNA here is from genome assembly GCA_936440205.1 of Lepidonotus clava. Lineage (NCBI taxonomy): Eukaryota > Metazoa > Annelida > Polychaeta > Phyllodocida > Polynoidae > Lepidonotus > Lepidonotus clava. The sequence continues at coordinate 46,803,667 of OW387140.1, read as the reverse complement.
TGCACATTTATGAAATCTAGTAAAGCACTTCTGGAGTCTATATATATTGCAGAGATTTCATTTACCTAGAAAGGACTCTCCCATGGGAGATTGATGATTAATTTTAAATTATTATCATTTACATTTTAAATTTATGATATAATTGTAGAATGGCAATAAAGAGCACAATGGTGATCAACAAGGAATCAAAGAACAACTGCACAAGATTCATGGGAAAATATCAAAATATGACTGCATTTATAAGGTTTTAAAGCTCAATATCAGTCTTTTTATCAAATGAAATTCTAAGGGTTATTGTAAAGTCAAGTGCTTGGGTCTTCCTCTTAGTTTCACTAAATGAGATATCAAAATGTGATATCTATATTTTGCTTATCTTATGATTGAATAAAACCACTTTTTCAGGAATCTTCCTAGGGCTTTTGGATGCATTAGCCTTTCTAAATTAAAACTGGCGGCTGGCCCCTTAAACTTAAACTGGCGGCTGGCCCCTTAAACTTTGTATGCAGGGGCCATTCAAACTTTATAAACTGTCCCTAGTAAACTTGATACATATGGGCCCCAGTTTTTTTTTTTGCTGGAAAGTCCATTTCAAATTGTATCAAATGAGAATGGTGATACTTGAACTGGCTTTCTAGGACTCAGTTTTAAGAGACTCCAATCACTCTAATCACGCCCTCCTCTTCATTGAAAGCCTACTGCATGCAATGTAATAAAATGCCATAAAAAAAGGAGAAAAAGAAGAAAAAAAGAAAAAAAAAAAGAAGAAAATTGTCCCCCAAGCACTTGACGTTTTGAACACATTAATTTAAGAAATAAGTATGCCTTGTTTTTTTGAAGGACAATTTTACATTACTCTATGCTACAAAACTTCCTTCCGTTAACCAATTCAATATAAGAAACACCCGTCTCAAATATAAGCCCTTTCTTAATTGTTAAATTCATAAGACATTCTTTCGCACCATAAAATAGAAACATCGTTTGACTAATGGAAGACTCAAACCTTTTGTGAGCCTTGGCCATGCTCTTTTCGGGCGACACTTCGATGTCTGAGCTGACATACGCCTGGTGAATACTAGACTCCCTGAGCCGGCGGAGGGCGACTACCGGGGTCTGCTCATCACCTAGGGGGAAAGAGATTAAGTAGAAAATAATATACGATTTGATAAGACAGTGGGTGGGTTTGATTGGATGCACTGGTTTGCACCGCTATCCCATAATAATACCAATAATGCAACACAATAACCCATAATGCAATGCCATCGATCCGGAAATTTATAATCTTTTAACATTTATTTCCGGATCTGCCGCGTTGCATTATTGTTATATTTATGGGATAATGGCGCATGCCACTGATCCAATCAAACCCACTGAACTGGATAGCATTTTGTTGTGAAGCTTGCAAACGTGGTGCCACCTGTGACGGTCATTCTAAAGAAATTTGAGACCATGAGTTGTCGAAAATAAGGTTTTTGGCCAAATAATGTATTTGCGATTCATAACTTTCATACACTGAAAAGAATTTTTGAAGAGTATTGGAATTTTTTATTATGGGTATATACTATTTCATTTATATATCTAATTATAATGTGCTGATGGTAAAATTTAGCACTATATTTATAAATGTTTTATTGCATTGGTCCACGTCTAAAAACATTAGAAGTAGTTTCCGTGATTCACTCACTGTGAAGCTGAAAATAATTTTAGCATTATAAAATTGAGTAAATTTGTATACCCCGCTCCCAGGAAATGTTAGTAGCTGTTGTCTGAAATGGGAGTGGGTGAAAGAACGGCAATGCCCAACCCATTTGTTGCTCAATAAAAATCAAGGAAAAAAAATAATTTGGAATCCTAGAAGTCTGGGCTTTGCTTGTTAAGGTAGTTTGCTATCCAGCCAAACCTTCAGGGTTCTTTCCAGACTGCAAAGGGTAATGCTTTTCAGCTTTGGGTGATCGTATCTATGATATGATTTAGGAGAAACCTGCCACTAGATTCGATACCCTATTCTTCTCTAAGAGTGGCAAGGGTTTTTTTATGTGCAGTGTCCCATAGAAAGGACACCACACACCCAGCCTTTGATGACCCTGCTTAAAATAGGTTGTATATACTTTTAGGTGTCCAGGTGCATTTATATGGGAACAGCTCACCTGGAATTTTGAACAGTGATCAACTTTAACTTAGAGGATATAGGGTACTCACCATCTTGAAGAAAGCCCCTGATCATGGTACGCGGCGTGGGCTCCTCTGCCACCCCCGAAACGCTCCTCCTCATCCGGCGGGTCGTGGCCTCTTTGAGAAGGGACGCTCTGCGAGACCGCCGACGTCGACTCGGGGAGGGGGTCGGGGAGGACCGGGTCACTCGTCTTTCGATCCGGACTGTTTTTTCTGAGTCTTGCTGGCTCAGAAAACCAGTTATCTGTGACAAAACAGAATAATAAATGATAATATGGGGTTATTCCCACATTTGGTCAACCTGGAAAGGGCCGTTCCCACACTTGGATTTTTCTTAGAAATTAAATGATGCTTGAAGTGCCTACAAATATCTAAAATATTGCCACATTTAAAATTTCATTGGCGGTCATTTAAATTTTAATACATACAGATATGAACCTCATATTTGAAAAGGGAAATCAAGGTATTACACATTTACTTAGGCAAAATATCATAATAAATATTTAAAAAGCTTATTTTTAAAAGCACTTTTTTTTTTAAAAAATAAAAAAAATATTGAGATACCCCCTCCCCCCCCCCCCCAAAAAAAAAAAACACGAAAATTTCTTCTCGGATTTGAACGAATTTCAAAAATGATTTTAAAAAATTCAAAACATGCGGAATTCCGCATTTCCGCGGAAATCTTACATGTCTTAAGCCAATGTATCAGACATCCTCTTTAAAACATTGGATGTATTCAGCAAAAACAGCGTTTCTATTTTTCCAGGAACACCCCTGTGTGGGTCAGGACCTACCAATGTCCTTGGCGTAGCCTCTGCCACTGATGCTGACAGTCTCGACCGGTTGGATTTCTTGGAAGCGGAGCCTGACTCGGATGCGCTGCGTTTTCGTGTCGGTCGGGTCGCTGAGGACTGTGTTCCCGAGGCGTTGAGGGCCTGTGCCTGACGCCGCGTCACGCGAACCGTCTGATCGAGCTGGTCTGGGTTCGCCTTCATCAGGCCTTGGATCAGTGTCCGCGGGGTGAAGCTGTCGTCCGCCATCGCTGAGGCTTCCGCTGATGCCTACAATGAAATTTAAATACAATGAACAAACATTTAAGAGGGAACATCATGATAATGATCTTCCTAAAAGGATAAGTTATTTAAAATTTTGTCCGACCCTTGTCCAACCCTGGGATATACCAAATGAGGGATGGGCTTATTAATATTATTAGAGGTGAGCGCTTGCAATACCTCCTAACACTTACTTGAGCGCTTGCTTTTGTCGGATGCTGCTTGTTGCTGGCGTTTTTCGGTTGATACAAGTGTGATGATGGGTACCAGCGAAGAATTTCTGAATTATGAAGTCCATAAATATGTTCCGTTTTTCGCTGTAATCACTGTATTTTTTCCTGTATTGACTGACCAAAGTGAGATGTTTCACTTTGCAAAACCACCAATAGGCCATTTATATATCGAACATTATTGGCCTTCACTCTCAGTCCACATTTTTGGTTTTCTTATATTGAAATGTATAGTCTAGCAAAACACTTTACTCTCCAATCAGATGTTTGAAATTATCGCTCGCTCTGCGCTTCCTTAGGTATTTTAGTACCTAGTATTTTTCCTAGTGCAATAATCCTATAATCATGTGAAACATGTTCTAAATAGCAAATTTTGAAATTGATTTTCTGAGGTATTGTCGGGGAGAAAAATCGGAAATCCGACAAAAATCAGAAAACTAACATCCCTGTGTATATACTCAAAATATAACTACATGAGAAGTGACTCGAAATGTAAAAACTAGAAAATAACCCAAAAATAGCTGAGGGTAACACAAAACATGAGGGTTATTGGGTAATCATGAGATTTATTGGGGGATATGTCACGTATATGTTTAAGCCGATCAGCATTCACCTAAATATAGCCTATAATTAGTATAAAGGGCGGATCATCTGCCTGAAATAAACCAGTGTCCTTGAAGTTGCTCCACTGTGAATATCTGATCCGTTGTTGTCTTATGCTTGAGAAGTAGACCAGTATGGCAATACAGAATACTGGTGGATAGCCCAACTGGGACACAACAAGACTGGGTTCTTGTGGTCGGCCCCACTCAAAAGGGAAGGGCAGGCAAGAGTGGGGCTGATTGGTAATTAGTGTCGGAACTAGGGGGTGGGGAAAAAAAGGGGCAACCCCCCCCCCCCTAGATGCTGAGGGAAAAAAAGATCTGTGTAAGTCTGGTGTTTTTAATTTTCACTGACTTACTTAGTAACTTTTATTGACTAAATCAGGAAGTCAGAACTGACTAAGACTTATGTGTCAAACATATAACGTTAAGGGGGGGGGGGGTCAGTGTTTGTCTAGAACACTGGCTCTGGATCCACTCCTGAGGTTAACCAGACGAAGGCACCTTTGGCTTTGCTGGAACGTGAGGCTGAGACTCAAGAGTGAGAGACAGAGAGGCAAACAGCCTGATTCGCCCTGAACAGGACAGGTAACAAATGTCTCTCTAAAAACGCGGTTGTTCAACCCAACATGAGCACTGTGCCATCTAAATGTTCCAAATGACACCTACCTTTCCTCGGCGACTTGTACGACAAATCCTTTCGTCTCAATAATGTGTTATTTGCGTGTTTTGGTCGTTTTTGTTCTACCAGAAGGGTTTCATGTTTACCGCTTCAACCGTCTTTCGCTGGTTTTAGGAGTGCTTTGTAAAGGTAAACTAAACATCACGCCAAAAGCCAGCTCAGACGTTAACTTATTTCCGGCGGCTTTCTCATTAAGTCCTCATTTTAAGCCAATAACCAGCGTATTTTGGTAGCACGTCCATGAATTTCCAAAGAAAAGTTATATTTTCAAAACATTTTCTAAACAACAATTTACGTAGAATTATTTGCAGTCAGCTCATTTACATGTATTTTTGGTAGTTCAAAATCAGGATAAATTTGCATCAAATTAAGCTACTTGTCTTATATTGCAACACTTTTAATAAATTGTGTACTGGCACCTGTCTACCATTGCCAGCCATATTGAAATATTTCACAGCCGGGAGAGAGGAAACCCTGCGATAAAAGTGAGATTTCATCGTGTTTGGGAGGTGACACGGCTCACTAATTAGTAAAGAGCAAGATGAATGACCGACAGCCAGAAACTCAGTGGGAACAAATAGGATTGGCCTTCGTCAGGGAGTACTACAACACTTACGACACCAATCCCAAAAAAGAAGAACTCGCCAACTATTATCACGTAGGTGTTTCGAAAGCGTTGGCGGGAATGCATTTCAATCACGATGGTTAATCTGGAATATTCTTATCGTGTAATGCATCTTTCTATGCAAGGTTTTGTGAATAAACGTATGACTTGGTGATAATTATGTCAGATTTGGATGAACGGCGAACATATAAAAGCGTTAAAGTTAAGAAATCACATTGATCACGTGGAATCGGTGGATCATTCTCATTTGGTTGACACTGACTGAATGACTGACAAGTTTATCAGTGACAGGAAATGGATTTGTCCTTTATTTTACCTTTAGTGGCTTTTAAATATTGTTAAAGTGATGTCACAAGTAAATCTGAAATGAATGAATAGCAACTACACAAGCATTAAAAGTTCTTGTATTGGTTTTCCGTCTAGATAAACGCATTAAGGGGCCTTCGTTAGTACGTACGCAAAATTTCCTTATTAATTTCCTAGACCCCCCCCCCCCCCTTGGACTAAAGTACGCATTGGAATTGTACAGGAACGTACGCAAATTTTCACAAATCTCAGACCCCCCCACCCCCCTTGCTGCGTACGTTCTTAATGGAAGGCCCCTAAGTATTAAAGGGGGTAGATCTATCTAGCCATAATCCTAGTACCGTGTGTGTGTGTGTGGAGGGGAGGGGGGTCATCATTCCAACAGTTCAAAGGTCTCCTAGAAACTTTAGGTAGACCTATATTTGAAATATCTTAGTAATATATTACTTTATTAGTCTCTCTTGTAGTCAGCCTAGCTTGCTTATGAATATATATATCAACTTCAAGCATGATTGATGCATTATTATTAGAGAAATGAAGAAAAATATCCCCCTATAACAAACCCCAGCAGATGATTTCTTTTGAAAATATGACAGTTAAATTTGAAAGCTGTGGCTGTTCCCAATCTGGTGTTCCCGGGGGGGGGGCGGGGGCACTCACTCTTTGAAGGTAGATACCAACTGCGAAACTACAGCCCCCCCTTTTGGGGGATGGGAATGTTCTGACAGCCCCCCCCTTTTCAGGCTATGTCAGGGATAGCCCCCCCTTTTTGGGATGGAATACTCTGACAGCCCCCCTTTTTCAGGCTATGTCAGAGACGGCCCTTCCAAAAAAGCATTTTGTTGACAAATTTTGTGGCCATCATTCGGAGTTAATAATTTGTTTAAGAAGCAGTATGAAGTTACTGAATGGCATGCAATAACCTGTTAATATAGTATAATGGATAATACATCATTAATAGCTCCCCTTGATTATTTGACAGCCCCCCTTTTTTAGCCAAATTGGCGATTCACAGCTACAGCCCCCGGAGGTTCCGACCGCAGTTGGTACCCATTTCCGGACCGAGTGCCCCCCCCCCGGGCTGGTGTTACACCCCTCCCCTTGTTGAGGCTGTTATGTCAGGGGGTCAGTGGCGACCAGATGACACCCTTAACCCCTAAATTACCTCATGATTAGGGTCATAACACCCCCAGCAGGAGGGATTCGTTAGGACCCTAACAGGATCGGCCCCTTTAAATTTAAGGCTGCTGAGGTATCATGAATCCAGGTAGCAGAATGACGTCCAAAAGACGTCAGCATATGATCGGAAGACATCAGCAAATAGTCAGTCATTTGGATGGGCAGCCAACGTCCTCAGGACGTCCTGCCGATCAAATGACGTCAGTTGGACATCTTTCATCTGAATTTGGTCAGAAATGGTCACATGAAAAAATGACAAGATATTTTTTAGAAAAATTTAACTTTTTTTTAGATTTTCGTAAAATTATGTTATGTAAGGTATTTTTGAAAGGGTAAGATAACGGACCTTTATTAATAAAAAAAAAAAAGGGGGGGGGGGGGGTCTGGGGGCTTTGCCCCCATAAAAGTTTTGTGTTTTACTCAGCAATTCTCCCTACCACGGATAGCATATTTCCGCTGGTTTACCTGCAGGCTAGCCTAGATAAAGGTGCATCATGGGTAATATGTCGACAAACGATAAGGCTTATGTATAGACATTTTCAATAATCATGGCATTGTTTATGGTTAAACATGGTACAGATGAATATCAGCTATTTTATCATGTTGCATCCATGTCTATCTATTATTTTCTAAGTTGGTTTGAAAATTCATTCATTGTATAAGTATTTAGAAAAACTTTTGTTAAATTTTCTATAGATTTCCCTGTGTTTTTGTCGACAAAATTAGTCAAAATTAACCTGCAGGTGCTTAGAATACTGAAAACCAGCTATCCGTGGTAGGGAGAATTTTAAGCTATACTATTGATTTTTACTGAAAATACTGGAGGTTTAAGGGCAATGGCGCCATTATAGATCTAAAGTTGAGATTTTGTTAAAACTCAGAGAAATACCAGATAAATATGTTTAGAGTCCAAAAATGGAAAAAAATTAGGGGTCACCATGCTAACTTTTTATCTACAGGTGGAATAGTATGTGCATAATTCCTTTAAAACTAAGGATCTGTAGAGCCATATTGACAGGTACAATTTTTGTGAAAACTTTCATATGAATCCTCAAATAAGCAATCCAATCACTTAAATCTAAAGATAAGACACATGTTCACGGACCTAATGCATGGCCTGGAAAAAAATGTTTTTTTTAAACTGCATTTTATTCTCGTTTCCTTACTAATCAATATACTAAAGAAAATCAAATTTCTGACAAGAAAGTCCACACAAAAAAAATCCAAGTTGAAAAATCAATAAAAATGATACATAATGTGTGTTGGACTTTTAGCTTTCATTTTCAACAACAAAAACATGGGGTCACCGCATGAATTTAGCCAGAAAAATTGATTATCTACCTGCAAGTCTGGAATTAACCCACTAAGTTTATTTGTTTTATGGTCCATAAACCTATCAAAATACAAAATATCCTGGAGTATTTTATTCTAATCTTGCTCCCTACATCATAAGGATCAATTCACTGCTTACTGTTTGAAGATTGGATAGATATTAACAAAGTTATGACCATAAATGCACTGCCCCCTCCCCACCACCCACAGCCTCCTATGCAGAGGCACTGATGGTCATGGTCCACTGCCCACACATACCTGCAGGCTGCGCGGCCCATGTGCGCACAAACAAATGGCACGATTGTCTTTAAGTAGTTTTGGTATAAACAAAACTTGAGGTTTTCAGTGATGACTTAGAGAATAACAGACACTTGGATCAGCTCATGTCAGATATGTCTGGTGTCTGGGGTTTTCGCAAACACTGGAAAATGGCAAAATAAATTGCCTAACACTAACAGGGGATTTGCCAACATTAGCAAACCACAGGGAATTTCATTTCGCCAGGTTCTACAATTACTGATTCTCAAAATATTAGGGATTTGACTTGTTGGGTCACACTTTTTTCTGCACACAAATGCTTTTACAATTACATTTGAACAACTTGCTGAAAATGACAGGGAGAAATTGCCGTGAGAAAGACAGGGTACCAACCACACAGGGAAAACAGGGAAAATGGCAACAACAAAAAATCCCTGACAGGGAAAACACAGGGAATTTGGAAATTTTGCCAAAACACAGGGAATTTCATTTGGCCAGGTTCCTAAATTCCTGATTCTCAAGATTTTAGGGATTCAACTTTTCGTTGTTTGGTTGTCCACATTTTTTCTGCATGCAGAGGCTTTTAAATTTGATCAACTTGCTGGATATGATACAGGGAAAAATTGCCGCAGGACAGGGAAATCTCAGGGAAAACACAGGAAATTTGAAAACGGAACTTCGGTTGGTACCCTGGAAAGAGAAAACACAGGGAATTTGAAAATGAAATTCGAGTGGGGACCCTGGTCTAGGTCTTGATTTTGTTTCTAAAATGTATTACAAAGCATTAAAGGTCTTATTTTTGTTTCTGGAAAACTGTGACTGAGCACACCTGGGACAGCTTCCGACTTCATGTCAAATGTCTAGTGAAATAATGTATTTTTGAATGAAACAGATGTGAAAAGATCAAAACTTCGATACATTAAATGAGACTGATCTGAAATCAAATTTGTTAGTAAATATAATATTTCAAATGTATCAAATTATTATTGTTTTCAAATTGGTCAGTGTTCAAGACTAATGCCTGCGCGGCGGCCAATGGCTGACAATATTGGATCAGGGCCAACAAAATACGGAGAAATAATTATTAAACCAGCCCAGATGGCCGACAACTTTTTCGGCCATCATTATTACATTTTCAGCTGTCACTTTTGATATTTTTTGCTGTGATTTGCACAACAGTTGAACTTTTAGACCGTCATATGAGTTGTGTTTTTTTTCTGGGCCGACTGATAGCTATCAGGGCCGACAATTTTTTAAATACTTTTTCCCCCAATGGCTGAGAGCTAAAAATGTTAGTCTCGAACACTGAATTGGTTGTATCATGATATGGGTTGTACCATGTTATCTGTAACATTTTTTCCTTATTTCGCGTTTGCAGGGGTCAGCACTATTAACATTTGAGGACCGACAATCACAAGGAACAGCAGCAATTAAAGAAGCCTTTGTAAGTTAGACCTGTGTTTTTTATCAGTGCCCGAAATAAAGGATGATTTTGATGCACATACAAGGTGCAGAGTCCTACTAAGAGTGCACCGGCATAACTATCTTACATTTCCCTTCAGCAAGGCATTAGGCGAAAACAAAAAAAAAACAAAAAAAAAATTAGTTGTGTTTAGCAGAGATGTCACTTCCGTATCGGATTTCCGTATTTTTTGCTTTGACAACAAGTTTTGAAAAGGGCCAAAATTGTAGAAGAAAAAGAGTTTCCTATTCAATTTCGTGTAACACTATTTGAGTATATATTATATTTCATGAACATATGTCTTGTTTCAGTATCAGAGCTTTAATACAGAAAAGTAGACTGCCTTAGTTTTTTCCGTATTAATATAACAGGGTGCCCACGCAGGTATTATAAGGTCTTAAAAGGTCTTATTTTGGTTTTGCCATTTATAAGGCTATTAGAAAGGTCTTATTTTTGGTCCAGATGTCTTAGAAAGGTCTTATTTTTTGGTCAATCTCAATTTATTACAAGATATAATTTTTCCTTCTGTCATTTCAATGTTTACTTATTTTTGGTAGAATGTATAAAAATCTAGAGAGTTAAAAAAGTTTTCCTAAAAATATCTGGAAAAGGTCTTATTTTTGTACCCGACAAGGTATTATAAAAGTCTTATTTAGGTCTTATTTTGATTTTGGAAAAGGCGTGGGCACCCTGTATAAGGAAATGAGGTTCCGTATTTTTCATGTTTCAAGAGTGGCATCTCTGGTTTAGGTAACCCAACCTGCCCTAAATTTGTGCCCTAACTTTTGTTCAGGTGCAGGGTGCACCCTTAATTTTGGACACTTGTTTAATTCTCCGGATAGCTAACTAACAGTACTGTACTGTACTGTATGCACCTGCAGGCTAATTTGGACTAGTTCTGTCTACAAAATTGCTGGGAAACCTGTAGAAAATAAGCAAATAATTGTTATATTTCCATATATAATGAATGAATTCTCAAACAACTTTGAAAATACAAAATATATATGTATACAAATTAGAAAATAATGATCACTAGTTCTTTCAACATATTTGACAACAAATAATTATATTTCTAATGAAAATGCATATGTTAAAGCCTTGTTGTTTGTCGACATATTACCCAGAATGCGCCATGATTAAGGCTAACCTGCAGGTAAACTAAAAAGTCCTGCTATCCGTGGTTGGGAGAATTCTCCCTTCCACGGATAGCTGATTTGGGCTAATTCATATGTCGACAAAACCTCAGGAGAAACTAGAAATATGCATAACGTATATCCTTCTATAATGAGTACGTTAGTAAATCAACTTATAAAATATTAAGTACATATATACTAGAAACAATTTGAATTTATATTGAATGACTTCGATTAGACAAATCCCTAAAAGTCCTACAGGACAGGAAGTAAATGTGGTACACAACAATTTTCTTTTTTTCAAATGAATGAACTTGGCTATCCGTTGAAGGAAGAGAGATTCTTTATATATACGTTTTATGAAATATTGGGTGATATCGATGGTTAAAAAATGTTTAATAAGTTTTTTACGAGCATTTTTATGAGTATTTTTTCACTAGCATTATGAGTGGGAACGTTATAAGTCTGACAAAACCTGAGTAATTATCCTGTTTAGGTGTGAAATAAAACTAGAAATAACTTATTGAGGTGTAATGACTTATGTAATTATTAGAAGCGGGTGAAGCTTAGAACAAGTTATGTGATTATTTCCTTTGTTCAAATTGAAGGGTAAACTGACTTTCACGCGGATTCAACACATACCGACAAAGGTAGACTGTCAACCGACGTCAGAAAATGGCATCCTTATTCAAGTTACGGGGCGACTTAAGGTCAGCACATTTACCATATCTTTTGGCTGTTGCACTTGTATTACTGTAAAAAAGAACCGTATGTGTGCCCCAAAAATGTCCTGAAATATCAGGCTAGGAAAATCTGCGTGTCCACGTGTCCTCGACGACCAGAAAATGGGTGTACTGTGGACGACCAGATATTTTGTTTAAAAAAAAAATCCACTGAAATCCACCCAGAAAAATATAATTTTCGGCCTGTTTTGTCACTTTGAATGTGGACAACCTATGGATATATATGGGCGACCAGATTTTCAATAGTAGTTGTCCTCCGACAACATTGGTTGTCCTATGACAACCAGAAAATTGGTCAAATTATTTTAGCCTGAATATATTCAAATATTGTCCAACGTATAATATAAAGCTATTGCATCTGGCATCTTATCAGACACAGATAAGAGATCAGAGTATCAAAAATAAACCAACTGATGACGAGTAAAAAAAATTCTGCAAAAGATGCAGTTTGGTAATGAAAACGTAAACAAATCGCCTCAGGCAAAAATGTCCGGCTTTTTTTGGGATACATTGAACCCATAACAATCAATCATCCGTTCACTTCCATGATTCATATTTTCAATCGCTTTTCCTTTTACTGTGTATATATTTTTCTTTTGTGAATTTAGCAACAAATAATTAAAACCTGTAATTGATGTGTGCTGCTGTAAGAGTGGTTCCGAGTGGAATGATTTGATCTGTATGTTGCTTGTACTATACTTTATTTGTATGGTTTGTGGAATGTATTGGGGGTTTGGCTTGGAATGTTGGCCAGTACATATATTCTTATTTCCTGATTTTATTTTCTTCCACTTTTAACATACACATGATGTCATTAATTTATTTATCTGCTGTTGTACTTAATAAAGTAATTTTTTTTTGGTGGGGTGGGGTATCATAAGCCCAATACCCACTAAGTGACTTTAACAGCAATGGGCAACAGGAAGAACAGTCAGGAATATTGTCGGGTGACTGACATATTGCCTAGAATCCACAACATACCCACATGGAGTCACCTGGCGATCCACTGATAATCCCATCACTTGGCAACTTCACTGAAAATTCTCCCAGCCGCCCGTCACCGGTAAAGTCGCTTAGGGGTTATGGGACTCGAAGGGGAAATGTTATAATCAGGATACCAACCACATAAAGAAAACGGCCAAGAAAATTCCCCGACAGGGAAAATGCAGGGAATTTGCAAATTTTGCCAAAACACAGGGAATTTCATTTGGCCAGGTACTGTAATTTCTTATTCTCAAGATATTAGGGATTCAACTTTTTATTGTTGAGTTGTCCAATTTTTTTCTGCAAGCAGAGGCTTTTAGATTTGAACAACTTGCTGGATATGACGCACGGGAAACATTGCTGTGGGACAGGGAAATCTCAGTGAAAACACAGGAAATTTGAAAATGGAATTTGGGTTGGTAGCCTGTATAATGCCTCCCAGGTGGTGAGGCGACCGACTAATTGCCCTACCCGTTACTATTACCCTGTGTTATTTAGACGGACGACGACCCGCCCCATGCCTTCTCCCAGACCTTCTACCTCAAACCAGACAACAACAATTACTTCATCTTCCACGACATTTTCAGACTCTCCATCCATAATGGCTGAGCCAGGTGAAGGAAAAAACTAAAAGAATTTGTTTCATTAATCGAAAATATATTTTTCTAGAATTATTTTTATTTTATCTATTGATTTAATTATTTTCTTAATTTTTCTTCATTTAATATTTTTTAAAAACAAATGATGTAGATATGTTTATGTCTTTTTATTTTAGATTATAATAGTCACTTAACCATTGATTTTTTTAAATGTCCCTATATGATAGGACCACCACACACATTCTATAGGAAAAGCGAGGGGTAAAGGCAAGTCAGTTAAGGAAATCTGCCAGTCCCGATCATTCCTGTTTAGAGAGAGAAAAAAGGGGGTGGGGGAAATGTATATATACAGAAATAGAAAAAAAAAATCATTCACAATTATAGCCCATTTTCCATTTTATTTCTCTTACAGTGAATTTCATTTATTGTAGTGGCAGTTTTTTAATGTCATTTTTCTCTTAAATTGTGAATGTGGAAGCATGTGGAGAGGGCTGCTCATGAATGTTGTACACTTTCTTTCCATTCGCACGTGTCCTTTTGGTTCTGGCCTGTAATCCGAATGATACCGAAAAGCTGTGTGGTAATTTCCTATGCATGGCTTAAGTTATCTATATATCGCTGAGTCAGTGTGTGAGTGTGGTCGTGTCTAAAAAAATTTAAATTGAATCAAACTATCTTTTTTCGCTCAATATTGATTTACATTTATTGCCTCACATTGAATTATAAAAAAATATGTAAATGTGTAAAATACGAAAAGTTGTGTTCAAGTAAAGGGCCTTCCAGTAAGTACGGACTCGCTGTTTCTAACATTTTAGACCCACAATCCCCACTTTAGTAAAAATACGCATTTGATTGAATCTACAAATAATAATGCAGGGGTTTAAAGCGCCCCCAGATTGTGGTGGAGGGGCCCGACTGGCCCATAGAAAATCTGATATTTTGAATACAAATGATAATAAGGACTATCTTTCAAACTACTTTCTCGCTTCAGATTCCCGCGTAATCATCGCTACGAGCTTGGCCTTTTTTCGTTATGTAATTTTATTGTATCACTACGCGCTGCCATTAACTAGGTCAAGCCTACATCCGGGCACTTGCGAAACCCCAGAATGCTAAGGTTGGAGCGATGATTACACGGGAATCTGAAGCGACGTGGAGTATGACTATCTTTGTGTCGCTTCGAGCCCCTAGACTTCAGGGTAGAGGGCCCGACTGGCCTCTGAATAATTCGACCTTATTTCAACCCCTGTAATTATTTTCAATTATGTTCTGATCTACTCTCCCCTCCCCCCTTGGTACGTATGTATTTAATGGAAGGCCCCTTACTCCACCTCCCCTCATTTTCCGCCCACATACTAAGGTGTTTTCTAAGAAATTAAATTTAAATTCCCCCGAATTACTTGTGGAAAAGAAAGTCCTCCCATCTTGGCCAATGTTACCTGATTACAACGTTTGAACTTGATAATTTCTTTTTAAAGATAATTTCCAAAAGTTATTGAAACTGCTGCACTGGCCTTAGTATAAAGACGAGCGTTTTTGTAGTTATTGCTCAGTGTCTTCTTTTAAAGGCATTATCTTTACAATAAAAAGCTCCCCTGAATTTAAGCCAGTAAGACAATTTGAAATCTTGAATCAGTGTATGAGACTTACGTTTTGGGCTCTCGGCCATCAGGGCCGACTGAGTAAAAAAAAATTGTCAGCCTTGATAGCTACTAGTCGGCCCAGGAAGATAGCATAATTCAATAAAAATGACGGCCAAAAATAGCATAAGTGACTGCCGAAAATAACAAAAATGATTGCCCCCAAAAAATCATTATATGACGGCCGAAAAAAGGCGTCGGCCATCCAGGCCGATCTCAATTATTTGTCGGCCTTGATCCAATATCGTTGGCCGTTAGCCGATAGACAGGCTTTAGTCTTGAACACTGCTTTTATGATAATATCCCTGCGAGTACCAACCCATCCTTAACAAGATGATGAACCCATAAAATAAACGCGCAGGGCTGGGAGTATGTGAAGAACTGAGCTAATAAATCTTTCTTTTTTCAGACTGATGAAGATCCGCCACATGCATTTGCACAGACTTTCTTTCTCAAGTTAATCAATGGTGCCTACTACATTTGCCACGACATCTTCCGGCTTTCCATTCACGACACAATCTGAGCCAAATTAGCCCGATCAAAGTTAAACATCACAAACCGATGTATTTTTTCGTGGGATCGTATGACCATCACCAAACCAGGCTTTTCTCACAAACCAGTAGAGGAGAGTTGGACGAGGAACGTAAAGGAAAAAAGTCCCTCTGGATACGCGCTTTGCGCTAGTGTATTATAGAGACTTCGCAGACTCACCACCTATTACGAAGCACTGTATATTTTGGTTAGCCTAGAACCCCCCAAGGGATATGATGATAGTTCAATACCTTTCTTCTCTGTGAAAAGCTACATATCGCTGTCTCGAGCTTGAAGCAGGATAGGATTCTTTACAAAGCGGCTACCTTGGAAGCGACTAGACTACGTATCCCCTCGTAAAGCACTATCGGCTTACTCATTGTACCCGGACCCGAATGTTTTATATTTGTAACAATGGCTTACGAACATCAACACGTACATATAATATTACACTCACAGAGGAATCAGAACATTCTCGTCGTTGGAGATGTCTCACAGGACTAATCTTGTAAATGTTGCATTGTAATTATGTACTCATAGAAAAGTGCTTGAAACATATCCTAGTGTTTCCCCCTCTTTAATAGACCATGTGCTGATAATGCCTCTTTCATTGTGCTCGGCATACTGGTGTCCAGCCATTCAGGGTGCCCACAGAAGTCTTAAAAAGTCTTTAAAATGTTTTAAATTGATTTTTTCAAATTTAAGCCCTAAAAAAGGTCTTAAATTTCACATTGTTCTTGGAGGTCTTAGAATGGTCTTAAATTGGATCTGGTTACGAAATGAAAATTAATTAATATGATGAGCAAAATTGTTGCGTTTTTCCAAGCATCCTAAGATCAAACTTCATACGGTCAAATTTTTCTTAATCTGTGGCAAAACAGTCTTATATTTGCCAAACTTAGGTCTTAATTTTTTTTTTTTTTTGTTTTTTTTTGCAAAAGCGCGGGCACCCAGCCATTGCATGCGTCTGTATATTGTTGGTTCAGTCGAACAGAAAATAGCCTATTGGTACAGCAGAATCGTATTGCATGCCTCTATCAGTAAGAAAATCATCTTTACGTCAGAACGGTCATTAAATCAAGGACGTAAGTGATCTGGATTTTAAAAAAAATGTTTAGGGAAACATCAGTTGAATTGCAAAATAACGGCTGCTTTTAAAGCTGTCGAACTTATTGCCAAGTGTTAAGGGAATCGTTTTGATGTAGCACTCCTTTCAGATTTGTTTAAAAATCTGAAAATGGCGAGGCACTAAATATATAACGGTTCCTGATTGGTCAATAATATATGGAAGATAACACAGCAGATTGATAGTAAACCAAAACGTTTTTTGATGGTTCTCGAATATTAACCTATTGCCTTGATTGAATGCTACCCATGAGAAACTCTTCAATTTGTATTCTGTTGAGAAAAGTCTGTGTCTAGAAAATTAAGTAGTGGCGGAAAATTAGTTAATTATGATTACTCGAGGCGGTCTTTCCTAATACCAGTGAATAGGTTTTTTACCAATCACCAATAAACTTGGATTTAAAACAGGTGTCTTTCATCTTTTCTCTTAGGTTTTTTGCTCGAATAAGAAATATGACTTCTCAAGTGGGCGGGCCTGTATTTCAATGCAAATTATATGAATATACCTTTCAAAAAGATGTAAATTGTTCAACATTTCCTTAGAAGCTAAAATGTAGCTATCAGGAGAATTCCAAATTCTACTTAAGGATAGACCACAGTTATCTGGGTGTGAATGGCACAGCTCCCTTCACCACAATCACAAGATTTGTTTATTACAGTCCAGCACAGGGAGAACAAGTAAAATGGAGAAGAAAAAAAGAAAAAGCCTGACAGGGAAAACTAGGGAATTTGCAAATTTTTGTAAAATACAGGGAATTTCATTTGGCCAGGTTCTGAAACTGATTCTCAAGAAATTAGGGATTCGACTTCTTGTGGTGTCCCACTTTTTTTCTGCAAGCAGGGACTTTTAAATTTTAATAACTTGCTGGATATGACAGAAAAATTCCCGTAGGACAGGGAAAATGCAGGGAATTTAAAAATGGAAACCCTATACAGTATAACTTGATAGAATAATAAAATAGCCAATAAACAACCTTATCTGCCCGTACAATTTTTGTAAAAAAAAATAGCAGTTGGTTGCGAAACGAAAACTTAAAATATAATAAATTGATCCTTCGAACAATATATCGCTTGATAGACTAGCCTACCGTTCTGAAATATTTGGTAAATCTTCATAAATATACAGAGTGAAGCATGTCTCAGAATTTTGATGCATCGGATTAAATTTTCGGACTTCTGATTTCAGATTTTTTTATATCTTCACCTCAAATATTATTTTTAAGATTAATTCCCTACGTCACGTTATATAGCATTTTAAGACATTAGGAATAAGAAAAAAACTATTTTGGATATTGAAACAGTCGCACACGAACAGCAAGACCATATTGTGACGCATTGATTTGTTTCATGGCTGTTATATGAACCACAGTTCAATGTAAGAGGCCGTATAATTATGTCTCCTTATTGTTCGTCAGTACATTTCATGAAGAGCCTGAGTGGCAGCAGCCTTCAATTCTCCCTACCAAAGATAGCTGATTTACTGTATTCCAGACACCTGCAGGTTAATTTTGACTGATTTTGTAAACAAAAACTGGGAAACCATAGAAAATTTTCAACTATTTGCTGTATATCTTTTTGAAATAAATTTATTTTCAAACCAACTTGAAAAATATCAAATATATATAGATGCCAAATGGAAAAATGGTCAATGCTAGTTCTCCATTATTCACATTAGACCACAAAATAGGCCATAATTATTTAAAATTCCTATACAGTGACTGTATACTTAAGCATTGTAACTTGTCTACAGATTTCCCTGCATGCACCTTGATTTAGGCTAGTCTGCAGGTGAACTACTATAAATTAGCTATCCGTGGCGGGGAGAATTGGAGTAATTCAGAAAATCTTTACGCTTCGATACCTGGCTACTAGTTCTATACACAGACAATATGCAGAGGTTTGTCCCATGTTTACGTAAAGATGCTATGTGAGGTCATCTATTTCAATCAATGCCTTATTATAATTGTCCCAGATTTATTGGCTAATTCCTACTATTACCTACTTATCAGTATAAATGTGGCCACTTCATGTAATTTTATATAATTACTGTTAATTTTAGAGTACACAGTCACAGTGTTAAGACATATATATACATATATATATATATACATATATATATATATACATATATTATATATATACATATATATATGGTCAATTCTCACGAAAAGTGTCCAACTGCCCAAATATGCCTTACAGTACATATGGAACAACAGCATAAACATATTTTCATAATATTATTTGTTCATCTTATGCACCTTGGGGAGAGCTACATGGGGAACCCTACTTTTATGTATCTGCAACATATATTTTAGCTTCTAGAGCCAAAAAACATGCATATTTTTTCTATTTTGAGCTTAAAAACCACATTTGATTTGACTCTGAATTTTTTATTTTTATTTTTCACATATGTCTTGAATTAAACACCATAGATATAAACAACTATACCCTCAGACTGTATTAGTTTTCAATTTCAAGTGAATTGTACCATTTTCCAGAGTTTTATCAGCAAAACTAATATTGCGTATTATTTACGTGACCGTACATATTCGGAAATTGACCTTTGCTAAACTAATGTTATATTAGAGTTTCATATATAAGAATGGATGCATTAGACCCTCTCATGTGCTGGGTGTGTTGAGAACCCAACATAATGGACCATTTCATATATGACAAATGCCCAGGATCAACAGAAAAAATCTGTTTAGGGTTGGTGTAGAAATTGCGTGACCGTACATATTTTACTAATTTTATGAAAAAAATGAAATCCGATGGTATTAGTGAAAAATATTTATGTCTGGTATTCTTAGGCATAGTATGTATATAGTAAAGGTGTTTTACCATTAATTAAGACATTTGCCCCTGTAGAATAACCCGATGAAGCTCTAAAATGACCGTACATATTAATGCGTGACCGTACATATTCTGACCAATATTCTGGAAAATGGCCTGGAAAACATGACCATACATATTTAGATGGTGTGAGTTGTGTCTATGGTGAACTTTGCTCCATCAAAGTGTTTAAGGGTGGGGTTTTTGGATGTGTTTCATCAAGTGTTGGTGTAATTCCATTCATTGAAAGGCTGAGGGGCTGTTAAAAGTGGGATTTGTGTATGGTACAAGGGGTCTTCGGGCTTGGACGGAGGGTTGATTTAACGACCTTTTTCAAATTTGGCCAAGCTTTTACATAGTGAGGAACAAGCCATGAAGTTTTCCTGCCACTGGGATGTGAAGTGGTGGGTTTTTGTTGGGATTGTAGTGTAAGAGCAGCCTAGTCGTAAATTGCGTGACCGTACATATTTAGATGTGACCATACATATTGGTGTATATGGCAAACTTTGGTCCATCCAAGCGTGTATGGTTGGGGAGTTTGGATGTTTTTCAACAAGTGTTGGTGTAATTCTATTTATTGAAAGGCAGAGGGGCCATTAAAAGTGAGATTTTTGTACTGTGTGAGGAGCCTTTGAAGTTGGATGGAGGGGTGATTTTTGTGAAATTCTAATGTAGTCTGACTTTTGCCAGAAAGTTAATGTTAAATAACAGTCTTTGTCAAGTTTGGCCAAGCCTGTACATAGTGGGGAGCAAGCCATGAAGTTTTCCTGTTGCTGGGATGTAAAGTGGTTGGTTTTTGTGGGTGTTGTAGTGTAAAAGCAGTGTAATTGTAAATTGCATGACCGTACATATTTAGACAGTAACCATACACAGTTATGTCTCAAACTTTGGTCCATTCAAGCATGTACGGGTGGGGTTTTTGGATGCTTTTCATCGAGTGTGGGTGTAATTCAATTGGTTGAAAGCCAGAAGGGCCATTAAAAGTGGGATTTCTGTATGGTACGAGGGGTCATTGGGCTTGGATGGAGGGCTGATTTTAGAGCCTTTTTCAAGTTTGGCCAAGCCTGTACATAGTGGGGAGCAATCCATGAAGTTTTCCTGTTGCTGGGATGTGAAATGACAGGTTTTTGTTGGTGTTGTAGTTTAAAAGCAATGTAATTGTAAATTGCATGACCGTACATATTTAGACAGTAACCATACACAGTGATGTCTCAAACTTTGGTCCATTCAAGCATGTTTCGGGTGGGGGTTTTGGATTCTTTTCATCGAGTGTGGGTGTAATTCCATTGGTTGAAAGCCAGAAGGGCCATTAAAAGTGAGATTTTCGTACTGTGTGAGGAGCCTATGGGGTTGAATGGAGGGGTGATTTTTGTGAAATTCTAATGTAGTCTGACTTTTGCCAGGAAGTTGATGTTAAGTAACAGTCTTTGTCAAGTTTGGCCAAGCCTGTACATAGTGGGGAGCAGGCCATGAAGTTTTCCTGCCACTGGGATGTGAAGTGGTGTGTTTTTGTTGGGGTTGTAGCGTAAGAGCAGCACATCGTAAATTGCTAGACTGTACACATTTAGACAGTGACTATACATATTGGTGTATATGGCAAATTTTGGTCCATCCAAGCGTGTATGGTTGGGGAGTTTGGATGTTTTTCATCAAGTGTTGGTGTAATTCTATTCATTGAAAGGCAGAGGGGCCATTAAAAGTGAGATTTTTGTACTGTGTGAGGAGCCTTTGTGGTTGAATGGAGGGGTGATTTTTGTGAAATTCTAATGTAGTCTAACTTATGCCAGGAAGTTAATGTTAAGTAACAGTCTTTTTCAAGCTTGGCCAAGCCTGTACATAGTGGGGAGCAAGCCATGAAGTTTTCCTGTAGCTGGGATGTGAAATGGCGGGTTTTTGTGGGTGTTGTAGTGTAAGAGCAGTGTAATCGTAAATTGCGTGACCGTACATATTTAGACAGTAACCATACACAGTGGTGTCTCAAATGAAGGTCCATTCAAGCATGTACGGGTGGTTTTTTTTTTATGCTTTTCATCGAGTGTGGGTGTAATTCCATTGGTTGAAAGCCAGAAGGGCCATTAAAAGTGGGATTTCTGTATGGAACAAGGAGAGTTTGGGCTTGGATGGAGGGCTGATTTTAGAGCCTTTTTCAAGTTTGGCCAAGCCTGTACATAGTTGGGAGCAAGCCATGAAGCTTTCCTGCCACTGGGATGTGAAGTGGTGTGTTTTTGTTGGGGTTGTAGTGTATGAGCAGCACATCGTAAATTGCATGACTGTACACATTTAGACAGTGACCATACATATTGGTGTATATGACAAACTTTGGTCCATCCAAGCGTGTATGGTTGGGGAGTTTGGATGTTTTTCATCAAGTGTTGGTGTCATTCTATTCATTGAAAGGCAGAGGGGCCATTAAAAGTGAGATTTTTGTACTGTGTGAGGAGCCTTTGGGGTTGAATGGAGGGGTGATTTTTGTGAAATTCTAATGTAGTCTGACTTATGCCAGAAAGTTAATGTTAAGTAACAGTCTTTTTCAAGCTTGGCCAAGCCTGTACATAGTGGGGAGCAAGCCATGAAGTTTTCCTGTTGCTGGGATGTGAAATGGCGGGTTTTTGTGGGTGTTGTAGTGTAAGAGCAGCGTAATTGTAAATTGCGTGACCGTACATATTTAGACAGTATCCGTACACAGTGGTGTCTATGGCAAACTTCGGTCCATCTAAGCATGTTCGGGTGGGTTTTTTGGATGCTTTTCATCGAGTGTGGGTGTAATTCAATTGGTTGAAAGCCAGAAGGGCCATTAAAAGTGGGATTTCTGTATGGTACAAGGGGTCATTGGGCTTGGACGGAGGGCTGATTTTACAGCCTTTTTCAAATTTGGCCAAGCTTTTACATAGTAGGGAGCAAGCCATGAAGTTGTCCTGCCACTGGGATGTGAAGTGGTGTGTTTTTGTTGGGGTTGTAGTTTAAGAGCAGCCTAGTCATAAATTGTGTGACCACACATATTTAGACTGTGACCATACATAATGGTGTCTATGGCGAACTTTTGCCCATCCAAGCCCTGTACAGGTGGGATTTTTGGATGTTTTTCATCAAGAATTGGTGTAATTCCATTCATTGAAAGGCAGATGTGCTGTTAAAAGTGGGGTCTGCATACTGCACAATGAGTCATTGGAGTTGGACGGAGGGGTGATTTTGTGATATTTTCCTGCTGCTGGGATGTGAAGTGGTGGGTTTTTGTCGGGGTTTTAACATAAAAGCAGCCTAGTCGTAAATTGCGTGACCGTACATATTTAGATGGTGACCATACATAATGGTGTCTATGGTGACCTTTGGTCCCTCCAACCATGTAAAGGTGGGGGTTTGGATGTTTTTGTTATAGTAAATGGACTGATTCGTATCTCCACTGTCACATTATCATGAATTACCTTGATTGTAAATACTAAATAAGCATATTTCGGTATTCAATAAAAATGTTTTCTCTAAAGATATAGCGTTATATAAGTTATGATGCTATTTCCCACAAAATTCTTTAAATCATTATGGTTCAATGAATACTTAATGTGCTGGGCCTTCTATTATAGGTGTCTAATAACTAGAGGGGGGGCATACATGAACTGAGTACAGCAGTAGAGATAATGGTGATAAATGCGTGACCGTACATATTTATATTGTGACCGTACATATTTAGCTTTTGTTCAATTCATAGAATAATGAGGGCAAAGAGTACCATTTTTTGTATTCTATTTCAATTTATCAAGACAAAATAGTTATTTTTTGTTGAAATTTGATATCAGTAATGTGTTTTTGAATAAAATTCCTGATATTATATGTTGAAACATGCCAATAAATCCCACTCCATGGTAGATGAAATTGAACTTTTTGGTATAAGTAATACTTTATAACAATATTTATAGTCAGGTACATCCTTTGCGAGTAAGAAAAAAGCTTTACAGACATTCACAGAAGGTGTTATTGAAAGTGGGCTACATAAATTACATATATAATGACATACATGACTTTTCACATAAAAAAAGGTAATTATGTGACCGTACATATTTATCTCATAACGTCTATTATGATGGAAATAATGGCCGCACATATACAAACAAGGTGTCAACAGAAAGAGCACACCCATTAGCCTCTGATAGAATAAATAAAATTTGAAAGAACATTATTCTTTTGAAATTCTATGATATATTTACTAATAACTTTAAGATGCATCAATAGAGGGAAAATAAGCTAAAATAACTATAAAATGCTCCAATGCAAAAAATGTGTATAAAGTGTTGCTATGTTATTCATTTTTTTAATAAATATATGTATTCTATGTTACAAAACTAAATGAGACTGATACTAACACTGTACACTCACAAAAAATGAAATTAATACCATGCACCGCCTAAATATGTACGGTCACGCATTTTTCAGGGTATATAACTTTGAAGTGTGATATCTCAGAAAGTTATGATAGTGTTCCCAATTTTGGGGGTTTTACCTACTATATACTACATATAACCCCAAATATGCTGATTTGGTGTAAATACATTTTGAATTTTTTACCCCTGAGACCCCCCAGAAAGTGGAGTTGGACACTTTTCGTGAGAATTGACCATATATACATATATATATATACATATACATATATAAATATATATATATATATGGGTCAAAGCTGATCATAGACGTGAATGATTGGTTTCAGGTGCAGTTTTTTATCAGAAATATTGGGGCTACTTACTATGGCAATGTGTGGAGGAAAACCAGTTATTTCGCTGGAACTCTTTTGATATTGCTCCAGTTTATAAACAGTAAACAAGAAAAAGTTTGGCATTGATCTCACACAGGTCTCAAAATTATCATGGAAAGCCTAGCTATTTCAGGCAGAGCTTTTGCAGCACATTGTAGGAACAAGGTACCCAAAGTCCATTTTCAAATACCCTGTGTATTCTGAGATTTCCCTGTCCTGCAGCAATTTTTCCATGTCATATGGATTTCAGCAGGTTATTCAAATTTAAAAACCTCTGCATGCAAAGAAAAGTATTGGGCAACCCAACAATAAAAAGTTGAATCCCTAATATCTTGAAAATCAGGAATTTTAAAACCTGGCCAAATGAAATTCCCTGTTTTGGCACAATTTGTAAATTCCCTGTTTTCCCTGTCAGGGTTATTTTTTGACCATTTTCCCTGTTTTCCCTGTCAGTGTGTGGTTGGTACCCTGTAGGAAGGATCTGCTGGGAGAGACCCCCACCATATCCCATCACGATACACGAACGGCCAGGTATTCCCCTAAAACCCACACACTCGCATGATCCGTATAATGAAATGCAATAGAGAATACTGCTCTAGTACGCACAAGTCAAACGACCCGCTCATAAATTAACAAAACACGAGACTAGTATACACAATTTATTTATCATCAGGAACAATAGATTTTTCAAATCAGATCCTAGACTTTTTTTTAGTCTTTACATTCTGAAAATAAGTTTGATCTTTTAAACTTCAGGAATGATCTTTAGGCTTTCTTTTCATTAAGCACTGTACAGCCTCATATAAACAAACGTCAAATGATATTCAATAAGTATGAAAATGTTCAATGATATTTGGGACCTATTGTTTGCCCTTCTGCTTCTTCTTTTCTGCTTCCTCCTCCTTCTCTTTTTCTATCTCGGCGATATATTTTTCAACCTCTTCTGATTCCATCATCTGGAAAATGACAACGAATGATTTAATCAGTATGTAGTGTTATCAGAGAAGCGCATCTAATAATAAAGTTTTGTTTGTTTGTGGAGTAGTTTAACGTCCGGCCGACCCGTCAGGGTCCTTTTACCAGACTGTATAATAAAGTTACTATGGGATAGTCTTCATTCACTTGGGATTTTGATATTGTCACTCAATTATTTACTATCCTGAAATTCTTTATAGCTTTCCTGAAATCTAACTTTCGGCCCAAGAGTCAATTCAAACAACTGGTATCTAGCAAAACAGAAAGACGTCACTACTTTTGATTACATTTTCGGTCATCTGTAATTTCTTCACCAAGTTTTCCTTAAGGCACACTAGTTTAAAGTAACTCAGCTTTAATAATTTTGTTTTCTTTAAGGTTCGGAAACAGTTATTTCAAATAAAAGTCTAACCTTAGCTAAACTTCTTTGTGATCTTAGTTAAATTTATTCATTTCCTATTTTAGCTCAAATTGGTTCCGAACCTGAACATTTCCCTAACCATTTAAAAGTAACAAATGGATTTTAGAGTGATGCGTACCTCGAGTTTCTTGCCCTTTCTCATGAGGGCGATCTCCATGTTCTTGCTGCCGGACTGGACGACCTCGAGGAGCGCCTTCAGGGCCAGTTTGACCGTCTCCTTCTCCGACGCTGCCACCTCATCCGTGTAGTGCTTCTCCAGGAACTCGTGAACCGTCTTGGAACTGCGACCGATGGCATTGGCCTGAAACAAGGTGAATTAGTGTTAGGTGATAATGATGATGATAATTGTTTGAGTTTAACGTCAACTCTGCAATTTTCCACCAGCTATATGAGAACCAACTCACAGTTTTTGGCTTATACATGCAGGAATGATGTGAAATCTATAATTTCTTTATTTAAAAAAATGGGGAAAACTAGTTAAAAACTGTCTCTTTTTTCCCTTTTTTTTTCGGGGGGGAAATAAGTCAAATCCTAATATTAATCCAAAATAGAATTGAGAGCCATACTCTTTTTGGGGGGGCTTTTCCAATATCCCTGTGTCTTATAAAAGCATGCTTGAAAAGTAGAAAACATGCGGGTTTTTTTTTAGGAGAGCCTTGATGTATTGCATGCAATTTAGCTAACGTTCAAAATCCAATTAGGTCAGCCTGAAATCTCAGTGAGACCCATGCTATGAGTTAAACCCTCACCTATGTACGCATATTTTACAGAACACTCCCCCCTAGATACGTACGTACTTAATGGAAGGCCCTCTGTGTCACACTAAAATCTCACACTAAGAGTTAAACCCTCACCTTCCACTCGTGGTACGTCCCTGAGGGGTCGGTCTGGTAGAGGCGCGGCGTACCGTCGTAGTCAAAACCAATGATGAGTGCTGACAGTCCGAATGGACGGCGACCGTTACTCTGTGTGTAGCGCTGGAACAAAAGGACAGTTGATTTTTGAGATTACATTTGTAGACAAGCGAGTACCGCTTATATTGATTTATATGAATAATCAATTTATTTTACCCATTACACAAATAAGGATTTCAACCCATTTCATCCTTACTCTTTTACTTTCTAACAAAAGGCAAGGGCGCAAGTGAAAGAGCACTAATCACAACGATAATTTTTTATTAGTTTTTAGTGACATAATAAACACTGATAAATCTGACGCTAGTTGATTCTTAATCTATAAGTGAGAAGAACAAGAAAATTGTGGTACTGCAAAAGGAAATTCGTTGACAGCATTTTCTGCTATCTGCAATTGATTTTTGAAAATGTTTAAATCATAGCATATTACATATATCCTGACCTGTTTTAGTTGGGCGATGAACCTTGTGATGAATTCCAATGTGACTGGGTCCTCCACGGTGAGTTTGTGACTTTGGCATTCTACACGTGCCCGGTTGATCAAGATGCGAGCGTCTGCTGTTAAACCTGTTCACAAAATATTCCAAATATTAAGGGCGGGAAACGATATAATATTCAAGATGTAAGCCTTCCCTAAAATAGGCATGAAGAACAGAAAGTCTTATTTAATAGTAAATGCAGTCAAGGATTAATAAGTTAGGTTTTGCTGTTTTGTTGCCAAGCTCAGAAGTTAAAAAGAGGCACTTTCCCCGCTGAATATAAATAGTTTACAACTTGGCAACTAAAGTCCTAAATTCAGTTGTCCAGTACAATTAAAGGGTTGTCAGGGCAACTGAAAAACTACATTTTTGAATCTCTGAATGATCATTACGTCTATCCATGGGGGTGTAAGTCGTGCTGATAAAAAAAAATCTGAAACTCCAGAATGAAAATCTGAAACTCTCTTAAAATGTCATGAGATGTGATGAAAGAAATTAATTTTGAATATTATTCGAGGCGACAATGTGAAAAAAAATCTTTCATCAGACAAAAATATGAGAACTTACATCCCTGTATCCAAAAGTCAAAATGTTATTCACCTCTGCTGTTCAATAACCTTTTACACACGCAACATAGAGAGATTCCTACATATAGGAATTTAAACACATCGTTTACCTGCAAAGGCCATGGCAACATGGTCGTCAAGGAGTGCTATCTTTCTGACTGTGCGGTCTTCCTGGAGTTTGGCGACGGCCTTTTTCTCGACGCCAAGTACAACGACATCTTTTCCACGTACTCCAACCTAATAGAAATATATTATAACGTTAAATATAATTATATTTATCTGTAGGCTCTATGATGCAATTTACAGTTAAACTGTAGTCAGGGATCTTCCTAGGTGTGAAGGATCCGGGATTCCCACATCAGGAAGTATACTGTTTATGAGGGTCTGAAAAAGACGCATCGCGCATCCAAAATTTCGGAAAATAGCGAACGCCAATGCTGGGGCAATTCACTATGGGAATGTATGAGGGATAACATGTTATTTCGCTCTAACTTTTTAAATTGTGCTCCAATCTTCATACAGTAAGCGAGAAAAAGATTGGCATTGTCCCCAGGAAACCCAAACAGGTCTCAAAATGATCCTGGATGGCTTAGTTTTTTCACAATCGTTGGGGAATCCCTCTTTCACACTCTCCAGGCTGAGGTTTGGCTACTGCAATTCAATGCGTCATAGGAAGGATCTGCTTGGAGCTGACCCCACCATTTCTCGTCGCTATCTTCACTGCGCGATGCGCGAATCGCTGGGAATTCCCTGCAAAACCTCAGACTATCCTGATCCGTATATGGACAATCTGCCTTATTGCCTTTCTGTCCTGGACGATCTGCCCTATTTTCCTGGATGATCTGCGCTACTGCTTTGGATGATCTGCCTTATTCCCTTTATCCCTGGCAACATATATAATTTGGATGTGGTATTTGCAGTGATTTTATAGTAAAGTTCATATTATGGCTCCCCACCTCGCACCTCCTGTCATTTTCGTACAGGTAGGGCCACACTTAAAAATAATTCTGTTTCCGGTGGACTGGCCGGGTGAGAATTTTATAGCCGGGTGGGACAATTTTTTTTTAATTTCAAAAAAAAAAAAAAAAATTCAAAAAATTTGTTTAAGCCTTACCAAAATGAAAAAAAAAAAAAAATCGCGGCCGCCCGGGTCATGTTTTTAAAGCCCACCCGGTCCACCGGAAACAGAGATATTTTTAAGTGTCGCCTAGTGCGAATGTGATGGCAGCTACAATTAGGTCCAGCACCTCTCCCAACAACAAAGGAGGGCAGATCATCCAATGGGAGAGGGCAGAACGTCCGGACACTTTTTTTCAGAAATGACCCCTACAGATAGATCTAAGCCCATTGGGGTTTTTGATGCTTGAGATTTTTTTCTACGAAGAACCCTGACACATACCTTTAATATTCAATGTTCCACTCCTAGCATTAATAGAAAACTTCTATATTAATCTAGATGTGGATGACTTTGATGTATGTGGAATTGCAGTGCAAAAATTCAAACTTAATGATTAACTTTTATTATTTCAAAGAAGCTGGATTTGGAAATACTTGAAGTACCAGTAGTTATTTTATAAAAAGTTTGGGTGGGTGGGGGGGGGGGGGGAGTAGAACCAGGGAACAGGGAGATAAAAAGTAACAATGATGTTGATGGCTTTGATGTATGTGGAATTGCAGTCCAAAAATTCAAATTTAATGATTAACTTTTATTATTTCAAAGAAGCTGGATTCTGAAATACCTGAGGTACTTACTTTATTTAAGGTAGAACCAGGGAACAGGGAGATAAAAATTAACAATGATGTTGATGACTTTGATGTATGTGGAATTGCAGTCCAAAAATTCAAATTTAAAGACTAACTTTTATTATTTCAAAGAAGCTGAATTTGGAAATACTTGAAGTACTTATTTTATTTAAGGTTTGGGGGGGGGGGGGGGGTAGAACCAGGGAACAGGGGGATAAAAATTAACAATGAAATTTACCTATCTGGAAAATAATTATTTGGTTGGCTGTCATTCAGTCATTGTCAATGTGAGCGATATTAGGAGATTTACTGAATTATTGAGTATTTTAGAGTTAGTAAACAAAACTATAATTTGGAAACAGCAACGCAAAAGTAACAGCATTTGTCAAATCACACTTAAAGTATATAAGCCAAGAGAGGGACGTATTTTTTGGTTGTAAACAAAAGTTGAAGCCACAAACTTGACAAAGCATGAGTTGCGAAAATTCTGCAAGTCAAGTTCACATTTCTTCGGGGAAACACTTAGATTTTGTGCTTTTGATGGGAATAAAAACGCCCGAACTTACCGCAGTGGAACCCTTCTTAACTGCTTCTTGTGCATACTCTACTTGGAACAAGTGTCCATCGGGAGAAAATACAGTAATTGCTCGATCGTATCTGGACGACATGATTTTAGACCGGCTTCTTTCAACGATGGCGGTGTCTACACTCTCCAAGCTGAATCTGAGTTCAAAATTCAATGTAAAAAAAGCCAATCTCCGCTATAAGAGTGTGAAGTTTTCGCTGGTTGGACCCACCGGTAATCAGTTAAAACCACAGGACCGCAGATAATATGTTATATTTTTAAAATAAATAAAGTCTATACTCATAATCAGTATACCGAAACCATACATATATGATATGTAAATTTCAAGATCTTCCAGAAAATTATATTTGATGTATGTATTTTCCAACATTTTAGTATTTTCTATTTTCATCCAATCAGCGTCAAGCAGGTACGCGTCTACGGGCCAACATAATTAGTGGAGGGAAGGCATGAACTTTGTCATTGTGTTGATTTGAACGGATCTTTATCAACATTATTCCTTGTTTATTGGTTTTCTGAGAACATCAGGAGGTTAACAACCGAACTAAAGATGTCTTTGGCGTTCGTACCCCAGCAACAACGGGGCAAGGCAGCCCCAAATCAAGCCGCAATTCAAAAGGTACTTGTCTTTTTTTCGTAAACAGCTTGTTGTTTGTCATTTGAAAAGCGCTCAGACAATGCTGATTTTTCAACAGAAAGCAGTTTGTGTTATCTGTGTCCCTTGTATCTTTATAAAATATACCCCAATAAGCTTAATGCTTGCCAATGTATTGATTATTATATGTGTGATTAGGGATATAATCTTTAGGTCGAATCTCACAAGTTAGCAGCAACACTCAGACTTGGTGTCTTACAATACAGTGAGTTACACTTACAATGAGTAACTGTGTGAGACTCAACAATATTGAGTCTCAATATTAGAATTCTCTGGCCTAGCCCTGGCCTAGTGTAATGTCAATTTTAGACAAACTGAAATTCCAGACACTGTACAAATATTGATTTATCTGTCTGTAAATTATTACCACTGATATATTTTATTCCAGTGCCCCAACCTAGGCTTAGTAAGCACACCCATTTTCCTCTAACGTAAAATTTCTTTTGAAGTTTTACTGTTAAATTGTTTCTCACTTGAAATGTGAAATATTTTGTTCATTAGAATTAAGCAATCTGTTCAGGATTCATAGACCATTGGTACCGGAGACCATTGGTACCAGAGACTGTTGGTACCCTACCCAGACTTTTGGTCCCTCTCCCACAGACCATTGGTACCCTATTAAAGAAACATTTTACTTAGACAGTTGTTGGAGGTCTCCCATGTAGGGCAGAAGTCCACTCTTAGATGCACTTTTAGAAAAGAAAATTAAAAAACAGACTGATTTTTTTTTTTAAACATAATGAGTCGCAATTTTGACCAGGAGAATGGGGCCCAATAAATCTTGAAAGGGTCCCAAGATTTACAGAACTAGGGGTCAGACTGACTACCAGATCTTGGAAATATGTTTCTACCTTTGTGCTTAATACAAATATGCAATATATTATCTTTATCTGTATCGTTTCTCAGTTAAATGAAGGAGAGATTTTATATCATCAATGATAATACATGTCATGAAGTCAAAGGTAAAATTGAGTCAAAAGTTGTCAAAAGTCAAAAGTGATACTGATAGTCATAAGTTAGTGATAGACTTTTGACTTATTTGGGCTTTCATAACAAAAGGAACTCTAAGAAATAAAGTTTAAAAGGGTACCAATGGTCTGTATGTAGGGGTACCAATGGTCCCAATTTAAGGGTACCAATGATCCGGTACCAATAGTCTCTGGTACCAATGGTCCACACACCCTGTTGATTATGGAGTTACAACCTGATTAAAGACTTTAAAACCAAATATTCAGACTCTATCTTGTATTACCTAGGAAGTCATGAACTGCAAAAACTCCAAAGAATGCAGAACCAGGCATCATTACGAATTTGCCTAGACTCCCAAAATGTCTTTCAATATCATGTACACGAATTACATGACTTATGTAAAATTAAGCCTCTTGCAAAACAAAGACTTATCTACATACTCTATCGTTAATGTATAGATATAAGGAAACTAATAACTGGATTATGAAACCTACCCGAAACACCAGAGGTTCTGTTTCCTCTAAGTTTATTTTGGATAGGGTTATTCTGAATGTGTATAGAAAAAGTCCCTATTATACAGGAGCTGTGGCATGGAACCAGCTCCCAACACACATCCAACAAGCGGAGAGTTTACAACAGTTCAAAACGTTGGTAAAAAACTGGATGGATCACTATGCACTTTGAGTTATTTCTGGATATGATGCTTAACTTAGCATTAATCCTTCATTACTTTACTCCACGGAGTGTTACAACATCCAAGGGCATACTTCTTAACATAGAAAGTTGCTCACTCAACGTTTAACATTTAGTTAAATTTTTTGAGCCTGTATAGTTTGATATCAATTACAATTGTGTACCTACACGGAAGATCATTGTTAAATGAGTGCGGTTTAAATAAATAAATAATAAAAGAAAAAAAAGACTGCCGATATGTACTTTCTGTCTTGTCCAGGTGCAGATCCAGGCAAAGGGGGGGGAGGGGGGTTCTGGGGGTCCTGACCCCCCTTTTGGTGGACCCCTAAACTACAAAAAGAGCGGAAAATGCCTCTAGGCTCTTGTGTACAAGCAATGGCACGCAGTTTTACTACTTTTAGTACTTGGCCTTTAATTATGCTGACACCGCCCCACTTTCGAAAGTGCTGTATCCACCCCTGTTGTCAAGCAAATGCAAAAAAAAATAATGTGTGCTTAGGACGATCAAATTAGACTGGGGGAGAAATGTCCCTTAACTCAGACCGTCATGTTCTCCAACAGGACTAGATATCACACGAGCCCGAGGCCCCTAGAAAATCCGTTGAGCCCCTAGACTGTCTTGTTCATTACTACACCAGGTGCACAGTCCTAAAAAATCATGCACCCTGCAGTCAAATAGTGCACATCGGGTGCAGGATGCGCCCTTAATTTTGAACACTGAATAATTACCCTACTTATTCTAATCGTGCTTGCTTCGAAGGCATGTGCAGACCTCTTAGTTCACACTGTGTACTACCAGTAACCAGCGCCAGTAAGGTGCACGAGCCAGAAGTCCATCTGTACTACGGATTTGGAGACACTGTAAGGTGGGGACTGATGGGACCAGCTCAGTGCTTGCATAAATTATGAGTTTCAAGGAGCCCCACATCCACTGTATTCAATGAAAGCAGTTTCAAAGGGACCCTCCTGTTGGAAGGAAATACTTTTATTCTGCACTAACTTGTAAAAAATTGAAATCTTTAAGAAATCATTTATTTGAGGTATTCGTTATCTCTGCAAGGTTCTTAGCTACATTTCACTCGCTTACTGTATTAAAATATATGAAAGAGTTACAGGCAAAAGTCTGAAAAAAAGGGTGCAGGGTCCAAGGCACCGCGTGGTGTGCGCAGCGTGGTGTGAGAAGCCTACCTCACTCGACATAGAGGGTGTGTGTTGGGGGGGGGGGGATTCATGCCTTGAGTGTGAAGGACCCAGCGTTCGCCTCCCCACCCGTCGGCAGAGCCGACTTGTTGTATATATTAAATATAATAATATACTAATTTTCTCCTGTAGATGCTGGATGAGAACAACCAGCTGATCCAAGCCATCATCGACAACCAGACGAAGGGCAACTCCAACGACTGCATGCAGTAAGTTCTGTAGAAATAATTTGGAAAAATAACGGACGTAATTTGCTATGTTGTAACCCCCTGCCTGGTGCGGCAATTTCGCGACGTTGCGTTTTTACGATCTAACACTGCAGAACACAACGCCGGCCATTGCGTTGTTAGGTTAATATCGGCGTCTGTAAGCCTAACAACAGCAGGACGAGAACGTCCCTTTAAGGATAGACAACACCTCTCAGGGCGTCATTTGTGGAATTTCAAATTGCGTTGTATCAAATAATGGTACAATTATGTGGTATATATCAAAAGATGTAACATATTTTTTTCTATCTTTTGATGTAAAGTATTTTGTAATAACTTCATGATTAAAGAATCTGATGGTAAAAAACTTTTGAACATGGATATCTCAGTTACCACTTGAGATATCACTACAAAATTTTGACTGCTTGTTGATAACATTGTGTTGGAGGGAAGCGTGTCTCAGATTATTAATTTAGGTCCTAGTTTTTGTTTTATGTCAAAAAACGGGAAAATTTTAATGATTTTTTTCTATATTATTTTCTAGATTTTATAAAACAAAAACTAGGACCTAAATCAAAAATCTGAGACACGCTTCCCTCTAAATGAATGTTGTCTATATACTGTGAATGTTTCATATCTTTTTATCAAATACTAAGTGAGATATCAATGTTCAAAAAATAAAAGTACAAAATGTGTTTTTTGTATTCCCGACATGCTCATATGGGCATATGTCTACACATCATAATATGAGTTACATGGATAGATAGGTTAAAAAAAGGGTATTTAACGACATAAGGTTCATGATTATACCGTAGATACTCTTTAATATTGGCCTTTCTAAAGGGAGTCCCGCGAATTGGCCGCTAAGAGGTGTTGTCTATCCTTAAGCGCCACAGTCTTAGGAGACCAGGACCTAACTAGGACTTTTTTTTTGTGTGCTGACAACTCTTTAGTCTTCTTTTATCTGAAAACCTCTCTCCCCTGGTTCTAGGTTGGAACAACCCCTTGTTTCCATTTTTTGACCCCTACCTCCCCCATTTTTTTCATGATCTGGGGACAGGTTTTTTCCTAACACTGTTTAGGTACCATTTAGAATCATGCTCCGTATAAACCACATAACTTTCAATTGGCCAAGAAAGTGCGTGTCCAGTGATCTGAACAAAAACAAAGTTATGCCTTTTTTCCCTCTCACCCTTCTAGCAAACACAGAAGAAAAATCTTGGTCCCCCACATGACACCCGAATAATTGAAAACACTATTGGGCAATTTAACTACACATTTATTATTGTGTCATGAAATGAGAATGTTTGTAGTATTTACATTACCGGACCTTTGTTTTATGATATATTGAAATAATGTAAATATGTAGGATGCTTTAAAGTAGCTTAATTCTTAGTTGTATCCTGTTTCTCCATTATCATTTCAGGTACCAACAAATGCTACATCGTAACCTTGTTTACTTGGCAACCATCGCAGATTCCAACCAGAATGTTCACGCTCTTCTGCCGGTAAGGAGGCTTCAGTCTTCATTTTAAAACAAGCTTACCAAATTTAAGCAGTTCCAAATTTAAGCAGTGTCGTTCCTGGTTATTAACAAGTTGATTTTCAGCAAACTTAAGGACATATTTGCAAATTTATAAAAATGGTAAACTATGCATTTTTGCGCTATTATTCTGTACTCTGACTAAAACACTAGCACAGTACTCAGAGGTGGAATAGCATTGGTCCAGAGGTCCGAGGATTCTAGAAAATTCATTGGATCCCCAGGTCGTTTGCTTAATTAAGGGGTCCCCCCGTGGGGATCCTGGGTGGGGGTTCCTTCGGGAGCCTCCTGGGAAGAATAGGTCACCAGCAGCCCCTTGCTGTCGTAGAAGGCGACAAATGGGGGGACCAGACTCAGTAGCTCTTTGGTAGAGTGCCCGCCCTGAGTGTGGGAGGTCTTGGGATTTATCCCTGGCCGAGTCACACCAAAGACTTTAACAATGGTAGTGGTCACTGCTTGCCTAGCACTCGGTATTAAGTAAGAACCACGAAACATAACTGGTCAGCCTGGTGTCAGTATAATGTGACTGGGTGGGGTATTGTGTGGGCCTATGACATGATATCTCAGTATGGCAGCACTATAAAGAGGGCATTGGGTCCCACTGCTACAAATAGGCACCTCATTTCATAGATTTGGTCACCGCCCCTGCGGCGTAAAACGAGCTGAAAGGCTTTACCTTGTGCAGTCTGGTAAAAGAACCCTGAAGGGTTGGCCGGACGTTAACCTTATCCAACAAACAAACAAACAAGCTTAAGGGGTCCACCTTGGCAGTGGTCCCTAGAAAATCCAATATTTCGACTTAGAATATTAGAATATTAGGGGCATTCACAACTTGGGTCAGGTGCCCAGGCATTTAGTTGAGGGTTTCCGACTGGTCCCTGACTACTTGGATTTTATTACTCGCATAGCACTCACCGTATTCACTTTGTGTCTGCAGGCTCCAGGTCAGAACCAGCCCGGCATGGGGCAGCCCGGGCCCGGGACCCAGATGATGCCGAACCAGGGCTCGCAGATGATGGCGGGGCCCAACAGTCAGATGATGGCCGGCCCCGCCACAGGTGGCCAAATGATGGCCGGGCCCGGGAACCAAATGATGGCCGGACCCAACCCCGCTGGTCCGATGATGGCCGGCCCCGGGGGTCAGATGATGCAGCAACGACCCCCACCGCAGATGGGGATGAGCAACCAGATGCCGCAGCAGAACATGTCCGGCCCTGGTGAGTGTTCAAATATTAATTTTTGCATGATGCTATTCTGGGTTGGAGGTTAACTTTTTAGGCTTTCGGCCAACAGGCCTGATTTTGCAATAATATTGTTGGCCCTAATAATTTGGCTCTGATTTTTGTTCTTTTTCAGGATATCGCTCTCTTAGAGAGCCATGAAATAAATAGAAAAAAACGTTAGAAAATATGGTCAGAAAATATATTAGAAAAAGAATGCCCTGATCTTTGTGACCATCAGGGCAAATTTAATTTTTGGTGAAAATCAGATCTCTCTGTATATAAAGTCTATCCTACCCTATTGTATCTATTTCTATTCTTCTTAAAATATGCTTTTTCCCTTAGCAAAAAGCCCTATATAACCATCCCTATGAATTAAATCTCAGATCTTCGGTGTTCTGCCTAATCTGAAACAAACGCTCATAGCAGTTACTTCCAAGTAAGTTGCTGAAGGGGTCAGTGATTGTACATAATGGGGAAATGTCTTCAATGTTTCTGAGATGAGAAAAAGGGGAATACTTTCTTTATGGCACTCTTAAGCCGCGTCCCCACTTGGGCGACTAAAATTCTGGTACTAGTAGCCTGGCGATTAGTGTTAACCCTTTCCTTCAACAGCGACTAGTCGTTTTCAGTGGTCTAGCTCGCTGTTGAAGGAAAGGGTTAACAATAATCGTCGGGCTACTAAAATTTTAGTCGGCCAAGTAAGGACTCTGCGCTTAGCCGAAGCATGATTGTATGGCAAAGTGTATACTATCAAATAGGCCCGTGTAAAAATAGTGCAAATGTATTTGATTTTATAGGGCAAATGATGGGCTCTAAACCTGGTAGTATTCCAACTCAGGCGAACGGTTCCCGCAATGGTAAGACTCAGCTAACTTATGCACAATATGTACTCTTAGATCTTAGATGTTGTCGTCGTAAGATGAAATGTTGCATGCCACATGTGTGTTGTTGATTTTCTGGCTGGCCACTGTAATAAGGAAAAAAAGGAGGAAAATCCCACCCCCCCTACCAAAAAGAAGGGGGAAAAAAAACTGTTGGAAAACACAGGGAAATTAGAAATTTGAACAAAACACTGGGAATTTTGTTTTATCAAGTTCTGGAATTACTTATCAGTGTCCGAAATTAAGGGTGCACCCTGCACCCGAGGTGCATGATTTTGCAGCAGGGTGCATGTTTTTTTATACTATGCACCCGGCAGATGCACACAATTTTGTTGGAATAAAAGGCCTTATGTCATTGAGGGTGCAATAAAAGACTAGCCGGTTGCACACATTTCAAAGCTATGCACCTGGGGAATGCACAGATTTAAATCTTAATTTCGGACACTGCTTATTCTCATAATGTAAGATCTGACTTTATGTTGGTTTCTGCACACAAATACTTCTAGATTGGAACAAATCATGAAAAATGACACATGGAAAATTTGCAGCGGGACAGTGCAAACGAAGGGAATTTCAAAAGTGAAATTTGAGTGGCCACCCTGATTTTTATCTTATGTCCCACTTCGTTCATTTTTGAAATGTTCTTGTGAGAATTTGCACAACAGATTCTCTTTTTGGCTTAGTGGAGATTGTTCTATTATTTGTCTGCGAAAATAGGATTCCTTAGGTTCTACTGTACGCAAAATAGTTCTACTGTGGGATATGCATGGATCTACGTATGGGAAAACTGAACATTTACCTTTAAAAATCAAAGGGAGCCGTAGATAAGACACTGGCAATATTGTTTCGAATTCCAAGAGTAACCTAATGCACTCTGTCTTCTATAGAACTACATAGTTATACCCCCCCTTTTTTTTCTATCTTTCTTTTTTTTCTTTCTTCTTCCTTTTTTCTTTAGTATTTCTTTCTTTCGATTTACACAGACTTTCGGATCGCCACATCCTATGTTTTGTCGTTAAAATTTCTGAATGTAAAAGAAATAATAAATGCTTGGATGTGACTAAGACTAAGAAAGACAGCCATCACTCTTTGGTTTTAGTTACCGTTTTTCTTTTTTCCTTTTTTTCCCCTTTTTTAGTGGTGTTTTTTGTATGGTCGACTTCCTTAAGTTTCATATTAAACAAAGGTACACATTCAGAGATGTACGTTTACTTTTTTTAATGTCGGATTTCCCTTCCTGAAATCAATCACCCCAAAAAGAAAAAAAAAGTTTTCTCAACTAAAATTCGCAAAACTGAGCTTGTGACAAAGTAGATATTTTTGAATGGTAAATATTTCTATGTTTCAACAAAATTCTACCGCCTGCATAGTATATTTTGTATACAACTCATATTACCCTACATTGTTTTTGTACCTAAAATATTTTCATTTAATTTGACATCTATTCTTTACCTAGTTGATACTTATATTTAAATGAAATTCCGATAGAGAGTAATGTAGTTACAGCGATTCTTTTCCTTAAGCCTCATACAGGGTACCAGCAGAACAGGGAAGCAAAGAAATTCCCTGACAAGGGAAACGCAGGGAATTTGCAAATTTTGCCAAAACACAGAATTTCATTTACCAAAATACAGGGAATTTCGGAAATTCCTGATTCACAAAATAGTAAGGATTTGACTTCTTGTTTTTGGGTCCAAATCTTTTTTCTGCACACAAAGGCTTTTAAGTTTGAACAACTTGCTCAAAATAACACAGGGAATAAATGCTGGGAGACAGGGAAATCTCAGGGGAAACACAGGAAATTTGAAAACAGATTTCCGTTGGTACCCTGCTCATACTTATAATGCAATTAGTTGAACATGCACCCTTCACCAGATCATGCATCTCCAATTTGAAAATAAGGTTCGCTGAATCTAAAGATCAGACATAAACCATGATGATCATTTTCTCTTTTGTCTAACATTCAGAATTTCAGTCACAGTCACTTGATTTATTTTCAAATGGAAATGTTATAACAGGATGACACGTACAATGGGAAAATATGGAAAACGTCTAGAAAATGCGTGTATCTTAAAAACACAAAAATTCGGAAATTTGTCCTAAAATACAAGCGGAAAACTGGAAATTTAGTTTTTCTAAAAAAATTTAGATCTCCTGATCCTGAAATTTGCAACAAGACATTGTACTTTGCTGGAACATTCAGTATTTCCCTACATCTTGATTTTTCTTTAACGAAAATTGTAAACACTTCCAGATCCAAATTAATGTTAGAATAATGACACACAAAAACTGTGACATGGGACAGGGACAACACAGCAGAAACAGGGAAGCTTAGAGATAAATTTGGGTGGTCACTACGTGTAAGGCAAAAGGCCCTGAAATAAATTAGTATGTGTACTATTATCTTTTGTACTTGACTGCTGCCTTCCTAAAGGTAGCCATGATTTGTGTGTATTTTTAGATAAGAATGAAAAGGCATCGCCCATGTTTCACAAGAAGGAAGGGCACCAAAAAGGCAAAGGAGAACATTTTAATGAATTTAGAAAAGTTGTTACTACAACCAGTAAACTTCACCCTAACTAATGAACAGAGTAAACTTAAGAAATAGCCAGGGTTTGTGCTATTATTGTTTTCACTGTATGTTATAGTTTGGCACTCAAATTATTTTGTCAGTTTGAAAAAAAATATTCCAATGTAAAAATTAAAAAAACAACAACATGAATATAAGCTTTGATTTTAGAAAAAGAAGAAGTCTCTTAGCTTTATCGGTACATCACCAGGCCACAAAACAAATGTTTATTGATCGAGTCTCTTTTCAAAACTTCAAATCTGCGACAATTGATCAACACTGGATATTACTCACAGTATGCCAGTAGTAAAAACGATTATAGATGAAATTGTTTCCAGTCACCTCTTTTTATCTTTTAATTATACCACTACATTTGCGTTGGATATTAAGATATTTAAGGAAAACACATAGTCTTCTATCACCCTTGCTTCAGGGCATGAAGTTTGTTTTACTACATTTAGCCATTGTCAAGGTTGACAGGAAAATTGCCACTACTTTGAGAGAACATAGCACAAACCCAGTTAGTTATGAAATTCTTTTATTCCCCTGCTGAAGTTGAATCATCAGGTAGGATTCTTTTGGTTTGATTTTAGTTCCACCCATGTCTACGAGTCCTATGACTCCGCCGATGTCAAGCGCTGGCAACCAGAATGTGTACAACGGTAACCCACCAGTTTCTTCAAACCAGCAGCAACCGCCACCCGCCAACTACCCGCAACGCCCAATGGGTCAGCAGAACATGATGCCTCAAGGTAACGCGAACGTTAAAACTGTCAATTCTACTCATAGTCTACAGTCTTCCCCGAATTCATCCCTGTTCCCCACTTTTAGGTTTAAGGAAAACTGACCCATGTTACCTATACTAAATCCCAAACATTTATTTATTTTCGTGATCGAGTAATCCCAATGTCAAGGCAAATTCAATGACACGTCTAAGTCAAGTCATTCCCCACTCCACCCCCCCCCCCCCCCCCCCCACATCCCTTCACTTTTTCTCTACATACCCAGTGCTTGTTACAATTGCCACACACACTTTTTGGAAAAAAGAAATATAAAGATCCTTTTGGATTGTGCGCAACATTTGTGACAAGTACACAGGTTACACTGTCACTAGATTTACTTTGGCGCATATGTTCAGAAATACCTCACATATTTTGACTATCTTATAATCAAACTTATGAAATTCAATGTAAACAAATTTGGAATTTTCTTAACCCAACCCAGGGGCTTATCCAAAAATGCTGAAGCTATTCTAAACTGATAAAAACTATATGCTTTCTCAAATTAAACACAATTTGAACAAACCATCCATATCATTTACAAACTTGAAAGTTGAATCTAACAAAGAAGAGATATATGTGAGTTAGAACTGAACGCATGAGCCACCTTCCCCTTTTCGTGTGAAAGGTCGGTCATCGTGGTGTGGTTTTCTTACAGGCCAAATGATGCACAAACCTGGACCTATGCAAGGTAGGCTTCCCCACTGTCTCTCCTGCTAAACCTTTCAATCTTTATTAGTTTCTCACCCTGTTTCTTAAGGCCATTGAAAGGTCCAAACTGTGCCTTTTTCAGCCTAGAGATCATAGACAGAAACTAGTTCTTCAGGCAACATCAAATGTCACATCCTCATTTATTTTCTTTTAAATCTTTTTTATTGTACTTTTTGAATTTAAGTACATGTACTTAATAATCCTTTGGTATTAAGCTTTTTGTTTGTGCTCAAATAGATAGGTGGTTGACCAATTACTGTCTGCCTGGACATATATAGGCATGATCCAACTAGCTTTTAGTTCAAAAACATAAGAAAAAAGATGCATCACAAATGCATGAATTTCATTTAAACTGCCACAAATTGACCAAACAGACAAAATAAAAGTAAAATGATAAACGTATCTGCCACAAACCAAAATAAACACTTTTGCTGTATTGATAAGTAGAAATCTATATGAAATCAAGTAAGGAATTTGGATACAACTGCTGAAGTTGCAATATATTGTCTTTGTATGACATTCTTTCAAGAAAGAATACCTTTCAGTTGCCTCATTTCCCATTTCAACTAACATGTCACTAATCTTTTCATCAATTCAGTTAGAGTCCTTTGTGTATAATTAATTAAGATATAACTCTGAACTTTATAAAATCACTTCCCCCAAGACTATTTCTGTACATATCTATTGGTATAAGTATTTCATGTCTCTCTGACAGGATAAACAAGGGGCCTAGTTACCACTTCACATTAGAGAAAAACTGCTGACGTCCATGACAATTTTGAATTTCTTGTGACCAGTCTGAAATTATGGTTTAAATATATGTGCACTCCCAAGGTGCAAAGTTTTCAAAGGTGTGCACCCAAGAGCCTTTCCGTGCACCCACAGTAGCCTAAGCAAAATTCTTC
Source organism: Lepidonotus clava (assembly GCA_936440205.1). Lineage (NCBI taxonomy): Eukaryota > Metazoa > Annelida > Polychaeta > Phyllodocida > Polynoidae > Lepidonotus > Lepidonotus clava. The sequence continues at coordinate 46,761,421 of OW387140.1, read as the reverse complement.
CTTGGCCTGCGGGATGCGGGATTTCCGCATAAGGAATTTAATTCCCGCACTTGTTTGACTTGGAGGGGGCCATTCCCACATGAAAATTACAGAAAATCTTTAAGATATTATCAAAAGGTCTACAATTTTCAAAAATGGCCCCCTAAGGATAAGCAAACTGGGGCTTTTGATGCTAGGGATCTTTTTCTCAGAAGAACCCTGTGTATGGCTACCTATTCTATTAAGAATATGTGCATCTGCTGGGTGCACACTTTAAGACATTGCACCCAGTTGCAAAAACATGTACTTTGGGTGCACCTCACATTTTCTGACAAAGCTGAGATAATTATTAAAAGAGAAGAAACAAATTTTGTGAAAAGCAAAATAAACTATTTCAAACTCCTGATATTTCAGTTAGCTAGGCCTTTTGTTCCTCTTCACCCTCTCAGTGTATTCAGTTGATGTATTTTCTCTGCATCTTGTTTCCATGGTGACAGGAGGAATGCCCAAGCCCGGTGCCATGCCCACACAGCCTAATGGTAGACATGGTATGTTAGCGATAAGTTCTCTCATTCTGCTCCCGCATAACCCGAGTTTAATTCGCATTCCATTTTCTTGATCCTGATTGCAATTCACAGCATGATTGTTGTTTGATATAATATTTATGTTTCATTACACTTCCTAGCAATTGAATCATCAAACAATCTCATGTTAGGAATTGGGATGCCAATTGGACTGTGTGTTTTAGTTTTGTCTTATTCAGTTTTGTTAATCATCTGCAAATAGTATTTTCAAAATACGGCTGACTGTTCCAACTGGCCTTCATACCTAACAGCCAGATTAAACTCATCAACTCTGATCAAAGGATTAAAAAGTTGGAGATCGAGATATTACACTGTTAAAAAGGTGTTTAGAAATTAAACATGTTTAGGGTCTAAACATGTTTAAAGCCTAAACACTTGTATTTTCTAAACATGTTTGGATTACAGATGTTTATTATCTAAACACATGGGATCCCACATGTTTAAAACCTAAACATTAAACACCTAAACATGTTGAATATCTAAACACTTGAACCTAAACATGTTGAATATCTAAACACTTGAACCTAAACATGTTGAATATCTAAACACTTGAACCTAAACATAATAAATTTCTAAACATGTTTAGGGTCTAAACATGTTGTCAAACTGGTTACAACAAAGTGTTTAGGAAAGTGTTTAGGTTCTAAACACTTGTTTTTACAGTGTAGTGTTAACAAGTGGCTTTGCCAGGATTCGAATCCACAACCTTTGGGTTTGGAGGTGAGGGTCTTAACCACTACACCATGGAGGATGAGGCTGGAACTAAGAAATGGGGTCATGACCCAATTTGCTGGTTCCCACAGGCTCTTTTGAAAGCAGTTTAACAAAACAGCAGCTAGATGGACAGGTTGGTTATGACCCATTTCGCTGGTTCTTGGTAAGACCTGAAGAAAGTTCAGTATGTAGGCAGCAACATGCGAAAGGACATCATTTTAGAAGAAGTAGGGTAAATAGCTGGAAAGGTGTGCAAAAGGGATAGCTGTAAATTTGGAGCAGCTGGTGCTAATATAAGAAGAACAAGGTACCAACCACACAGGGAAAACAGGGAAAATGGCAAAAGAAATAACCTGACAGGGAAAACACAGAAAATTTGGAAATTTTTGCCAAAACACAGGGAAAACGCAGGGAATTTCATTTGGCCAGGTTCTGAAATTCCTGATTCCCAAGGAGTCAACTTTTTGTTGTCCAAATATTTTCTGCACAAAGAGGCTTTTAAATTTGACCAACTTGCTGGATATGACACAGGGAAAAATTGCTGTGGGACAGGGAAAACACAGGGAATTGAAAAGGGAACTTCGGTTAGTACCCTGGAAGAACCTTTTGGGTCTTCCAAGGATGGCTGTACAACAACCAGGCTTCTGTTGGATACTGTTGTCATACAACCAGGCTTCTGTTAGAGCCCCCTGGGAAGAATCTTTCCTAAGTATCCCCTGCTTGTTGTAAGAAGTGACTAAAAGGGGCACCCTGTGCCCCCAATAGGGTCATCAAAGGCCAGGCGTGTGGTGTTCTTTCTAAATTGATGGAAAGAAACCCCTTGTGCCAACAGCGCCCATTTTTGTCACCTAAAACACGGATATAATTAGACTCGTAATCGGCCTGAAGCCATTCACTACAGCCTTGGGTATTATACCACACAGGGTTAATGTCTCCTATTTACTCTTTCAATACATATTACAATGGCCTACCAGTTCCCTGAATCTTGAGGTTGTAAACTATTTTTTGAATTGCTTTTACCATTTTTGTATTGCCTAAATGTGAAACTTGCTCTCTCTGTACAAGAGAGTGTCATACCACAGCTATCAGATTTAGCTTTCTTATATGATTGTAAAGTTAATTTTAAGGTGTAAGTTGTTCCAAGTTTGATAGTTTTTACTATCCTTTGTCTTTTGTTTTGCTATTAACTATGTATGGATATATGCATGCATAGAAAAACCCTATTTGCAAGTAAAAAAACAAAACAAAAAAGAAGAAAAAAAACAAAGAAAAGATCAAAAAAATGTTTTTATTAAAAGCTTATGGTTCAGTTCATAAAACCTTTTATGAAATATGATTTTGAACATCAAATTTTCGGTATAATTGTCAAAGGTTTTGTAAATTTATATTTTGAACTGTGAAATTGTTCAGAAAGATTAATTTCTACCAGTACCTCTTACCAGTTATCCTTTAAGATAAACAAACCAGACCATCTCTTATTTTGGAAATTGATGGGTTCCTAACTTGCAAATGGGTGATTAACCTAATCATATTGCATGACCTTTTGTGTAGTTTCAGTGAAACACCTAATAAATTACTGCTTCCAATTTGTTCCAGAGCATCTTGTGCATTTGATCACTAGTTTTAAGAATATTGCTTTGATTTGATTTTGCTTGATTTTTGTGTCTGTGAACCGCAGTACAGAGTTCTTGGATGGCATGGAATGATATATTAGCCATTTGCTTAAGTGGTTTGTTTTTTCGTTCTTTTAGATGTTCTTTTCGTTGATAAAGGATATATTTTCATTAGTGAAAGTTAGTTCAGTTCTTAAACCACTTTTGGAAAACATTTACAATTGACCATTAGTCCATTGTTTTATACTTGCCCTACCAAAACAAATTGGGATCTAAGTTCTCTAGAGGCGACACACATGAATTGAAACTGAAGTGTAGGAATAGAATATTTCAATAGAAAATTATTTGCAGTATCATAGTAAATTTGAATAAAAACCAGAAAAACACTATCTAAGATCCTCAACTACAGATAATCCATAAGCCATTTGATCTGTAATAATATCTGTGGGGGGGAGAGCTAGAATAAATTAATTTATATTGTTCACTTGGTACATTTTGTAATTGTAAGATTTTGCAGTTCCTTTATTGAGTCAAGAAATTCCCTGGGATTAAGTTATGTTCACCCTCTCCATTTGGCACAGTAACCCACAACCCACTGTATCCATCCGAAATCATCCATACCATGTTAAAAATTAAGATTTAATATTGTGTACCTCTCGGGGTCACATAATCTTCGAAAGCGCGCTCAAGAGACTACCAATGCACCTCGCATTTTATTCTATAAATCTCAAAAAAGGTGTTCACATATAGGCCCACAATTACAGAACAGTTTTCCCAGTGCCAAATGTTGTGCCTCAGGTGTCAGGATCAGGGCTTGACAAATCGGGCGTCCGGACGCCCAGGACAACCAAAAAGTAGGGTTGGGCAAACATACTGTGAAGCTTAGTTGCCTGACTGGCAACCACTCTAAGGACGATTTGCATTTTGCAAAATGATAGAAATGTTCAGTGGAACAACTGGCAGTCTGACAACTACTGATATTTAATTTACAAGACATTTTAATCTAATTTGTAATATCCGGGAAACCTAGTGAATTGGTCGGACAATCAAAGTAAAGCCTGCAGTAGCCCAGTGGGCTACCAGATGAAAAAATGATTTGTCAAGCCTTGCAGATGCAGTGTTTGTTTTTAAGACAGTACATAATGTCTCAAACATAAGCTGGTCTTTCTAATCATATAGCCCAAGTCCCAAACCCCAGCCAAGTGCTAAAGACAAAGGATGCTGATAGTAGCTAGCAGTGCACTATCATAGGTTGCAATGCATAATCAAAGCAGTATCTCATCAGTGCCCATGATACATATCATATATGTATCACACATTGCAATTATGTATCACACATTGCACTAGCATATCAGCAACAAACCAGAAGGGAAAGATGACACAGATGAAAATAGGCTTTAAGCAGTTAAGATTCACCTCTCCTGAGTGAACAACTGCAAACTGTTTTTTTTTTTTTTTCATTCAGCTACCTCCTCCACCCCCATTCAGTATAAAGCAATAGTAGAATACCTCCAAATTGCACACGTCTCAAAAGTTGTGTGTTCTGTGGGACAATTGTGTGGGATGACCGTATCGTGTACGTATATTTTTGGGCAGGGTATGCTATCCAGTCAACATGGTTTCCATGGTTAAGTGGTGGTGATGAACCCATGTATTTTTACTTGTTTTTTTTAGTGGATCCTCCTCCCTCTGCGACTGCTTCCATAGCATCTGTGTTAGCGATGAGAAAAGGTTGGTTTTTCTGAGTCTGAACAACCACAGGTAATGTAATGGGGTAGTGAAATGCATTTTGATAAGATGTCAACATCCACTTCATTCATTTGTAGAAGTATTTGCAGATGGCTTTTACCCTAAATCATGCCATGTATGATTCCATAAGTTTCATCTTATAACTCTTGAAAAAGTACCTGTCTTGATAATCTTAAAAGGGACCTTGCTTGGAAAATTTGTTAGATTTTAATTAATTTCAAATTCCTTTTTTCATTCAAGAATATAAAGTGAAACTGTTCACATAAAATTGAAGTCAAAGTAAAACAAAAGCTTTACTCACAATAGGAAATACTGCAAAAGGTTTTGACAGTAGTTTCCACCTACTCATATCTTATGCAAAGAACTGCAAACAGTGAATGTGAATAGTTGATGTCTCCCAAGAAATAGCCCTTATGTTTCTGTTCCCTTTGTTGTAATGTGTTTGGTAAGATCTTCTCTCCTTTAACTCCTTAACTGTACTAAATACTGTAAACTGTTATTCCTTAAATGAAGCATTGCTGAGTTAAATCACTTTGCTTTGTTTCTTTTTCAGAATAAAGGAAGCCTATTTTATCCTGGAGACATTTCTGTTTCTTTTGTTTTTATCTTGTGTGCAAGTCCATAGCATAGCTTCTGTGCTACTGTTGAACCTTCAATCTAAAAGGTAGCCACAAGATATTTGTAGTTGGACTAGGATTACATGGATTTTGCAACTGATAAAATACTCAAGAGCAGAAATCTCTTCCAAAAGTAGTTGTAGAAACTGTTTTAAATATTAATTAATTGTCTTTCATCATCAAAGGTATACCAGAGTTCCCTGAGGGACTTAATAAGCACTTAATGTCTTAAAAAGTTAAAATCTATTTTCTCTCTTCACTCAAACCTTTTTCTATAGGACAAATGATGCAGCAGCAATTCAATATGCAGCAGCAGGGAGGTCCGGGGCAGCCAGGCGGTCCAGGGCAACAGGGGCCACAGCAGCCGCCTAACATGATGGGACAACAGCCGATGATGTCGCAGCAGCAGCAACCCATGATGGGGCAACAGCCCATCATGTCACAAGGGGGCCAGCCAAGGATGATGGGTAATGCCCAGGGCCAGCCCGGAATGGGCAATCAGATGGGACCTCCGGGATCATACCGCAGACCGCCAAACCAAGGTAAAAAGCGCAACCATACATTATCTTCCTACAGCTCCCTTTGGCAAACTAGAAGGTTAAGGTAGTTCAAAGATTCCTTACTCAAAACAAATAGGTTGAAAGCACTGTTTCCATTGCAAGTTGATAAGGGTACTTTGGTTTTTCAGATTCATAGAACAGAATCTGAGGACCCAGTATAAAGAAAGGAGTTGTAAAGAAGGTTGAAATAAACAATCACTCTATACTGTAGAGAAAAACACTCAGAAAGAAGTTTTGCTAGCAGAGGGTCCAGTTTATTCTTTGCTTCAACACTGTTGAGCATGATGAAACACACATACACTTAAGTTAATCACAAAAGATTGATCACATAGTTGTACTTGTTGCTAGTTTTATTTTACTTTTATCTGTGTATTAGTTACTTTTACATTATTTTCTTGTCCATTGCTTCTTGTAGGTGTATACCTGCCTTCACCTGCTACTTGTGAAAACCCATAAGAAAAGGGGTGTTTAAAGGGAAAACAACTTTCTTGTTCAAAATTCTTTCATGTTCATTGATCCCCATAGGGGAGGTTTCATAGACTGTTGATGTCTAGGTATAAAATTTACTTTATCTTAAATGAAATCTGAAATGTGTTCAATACAGTGGAAGTGGTTGAATGGAAATTATATCTGTCAGAATGGATGGCTGTTCATTGTGTGACTTGAATGTTGACTGAAACTGAAAACAAAAAGTGAGAATGAGTGTAATCGTTGATGAAGTCCTGCTGAGATATTAAAGCTACACAGATAAGTCAGTGTGGGAAGATGTCTAATTAAGTTCAGACTTGTCTGGTTTTGGCTCACAAGAAAAGCCAAAGTCAGTATTGGCTTATTGCAAGCGCAGTACCAAACTTCTTTTGGTGGGTACATCATCACTTATTTATTCAGAGATGCCATTTTCCCTCTTTTTTAGTGATTTCAGTTCAAACTGGAGACATTTGACTACCTCACTCCAGAAACCATAGAGTTCTATGCAAATTTAGAAGTTTCTATTTGCTTCTAGTTCTAAGATAAAAGCGAGAAAATAATTTTCTATTTATCCTATTTTCTCAGTGGTTTGGATGGCATCTCTGCTTATTTGAAGTGTTCAGTTTAAAAAGGCGTCGCTGGTTTCAGGTCAACAATACGGCATGGGTTATCCCTCGGGCACAATGTCGGGCCAATACCCAGCCCACTCCCAACCTGGTGGGCAGTATCCGAACCAACAAGCCGCAGGGCCCTACCCCCAACAACCACAGCAACAACCTCCACCACAGCAGCAACAGCAGCCGCACCCACCGCAGCAGCAGGGCGCACCTCCACCGCCCCAGCAGGGCTATGGCACGCCGCCACAGAATAGCATGTCCCCCAAACCAAACGGTAGCAAGATGCCAGGCTAGTAGCACAAACCACGACATACCTCGCATGCATTCAAAACAGTTGTAAAATTGTTATGCACCACACCACTTTGTCACACTTTTTGCAAATTACACAACACAGCTATATCTATCTTATGACCATTTTCTTAACTGAGGGTATTAAACTGGAAGCAAACTTTTAAATAGGCTCTTGCAGTCTGTCATTAAGCCCCTTGTCATCAGTTTGATAGTAAGGAGGAAGATTAGACAAAAGCAAAGTAATTCTCATTATTTCACATCTATTTTTATGAAAATGAAAATATTTGAAACAACTGATTTTTGAAACATTGTGGATAAAAAGAAAAAGATCACCCACATCTCCTTCTCATTAGCTTTTGCTAAAGCATTGATACATTATATAGTCTAGACAGCAAAACAACTGTTCTTGATTTTGGGCTTCAAGCCAAAACAAAAGGACTACACCAACTCTGTTTAATATATCAGATATATCAGAAGATACTAGATGTATGTAACCTTATGTTTTATTGAAGACAATTATTTTAGATGTAGTATTTCACATGCCATGTATTTTCTGTACACAGGTTTCTGTCCATTTGACTTTGAATATGATCTATTCAGGATCAAAATATTTTGAGTTATTCATTAAGAGATGTTGGGATTTATTTGACAAAATCAAAAGTTTCCTCCCAAAATAGGGAAATATTACAGAGTTGGAAATCTGTCAGAGCTCTACATCAATATTACACATCTACATTTCAACAAATACAACAAAACCCTTGACAAAACTGGCTTCATGAAATATCCAAGGCAAATTGTGAAGTTTAAGTGAACACAATAATTTAGGTTTTCAGAATTGGGATTTCACGAATCTAAGTTTTGTCATTCATGCACTACAACATACACAACTTGCTTTCAACTTATACAGAAATACATAAACATTTCGTTCACGTAAATATATTGTTATTTATTGTCTCAGTAAGAGTAGCCTTGTCAATTATTGTAATTTTGTGAGAATTCAATCTGCATCACTCTGGAATGCCCTCTTACTGTAGTATATTAATGTTATTAAGTCTAGCTTCGGTAACACAAATAACGAAACTCATTTACATGAAGCAGCTCGCATGCTGGGGGATAAATCGACTAACCATGAAAATATCAAATATATGTTAGAAAGACATTAATAGGTTGACCAAATTCACATAAAAATGCCCAAAACCACTATCAAGGTGGGTGATTGTCTGGGATGTGGTTGACTGCTTGCCTCATTTTGCTATTTCTGCAGACTAATCAAAATTCATTCAGGGAAATTTATCAATGTCCCTCTTACTATCTAAGATATATTTAATCATTTATGGTTTTATTGTTTCAAATGATAAAATATTAGCAGTTAGCTGGATATACTTCATATTTCTGGAGTTAAGTAGAATATATTTTCATTTGAAATATAATACAAAGCCACGAAAAAATCTTTAGACCACGAAAAAATTGCTTTTAGTTCTCAAACCTCCACAAAAACAGTCTGCAGGTTTACAAACAACAAGAAAATTTGGAACTGCACCAGGTAAATGATAGACAGACAAACAAAATTACACTCCAAAAAGTGTTCAGGTTCCAAAAATCATGTTCCCTTCCTGTGTAAAGAAAATGTCCTTATTAGGTTGTTGGGTAAAGCACAGCATTTTGCCAAAGAAAGTCTAACCAAATAACACAATGCAAACATAGTATATGCAGGTTTCCAAAGCTGGCTGCAGTATACTAACATTAATCCAATTGGACTGCAAGGCAGGTTGACAGAAAGAAAAAACTTTTGTTTTCAGAATTTTTGTCCCCTCAAATGTATATTTGGACCCAAAATGTTATTCAGAAAAGAAATGTTTTATGGTTACTGACTATTGTTGAAGTGGAAGGGTTGAAAAATTGACAAGTTAATCTCATGTGATTCATTTTCTAGTGTAACTCACTATAAATCTCACTAGCATCCCTGACTATTCAGAAAGGAAATGTTATTGAAAAAGAAATTGATTTGGTGTCATGCCCCATATATAACTTAGTGCCTTTTCAAAAATAGTGGTATTTTTGTAGTGAATAAGAATGTGAATTACATGAGAATACCAGTCTTATTACTAATTTGTCTTTTGTCAGAATTACACAGGACCTTGAAAATGGTAATGGAAAAAGCCATAAAATAAGAAAATGACAGTTATGGAATTTTACTCAGTTTTCTCCAGAAATCTAACTTCTTCTGAAATTGAAAGGCATGCATCCATTTAAAGTCTTCATTTTTTGAACACATCCACTGAAATCTGCTAATGCAGAATTTGTAAGGAGCTAGCTATTGGAAAACCTTGAGAGTCCTGGAAACTTGTAATTGTTCATTGACAAAGAATTATCTAGGTCTGTGGGAACCCTGATTGTGTCCATCTTTGGTTTTAATGGATCGTAGTCTTTGTTGTTATGCGTGTCCCACATGTCGGTCCAACGAGTCCTGTTTAATATTGTGCTTGTTTTCTACATATTTTCTTTATTATTTCAGACATAACAGAATACTAAAACTGCATTTATTCTATATGTACTTCTTGCCTTTTTGCAGTTTTCTTTCACATGCATTTCTTTGATTTTTCCCATGTTTTATAGTTATTCTGCAAGCCCATAGTCATTCAAGAACAATTTAACTCAGTCTAGGACACTGTTTAGTCACCTCAAAACTGTATTATGAGAACGAAAGAACTGTTTTGATATTAAAACAGTTATTTTTTCATGAGACTTCGAGACTGGTATCCCACATTAGTAGGCAATATCACCAAATGATCTTGATATTTTGTTGATTATTTCTCAAAATATTCCCATAAAAAAGTGTTTTATAATTAAAAAAAGTCCAAAGGAATGATATATAAAATTAATTATCAATTAACTTAGTCTTAAAACTCTAAACGCAGTTAAGCTACTGGTTCCTATACTTACAGTGTCTAAAATGCTCTAAACTGCTGCTTGGTACATGCAATGTTAACCAAAGGTTGCATAATAATATACTCTGGATTACGAATAAACTATTAATATTCACTAACTAATGGCTGTAAATTAATAGCTTGACCTAACCTAGGACTAAAGGCCTCCAGAGTGGCATTTTCTCCCCTGCAGATCTAAATCACACCCAGAATTCTTATGAGCCTAAGGAAGTTATAAATCCTTTTTTGAAAAGAATACTTAATTTGATTTGCATCATTTCAGAGTTTGAATAGATTCAGTTAAAGTGCAAACTTTTTCAGACCGATCTACCATTAATATTTCACACATGTATGCTGTATGAATGTCTTTGTACCTAATATTGATGTGTTGACCTGTTCTAACCATGTGTCCAACGATGTCGTTTCAGGACCAGGATATCCACAGCAGTACAGCCAACAAGGTCAGTACAACCAGGGCCAGTTCCCTCCCGGCCAGGGCCAGTACCCTAACCAGCCGCCCAACTCTCAGTACGGCCCCACCCCATCCACGCCCCAGGGCGGCTACCAGCAGAGCCAGCCAGGCTACTCCAGCCCCCAGCAACAAGGGCAATACGGACAGTTCCCACCTACAAGCACACAAGGCGGTCAGCAACCAGGACAGCAAGGGGGACCACCTGGGCCTCCTGGAGGCCGCTTCCCTTATCCACAGCAACGCCCGCAGATGCCACCGCAGCAACAGCAGATGCCGAACATGCCACCTTCTAGCGGCCCAATGCCAAATCAAATGCAGGGAGGCGGACCGATGCCTGGGCAAATGGGGCAGGGCCCCCAGATGGGCAATCAAGGTCAAATGGGCACTCAAGGACAGATGGGCGGACAGAGCGGGATGCCGGGACAGGGCCCAATGACAAGTCAAGGTCAAATGGGAGGGCAAGGGCAGATGGGAGCAGGTCAAGGTCAGATGGCAGGAAATCAAGGTCAGATGGCAGCAGGTCAAGGCCAGATGGGAGGCCCAGGTCAATTGGCAGGTCAGAATCAGATGGGCAGTCAAGGTCAAATGCCAGGTCAAGGTCCTTCGCCACCCACAAGTATGGGTCAAGGACAAATGCCCCAAGGTCAAGGTCAATCTGGACAGTATCCATACCAGCAGAATCAGTACTAAAATGGATCTTAAATTCGTCTGGACTACTCTTTGAAACTTTACACTGCCCATAATTGAATAGACTTTAAAAAGATTTCTAAGGACACATTTCTCATTATAATGGTATTATATGCTTCAGATGAACAGCTGTAAACTATTTTCTGCCTTTACTCAATTTTTTCATTTTTCGCACTGTAAAAAATTCTCTGCAGCTTCAAAGATGCTGGAACTTGCCATGAGTAAAATGTATAAATGAAATGATGAATACTACACTTCGCATATTGCGATATGTATAAAAGAATGCAGGAAGTTATGGTCTGATCAATTAAAGAAATCTAGTTTGCTCAAAAGCATAATAGGGAGAGACCATGACAGACATGTTTCAGAAATTTCAAGCATGACTTTTAAAGGAACGATTTTCAGGAGCCTTTGTAGGAGGAGTTTTGCAAATCTGCCTGTTCTCTAGTAAGCCACTATTTGATAAAGATAGGATACTGCTGTTGTAAATGGCATTTCAAGGTGGACAAGTAAGCATTTGTGGAGTGGGTGGTGTAAGTGCAGTGGTGTGTAGCTGTGGATGTATGTCTGATTGGTCTGTGAGTATTGTGATGTGCATGGAAATATTTGGATTAAAATTTAGCATGTTATCAAAAGGAGAGGGTCAAGACTTCAGAATAAAGCTATTCCTACTTCATTCCATTGCAAAATCCTTTTCCCAATTCACTACAAAATATATATTCCGCCAGACTTAACTTTCAAGATTTTATAGCTAATTAAAGCTTTTCTCACTTAACAGCCAATTTGAATCAACTTTCATTGGGGAGTTTCATTTTTTCAATGGTTATCTCAAGGCCAGTTTACTAGAACTTGGTTTACTAGCAGATTCAGTAAATGTTTTCAAGTTTCCTTTCCACTTTGGTCAAAATCAGGGCTTGACAAACCGTTTTACAATCTGGTTGCCCAGCGGGCAACCACAGGCTCTTGTTTGGTTGCCCGACCATTAAACTTAGTTGTTCAGATATTCATTGTGTAAAACTTAAAGAAAAATAAGTACAGTGGACGATTTATGAAGCCTAAAAAGTTTAGGACAGCCTCAGGAAATTTTGGACATTTGGCCACCCTGGTATTGCTTCTATATTAACCTGAAAACTTGAGTGGTTGCCCGTCGGGCAACTAGGTTTATCAGTCTGGTTGCCCGGACCTATTTTCTGCTTGTCCCGGGCGTCTGGGCACATGATTTGTCGAGCCCTGAAAATAATTATTGCAACTATTTCTTTACTAGGTGGGAATTAGAATAAGAAGTCAGACAGGAATGAATGCCAATGAATGAACGATATTCTGCACCCAGTGAACTGGGTATAGACCAGTTGAAGGTCATTTGGTGACCTCTAAATAGTTTTGTGAGATTATGGCTTAGATTTAGGGTAGCTCTGTACAATATTGCATCTATCTGCTTAGCTCTGTCCCAGAGTAATAAAAAAAAGTGCATTTATTTTCTATTACTAATAAAAGACTAATGAAATCGGTTCACATATTCTACTGTCTGTCAGCGAATTAAAATCTGTAAACTATTGTCCTGCTAGGAATAAAATTTATGTTCTCAAAGTCATATCTGCCTCGTGTTTTTGCTTTTGTAGATTATGGAGTAGATTCTCATGTTTGAGTAATTGAAACTTACTGGGGACAAATGACCAAACTTTGTTTGGGTCAGTTATACCAAAACGCTGTCTGTACAGTGGTACCTACCAGTTTTAGACTTGCTCTATTTAATCCATAACCCAACAGATAGCTAAACTTATTTTCAAAATAAATTTCTCATACACGTTTCATAGCATTTAAAAATATTTTCTTTTTTTTTATTGAGCAGATTCTTTTTTTATTATTGCCCGATTTGCATCCCACAGCAAAGCAACACACGAAAATGTTTTGTTGCTCTGTTTATTATGAAATTACCTTGATATTATGACAGTAAAAAAATAAATAGAAGAAATGGATTAGCCATTTAACTGATCATCACTATGGCGTCAAGCTTATGTTGGAAGGGATCATCGCTATGTCATCTGCACGCCTTTTATACCAATCCAAAATATATCATTTTGCAATGGGATTCTAGATTTTTAAGAATACTACAGATCCTTCATTTCTAAATTGACATTAGCTTTAACACTATAAGTGTATCATCTTGTACCCGTGTTGTTTACAAGGACTTCCAACCATGTAGTGACTGCTGACAATACCATAGATGACCTTTTTGCACTGGAAACAGTTGTTGGACTTGCAGGACCAAGACTTGATGTGGTTGTTGGTGCCGTTACGCAGGTTCCGTTGGCGGCAGCGGGCACAGGTCATGATGGTGACGCTGGTATTTCTCTGGTCCAGGGCCATCTCCACTGCCTCTGCACCCTAAAGAGCAAACAACATATTTTCAGTTCAGGAATTTGATAATTATTTTCTCCTTTTGTATTTTTTCCGGATTCTTATCCGACATTTATTGATGTACTTTTTATACTTTTTTCAAATGTTATTTGGCATTTTTCGCATCATCTACTTTCATTCATTTGCCAATTTAGGAATTTGAAAAGGGGGGTGCTTTACACTAAAAGGTTAATATCTGGGCCAAATAAATTTGTATCTGCTACTGCAATTTATCTGTGCAGGTCAATTCTCCCTACCACGGATAGCGTATTTACTGTATTTTAGGTACCTGCAGGCTAATTTTGTCTGATTTTGTAGACAAAAACTATAGAAAATTTACAAATATTTGCTATATATCTTTCTGAAATGAATGAATTTTCAAACCAACTTGGAAAATAGTAAATACGAATAGATACAAAATGGGAAAATAGTCATTGCTAGTTTTCCATCATATTAAACCACAAGTTAGGCCAAGATTATAGAAAATTCCTATGCTTGAGTATTGCAACTTGTCTACATAATTCCCCGACTGCACCTTGATTTAGGCTAGTCTGCAGGTCGACTACAATAAACTAGCTATCCGTGGTGGGGAGAGTTCTAGACATGATACCTACAAGCGGTTTCTCATCAGGTCCAGCCAGTTGAAGCGGTTGGTGTTGTTTGGGGTTTGTTTGAGTGACTCTTTGCACTTTTTAAAGTGGTTCCCACCCTTCATTTCTTGGAAGCACAGCCAGCAAATCCTGATACCACATCGAGTACAGAGAACCACATTGCATCTGGAATAGCAGAATCATCCCACATACATGAATCAATCATTGAATTTTTGTAAAAAATCATGAGCTACCAATCTTCAACAGATATGCCATTTATTTACAGATTTTAGGTGTTTTTGGCTGTGCCATTATTTTTTCACAAATCAGCAATTTTGAGAACAAAATATTTTACATATGTTTTCAGGCAACGGCCTAGACAAACAGGTAAGTCAGATGTTTTTTGTTCAGTTTCTAAAGATTTGTAGGATCAACAAGTAGTGTTTGGAGAGGGGGAGAGTTGCTCAAAAAGATATCAATGTTTTCTATCCAGCAAATTTTGGTATGGTGGGGCCCTTGATGGGGGGTATGTATGTCGTATGTCGAACTTAAGAAATGGTGATGTCGCCTGTCACTTAACTTCCCATGTCCCATGTCGCCTCTAAGAACTTCTCATGTCTCATGTCGAATTTAAGAAATGGTCCTTGTCATGTCGTTTATTTTTTTCTTCATGTCACTAAGCTCCATTTTAATTCAACACAACAACATGGGTCTCAGTACAACAGGAGATAAGAGATATAAAGGACTTAAGCACAACGGATTTAGAAATAATATTATTTCATAAATGTGACATCATGGTAAAACTTGCACTTTTTCCAGAGCCATACAATAGATCTATCAAATATCCTGGATCATGGCTCCAAGAATTGACACATCATCAACTGTCATGGCCAGATTACTCACCCTCCATTCTTCTCTACAGGTATCTTGCAGTTTGGACAATGTTTTGCTTCAAGTTTGAGGTACATCTTTGACAGGTATTCAATTCTAAGAAGTTTTCGCTTTTCACAATTACTCTTCATTGCTCCACTGTTATAATTGCCCGCCACAACATCCTGGACAGAAATGCGCAGTTTCTTAGCAATCTCTAGAGTTTCACTCTCCATCTTGGACAGTTGTTGTTCTGCAGACAGGCAAGGGGATTTCTGGATGGCAAAAATAATTAATCAAACAATGCCTTAAATATTTTCCAGTTATACTAGTTACATAAAACATACCTAAGATGCCATAAGATTATAGCAAATGTAACTAATAGCATAATAATGCTATTCCTCAGTATACAAAAATATAGTTTAATGGAGGAGATATTATAAAAGAAAGCAGTGTGATCTATGGAGTCTAATCACTTTATGTTAGTCATATTTTACTGTTAGGTGTTAGGTATTGGAATAATGAGCCTGAGCATGGTAAAGAAACAGGCCTTTTGATGAAACATAAGAGAAAGCCTGAACACATAATGAACTGTGATGGAAAAAGTGGGATTAATTGATCACCCTCTGAAAAGACATTCATAAAACATTAATTCTTCATCCCCTGTATATTAAACTGCTTGTCCATTCTTGCATTTGTATCATAGGAGGTTATGTGTACAATCTAAGAATTCAAAATTTGATGTTTGGCATAATAACTGAACTCTCACATGGCAAAGTCACTCACTCCATGAAAGGGTTCCCTGCATCTGGGACAGAAGGAGTAGAAACAGGTGGTGCATGAAGCCTGGGTCTCATCTGTGTCCCTGATAACAGCCGAGTTACAGCGTGGACACCACTCCACATCCTCCATTGTCTCCAATGCTTTCTGAAAGAAAATGTAGGCTAAGAAATCAATATAACATATAACTTCGGTCAACAGCTAGTGAGACTCCAGTAAAGACAAGTCCAAATTAGTTAGGGGTCAGTATTGCTTTCTGAGAGTATCAAAAGATACAAAATGAGGCGATGAATCTTATGCCCTTGTTTAGGGTAAGTGTAAACTGATAGAATAGGCCTAGACATGTCTTAGATTTTGAATCAGATATTTTGATGGTAGGTCTGGAAAAATGACACTATAGTGACAAATTCAGAAATAATTTCATCTTTGAATCTGGGTCCAACAGTGACACTGACAGCACTGGAGAAGTTATTGACAGTGTGACGCCTATGTTTTAACATTGAATGGGAATGATTCAGACACTGACAGTGACTTAGGCCTAGACATATTTAAGTTCAGATTGAATATTTTGGTGGTAGGTCAGAAAAGAATGACACTATAGTGACAATTTCTCAAATCTTTTAATCTTTGGATCATAAATAATTGCTTTCGGAGCCTCCATAATACATTGACAGTGTTGAAGGGGGCTTAGGCCTAAACTATCTGAGCCTGAGTCCAGCCATTTTTTCATACCATCTGTAAAATATTCTTGCAAACGTATCCAGGCCTAAAATAATCAGACCATTTGATATTTAGGATCCTCACATATATGAGAACATAGATATATACATGGATTTCATTCTGATAGGCCTAATAAGGTCTAAATAATTATTTTTCAGATTGCCAATGTCCGACCAAACGCCCGAGTTGCTTTGACATCTAGGCCTAAGTAACCATCTGTAAAATATTATTGCAAGCGTTTCCAGGCCTAAAATATCAATCTATATTATGATATATAGGACCCTGAGATATATGGGAACATAGATATCTACATCACTTTCATTTTGGTAGGGGTAATAAGGCCTAAAATAATTATTTTTCAGATTGCCAGTGTCGAATGCCCGAGAGGCTGAGTCCAGCAGCTTGTCTAGGCCTATCATTTGAACTGCTGGAAAAGATATATCATATGTACCTACCTGTATAACTGAATGCTTCCGAATGCTTAAATCCTCCACAATTATTGGGTTTAGTCCAATGTCATCCTGGTTTCCTGAGTTCAATGTATCGGTGCAGGCGTGCGGGGAGAGAACCCGCCATGTTGATGGTCTGTGACAGTGACAGTGCCTCCACGTGTCCGATCGATCCAATGTTTTCCCTTCGATACGAACGCATGGTTCCCGCATGAATTGTCAATGCGTTGTATGCGTTTAAGGAGGTCCAGACGTCAAAATATATATATTGAAAGCATCTGATACCGCCGTAATCCAGGTATCCAGACGGAGAAGGGCGACTCCCCGGGACCAACCAACCGTCACCGCCGCCTCCCTCGAGCGGTCTGACAGTGTCAGGCCTCCACGCGTGCGGGTAAAAATGGCGCGATGTATTTGCGCAAATTGTCGCGTTATTTCGCAATCTATGAATTTCTGGACAATGAGATACCTATCTATGGGTCGAAATCTATCTATTGGTATCAATAACTAAAGTTAGATCGACCGTTTTCATGGTGAAATAGGTCTGCAAAATTTGACCCAGATACCTTCTTCACCGATGAAAGCGAGGTCAGTTTAAAGGTTAAAGCACCTAACATCCCTTTGTTTTTGCAATAGACTCGTCCGGGTATATCTTTATAGTGGACAGGTCCGGAAGATTCCATTATAGGAGGGGTATTCAATCTCTGCCTGAAGCTGCTGGTCCAGCACAGGTCGCTGCGGTAAAACGTAGAACGGAAACTCAAAAAATCGTAGACCGCTTTCTAAGTATATGAATTCGCCGATGGCGGTTTTAAGGCCTTAACGAGGTCTAAAGCCTAAAAAGTTTCATAATGCCATCGCCTCATAAAAAGTTAAATCAAACAGAATGATGCGTCATCCTTTTGAAAAAGCTTACAAACAATGTACTTTGTAAGCCAATGTCATATATGTATTTCTATTGCAGTTTTGGAAAAACGATTACAAATCATTAAACATTATATTAGGTGCACACACACTATGTGGTAATTATTTAAAATATATCAACAAAGAAAGTACAAAAATGAGATAACTGCCTGTAGACAAAGGTGTTCCCATCTGGAGAAGGCCTCAGCCCCAAGAACTTCCTTGAGGACTTCAGGTCAGAGAGAGACTGTGCACTTTTGTAGAGGGCATCTAGTAAAAGTGGAAATGCATGCCAGGATAGAAGTTTATTGTAAAGATTATATCCAAGGGAAGGGTGACAATAACAGCCGTTTATAAAGTAATAAAAGTACCTCAAGATTTACATATTTCGCCAGGCCAGGCCGGGTTGGAGTCTGGGCTGTGCCTGCTACACCACCTTGCCTTGCCAGTTTCCATCACCAAAGATTCGGTCATACAAACTGGTACAACAACAAAAACGAAACTAGTCTCGATATAGCTGAAACATTGCTAAGTAGACCTTAAACTCCAACACATCATCATCATCATATTCCACATACGGTATTAACGCCATTGAATGCACCAGATCTCACCTATTTCATGTGAGATGCCATACATGTATCTGCAAGACCAGTTATCTTACACATTCAATAGTGCCTGTTGACTGTTCTTAGCCATTTAAATCCTAGTCTTAATAAAATTATACAATCTAGTCTCAACACATGAATGACGTACTACTTCGTTAGTACAGTAAATTAAAGGTATTTTTAAGAAATTATAACAGATTTTTAAAAGTGGTATTTGTATTTTTTTTATTCAAGGCAGTATCTTTTATATTCAGGTACAATAATGTGACTCTTTGGTTGACTCTTTGTACTTAATAGTCCACTGGTAGTTACTGAAAATCAGGGTAAACTGACAATGCCAGTTTTCATAAAGATCTAAAAAGAAATGCACATCAAACAGATATGCATAGTATCAGAGATTCTGTTCTTTGTGCATTGACTCAAATCTTATAATTCTGAAAAGCAAGTTGACGAAAAGTGCTTTTACATTAAAAGATTTTTTGAACATCATATATAGATGAATGAATATTCAACCTTCATAATTCATAATTTGGATACATACTGGTTTATCATTAATAACCAATATAGAACCCAAAATCAACAAATGCATGCATGCAAGTACAAGTAATGATGGAATGATCCCAATAATATTTCTCAAATTCTGAATAAAGACTGCACATTTCATTCCACTTGTCATTTCTGTATGACTGAAATTATTGTACATTTATACTTCATGAACAGATTTATTAGTCTGTCAGCCTTAGAGTCACTCTTCATCTTCATGAACTTTTCATCCAAACAAGAAGAGTAGACCTACTCAAACAAACTTTCATTGAAACTCAGTCATATAGAGTATTTGTTATGCAGAAGCAGCATTCAATTTTTAGTGGTCTATGGTGCGGGGGATTGTAGTGGTCTAAAAGCGGTGCGGGAAACACCCTCAGTTTTCCTGTTGGCAGTTACTTAAACTTGTGCACCGCATGGTGGACCTACATACACAGAGCGTCGCAGCAACTGAATAAATCCTAGTTCAAAGTTACCTCTGAAATCACTTCAAAATCTTCACATATACAATAAATATCTTAATCTGCTTTGACATCATGTCCTAGTCCCCATGTTGTCTGCAAGGACTTCCAACTGTGTAGTGGCTGCTGACAATACCCTGGATGACCTTTTTGCACTGAAAACAGTTATTGGACTTGCAAGACCAACACTTGATGTGGTTGTTGGTGCCATTACGTAGGTTACGTTGGCGGCAGCGGGCACAGGTCATGATGATAATTACAGCATCTCCCCGATCAAGGGCCATATCAATAGCCTCAGCACCCTGGTGGGAAGAGAATGTAAGTGGAATATATTACTAAATATACAGAAATGATTTTATTGCATTTATTGACAACAAAGAGTCATTACAAGCTGATCCCATGTTTCATATGTCAAGAGAGTAACACAGAACAAACAAAGGTATTCATTAAGACAACAATAATCATATTACAATCATGATAGCATTTATTTGATCTGCAAGAGCACCAGATATATAAGGTAGCTTATATCTGTGTAGGATGGGCAAGGAATTTTGTTGTACATTTAATTCCTTATTTCTAAATGCAAGGAAACCTAAAAAAAACTGCCTTGTCAGGCCTAGATGCATTGAAACCTTAAAAACTTTAAAAAGGATACTGGGTATCAAACTCCAATATGTACCAATGGTATAAATCTGAGCATTGGTTACGATCAGGGTATGAAGTGTCAGTTGCTTTTCACTGTTTCCCTGTAACACTGTTTGCTTTTTTTCCCTCTTCTCTCCCCACTTTCACCCATTTATCATGATCAAAATTAACTGTATTAACCATTTTACCCTGCATTTTACTTGATTTTGCACTCCTCTCCTAACAAACATCAACATATTTACTTAAAGGGAGGGGCCAGCGACAAAAAATTAGTACACTGTCGTGATCCTTACCACCCAGGGAATAAACATACCAAATTTTATACTTTTATCTCCAATAGTTTTTAATTCATGCACATTTTTGTGTATCAAACTTAATTTCTCTGCCTGCATCTTATTTCTTACTTAGTGGTGAGAAACAGAATGCACAGACCATTTATCTGTTTGTGACGTCACAAGCAGAACAGTTGAAAAATTATAAAACTGAAAAAAATGCAATAAGAAATTTATTAAATGTTCTCTATAAGTCTAAAAGAGATTAAAATCACAAAATCTACTGTATAAGACGAGAATCTTGCAAAATTAAAATTTCACTGGCCCCTCTCTTTAAATGAATATTTCATAGAATGCAAAAAGGGAAACAATGAATGGAAACATATAATTCAGCTTGTGATCTCATTTACACATCCTATCACTTCAGCGGCAAAAGACAACTAATGTTATGCAATTCCATATGTTTCCCCTCATCAACCCAACCAAAGAGGTGAAAATCCACCCCCTGTTAGGAAAGGTTATATAATCCCCCATGCTTGCACCAGGGGGAGGCAAAGGGAGATTTGCATAAATGATTTGTATTTATACAGCCTGTTTTGCTTTTCTCTGTTACACTGTTTTGCTATTTTGGATGAGGAGGAAAATAAGGAGTTAAAAAGTATTTGGAAAGGTTTAAATGTTAATTATGAAAAGGATTATGCATCATGTATAACATTTAAGAGGAAAGATGAGTGAAAGTAGGGATTAAAAAGGCAAACAGTGTTACAGTGAAAAGGAACTGACGCTTCATACCCTGATTGGTTACCTCAAATAGAGAGATTTCCTCTCATAATCATCAAACCTCATCTGGAGGTTATTGTACTTACTGCAGGCCTCTGACGCTGGTCGAGCCAGTTGAAGCGCTCAGGGTTGATAGGATTTTGTCCCGGAAAGAGTGTACACTTCTTAAAATGTTCATAACCTTTGATCAGTTTGTTGCATACCCAACACATGCTTTTGCCACATTGAGAACACACAACCTTATTGCATCTGGAATGGAGCATAATTGACAAGTATTAAGATTAAGCTGCAACTTTAGGAAGAATGTTCTTTTCCACAGCCTCTCTATCATGGTGCCCCCTATATGAATATATATTATTACCTTAGTCATTATTTAAAATAATCGTAACTTGGGCGGTGAACTCTTCACTTCATTCATCCTCATTCCCAACAAATATATATCCAACATACAGTATACATACCCAGTACAATACAGCAAAACAAATTTATAATACTATATGGAAATTGTCAACAGAAGTGAACTAACCCTCCATTCTTTTGTATGGGTATCTTGCAGCCTGGACAAGGCTTGGCCTTCTGTCTCACATACATCTTAGAGAGATACTCCATTCTCAAAGCCTTAAGTTTTTCTCGCTCACTCTTCATCTCTTCACTTTCAAAATTGCCTGCTTCAACATCTGAGACAGAAATGCCCAGTTTCTTAGCAATCTTTTTGGTCTCAGTTTCTATCTTACTGATTTGTTGTTCTGTAGACAAACAAGAGGATTTCTGAAATGGTAGAAAAATTAATAATTGAAATAAGTTAACTTAAATTTCATTGTAACACGATAAGTTATCATAATGAACTGCACCTCACTGCAAACTTACATTATGAAAAAAAAGATAACCTTTTATTTGTTTGTAAGGATACTTTGAAAGTAAAATAAAATTAGTGAGATACTATGAACCATGTGTTATACTGGTTAACCTAGTGATAGTTTGCAAATCATTGAAATGTTCATTTTGAATAACAAAATTTGAAGAAAAAAGATAGCTATTGATATTAGTATAAGTATTAGCATAAATTAACCCAGAATTTACTAATGAAAAATGTAATTGATCTTTCCTATTTATGAAGTTATACTCACTGCATGGTATGGTTCTTTGCATCTGGGACAGAAGGAGTAAAAGCAGTTGGTGCATGAAGCCTGGGTCTCATCTGTGTCTCTGATAACAGCCGAGTTACAGCGTGGACACCACTCTATATCCTCCATTGTCTCCAATGCTTTCTAAAAAAGTAAATGAGATGTGTGGATATGGAGGACAAAGACATACTATTATATTTCAGAACAACGTTAATTAAATAATATGCTTCATTTACAACCTGTTCAATTTTAATAAGTAAGGAAAATAGTAAATGTTGAAGCTAAGACTCTCAGTTTTACTGTAAATTGTATTTGTCTGTCACATGAATGTATGGTATAACTTTATTTTCATGATTCCGTTTTTTACATTGACTATCTAGTTGTATTAATACCACTAAAAGATGATTTGTATAGAAAAAACTAACTACCTGTAGACAGAGTCGTTCCCATCTGGAGTAAGCCTCAGCCCCAAGAACGTCCCGCAGTACATCGGGTGTGACAGAAAAGGTACACTTTTGGTGAGGGCACCTAGATCAGTAGAATTGAAAGGGAGAAAATTTGTTAGTATCTTTCAAAAGATCTACCTAGCTGGTATTGTAACTCTCAAAAATAATGTGATCTTTAGGTTATTGAAACAGTGATTCGGACCAACGGTTTTGGCCCATCACAGAGAAGAATTTCAAGAGATTCTTATGTTTGGTTTAAGATTAAAGCCCCATACAAACTAGGCAATATTCCCAGCGACTGGCAACAGGCAACTGGTAGAATCACTCGTAAAATCGTTAACAATTCAGATCACCTGTTAGTATGTAACATTTCAATATTTTACATTTTACACACATTTTCAAAAATCTTAGCCCTCCCTACCACCCTTGAAGAGTACATACTTCATGGAGGGTTTCTCTTTTTGTATAATTTTGAATGTTTGTTAAATCATAAATTATACTGAACTTAACCATCTAAACTACTTTTTTTTTTTAAAGATATTTTATTCTTAATTCTTTGAAGACATCAGACCACAGGTATTTAACCTAAATGAATTTCTGTTTGTGCCATCTTTTCAATATTACAAATAATTGATTGCCAAAAATGGAGAAAATACAATATAATTATGTGTATAAAGTTAGTAGTTGTAGTATTAGGCAGCTAATACATGACCTATGTTGATATAATTTTTACCAAACTACATCAACTTTAAGAAAGGGAGGTGTTTGGGTGAAGATTTGTCTAGCTGTGTTTGCAAATAAACTAACAAATACAATGTACTTTGATCATGTGATGTTTATTTTCTCACATCCTGCATACAAGGCAAACCTGCTATTCATGAAGCACCAGCATATCACCCAAGCACCTTTGTCACATTATTACATTTTCTCTGCATGTATTGCTTAATCAATGCATACAGTGATTTCCAATTCCTACACATATTTAAAGAACAGTTTGAATATTTACATTTCTTTAGCTATGAGTACATGCATGCAATTCTCCCAACCACAGATGGTACATTTTTACCTGCAGATTAGCCTAGACCAGAAAGCATGCGAGGTAATATATCAACAAATCACAAGGCTTAACCCTTTCAAGACGCCACAAAATTTTGATATAGTGCCAAATGGACTCCAATTTATTCAATGAATATGCCCAAAAGACGCCACTGATAACACACAATTTTAAATTAAACCAATCATAAGCTAAAACATAAATAGAAATTATCATTTCCAAATGTTAATAGTTAGAGGGAGAATAATATCAACTTTTTCAGCAGTTCGAAATAGAAAAAAATGTTTTTGATGTATTTTGAGCATCAAATTCACAATTTTGAAATATTTTCTATGTATCTCTCAGGCATCTGGCGTCTAGGCCTGGTGATGCCTGAGATATACAGGAGACTAGGCCTGGTGATGCCTGAGGGATACAGTCGTCCTGAAAGGGTTAAGCATGTTAATTTGCATGAACCATATCTTTACTTGTATTTTAACATGAATAACTACCGGTCATAATTTAAAAGAAATTCTTCTAAGTTGCTAAAAAAAAAAAATGAATTCATCATAGACATACAACAACTATCTGTTTGGTTTTTACAGTTTCTTTTCAACAAAATCAGTCAAAATAATCTAATTCGAACTCAGATAGCTGATTTCCAGTATTCTAAGTACCTGCAGACTGATATGTAGGTGCTTAGAATACTGGGAATCAGCTATCCGAGTTCGGGGAAGATTAACATAGGCCATGGTATTTTTCCGATCCTAAATAAGGATGTGCTAGGATAGCTGTTGACCACAGGTAATCAAATATATGCATGCAATGTATGCAGAATATGACCAACTAGTGAACAATAATGGTTTAGGGGGTGTTTGTTTGTCAGGGTTTGGTTAAAGGAAAGCTTGCACATAAGTGCAGCATAGTAATATTTCAATGAACTCAATTCAACATATTATTTTTCAACTTGCACTATCAATAGAAGCAAAATTGCAGGAAAATTCCTATTTTATACAGAGTTATGGGACATTAAAAGAACCTGTGTTTAATTTCATTTTTTAAGGGAAATCCCCTAATTTGTGACGTAGCAAGGGGAGTTATTGGGGAATGCCACCTGCTCTCATAAGGGAATCCCCATCCCTGTAGAATTTGTAATAAGGTTTATACTTTCCAAATCGAATTATATATATGTGGCCCAATAAAACTCATAACAACTTGATAAATATATCAATCTACAACCAATCATTAAAGAGAGAATACCAAAACAAGATAATAAGGAATTCCCCTGGCTGTGACGTAGCAAGGGGAGTTCTAAGGAGCCCAGCATTCAGGGAATTCCCAAAATTAAATTATTTTCCTGAGTAATTCCCTAGGAACTCAACTTTTTCAGATTTTTACTTTTGAAATATTTTTAGAACACTTAACTTAATTCAATAACATAAAAAATAGCATTTAGTGAATTTATGTGCAAGTTTTCCTTTAAAGTCAAGCCAACCTTTCAGGGCTCTTTCCAGACTCCACAAGAAACTACTTTTCAGCTTGGGTGTTCATATCTATGAGATGATTTAGGAGAAACCCACCACCAGGATCACTACCCTACTCTCTTCAAAGAGAGGCTAGGGATCTTTCATGTGCAATGTCATGTAGACAGTTGAAATTGAAATAAAGATAAAATAACTCATGCTTATCAGCTTATGTTCTAAATCACCCGACCGTGGTGAGAACAATCAACCCGTTACTCAAGATGCAACCACCTCCCCACCACAGGCGCCGCCAAACCTTTCTTTTCAACTCCCGAGCGATGTTAACCCATCCATGGTGGTTGACCACATTCGACAAATTGGCGAGCTAGGGGAGGCCATCGTACCCGGACATGGACAATTCATAGGAAACTTCGTCTACCTCTATTTTCTACAACACGTTAGTGTCAAACAGGACTAAAAACCAACAACCCCTGGATTAATTTGCTCAAAGACTGTTGTTCATTCTACTCCTGATATTTGTAATTGTATTACTTAAAAAAAATTTCTAGGCATATATAAGCGGACGTTACGAGTTGGACAGTAATTCCACGTACTATTTAACCGAATAATCAAACTTTTCTACAAGTTTAATTACTTCTCATAATCTCTACATAATTTTTAGCCGATCAACGCAATAACTAAAAAGAAAAAAATGTAAAAATCGTTTAAATTGGACATTTTCTACCGATTTAACTTTCAACACGTTAATTTCAACCGTCGCTATGACGACCGTCTATTTACCTTTTCAACAGTGTTAAAAGTTGATATACCAAGTCGTTTTAGAGCAAAATTTCAATCCTGACGAAGACTATCAAAAGTCGAAACATGTTGATTGCACAAATCTCTCACTAATAAAACAACCTGTTCAACAAAACAACTGGAGTCGGGTTTGGTGTGATTAAACTTTATTTTTATGTTATAATAGTGTTAAATGTTAAAAGAAAATTCTTAGGTTTAATGAGGCTGTAATGGCTTTCAAGTGATTTAAGGGCCATTGATTTGGTGAGAATTTGAAGTGCCTATAGACTCCTACAGTGAAGGGCATTCTGTTTCTCACCACTAAGTAAGAAATAATTACAGCAACATAAAGGTTTTTCTTTGACACTTTACATGTAGGGGTAAGTCATGAGCTGAGGGCCAGTAACAGATTTGCAGTTTGGGTTGAACAGCCAGTATTCTCTTCAGCTTACAAGATGAACATTGAATTTCACTGTCAATCCCACAAGAAACACTAAAAGCTTATATGTAAAGCAGATTGAGCAATACTGTAATTTCTTTTAACCACTGGGTCGCAAATCTTATAACCAAGAGTGTTCTAAGCAGATTGTTATGTAACAACTCAACATGGAAGGTGAGGGGCCTTCAATTAAGTATTATTATTCATATACACTTATATCTAAAATGTGAAAAATGTTTTGAATGTGAATCAGTTACCATTATCAAATCAAATACCTAACCAAAAGGAAATGAATCTGTGATGCCCACATTTCTGAAATTAGACAGAAGGAGAAATAGGGTAACGAATACGTGTTGTCCATTTATGTTTCCATCATTTTACATTTGTTGGATAGAAATTGCCCATCCTGCAAACTTCATCTATCATTAGTTAAGACTCCATTTTAAAACACTTTGATGAAAAGGGAAAATGATTTCAAGATACATTGAGTTTAAACCTTTCTTGACATCTGCTGAGCACAGTACAGGAACATTTTTTTTCAACCATTTCGCAATATATGAACTGGGCCTCTATTATGAGTCTCCATGTTGATTGCAAGGCATACTGAGGGCATAATGCCTGCTTACAGTGCCGTGTATGGTTTGTTTGCACTGAAAGCAGCTACTCGTCTTACAAGACCAACATTTAATGTGGTTATCTTTGCCGTCCTGAAGGTTACGCTGGCCGCATCTGTTACACCTCATGATAGAAGCACCATCTCCTTTCTCTAGGGCCTGCTGAGCAGCATCTGCTCCCTGGAAATAGTAATCAGAAAGAACCTTTATGGATATAGGAGTAGGCAAACTTAAAGGGAGTCAAAAGCAATGTTTTGTGAAAATATGACACAATTTTGCAAACTCAAATAACTATGAAAATACATTCTAAGAGTAACTTAAGCCATTGGGACAGTATAAATCATAATCACTAAAATATAACTTGACTTGAATTTCTTAAAACTCATGTCATTTATGCCTGAAGACAGCAATGTTTGTAAACAAACCAATTTTGGTGGGTCACCAAAATTAACAAGTGATGAGCTTTTGTGTATTTTAATGCAGTTTAAGTCTGTATTCACTTTTTATATTCTACCCACCCTATACACCTACACTCTCCTTCTATAAGAAGAAGAGACAAAGGAGGTCTCTTCTCCTTGAAGGAGTCTGATTTCCTACCATAACCTAACATGAGGCTCAATACTGAGACCTGCTTCTTCGTTGTGTGAGACCAGTTCACAAATCTCTCCTCGAAGAAGGAGGTCTCAGCACTTGAGCCTTATGTTAGGTTGGGGTAAGAAATTAGACTCCTTCAAAAAGTAGAGACCTCCTTTGTCTCTTCTTCTTGTAGAAGGAGAGTGTAGGTGTATAGGGTGTTCTACCACAGGCCTAGGTTATGGCAATAGAATATATTTCAATAGTTAACAGAATTTTCAAAGTTTTGACCCTCTCTTTAAAACACACTTTTTCCAATTGGCTATTATTAAGTGTTTTTTTCATTCTTTTCTTGATATGTTTTCCGTAAGATAATTCCCTAAAATCTCCTTACCTAAAAAATATCCAGA
Source organism: Lepidonotus clava (assembly GCA_936440205.1). NCBI lineage: Eukaryota > Metazoa > Annelida > Polychaeta > Phyllodocida > Polynoidae > Lepidonotus > Lepidonotus clava. The sequence goes on along the minus strand of OW387140.1, from coordinate 46,733,228 downwards.
GAAATAACAAGACAAAGGAATTCCTGGCCACCAGGTAGTAACTCTTTCGCCATGCAGTTTATCGGAAACTTTGTTTTCAGGGTGGCCTTATGGATTAACATGGAAAACCAAGAACACTTCTAACTTTGATAAGGCAAGTGGATCTCCTTCATCATATAGAACCTAATCAAACTTGATCCACAGAGAGCTTTTTTTATTCTTTAAGTGAGTGATTGTTGGGCCCATTTCACACCAAAATTAAACAGCCAACATACCTTTGATCGCTCTTTGAGATCATTCCAGTTGAGTTGCTTTGCACTAGTCGTAGAGTCAGAGTGAGGAACTGAGCGGTAACCGTGGTAATCATGATACAACAATACTTTTTTACCAAGCCAATGCATTTCAGCACCACAATTACTGCAGATCATATGGCCACACCTGCAAGACATGAAACATAAATGTTTCTAGATAGGCATTACAGAAAAAAAGGATTTTCTCCCTCGATTTGTGTTTTTTTCAAATATGTTATTCAACTTGTTTTCCTAAACAATAAAACAATCGATTCCATACATACTATGGAACATGAACTATCTGTGAACATATGAATACAAACTAATATATAGTCTGGTAAAAGAGTTATCTTATACAAATAACATTTCTTTCTTTAGGAAATGATTTTGTTAACTGGGCCCAAGAAGGCTGCTAACTAAGTTTCGTCACTCTCAACCCTTTCCATCCTCGGTGTTTAGTGCCTATTTGGTGGCATTAGTCACCAAGGACAGAAGGGGTTAAGACTGTCTAAAGTTACTTGGCAGTGTTATGGGTCTGGACCACTAAATTGGACATGGCGACACAGCCTGTTCTTAAAATCGACACGGCGACACGGCCACTTAGGGACATAGGCGACATCGTCTTTCCACTAGTGACATGCGACAGGATTATTTCTTAAATTCGACATGACACATTGAGAAAAATAAGGGACAAAGACATGCGACATGGCCATTTCTTTAATTCGACACGGGAAATGGGGACCCCCCCCCCCCCATCCAGAGCCCAAGTGTTTTTGCACTAACACACTTACCCCCCATCCTTCTGTATAGGCACCTGACACTTTGCACATGGTTTAGCTGTATCTCTTATGTAAGCCTTCGAGAGTAAATCAGCCTGCAAGCGACATAGCTTCTCCTGGCTTTCACTGACTGTTTTACTTTTCTGAATTTTTGTATGTTTATCAGAAGTGTCCAGATCATATCCCAGGTTTTTGGCAAACTGCTTGGCTTCCTTCACCATCTTCATGATCTTTTCCTCTTTGGTAAGGCAAGGAGTTTTCTGAAACATAAAATAGGTCCAAGATCATGAGATGTTTATGAGTTTTGACTATCACTATATAAGATCTATTAGATAATCTTCACCGTACACTACAGTTATATGGATGGGGCTAGGTGTGTCTGTGACTTGAACTAGTGGCAAAAAAGGAAAAAAAATATACATAAGTTAAGAAGAAGTTAAATCATTGCTGATTTTATTGCGTCTAATCAATTGTTTATTTCAGTGAATGATTTGAACTATAGAGAGTTAATTATCTGTTGTATATGGTGTATGTAATTAGTCATAGTCAGTTATAGATAATAGCTAGCTCCAAACGCAGTCTCCTCCTCGTTCGACTGCTGTCATCCAATACATAATCATAGTTCCCACATCATGTAAGACGTAACACTCGCGTGAAAAGTTGTTCTTTATTGATATTCTCCTGTGTGTTGCCGTTCCATGACAAGATCTCAATTGACAATGATCAGCTCCAAGGAAGGAATTCCCTTCAAACACATTCAGTCACCGCTCCCGCCTTCTAGCGCAGTCTGACTGCCTCTATTCCAAACAACAGGACTCAGCTTCTAAGACCTAACCTTTCCAGGATGGTTACTCACTCAATTTTCAGCTGACTCTGACTGGCTAGAGCGGCGTACGCTCCTTTAGTATGATACGTCACCCTTTGACTCCTCCTTAAACCCCCTACTTTGACAGAGAGTTATGGCTCTTAACACATGCGCAGTTCTAAAGCTAACGCTATCAAGCCTACACAAGCATGGACTGGCCACCCACGTCAGTACAGATTCATTGGTAATATGATTCATAGAATGAACATATCTTTATTACAAAACTTATTTGACTCCATAAACAGTAATTAAAACTCACTCCATGGAAGGGTTCTCTGCATCTGGGACAGAAGGAGTAGAAACAGTTGGTGCAGGATGCCTGGGTCTCGTCACTGTCCCTGATAACAGCCGAGTTACAGCGTGGACACCACTCTATATCCTCCATTGTCTCCAACGCTTTCTATAAGAAAATATATATAATTTTCAGATATTCATGCAACAATTTTATTAATTACAAGAAAAGAAAACAGAAGAAAAGGTGAATACACAGGAAATGAAAGTTTATCTTTGATCTTAGAGAAAGAATATCAAGTGTAAAGGAACCCAAACGTAATTCACTCATAATTGAGAGGAAGATTTTTTTTATGAGAAAAGGCATATGAAGGACTGTCAACAGAACAAAATACATAATGTATAGCTGGAATTTCAAAACTAAAATAAATTTTCAAATCAAAAGTCATTTATAACCAATCAGTTACCTGCAAATTGAGTTGTTCCCACCGAGAATAGGCTTCAGCTCCAAGAACATCCTGCAGGATGTTGGGTGGGACGGACAGTTTGCAATCGGTGTGTGGGCACCTGGTAAAGGACCAATAAAGGACCTTAATCTTAAAGCTGCCTGCACACAAATTCACAAATTGCTAATTTGTGTAATATAATTCACTTAAAGGGAGCCAATGCAATGCTGTCTATGAAAAAATGTTGCAAACTTAACTAACCATAAAGACACATTCTAAGAGTCTTACTATAGCTTGTGGTACAGTTTGAACCATGAAATCTAACTTTAACAAAAGTTAAAATCCATACAACTATCTTTTCTGCTGGTATACAACAAAGTTTATAAACAAAACAAATTTCACCCAACATTGTTTTTTTCTTAAGTATTCTAAATCTGTTTTAAAAAGAAAAACAAGTAGCAAAATAGCTACAAGTTTCGTTCATGCGTGAGTGATGGTCATCCCTCAGTAAACTGAAGGCCCTTCTTATACCAATACGGGCTATAGGTGCTGACAACCACTTCCACCACTTCTGCTGTTTACTAATAGGTCCATGTGTGCAGTGCCATGCACCTAGTACTGAGTGATATCACTCACCCACCTGGGACTACCCACCTGCAGGTGAGAGGGGTAGTCCTAATTTGAAGGGGTATGGGCTGTTTAGTTCAGTCATTGGTTATGTAACCTAATTCTAGCTTCTTACACTGCCTGATCCTTACAACAATTGGAGGACAATGCCCTTCAACTGCTGAACATGAGATTGTGTAACTAGTCATTGAGAACAAAGAGAATTAAATGGCTAAAGACATCACTGATTGAGGGAGTCTCCACCATTAGCTACGATACTATATAGATATAATAGGGACTCCTAAAAAGTTTAAATCTAAAGATATTTGTTAAGTATTCACGAAAATTCAATTTGGTAATTCCCTTGCTATGCAGGGGCATTCCTGTTACGGACGGACGCGGGAAACGCGTAGACTCGCCAATGTCATCATCTCTGCGCTACCAGCATGAATTCATGAACAGCATCACGTGCTAAGTTCCACATCTCCCGATCGCAATGTGCGACTTACAGATAGCCATCTAATGTGTATCTTAAAAGCAGATTAAACCCAAGTTATAATAATTCCCTTGTCACTCAATGGTTGATCGTAGATGAATAAAAGTTGGACTGATAATAGCATTCATGTGGCGAAATATATATAAATATTCTGTATTCAAACACACATTCCTTACTAAATATTTTAGGGAAGGGGAATTCCCATTTATGGGTACAATCTAAAGATATGTGTTAAGTATTCAGGAAAATTCAATTTGGGAATTCCCCAACTCTGGCATTTTCTGAGGTCCTCTGCTATGTAGGGGGATTCCCTGGTCAATGGTTGATCGTAGATGAATAAAAGTTGAGTTGATATAGTATGCACTCCTTACCAAATATTTTAGGGAAGGGTAATTAATATTTATGGTTAAGTGAGGCTTTCCCATAACTCTCCAGTGACGTCACACATTTGAAAGTGATTAAATCAAGGCCATGTTTTGCCTTGAAGAACGAAGTAACACTATGAGCTTTTCAAGAAATGCATTTGAAAGAAGTTTATTCCCTGAAGAAAATCACATTTGGATTATCACAATGGTTGTATTTCAACCTTGAATTCCATCAAATTACAGATTGACACATTCAATGGTATGTGATACTCGATGAAAGACGCATACAAACCATCACAGTCATAGGATAGGTGGAAAAGACACACTTCATAAGTAATATTAAAATTGAGGCTATCCAATACTTATCATTTTTCAATGCACAGTGTCCAATCACATCCATACGCCAAGTCAAGTGATACATAATGATGTGATATTCATGACAAAAGATGACTAAGGTATGATGTGTATATTAAGTAATGTACATACATTAATACATTTCCACCATACAAACCAAAATACATAGACTAGCAACTAGCATGAAATTGTGCGTTTCACCTTTCATCCCGTTACTTTTAACAAGTGAAAGGTCTCCAAGAGAATTGCTCCCATGATATGACAAGATTGTCAAAAGATGCCCAAGCATTTCCAAAAGATCTTTTTCACACCTATTAAAGACCAACATTTGGAAAATGTAAGGCCTTTTGGCCATGTGTTAGATAAGAGTTCTGGAGATCGGGTTTTACATTTAGACAGTCATACGACCTATAAATACTTTCAAATTTCAAACCTGTCTGAGGTCTTATATTGGACAAATTCAATATAGCACCTTTTTGATAATATTCAAGATTTGCATTTGCACCCTGATTTACAACCCACATTTCATTGTGTAATCTTTGTCGGGAAAAATAATGAAATAGCTTCGATTTAATAAAACTGATTTGCAACAACTGAAACAGAGGTGTGGTGAAACCCATTAAATTCAAGCAGCAGCTTAACATATGGCTGGACGGAAAATTTATTGGAATGGCTGGCACCATATATTTTGACTCTTTCTGACTATAGTTCCAGTCTATTCCGAACTGGCGTCTCATTGTACTATGCTATCACAGTATGGAAAACTTTTAAAAAAGGAATAGGATTGAAAATTAGTTATCTTTACACACATTTTTATCTGATCACAGGCCAGTAGCCAGGGTCTGCTGTGGAGGGTGGCGAGAATCCTTAAGTGGAACTTTTGCTTAAAATATCAATAATTTAAACTTTCAAAGGGGGTTTCAATATTTTCTTCCTTCCCCGCCACCCCATTGGGTACAGGCCTGGATCAAATATTGACTAAAATCACACCTGAATTCTAGCACAGCTTGAACTAGAATTTGGCTTAATCAGGTTTTTTTTTATCCGTCTCCGTGTTGCTTGCATGGCATGTTGAGGCCAAAATGGCTGCTGAAGTTGCCGTGTATGGCTTGCTTGCACTGGAAGCACAGATTTGTCTTACAAGACCAACATTTTATGTGGTTATTTAGTCCACTTCGAAGATTGCGCTGACCACATCGGTTACATCTCATGATAGAAGCAATTTCCCCTCTAGCGATTGCATCTCGAGCAACATGGGCTCCCTGAGAAAGAAAGGAAAACATTTATTAATCAAAGCTGGGAAATGATAGCTCCGGTTAGCAAGTGTTCTTAGAAAAATGTTAAAGGCACTGTCATGGATTTTCATTTCAATCAATTTAAGTTTTTCCATTAAATTTTCATATAGACCATGTGGAACACATTTCCGAAAGAATACATTATTGTTGAACTTATAAAGATAGGTCACTAGCAACCAACTTGTAATACTCGTCTTTTAAACAATATTTCTACAATAAATACAGCATGAGTTGCGTTACTATTATTGGGATGATCAATTCAAACATTATACGTACTGCTGGCAGAGGGAAATATACCACTTTTTTACCCCTGATATTTGCACTGATGAGAGACTACTTTAAAGATTCACTACTGTTAAAATATTTTGAGGTTCTTAGCCATTACATACAAGTAAGAAAATACTGTTATGTCCTTTTCAGTCTGTCCTATTCCCCTTCGATACCATTTCTGACCTCAGCCTATAGGTCTGTCAAATTCCATCAGCAATGAATTAGGAGCACCTTAGGGCCTTAAAGTCTAAAATGGTATCCTCTTACCATGTTATCAACTACAGGTTTATAGTTAATAGAATACAAATTAATCATCATATTAGGCATGTTTTGGTAAGTATGAAAATATTTTACCTCTGGCCGCTGCCTCCGTTCTAGCCAGTTAAAGCGGTCCCTCCCTTCGGTTTGACCTGGGAAAAGAGCGCACTGCGCACCTTCCGCATTGAAGTGCTCGTACCCAGAGATCACTTTGTAGCATATCCAACATATGTGGGTTCCACAGTTGGTGCAGGTCACTTTGTTACATCTACAATAGAAAAAGTAACATCTATGTGAAACAAGAAAAGACACAAGAGATCTGAAGATTGTTATGTGTGGAAAACCTGCAAACGTGATGGCTCTGAAGAGAGTCTGAGGACAGGAGTTAGATTGGGCAAGGGCAAGAAAGGTCCATGTTTCTCTGTCAAGTTAGGTAGTAGCCAATGTCTATAGATCTGGTCAGCAAGAAACAGCTCATTTTGTGTTCCTTTTATTGTGACATAGCAATAGGAGTTCTGGCTAGATAGGACACATATTGTCATTACACTTTGAATGTGTCACTAGAGTTGCATTTTGGTGAATTTATGAGAACAGAAGAACTAACAGGAGGTTACAGAAAATGTTCAGGTTTTTGAGTTGTTCTTGTGTCCCAGATCTATAGTGGTATCAGAAGTATCTGGGTGTCTATTCTAACCTGCCTGAACCTATGACCATTATGAATGGCTCAATATGCATTTAGATTTTACTGACAGATGTGATAATTTGAATATGCAAATACTAGTCATTTTCTCATCTAATCTCATTAACAATCATTGCAGTGTATTTTCTAGAATTTATTGAAAGATTATGTTTCTTCTCTTCCTGTATTTTCCTGCACCAGCCATTTACATGTACAGCAACATAGCTGGGCGGTGCAAGAAACCAGACACATAGTCTGAAACCCGCTCAGTTGAAAATAAACCTGTTTCAAAAAAACAAAAACAGATCAGACTAGCCAATCAGAGCCCAAAAAGTCTAAGCTCAGCCCATCAATTATCCAATTACAGTTGAATGCACTTGACTACAAATCAGCTCAATTATTTAGTGCTCCAATGTTTTCCCTTTATCTGTCTGTTATTTCAGTCATACACACAGAGACTTTTGATAGCTTTAGTTTTTTTCTCTGAAGAAAACACACATGCTATGAAGGCAGCAAAATGTTGCACTTACCCTCCACTCTTCTCAATTGGTATTTTGCACTTTGGGCATTTCTTTGCGGTTTCCTTCAGGTAAATCTTTGAGAGATACTCAGCTCTCAGCCGACGCAGTTTCTCATGGCTCACTCTGACCGCATCGCTTTTGGGAATGTTTGAACTTTTGGCAATATCTTCCAGGTCAACTCCTAGATTTTCCGCTACTCTCTTGGCTTCCCTTTCGACATTTTGAAGCTGAAGCTCTAAAGAGAGGCAGGGTGACTTCTGGAAAAGATGAGAAAAAAAAGACCACATTGAGATAAAGTGATATGTTGAGAAAACTGTGAAACTTAATAAGGAGTACGTTGCAAGTTCTCCCTGCTGATGCATAAAAAAACAAAAAAAACTGTCAAACTTACATAAGAAGTTGGTTCTCAATGATTGAGAATTTATTTCAAAATAAAAGATTACATGTTTCGAGTAACTGAAGACCTTCCGGGTTCAGGGCTACGATGTCTTAGCATCAAAATCTGAAGGGAGAGGCAGGGGATGTTTGCAAAAGATGAGACCACAAAGTTTCAGTATTCATTCACACTCTTCACAAAGCCAATAAACATTGCATTTGATACTTATTATTGGTTTATAATCTGCTGCTTGCATTTTGATAAATTCACTTTATTATATTATTTTTTATCTTATGTATTTCAATGAATTAAACGACAAATCTGAAAAGGATCTACTGATTGGTTTGGATCCATGCACTTTTAATATCTTTGATAATTCAATCTCTCAGTTATGCAGTTAAGATAAACGAATTCAAAGGATCTTGAGGGAAAATAAGTTGTTTTTTAAGTTGTGGGATAAAGAAATCTTTTTAATGTTCTGCTTTCAAATCAATCCTGAGGGTGAGGGAGAGTATCTATGCAGTGTTACTAGCAGTATTGGCTATTATTCAGGAGTGAAACTGGTGTTCTAGGCTTTCTAAATTGTAACTAATACCTTCATCTAGATTCTAGACAGGACAGTATAACCAGATAAACCTACTGCATGAAAAGGTTCTCTGCATCTGGGACAGAAGGAGTAGAAGCAACTGGTGCAGGAGGCCTGGGTCTCATCTGTGTCCCTGATAACAGCCGAGTTACAGCGTGGACACCACTCCACATCCTCCATTGTCTCCAATGCTTTCTGAAAAAGTAAATGAAATTGTAGGCCAATTTGCCAAAGTGTATATATAAAAAAAATTAACAAACCAAAAAACACGCTGTTTAAAAAGAAAATTGTATCATTATTAGGAACATGCCAGCAAATACTTAAGTGGTTGTACTGTGTAAAAACAATAAAACTAACTTCTGGCAAATTAATATAACTGCTGTTTCTGGCTTTTTATTTAGGTTAGGCCTTTGTAATCAATAAAAGACACACGAGTAAAAATGTACCTTAAGACAGAGTCGTTCCCATCTGGAGTAGCCTTCGTCCCCGAGGACGTTGCGTAGGATGTTAGGTGTCACTGAGAATGTGCACTTTTGGTGAGGGCACCTGGTGGGATAACATAACAGTTACTCCTTCCTACCTTATTCCCTATCCCACACACTTTTGAATACATGTGTTCTGTTGTGCCTAGTAGACTACCTAATAGATCTGTCCACTTTGGGATGTATTGCTGGTATGATACAGAGGTCGGACAAAATTGCAGTTTTTGCAAAGTCAAGCACTGACACGAATCTGAGTGAATCAGTTAGTACTTGTGTTTTCTAACTCAATAAGGTGTTGATAATGAGTATGATTTATTATTTTCTCTCAATTAGGTAATTACCTCTATTTTAGGTGAACCAATCTTTGCTTTCCAGTCCTACAGCTACATATTTAACATCATATTGAAAATAAAAACTTATAATGTTTAGTTTTGGGTGATAGTACTAGGAAAATAACTGTGAATCAAGTATGATGAACATTTTTCTAAAAAAAATTTAATGTTGATATAGAAATAAGGGGTGGGCTAGCTGGCAAAGTGGACAGGTATATTATTAAATAGTTGAATGAAGGAGGCTACTGCTTAGATCCGCTCTCAGAAAATAATCAATAAGTGCATGTTTCTGATGAAGTACACCCATATCATGTTGTCAAAATATGTACTTATTGTGGCAGACACACATTATTGGCATTACCTGTTCTGTGATTACCTTTAACTATCTAATGGGTACAAACTTCTCCTTTGTTCAGCCTCCACTATCCTTTGATGGTTGGTTGGTTATTGGTGTTTAACGCTGTACCAACAGCTATGGTCATATCATGGCGAGAACAATGTTTGACAATTCTGTCTTAGATGATCGAATCTATGAGAAGGTAGAGACCAAACCCCAACACGTTCACCGAGGTAGGTGTTCTTTAATGTGCATGGTCCCATAGACAGGCCCCTACAAACAACAGTCGGCAGTCCTCTAGGGACCTTTGATAGCCCTGTCATTGTCACAGGGAGACATGCAGAGGGTCAGAGCCACTCTTTTCAGAGTTGATTCTCGTTTCTCATTTCCGACCAGAGCTCTACCATTAGGCTCATTTTGAAGATACATTGTCAGTATCAGAAATTAAGCTGCACCCTGCGCCCGGCGCGCACATTTTCACAGCCAGGTGCAGAATTTTCATAGGTTTGCACCCATAATATGCACGTTGTTCATGGCTTTTACCATTGCTGTTATATATGCATAGGCCATATTTCGGGTGCACAGCTTCATTAACTGTGCAACTGGTGGGTACACAGGTTTTTAGCTTAATTTCGGACACTGATTGTAAAGGTCGGTCCTAGAAATGCCTTATTCTAACGATCTTTACTCACAATAATTATCTCTTTTAGAGCCCTCCATCTGTTGCATGTGTTATCAACTGAAGAAAAACACATCTAATGCAATACAAAGTCAAAATGGTTTAAAAAATATTCCAAAACAATCTCAAAATAAAAGAACCTACTTGAGCTGGTGGACAGTTCCGTCCGAGACATGCATCACGCAGTACTCTGTCATACACTCGCGACAGAGGCTGTGTTCGCACCCGTCGATCACGTAGAACTGGTCACCAGGGTACTCCATGAAACAAATGCTGCACTCGTGGTCCGCTTTACGGAACGCTTCCCACTGTTTGCGGCAGTCGTACCTAAAAGGGCCAATGGTATCGATATGATTATTATCTTTCCGGTATTGCATAATTCATATCTATTTTGAGTAGCTCTTTGAAGTTTAAGAATATCTTGAATAGGTTATTCATACTCAGGGTATCTGTAATATAGCAGTGTTGTCAAAGTTCTAGTTCAGTATGACAATTTGGGAAATGCTGAGACAAAAGAAATAATCATGAAGAAAACTTTTACTCAAAATCAATAGATTTAAGTAGAACTTACAGTATTAGACCAATATAGTTGAATCTAATTTTTGGAAAAGCATTCAACTTATTCCATTTTTACATGATGCTCAACCACACACTAATTCATCACAATTAAAACCCTTTTTCTATAAGTAAGTAATAACTCGTCAAATCCAGTTAACCCATTAATGAGTTAACTGTATTTTTCTTCACATCACTTCTTTCTAAATAACAGAGAACCCTAATGACACCATACTATATATTTATAGGTTCTATTGACAAAACCTTAGACCTCTTATATAAGAATTTCTACTTACTCTATAAGCCGCACCATGTCATCTGTGACATTAGAACACTCGGGCAGGGCACGCGGGTCACGTGCCCCTAATGTGACGTCATCGCCCTCGAGGTAAGGTGTGAGGACTACTGACTTCTCCAGGCCAAGGAAACTGGTAGACAAAATAGGTAAAGTGTTTATGTTAGATATAAATATAGGTCCAATTTCTGTATCTTTAACATTATAAGATATTCCAAAACTAAATGAGGAACTGGTAAAAATAATATGGCCACTATGTATGCAATTAAAAACTGGTAGGGTAGACCCAGAAAAACTATCGTTAGTCTTTGTTAGTATTTTCTTACCTGAGTAAGCTAGTTTGCAGCCAGTCGGCCCACGTGTAGATGACCGGCATGCCAAGTGAGTCACACCACAGTCGGTCGAGCTGCGCGCAGAGGTCGGATAGCTGGCCCGCGTCTAACCAGAGCCCGGAGAGTGTGAAGACTGGGGGGCCCTCAGAGGGGTATGTTACGGGCATGGTGATATACAGGCTGAGAGGGGGGAGGTTCGACACAGGGAACGCAGAGTGCCACTTTCTGCCTGGAAATACAGAAGATCAGATGTATAAGCACTTAAATTATAGGATGATAGAATCACCAGCTTTTAATGTTTTTTCCAGAATCATTCAATTTTTTATAGTCAGGTTTGTGACAATGTTAAATATCTGAATTGATTCAATGATGATTTCAGGATATTATCATTTGAGAAAATAATGCAGCTTGTTTCCTTAGTTACAATCATGAAGCTTGTAGGGTAAATACTAGCACAAGACACTAAGAATAACGTCAGCTATACGGAATTCCCAAGCACAGTCCTCTATTTTGATGATTGATGATTAATTATAGACTTTTAGTGATGAAAGTAACAAAACCAACACAGTCAGCAGTTTTGGGTTTGGTGATTTTTACTAAGACAGTATTTTTATGCAATTAGTGGAGATATAATTGATTATTATAATGTCTCACCAGACTCGGAGCGCATGAAGTGAGGTCGTTTACCGGCCGGTACGCCAGCAGTGGATGGTCCTTCCGGGGAGGCCGAGTCCTGCTCGTACGGCACCCACATCTCTACAGTAACGCCTTCGTCCGAGAGCGCCACCTCGATGTCAACCTACAAACAGTAAATACAGAAATAGATGATCAATTATTTATTAAGTGTAATATCCATATACTGATTAAAAAGTGTATGTTCTAAGGTTGAGTAAGTGTCATTTGAAAAGGAACAAAATACAGAATAGTCAGTGAATCAGATATTGAATTAGAAACCGTAATCTTAACATGAATGAAGTCCAGAATTTCACGTTTACATTTTATGTTCCATAAATTTTGGCATTAACTATATGGGACTAAAGAATTTGGTTTTCCGAAGATATTTACATACAAATGCTTCTGATTTACATTCAAGAGAGTAAATAAAGGGGTTATCACACAAGTTAAAACGTTTTTACAGGACAATATTATTTTTTTTAATTAAAGACACAAATTTAGGTGCCTAATTTACCTAGATACTGAGAGGTTCATTTGCATCAAATAAATGCTGGTGAAGACAATTATGTTACATATTGTTATTTGCTGCAGATCTACAATAGTTACCTACCTCAAGTGAAAACATCTCCTTCTGCTCGTCATCAGGCCGGCTGACCACTCGGAGGGGACCGGTTTCTCCGTAAATTGACTCGAGGGCCATAACCTGAAAAAATGAGAATAGTACTTATAGTTGAGATATTGTAAAATTCGTCTTATGCTAAAAACAGTAGCAAATGCTAACAACTTATTTTGTTCATGATTTTTATTTTGCCAATTTCCTTCCGTTTTTCCACTGGTTTTCAGATAAGGTCAAGGAAAAGGAATTATTGTGTTCCGGTAACATCAGCCCAAAAAAGATCAGAATTTCCTTCATGATGGAATTTTTTGTTTATGGCTTAGAGTGAAAAAATAGTCCAAATTTTGTTTCACAATTTTCTAATATCTTTCACTAAAAAGTCTTTAAAATCTTTAAGTTTAAGGTCAGGGCAAAAACTTACATGCAACTATTTTTCCAAAATGTTGTTTCTTCTGAACTACCCTTTTCTCAAATCTTATGCTAACCCCCAAAAAACATTAGGTAATTTCCTCACCTCACCTTCCCATGGCCCATGACTCTAATTAGATACCATATGTGTTAGATCTAGATCTAATTAATTGTGCAATCAACTAAGGGGTGGATCCAGGGGGGGGGGGGGGGGGGGGTCCAGGGGGTCCTGACCCCCTCCTTTTGGTGGACCCTTAAACTAGGCAAATAGGGAAAACGTTGTAGGCCCTACTGGAGTGTGTGAATACATGCATTTTTAGTAATTACCGGTAGCCTATATATGCTGACCCCCTCCTCTTGGAAATCCTGGATCTGCCTCTGCAACTCATAAAGAAATAATATATTTAATCCCTGTCAGTTCTTGGCATTTCACACCACGTACGGCTGACCAACCTACATGTACAGATACTACCCTGTCGGAGTGTCCCTGGACTAAATAATTGTAATTTACCTCGTCCGTTTGTTCCTGTAGATTTTGCTGCCATTCCTCCCAACTTGGCCCCTCGTCCTCTGGCAAAGGTACCCCGCCCTCCGCCATTTCAACCACACTTTCAAACCTCAAAACTCGGATACAAGACTAAAATCCACACTTCTTGACTCTCTGCTAGCTCAGTTTTCTGGTCCACTAGTCGCGTGGGTGCCTAGAACCAACAACATTGCACAACACTGTGTATAATGACATAACTAGTTGTGTTTGGGTGTTGTAAACACGGTTGCAACATGTTTCGGGGGTTTCCTCGATTGGAAACGAGGCTTTGGGGGAATCCCTTAAATGACGTCATCAGCTCCGGCCGGATAACCAGCTCTGGGCGCTGAAAGACATTTCCCGCCACACTATGGAGTAAGTAACTGCACGAGGAAATTAAAGAATTAAAGAATATCACAAGCCTCCCAAATATACTATCCATATATATACTATCCATATTAGGCCTACTGTCCTATGTATTATTAATTAGAGTTACTCATTAATTTTACGCGATTTAAAACTTTAATTCTCTTTTTGTGTGTTAGGCCTTATTGATAGTTCCTTAGCAATATTTTCTATATCTAATACGGGCTATTACCTATATTAGGGCAATATTCTCTCTCTTTATAGCCTAAATAAGCCTAGGCCCCCAGCCCCCTGCCCTCTCCGAACTCCCCACCTATGGGGCTTTTGGCTTGGAGATTTACTGAGTTGTTTGAAAATTCATTCATTATAGATGGATATAAAACTATAGTTTTTCAAGGGATTGTGTCAAAAATTCAGTTTGCAGGTCTATAAATAAAATACTGTAGATCAGGTATCCGTGGTGGGGAAAGTTCTGGGCATTCTGACTTTGTAGTCTGATGTTGAATCAAGGTTGTGACGTTGGATTTAGATTTGTAAAGATTTCTCACGTTGTATTTTGGTTGAAACTCTGACATCCTCTGATTTCACTTAATACAGACGTATAAAATTAATTTCTATGTTATTTTTACAACTTCTTGACTTAAAAAACACAAAAAAATCCTTTGAAATTATATTATGTCTCATTGTCACTGTTTAATTTCATACCTGCTTGTCCATACCTATAGCATCGCTATCCAAAGATCACGTTGGTGACATAACTGTCAAGTCAAACATGAAGTATAAAATAACAACCACAGCAGATTTAAAGTGTCAGGATGTTTTATTGATGAAGCGTGTTCAAATCCAATTCTTCTCAGGGCATAATTACCGATATGTATTAAACAAAAATGTTGTAGTTATCCACTGAATCTAATATTGTTACCCCTATAATAGTTTTGTGTTACCTTTTTTCCAATTAGGGTCAACCCCCAATTTACACGAAATTGCTCTCCAGACCAGTATCTTTTTTTTCCATTCTTGATACCAAACCATCTAATAAACCGACAGTTCTGTATGCAAAGGTCCACAGCCACATACCAAAGCAAAGCTATGCAACACCAAGACTCTCAAGCCTGAATGAATACGGGCAAAATGCATTCAAAGCGACGGAGCATTTGACTTTTCATAGAATTGATATTGCACTGAACAGTGCACTCCAAGGACAACATAAATTCGACTGATAAAATTGGTTTCTTATTCTTATTTTTCCATTAGAGATACATGATGCTGTTCAGGGCGCCACCTGGATGAAAACCAATAAACCAAAGAAACAATATTTTGTTACAATATTTCAACAATAGTTAAAAGTATGAGGAGACCAAATGAAGACTATTTCTCATATTTTCACTTGATTTGAGTGATTCTGGCTAAAGTAATTAAGTACTATATAAGCCAAATCCCCCTCTTTTTTAATTTTCTTGTGATCTTGTGATATATTTCTCAGAAACGGTGATTATTATTCTTTTAGTGTTTAATATTTGCATTCATGGTATAAGAAAATAATATCCAGGTTTCAAGAAAGCCATATTATTAGCTTTTTCACTATCTGCATGTTAGTGATTTTCCCTATAGAATGCTATGGTTTACTGTCGATTTTTTAAAGGGCAATATCTTTTATCACAGACTGTGAATATTGATTTTTCTTTCCTATATGAACGCCTTTGCATATAAGATTGGCATAAAAAAGATGACTAAGACATCTTATTGTTCATTCTCCATCATGTTGAACAGCATCATGTACCTTTAAGATGTAAGATATGCATATACTGATCTACACAAATCCGCAATGCATAGGATAAGAAATTTGCTGCTGTAACAACTCTAAAGTGCTTCACAGATTGTTCAGGTATAATACACTTTGTGCAATGTAAAATATTCTATGAATACATAACAAGTGAAGAGCACGCATAACATTGCAAATTTTGGTGGAAATTTCGTTGCCAAAGTTATGTTCAAAGGTTCCAGTAGTTTACCTGAAGAGAAGATTAAACCTATATTACTCTTTATTCCATAGACTATCACTTTACTTATCCCAAATGTAGATTCCTGACAACCTTGAATTTCATATACCTTTTAATTGGGTCACGAAAATTTAGACATATCCATTTTTCTTCATGGTCTTTATAGGCAAAGGACTTTGTAACATCAATGCATGGTATTGTTGGTTTTTTTCCGATTTACTGAAAGGTATAGGCAGTTATTTTTCAAAAAAACCATAAAAATGTTGTTACTATATTTACTTTATCTTTTCAGTTAATTCAAAGTAGTATTTGCAATATGTAGCCATAGGATACGCCTTAGGAGGTACCTATAACAATAGTTAACATTGAAAAAATGACTTCCCTAGTTTGATACAAGTTTATCTGTATTTATGCAATTGAAAATTTTTTGTGGGACAGTCAAGCAATAAACAATTTACATAATATATTCATTCAAATAAACTACTGCATATATGAGGATTAGGAGGATTTTCCCAATGCATCACATTCTCCTACAGGTACATATTTTCTAAAATGTACTTTTCAAAGGAAATTTTTTGATCAGAGAGGAATAAAAAAGAAATTGATGATAGTGGTTGGGAAGTTAATTTGGATAGCTTGATACAAAAGATCCTTCAAATATTGAAAGAATAAGTATACATTGTATCACCTTTGACTTTAGAAAGCAGTACATTCAGCTCTAACTGTTGTGAGTTTGCAGTTTACTAATCATAGACCTTTAGGCTACAAAATCCATCATCAAGTTCATCAACTATGTTTGATGCAACAATTTTTATTCTAAGATGGCACTTTTCTGTGCAATGACACTTAAACTTGGACCTAACAAGACCTTGCATGGTGGTATTCCCTATCATTGGACACTTTTTATATCCCAGCAGTGCTCCGGAGACATTCTCTTCATTCATGATTCCAGCCCCTTGGTAAACAACGAGTTCCACACCAGATCCATGTGTGACATTCACAAAGAATTCTGGCTGACAGTAGTAAGTTGCAACATTATCACGGGGGCTGTTCTTTGCATCTGGGTCCCAGTGGACAAGGAATGATGTAGGTTGGCCATGAGGAGTAAGGTCTTTGCTAACTGGGATGCAAGTTGTCTCATTGTTGTCAAAAAGCCAATTCTGGTTTGATGGCGTCCACCACAGTCCACTCTCCAAATTTGGTAGATACAGTTCTGTTTTCAAAATAGAAAAGTAGAGGTATGAAGTCAATATTGAGTCAAAACAAATTCCATATAAAGCTTTATATGAAGCACAGCTAGAAAATAGGTTGAAACTCTAACAAAAAGACATTTAATACGATTGAATGCATTTTATGGTAAATTTCCAAAAAAACATATTACAGCTATATTCTAAGAAATTTGATAACAATCACAGTATCAAC
Source organism: Lepidonotus clava (assembly GCA_936440205.1). NCBI lineage: Eukaryota > Metazoa > Annelida > Polychaeta > Phyllodocida > Polynoidae > Lepidonotus > Lepidonotus clava. Next base: position 46,715,807 of record OW387140.1, on the reverse strand, counting down.
TTGTACAATTAATTCTCATTTTTGAACCTGGAAATTATGATTCTAAAGAAATTTTTATGCAAACAATATTGTTAGATTACCAACCTTTGTCAGGAGCTACATACACCTCTACTTCACATAGAGATGTATATTGTGATAGGCTGATATGTCTTGCAACTGCAACCCTCCTCCCATTCATCAAGCCCTTACAGGAGTAGTATTTCTTTCTGTTTATCTGCTCCTTGCATATCCTTGCACACACATCATAATTGTTAGCATCAAATGAATTAGATGGTCCATCATTGTTCCCAACATAAATGGAGAAGTGGTTCAGCCAATTGCCTGTAATGTTATATTTTCACAAAATGTTACTGAATAAACAAGTCAGATTCCTTAGCAAAGAAATAAATTATGGGAAAAACAACGCAAAATTTATAGGAATCAGCAGGTCAGCAAGAAAGGCCAGGATACTTAAAGGGAGCCAAAAGCAATGTAGGGTCAAAATCTTGTAAATTCTGTTAACTATTGAATATATTCTATTGCCCTAATGTAAATGTGAATACAGACTTAAACTATATCAAAATACACAGAAACGTTCCCCTGGTCAATTTTGGTGACCCAAACATTGCACCAAAATTGGTTTGTTTACAAACCATTGCTGTCTTCAGGCATAAATGATAAGAGTTTTATGTAAATCAACAAAAGCTTTAGTTAGTTATCATGATTTATACTGTACTAATGGCTTAAGTTAGACTCTTAGAATGTATTTTCATAGTTATTTGAATTTGCAAAATTTTGTTGTTTTGAGATAACATTGCTTTTGACTCCCTTTAGACACATTTTGCCTACTGAGATGTACATATGTATATACATGTATGTACATAAATATATACATGTACATATACTATATACAAAAAGAAATTAATTGCTACCTTGCAGCTGACAACAAGCCTAAACCTTCAGTCATTTATTATGTCAATTCTAATAACATTGGATAATGATTGTTAATGTGTTTAATGCCCTTTTGTTAGGTCAATTGACCATAGCAACTCTAACTATGCTTACTAGCATGCGGCTCTGGATGGGGGGTCCCATTGTTGCCTGTCAATCTTGAGAAATGGCTCTGTCAAGTGTCAAGTTTAACTAAAGCCCATGTTGCATGTCAGTAAAGGCTATGTTGCCTGTTGATGGCCCTTTCTCGATGTGGAACAGCGCCCTTCCATTTAGTACGTATGCAACTGTTCAAACATTTTGGACGACCCCCCCTTGCTGTGTACGTACTTGATGGAATGCCCCAAATAAGAATAGGCCCTTTCACATGTCACTAAGCTGACAATTGACCCTGTTGCCATGTTGCATTTAGCGGTCTAGTCCTATTAGCACAACAGTGCATTCTACTTGACAAAAATGTGAAATGATACATGTTTCCAGTAGCATTTTACATTTACAATATAAAAGTATTTATGCCACTTACTTCCATCATCTCTGTTGACAATGGCAACACCAACTACATCTTCCCTTTTCCCAAGGTCAACAACAAACCATGTTTTGGATGCATGGGTGAGAGAACATGAACCGTGGTTGTATGTTGGGTCGTCATTTCCATTCACAGCGACATTCGCACCCCTGTTGAAATAGAGGACATGAAAGTTTGCTATCACCTTTAGTGAGTGGATGTTCCTTCATCAGAATGTACTGTATGCTAAAATGCAATAATTGAAAAATAATCTGTGTGTTAAGCAACAACATATTGCATAATCTCCTCATTTCATTATTGCTAACAAGAAAATGTGTCAGGGCATCGCGGACTGTCATATTGTTGGCTGTACTACTGTCCAACACACAAGTAGTATGTAGGAGATATGAGCTCATTTATATCAATAGACTTGGGTGCAAAGGGGCTGAACCTTATTTTTGTTTTATGTGATCTTGAAAGTTAAGCATAATAAGTATAACAAAGTTACTCATTTCTTGCCGTTGAATTAAAACTAGGGCCTATATAACAAATTTGAACCACATTTCCTTGTGGAAGAAACTTTTGAAAGTTTGCAGCTTGATATTATGGGAAATATCCATGTTTAGAAAATAAACGTCAATTCTTTTCCCACAGGATAATGGTTTTTATGCTGACTGTAACTTTATTTTCCCTTTATGGGGTAATTTCAGAACCCCTGAAATCTCACTGAATCTAGCCCTGGTGAGAAAAACCAAGTTTGTCATTCCATTTAAAAAAAGACATGATTCATATAGCATTCATACTTTCCATGTGTTGCACTTTGATATGCTGGTTTGCCTCGTGCTACATTCAAGCTACTCTGGATACTATGAAGTTCAGGCAATATGCAGGTCCATTGCTCTTGCTGAAATACTGCAGAAAAGAATAACAAAGTATATTGAAAAAAATTGATATGTATTGATCATTAGATATCTATTCATTGCATTCTTCAGTAATTTTCCTTTGAACAAAGAGGTAAAATGGCCTCCTTTTTAAAATTAAGTTGTTTCTGCCATTGTGCCTCTGATAAAGCAACCCACACTTCCATATCAATATCAGTGATTCAAAACAATATGGAATTCAATGATCATTATTCTGAGAGCAGAGTTAACCTGGATTTCCTGTAATAGGAACACTGACTGAATTCATTTGGAGGTAAATCAATGTGACAGTTTGTAATAAAGGTGGTTAACTATTATTTCTCTCTCACTTTATAAGGAATATGATCAAACTCATATAGTCAAATTAAAAGTTATGTGGTCAGTCTGTATTTGTCAACCTGTTAAGGTCCTAATAAACTAATTCAAGTAGTTCAATTAGTCTAGTCGGATTTCTATGAAAAATAAGTTTAGGCGGCATTTTTGAGTAAAAGTTGGGAACAAGGCTATTTTAGACAATTTGGACCTGCTGAATCTGAATATACTTGTTCCCAAGCTGGATTTTGCATTTTTCACCCTGTTTCCATGGTTACCGTGGAATTTTTACGAATTATAAGGGTAAATCACTTATTTGTTAATAACTTGAAAAGTTTTCATCGTATCAGTACCAAATTTTTATCGAACATGCACATGTGTGGTGGCCTTATTTTAATTTTGAAATTTTGACCTTGACCCAAGGTCAAGGTCACTGTTTGGAAGGTCAAATATGGAAATTTGACTAAAATGAGTCAGAGTACCACAATTAAGCCTTAGTTACAGATATATATTCTAACTTCATATATTATTTCAAGATGTAAAAAACTTCTGTAGGCCTATAGGTTACATTTCAAAATGGATGCAATAATTTTAATGACATTGTTACCATGGTAACCAGGACAAAAACCTGAAATAGTGAGGTTTTCAGCAGGACTGTGGAATTTAAAAAAATTATAAGGGTGAATCACTTAATTGTTAATAACTTGAAGAGTTTTCATCGTATCAGTACCAAATTTTTATCAAGCATGCACATGAGTGGTAGATTTATTTTGATTTCGAAATTTTGACCTTGACCCTAGGTCAAGGTCACTGTTTGGAAGGTCAAATATGGAAATTTGACTAAAATGAGTCAGAGTACCACAATTAAGCCTTAGTTACAGATATATATTCTAACTTCATATATTATTTCAAGATGTAAAAAACTTCTGTAGACCTATAGGTTACATTTCAAAATGGATGCAATAATTTTAATGACATTGTTACCATGGTAACCAGGACAAAAACCTGAAATAGTGAGGTTTTCAGCAGGACTGTGGAATTTAAAAAAATTATAAGGGTGAATCACTTAATTGTTAATAACTTGAAAAGTTTTCATCGTATCAGTACTAAATTTTTATCAAGCATGCACATGAGTGGTAGATTTATTTTGATTTCGAAATTTTGACCTTGACTCAAGGTCAAGGTCACTGTTTGGAAGGTCAAATATGGAAATTTGACTAAAATGAGTCAGAGTACCACAATAAAGCCCTAGTTACAGTTATATATTCTTAATTAATCTATTATTCCTAGATGGTAAAAACTTGTGTAGGCCTATAGCTTACATTTCAAAATGGTTTCAATAACTTTAATGACATTGTTACCATGGTAACCAGGACAAAAATCTGAAATAGTGAGGTTTTCAAGAGGACCATGGAATTTATACAAATTATAAGGGTAAATCACTTAATTGTTGATAACTTGAAAAGTTTTCATCACATCAGTACCAAATTTTGATTAACCCTGCGCATGAGTGGTGGACATATTTTGATTATGAAATTTTGACCTTGACCCAAGGTAAAGGTCACTGTTTGGAAGGTCAAATATAGAAAATTAGCTAAAATGAGATAGAGCACCTCAATAAAGTCTAAGTTAAAGATGCATTTTCTTAATTCATATAACATTCTAAGATGTAAAGAACTTGTGTAAGCATATAGCTTGCATTTCCAAATGGTTGCAAGAATTTTAATGACATTGTTACCATGGTAACCAGGACAGAAACCTAGAATAATATTTAACACAATATCTGTTCTGACCAATGGATCTGTGTATTTGTTGGATAGCCCATAGTTGTAAACATTTCCTGAGTATAAGTCCAAAAGAAATACTGTTTTTTTTAGGTTGGACCAGCATATTATAATTATTTGTATTTGTCACATTTGCTCATTTTGGAATTTTAAGCCTGTTGCTATGGCAACAGAAACTCTTGTCATATTTTTCAGTATAAATTAATGATAGACTGGACCCTTTAGACCCCACTGATTACGAGAGTGAATTGCTTGATTTCCCCAGGTTCTCCCAGGATTTTCCACAAAAATCCCTTAAATTTGTTTAAATTGAGAACTTTCAAAGGTTTACGCATCCTTAAATATTAGAATTATATTCATCTAGTTTGAAGTATCAAGTAGAGAATTGAATCAGCTTTAAAACGATATATTTGCCATTTCTGGACGTTGATAACTATTTGGAGTTTTCTCTTTTGGAAAATAAAGGAAAATTAAGGAAAAATATCCGTTTTTCGGGGCGGCTACAGCCGGATCGGGGAATACACCCTCGGGCGGCCATGGCCAGATTGGGGTCTAAAGGGATAACTTTCGGAGTACTCCTCACAGACTTTTGAAATTGTGTAACATCAAAGATCCCTTCTAGACCAAAACCCTGAGCTAGTTCAAAGACTTTCAGCTAAAGGTCAAGGTCATTCAATAGAGGTCAACTTCATAGTAAAGTTTGGAATGTACTGACAAATAGTCAAATTCTGACAATTTCTGGCCTAAAATTGCAAATATGTTAAGGTGAAATGATCAGAGAAAGTAGATTAATGGCTCTTATGTTGCTCACTTGATCTTCCAATCGAACATTGTATTTTCCTAGTTTAATTTCCACTTTGTTACTATACTAATTTACTCCTTAAAATCATTATGAATATAACATTGATTAAACATCTGGCTCTGACCTGCATGAGCCGAACACTAAGGGCTGTACATCTTCATCTAGATTTTTGATATTTGCATCTAAGGTTCTCACATTTTCATTTGAATGAGCCACTTGGAATGGGGTCAAGTGACGTCAGGAGAAGCTCTAGTCCTGATTCTTCAGGTTTTGGAAGGCTTGGTGTAGGACAAGTAGCACTTTTCCAGATAAGAGTCTGATAATGTGTCTGCATTATGTGGAAATGCAAGGTATGGTGTGATCTTGAGAACAAGAAAATAGATGAGGTATGCAGTATCAACAATCTGTCTATCTAAAATTTTAAAGTAGATACAAGAAAGCTTCCACACACCTTATTGTATGTTCTGACAGTTGTCCTGTCCCTAATCCATCAAATAGATTGTGTTCATCTCTGAAGACTTTCCATGCTGAATGCTTTTTGTGATTGGATATCTATGAGGTGGTGTCACACATATTTATTCAGTGCAGTTCAGTGTAGCAATGATGTGACACAGTCCTGTGGAATCACATGAAATGTCCTTTGGATTATATCTCCTGCAGTTTGATGTCATCCATAGTTTAGGAAAATAGGAAACTAACAACAAGAGAGCATCTGTATCCTTTGTATATACCACAACTGTCCTGTAATCACCTTTCTCAGTATGCAGTACCAGCCTGTTGTCCCCATCTTTATGGTTGGCCCCTTAAATGTGATACATCTGTTGTTTGTTTGAATAACTAAACTTAAAGTTCATTTGGAAATCCCCCTATAAGTACATCTTCTCCATTTTCGGGAGCATTTACCAATCAACCATGAGAAAGTTAGAAAGATCAGTTTTGTTGTCACAGCATGGTAATAAATTTGACCAATTTTTTGGCAAATGAACATATTCCAGCCTTCAACCGTGTGTCTGATAGGCCTGCAACTCTACATACACGGGTTGTTGCATGAATTCTTTGGGATATCTGTCAAAAAGAACATCAATTCAGATCCGAGATATAGGACCAACTGGACAAACACATCTACTAGATCATTTAGCGTGCTATCACCTTCAGGCTTGCCAATTCAAACAACCAATGCCTGTCCTTCAATAATGAGACAAGATGGGTTTTCATTATGATCAGTCTTTCTTAGACATTCACTGCCAATTGTCAAAAGGGTTCCCACTATCTGTGCTAGTGATAATGGTACTAGCATAAGTTCATGCTTGAGTATTGAGGATAAGTCAGTAGCATCTCCTTCTTCATAAGCAATTATGAGGTGCTGGATTGTGTTCTTATTAGTTTCCATTACTGTCTTTTTATCTTTGTCCTTGCTGCCTTTGTCAACTTCATATAGGGTCTTAAATATTGGAGCCTTGTTCTTTTGGATCCACCATAGATGGATATGGTCAGTTTCCCATGATCTTCATCATCACCCAATCTCTCATGAATAGAGACATCAAACTATTTGTGTCCATAAACCTATTCCTGTAGTAATGACGTTTGAATATTCTCACTTGCTACATCCTTTCTTGCAATGTTCGTCTGACCTGAAAAGATTGGATATGAGGGCTTCATACCTTGTTCTCCCGCTTTTGCCTTCCTGGAGTGTTCTCTTTGTGAGTATTTCCAGTGTCTATGTGGTACAATTCATGAGTTTCATTTCCCATGTGAGATCTCAGAGTATAGGACAATATCCATCTCGATCATCAGGCCCAACAATACCACCTCCTCTTTTTCCTGCCCCATTCATCCATTCTTGGCATGATCTGGATCTACCTTTCGCCTTGTTAATTCAATAAGGAAGATTACAACCCATCTGGCAAAGTTATCATATGTCATAAAGTATGCAAGCATGGCCTTAAAAGATCCAAGATGAAGCTCCCATGAACCTTCACGCTGAGCTCTGGTGAACATCAAAAGTGTAGAGATTGTTTCCATATATTGCCACCAGAGAGAGAGAGAAAACTACATAATTATGGTTCACACCTTTGTGTCACAACGCAGCCATAACTAGCTGAAACTGATCCCTTTTTGAGCAGTGATACTAGCTTTGCAATATTGCTCAACTCTGTTGTAGCAACGAGTATAGACAGAAGAGATGTGCAGCTTGCAGGCCAGTCATCATCTGAGAGCCTCCCAACCTTATCAGGAGCTATTTATCTGTTTCAGCCTTGACCATGGCCCAGGGCCCCACCAGTGACCCTGGAGGGTTGGGTCCCTTACAAGTCCAAACTTATGTTCGCTTGATTAACAAAATTTCCATATCCTCATCAGACCCCTGACCTGTATGATTGACAAAAATGGCCAGTGCACTTGATATTATCAAGTGTCTCTCTGAATATAATATCATATTCAAAGAGACTTCTATCCAATTAGGATGAATAGAGTCTGTCATATGCTTTGGTATTACATAAAATTGCATTCCTACTGCCTACATTAATTCATTCAAATTCACGCAAGAATGGTAGGCAGGCTATGAGCATTGGCTGAATGGGTTGAGTTGATTAAAGCCTCAGGACTGAATATTGTCAACAGGAGTCTTTGCGACTGGTAATACATTCTTTCATTTGAGTGTTATTTGATGGCATTGTAGCTTTTACAGAGAAAGACAGCTGTTGAAGCTAGCTAAGACTTACTTTAATTACATGGATCATAATGCATAAACTATGCCTCTTACGATTCATCAATGAGTAATCCCCATAGTTCAATATGAAGGGAATGGAGGTCACCTATCCCCTCATCAGGTTGGTAGAAAGTAATTTGACCCCATGTCCGACTCTAAGGGCCATCTATCCTTTGAATCCCCCCCCAGGGCCCCCCTAGATCTCAGATAGGTGCTAATGTTGATTGTGAATGTTAGCTCAGCCCTAGTGTCCCAAAAAGGGTCCTTCTAGCCACACCTCGATCTCTTCTGTCTATACTTGTTGGTTGTAGATAATGATAGAATCTCATCATGTAGATTCTTCTCAGTTTCTGCTACAAAGGTAAGCAAACTAGGCAAAAGAATAAACCACAGAGCTTGCCAGACCTACATTTACAAGTTTAAGACAAACCCCATATATAAACTTTTCTTTACATAAGATGTGATGTAATTAACCTCAGCAAAACATGACATTTTGCTCAATATATCATTTGATTTTCATTTCCTAAATAAATCAAATTTGAGACCTTTGTAAGACCTCTTTCAAGAAAAGTGTAACCTTTTCAAGCCCTTGAATTTGAGAAAATGAATTTAAGAGCTTTAAAGACCTTTTCAGACTTGCATGGGAACCCTGTTAAAATCAACTCCTCTTTTTCCTATCTTTTTCTTGCCATGGCTTACTCTATAAACAATATCCTGTGCAGTAGTCGGTACTTTGCAATTGGTACCTTCTTCATTGCTATTATTTACAAGACTACCCTCTCATTATATAGAAGTTAAGAAACATATTCACACTTTCTGGCATACATTCTGGTGATCAAATACTCCAGAAGGTTGGTGGGATATATGTGACTCAAGTGTTTACAAGACCACATATGAACCAGCTGGTTGAAAGATTATTTCACAGTGATTTTTTCCCACATGTTTTGATACCCTGCTACCCATTGTTCAAATTTGTGTACTGGGCACTGGTCAGCTGTTAGCGTTGATTTCATTGGTCAGTTGTCTGGGCTCTGTTGCATGCAGCAAGCCTCCCCTGTGTGTCAGAAGGAGCACTGAGGCTCCACACAGCTGAGCGCTGACTGATTGCCACTCTGTTGAAAATAATCAGCCCTACCTAAAGTATGATTGAAAGATCATAACTGAGGTCAAGTCTTTTACAAGATCATCTTGACAAAATATGCCCCTGTTTCAGTTGGAGGTCTCTGACTTTTTATCAAAAAGAACAAACTGCACTGCCAGACCAGAGACTGTAACTACAGGTAAGCCCCATACTCACTAGCTAGAACTTGCATACTTGCTAGAATTGTCCAATTCTTATGATCGCCTATCAGTATGCTGCATTGAAAAGTATATATTTAGTCTGAATAAATACAAAAGTCAGCCAATTATTAATGTTGAAATGGACAACTGTCATTGCAAAATACATTCTTGATACCGTCTATCACTTCTAAGTTGTTTGTATCCCTCAACTTCTTTCTCACATATGTTGCCTTATGATAGTTTATAATAGTCTATGAGCTTGAGATGATATTAAGGTCACAAATTTAGAAGTTAAACAATAACATTTGCCAAAATAAGACTACATAGCTGACTAAAATCATTAGCAACATTCATATGAATTTGGGGCAACATTTGAAGTCAATGTGTATGCAAAGATACCTTAAATTTAATTAGATTTAAGAGATTCAATTTCCTTTTCCTATCAGGGTCACCACGAGGAAATGAAAACAGAAAATGACTTTCCTTAGTTTTTCATTGTTACCAGTTACCAGATGCTAGGCACGAATGTGAGGTATCAAATTTATTCTGTTGAACTAGAAACCACTTTCTTTAAAGGCAAAATCTGGTACAGGGAGCATGTTGAAGAGAGCTCCATTGCCCATTTTCAGATGTTTGACCTTCTTTCAGACAACCTTGACCTTGGCCTAAGGGTGTGATCATTATTTTGTCTCAAAGACCATGTAGCCTGGAAAGTTTTCCCAAAATAAAGAGCTCATATTAAAGAAACACCTACATGCAAACCAATAGATATACAGATTCATGGGGCAAAACAGACATCTGGCTAAATCTCTCCCATTTCAGGTTTCTGTCCTTATTACCATGGTAACAGCATCAGCTAGATTCTTACAACCATTATGAAATGTATGCTATAGGCCTGCACAAGTTTTCGACATTTTAGAATGCAACTAATACAAAGATAATCCGCTGGTCCAACCTAAAAGAACAGTATTTCTTTCCAACTTATATTCAGGAAATACTTACAACTACGGGCAAGGGGCCTCCCATTAAGTATGTAAGCACCAAGGGAGGAGGGGGTTCTGGGATTTGAAAATATATGTGGACGTTCCTGTACAAATCCTGTACAATGCGTATTTTGGCCCTGGCAGGTGGGGGGTCTGAAATGTGCATAGGTACTAAATGGAAGACCCCGAAGCCAACAAACATACAGATTTATTGGACAGACCTCCTCCTGAATACCTCTCTATTACAGGTTTCTGTCCTGAGTGACCTCAGTGACCTTGACCTTGACACAAGGTCAAAATCTCAATCAAAATATGTCCACCACCCGTGTGCTTGTTTGATCAAAATTTGGTACTGATGTGATGAAAACTTTTCAAGTTATCAACAATTAAGTGATTTACCCTTACGATTTGTATAAATCCCATGGTCCTGCTGAAAACCTCACTATTTCAGGTTTTTGTCCTGGTTACCATGGTAACAATGTCATTAAAGTTATTGCATCCATTTTGAAATGTAACCTATAGGCCTACAGAAGTTTTTTACATCTTGAAATAATATATGAAGTTAGAATATATATCTGTAACTAAGGCTTAATTGTGGTACTCTGACTCATTTTAGCCAAATTTCCATATTTGACCTTCCAAACAGTGACCTTGACCTAGGGTCAAGGTCAAAATTTCGAAATCAATATAAATCTATCACTCATGTGCATGCTTGATAAAAATTTGGTACTGATACGATGAAAACTTTTCAAGTTATTAACAATTAAGTGATTCACCCTTATAATTTTTATAAATTCCACAGTCCTGCTGAAAACCTTACTATTTCAGGTTTTTGTCCTGGTTACCATGGTAACAATGTCATTAAAATTATTGCATCCATTTTGAAATGTAACCTATAGGCCTACAGAAGTTTTTTACATCTTGAAATAATATATGAAGTTAGAATATATATCTGTAACTAAGGCTTAATTGTGGTACTCTGACTCATTTTAGTCAAATTTCCATATTTGACCTTCCAAACAGTGACCTTGACCTTGGGTCAAGGTCAAAATTTCAAAATTAAAATAAGGCCACCACACATGTGCATGTTCGATAAAAATTTGGTACTGATACGATGAAAACTTTTCAAGTTATTAACAAATAAGTGATTTACCCTTATAATTCGTAAAAATTCCACGGTAACCATGGAAACAGGGTGAAAAATGCAAAATCCAGCTTGGGAACAAGCATATTCAGATTCAGCAGGTCCAAATTGTCTAAAATAGCCTTGTTCCCAACTTTTACTCAAAAATGCCGCCTGAATTGTTTTAGAGGCCTCTTTTCAAGAAATCCGACTAGACTAAATTGTGTTTTATATATCAAAAGTAAAATTTAAAAATAAAGTACAATTTGTTACCGTTTCCGGGTTTATTCCACACAATTACAGAAAACAAATAAATGTACCAAGGCAGCAAGGTATCTTTGTTGAAGAATTCTGAATACATAGGACGCCCAGAATTCAAATTAGTCCATTACTCATTGGAAACAATACATAAACCTGGATTGTTTACTTAAAAAAATTCAGTAATTGGTAAAGACTTATAGCAAATATGTTTCTGTCCTTACCTTGCTCCTGGTAAATCTCTATTTCACAAACTATAAGTTTAGCATTGGTGTGCTCCACTTGTATGACAACATAACTTCCAAAAAGGGTTACGTAGCAGTGTATGTAAAGCAGACTCCCTGTGGGAATCCCATTGTACACTCTACCACATTGTTCATAGTCAGATGTCACAGCATTGAACAGGGAAGGATCTAGTGTGTTTCCAACAAGTATCTGTATTGGTAAGCCTGAAATATACAGAAATTGGTGAAGCATTACCTTAGCAACCATTTCTATAATAAAGGTTCTGATTGCAACCAGCCATCACTTACATGGTTAGAATAAACAACTTACTGCTTAAAACAAACTAGGTGTCCTAAATTTCTTACAATTACGTTTGATACTTTGATGCTTAACAAAATAGCTGTTTGACATACAGAAACAATTCATGGAAACAAATGTTTCTATATTTTCTTTAGTTTCCCTGGATTTTTCTGTACTGAACTGGTCATTATTATCTGCAGGTAAACAAGCAATTATAATACTATAGGTTTCGTGATGTTTTGTTGGAAAACCAAATCAACTCACAAGAACCTGCAGCTGTTGAACATAGATAAACTCTGCATAGATGAACTCTGCAATGTTGAATCCCAAACTAACATTTTGACTTTTTACATGAAAATATCAAGAACTATCAACCCTGTATTGGAGCTTGTAAATATGGTTTTGCTTGAACAGATGGTTTCCAGACACCAAGGCACCATGGAAAATCCCTGACTTGTTTAACAACACAATTAACAATGTTTGTATAAAAGTGTATTGTTAACAAAAAGATAGAGAAATGAATAATAGAAATGAAGCCTACTACTTAACTTCCATATAATAGGATAAGATGACCATCGTGCTGATGGCCATTTCTGCCCCAAGGTCAACTGCCATCCATGGATTTGCTTCTTCTTCACTGACAAAGCATGCTGAAATATTAGGGGAAATGTGCTTGTCATTACCTTCCTTATATTAAAATGGCATTGCTTCAATCTTCACCAAGCCACACCTGTTCAATACTTGCTACCATTGGACACAAGTGAATCAGAACCAGAAGGAGAGTGCCATTTGAGATAAATGCTGGTATATCAAATGTCCTCTCATACCCACACTCTGGCCCCTTCCCACAGCCCCTCCAGTGGTGGGCTAACTGGTAGAATGTTTACCTCCAGTGTGAGAGGACCAGGGTGTGCCTCCCTGTGGCAGAGCACAGCCCACTTGCATTGGATAAAAACCAACTGCCTTAAGATGTTCTAATACTTTTACAATTATTACTTTCAGACAACACTTTTTACAGAAAAGCACTGACAGAGTCAGTTTCCATATGCAAACAATACTGATGAGATTGTAAATGTCAGAACTCTCATGAGTCTATCATTATCCCTATAAGTCTATTCATAAGGAAATAATTTGGTTGCCATCTGAGGATTCATATCCAGAAAATTGCTTTTTTAAGGGTTAGAACAAAATTTGATCATGCCCGCGAATGGTGATACAGAAAGTACTTCTGGCAGTAAAAATAGTGTTGTTACTGCCTTTAATATGCATCCAGGGTATGATGAATATATATATATATATATAACCAACTGGTGCAGGCGTCCATAAGTATTATCAACCTTCTATTTGTCAGGGATTTCAACTTTTGAGCGGCCCTTTGGGCTCTACCTCAGCCCTAATGTGCATTGGATCCACCAAAAATGAAGTAGCAATAAAAGAAATTTAGAACTATGGGGTTTTATTTTACTGTTAATCATAGGGGTGCCTTTAAGCATTATCTTTCATTAGTTATTCAAGTATGCAGTAGGAACAAGTGTATAAAAGTGTCTTATTTATTTCCAATAATCATAACGGTCCTTCCCAATTCTATCCGTAATGCACATCAGGAAGAAATAAGAAACACAATTTGGAAGTGATAAACCCTCTTTTGGATTTTGCAATTCTGTCATCATCCTTACACTAGGCACCTGAAAGTATGTACAAAAGGGTTGGATCCAGAGCCATCTGGGGGTGGGGGTAGGGGGCAGCCCCCCTTTATCAAATTGCAATTATCAGAATGGTATCAATCAAGGAATGTAGGTTGATAAAAGAAAAAAGCCTTTGGTCTAGGGGTGTCAACCACCCCTTTTGTACTGTACAAACAGGGACTAACCTCGCATATGTCTTTCTCCATCAACACTATTTGAGGATGCGGTCAAAACAGATGAGCTGTCAGTTGGCTTGCCCTCAGCTACATTTGGGATGTCATGATCTGTGTAACACACTTCTTCTGAAAAATGAGTAATGTCAAGAAAATGAGCCAACAAGAAAAATAATATAAATTACAATGTGTTTGGCAGCACTAAATCATGTTGAAAATATCAAAAATAGTAATATAATTATTTTTCAATGATGAGTTTAATTTGGGCTGTAATCAGACAAGTCTCACCTTCCAGACAACATTGGGAGGACATTCATTGTAATAATTGACATTTTTAAGTTTAACAAAAAAGAAGACTTATGAACTAATAACTTACAAATTAGTAAATGACAGATGTAGTTGATCATCATAAATGAAGTGAACATATACAATGAAAACACAATAGGCAATGATTGCCCTTAATATGTTACTCCTACCTGAAGAATTGACTATAGAGACAAGGCCCATAAGTGATAGAATGCACGCAATCTTGCATATATCCATGACTTTCCTACTGCAAGTTCTGAATGATAAAAGTACTGTCAGTGCTCTAAAATCTTAACAACTAGACTACCTTACAGACACCTATATATTCATATTTACCATTAAGTTCACTCCTTCACACTCCTGGACAAAGAACAACCTGAAATATGTATCACTATCAATCATTAATGGTAGTTCAAAGCATCATTCTGGAAAACAACCATGACTGATTAAGTTTTCTGAAAAGCATTCAAAACACACCAAGTGTTTCCCAGTGCTATAGGAATCTCAAGAAATGTATGTGGCAAACCTTCACATCACTTGTTAATGTAAGTATTTTCTGATTGAGGGACAAACATTTAGCAGTGCTAGCGTTAAACCATTTGGGCCCGTTGCCCATGGAATTTCGTTGTTAGGATCAAGTTAAGATAGCATAACAAACAGTTTCGTTGTTACAAAAATCTTTGTTGTTACAAAAATAGTAAAACCCTGTTCCTAATGAATGAACTTGAATTCTGTAAATTGATAAATGAAGGGAAAAATGAGAAAAAAATCAGTAAAAGTTACAGCTCTTTGAAGGCATTCTGAATATAGAAAAAACATGTAAAAAACGGTTGTTGTTATGATAAAAGTAACAACTATATGTATCATTAAGAAAATTAATTTCGTTGCTAAAGAAATCATCGTGCAAAGGGCCACAGTGGATATTAGATTTCATGAATTCCAACAAACAACATGTGTGTTTGTGTTATTACAGCAGGTACATTTTTTTTAATCATTCTGAAAGTTGATATCTTCTAAATTCAAATGGCACATGGGGCTTAAGTAGGGACAAGACAGAAAATTACAGGTTGATCTGGGATTTTTGAAAGGGGCCAGCAATATTTCTTTTTTTTAGTAAAGCGGTGCTGCCCTGGTGTCTCAAATTTGTAACATCTTTGTTTGTGTTTTCCTATAATTAAAATCTTTTTTTTTATTCTTTATTTTTAGTAAAGCGGTGCTGCCCTGGTGTCTAAAATTTGTAACATCTTTGTTTGTGTTTTCCTATGATTAAACTACATGTAGTGAAGTGGTCCTGTTACCAAATGCCCCAAAAGGTTTGCAGAGTGGCAGACTGCATAGGCACGGGAAGGTGAGAAGGACTAGTACTAGTAGCCAGACAGGGATATCTCCTCAAGGTAAGCAAACCAAGCATAGAATCCTTGTGCTTGGTTTGATTCCAGTTTCATTTGACCTTCACAGAAGGTGAATATCTGCTGTCTTCCTTACACTCATAAATACTTCAGTTTCTCATTGAACAAGGTCCAAGGTTCATTCACCATTCTAAAGTGGCAACACTTTGGAAAATTTTATAATTTGTTAGTCTAAATTGTATTACATTACTAAGACAGTCAGAAATTTAAAAGAAATTATGATGTAGGCCTTTAAAAGCCAGAACTAGTCGACTCACCAATTTATCTCATCATTTGAATAAAACAATAAGTCCGCCATTTGTCTGTCTTTGAGTTCAGTGTAGCAATTTTTTTTTCAATTGTGTACATGCATAACAATGACAACAGGTTTAAATTGTAAAGGTGTTTTATTGTTGAAGTGTCCTCTTATTTGAATGAAACTGTTCAGTTTCTCAATGAACTAAATACTTTTTATATTGTTGTTAAAGTGATGGATGGGTCACTGTAAATAAGTTTTTTTAACATAATACATATCTATAAGGTAAGAATTCCTATGGCTTCCACTGTGATTTGTCACATCAAATGTTGTGTTGTATTCAAAATAGCCATATTACATTGGGATAATTATCAGCTTTGGAACACATAAGAATTAGCCGGTGACCATCGTAACATGTTTTAAGGAAGGTTATCTATCTACTACAAGACAAAAGAATTGAAATTTATGAATCTATCTAAATTGTACTGGTCATGTACCATATGTGACCAATTTGAAAAAAAGGACATATAATTATCTCACTATAAACTTGTATTACAATTCATTGAGCATCCTTTTTTTATTACAGACATTCATTGTTGTCAAGCTGTGATGTCGGTATGTGCTTAGATAGATAATATGATTATACTTAAAAACACAAGCCTCATTTTGTTTTTGGAGTTTCAGTTAAATGGCCCACGTTATGGAATCAAAATTTATATTCCATGCAACATTTAAAAAACATTTAATTTTAAGCATTTCAGAGACATCTCCTCCATCAATCAACTCAAATTGAGACAGCAAGATTCTCTTTTTCATTTATGATAAAAAAGTATCATGTGAAAAATCTGATTTGAAAATATAGAATCCAGAAAGGAAATGATATTATTGCTAAATTTCTCCTAAAATAATTAACATGAATAGGTAGATAAATCAATGTCAAGAAAAATACTTCAACTAGTCATAAACCTTTAGACTGCAAAGCCCATCATCGAGTTCTTCAACTATGTTTGATGCAACAATTTTTATTTTGAGATGGCATTTCTCCGTGCAATAACACTTAAATTTAGACTTGACTAGACCCTGCATGGTGCTGTTCCCTATCATTGGACACTTTTTATAGTCCAGCAGTGCTCCAGAGACATTCTCTTCATTCACGATTCCAGCCCCTTGGTAAACAATGAGTTCCACACCAGATCCATGCGTGACATTCACAAAGAATTCAGGCTGACAAAAGTAAGTTGCGACTTCTTCACGGGGGCTGTTCTTTTCATTTGGGTCCCAGTGGACTAGGAGTGATGTAGGTTGGCCATGGGGAGTAAGATCTTTGCTAACTGGGATGCAAGTTGTCTCGTTGTTATCAAAAAGCCGATTCTGGTTAGATGGTGTCCACCACAAACCACTCTGCAGAGTTGGGAGGTATATTTCTGTTCAAAGAAAAATAATTTTATAAGTCAATAAAGTTCTGCCTTTTTGTTTGTTATTATGATTATGAATTCCCTTTACATTGATACAGAAATGCAAGCTAGAATTAGCGAAGAACAACAAGTTAAACATGATGTAGAAATTTATTAACCCAATGAAAGAACTAGGCACTAAAAGGGTTGTGTCATAGAATCAAACAAAGCATAATTATTGTTGTCTGTTATCAACATTATTTGGTGCATTCATGGAATAACCCCTACAGAGGTGTGTTATATAATTGATGACCAGTATTTGATTTTTCTATGGAAAATTATATTTTGATAACAATCTGAGGTAAGCTATGGGTAATGTTTTGTATTATAAAACAACAGTTTTGCAAACCTTTATCAGCAGCTATATACACCTCCACTTCACACAGGGCCAGAGTCATGCTAAATGTTAATTGTCTTTCAAATGCAACATGTCGTCCGTTCATTGCCCCTTTACATGAGTAGTATTTCTTTCTATCAATCTGATTACCACACTCCTTTGCACATGTTGCATATTTTGTAGAGTAGAACGGAGTTGATGGTCCATCATTGTTTCCAACGTAAATGGAGAATAGGC
This sequence comes from Lepidonotus clava, assembly GCA_936440205.1. Taxonomy (NCBI): domain Eukaryota; kingdom Metazoa; phylum Annelida; class Polychaeta; order Phyllodocida; family Polynoidae; genus Lepidonotus; species Lepidonotus clava. The sequence continues at coordinate 46,697,841 of OW387140.1, read as the reverse complement.
CCCTATGATGTCCTATAATGAGAAAATGGAATAACAACATTTTTTTTCTTTATAATTTGATTCTTCACATTTTAGATCACCTCCCCATATCAACCATTTAACCATTTTCAACATCATAGAATATACAAATATACTCAACGAAAGCAGGACTCATTACAACAATATCAAATGATAGCAAAGGTATTCCTTTGTAGTGTGAAATATATATTACTGAAGAAAAGATATATCTTTAACTGTCAGATATTCATTTTTATCATAACTGTATGTATAATGATCAATTCCTGTTACTGCAGATGGAACTTGACTTTCTTAAAGTCTGGTAATGTATTAACCAATAGTGTTATAGTCTAAAAGAAAAGTAGTAAATGTTTGATATAGTTATAGTAGAAACAGCACAGATAGAGTATGAGGCATAGCTTTGCAATTCCAGAGAAATGGCCACCTTGATCTATCAACACAATATACAATTCACTGATTAATTCAAAAGTTAAAATGTCACTGGTTTTTGTATTTGTGTAGCAAAATATTGTTATTTGGCTCTCTCTCCTTATTCTAAAACCAACAATGTTTTTCATATATCAAAACTATAGATATATAGGATTGCACAGAACAGAATTCAGTCAGATTTGCTGGCTCCATAATAATAACATTCCAGAAATGGTGCTTTTATAATAGTGAAGGTCTAATGATGAAGAATTGTGAGAATGGTTGTAGTGTAGAATAAGGTGTAGGTTTCATTCTGAAGCTGACACATGTTTAGTTGTATCCTGCAGGTATAAACATGGAGCACATATTCAATAATTGTCCAAATGGATAGTGTTAGTCCTGAATGTTATTGTCTTTTAAGTTCACATTGTCCTGAATGTTGCTGCTGCTTTGGGAGCATGGAGGTAGGCTCATAGAGCAAAGGCCCTATAGCCTAGTCTCCTTACGGCTACATGGGGATAGAGTTTCAGCAAGACCTGCTTGGTGGTTGGGTTGTCTCTGTCTCAATGTTCCGTCATTCCTGACCAATCCTAATGACTGACCTGCAAGGATAACTCCGATGGGCGATGGCTGGAGCTCTTATAGGTTTGATACAGGATGTTTAGGTCAGTCTCTTATCAGTCATGCCTGGTTTGTCATGGGGAATCCCAGCTTCTGCGGGTCGTTTCTGTGACGCAGGCTGCTACGTCACTCGGGTCTGTGCATCACATCGCTGTTACACTCATAAGATAACTGGGTTTGTGCTTACATCCAGGTTGTGGCTGGATCGCGAGATGCAATGTCTCTTATGTTTCTTTACTAATCATAACATTTCAGTATCAACAATACCAATTCTATATAGAAATTATACATCATGACTTTATCAATATCAAAGGTCCTTAGGACCTATCACACCCATATCAAACAAGATTCAAAACCAAGCCTCTTGGACTCTGAATGATATTTTAGATAAGAATATAGGACATTTCTCCATGTCCTAGGGGGATTCGACAGCTTTTGCCACAAGGTGGGAGTACTAGTTTGTGCACATTGTCCTAGATAATTCTTTATCAGTGATCAACATTCCAACCTTCAGTTTACTCCCATGTTACAGACATACAAATTACAGTTAAGCCATGGTGGTACATACACTCTCTACTCGCACATGCCACAGAATCCACAAACAGCTATTAGTTGAATGCTTTTACCCAATGCAAAAACGATGGCAACACCAACAACATCCTCTCGCTTCCCCAGATCTACAACAAACCATCTATATGTGGATGAGTGAGTTCGAGAACAGTGAGAACCAAGACTCGGGTTATCATTTCCATCTACGGCTCCACTTGCATAACTGTAAAAGAAAATAAAAAAACATCTTTTATGGTTATGTGCCATATAATTTTTAAAAAGCACTAAAATACATATACAAGATCTTAGATAATCTATTTTGCAATGAAACTGAGCTACAGATTTTTGTAATTGACATTTATAAATGCTAAACTAAATTTGTGATCAGCTGCATATTCATTCTAAATATCATCAAAATGAGTTGCTAAGTCTCATTGTTACTATAAGTAATAAGACCCTATTATGGAGTATAAGGTCCCTAATATGCACTACTGGAGAAATTGGACTGTTGCTGGAAGGCCAAGGACCAAGATCCATCCAAAGGTTATAAGGGATAGAATACAAGATAAAAGTGTCTTCTTTATTTTATGTAATGGATTCAGAGTTGAAAAATCATCAATGTATTGAAAAAACTGTGATGTCCTATAGTACTTATGGCAAAGTGATCATCACAAAGGCAATGTCAACATTATGCATCTTAATAGTTCTGATTTCAAATGCCGGTCTGAGGTACATATTTTATACACATGAATAAATAATTTATAACTATTATTCGACCACTTATATCATGGAAGATAATATAACATGGTTTCATGATTTGCAAAATATTTTACAGCACCTCTTGAAGTTTAGACTAGACTTGATCTAACTGTGGTGAATAAATTCAATTTCAAACAATTGAGTAATCATACTATGTTAACGTATTGATTTGATGTGCAGATTTGCCCCGCGCTACATTCAATTTTCCATGGGGTCCCTCTAGTTCAGGCAATATACATGTCCACTGCTCATGCTTGAATACTGTGAAATAGAATGGCAGACATAATTCAAAGGGCATTATTCACAAACAAATTAGTAGCTATATGTATGTATGCAGATGATTTATCTTTTGAACCAGTTTTACATTCACATCATATGTTCTGAAACAATAAATACTTCCAATGATTATTGGGAAAGATTTTTGTGTGATAATTTTTCCCTCAATGTACTTTTGGTTGGCAAACTTTGAGTGCTGCCAGTGTGTATGGATACATGAGGAAAAATTGCCTTCTAAGCCATGTCTGCACGCCCAGCATGCAACACGATCATTGGGAATGTTGTGAACCTTTTTAATTTGACATAACAATGATATAATTTCTCCATGATATTCAGAGTATATCAGTGTAGCAGTCGGTTATATATGTGGTTTTACCGTATTGTTGCACAGCAATATTTTCTGTTGGGTTGAAAGTGGAGAACTTTGGGAGGAAAAATATTTCTAAACAAATCTTGGGATATAGAATAGATTTTTAGTCTTATAATATAAGGCATATGGCTTATCCAATGTCCAAATATTCCTGTATCAGGATATATGTTACTTGCACAGCTCTGTGGTTGTCTGCTCCTACTTGACATTGTAGAAATATCACACAGATGATATTTAACAAAGTGTTAAGGCTTTACAAATTATTGGAATTGCAATAATATCCATTATAAGTATTACCTTGTTCTTGGTATATTTCTATTTCACAAACTGTAAGTTTAGCATTGGTGTCTTCCACTTGGATGACAACGTATCTTCCCAAAAGGGTTTGATAACAGTGGATATAAAGAAAATTTCCTTTTGTGATTCCATTGTACACACTGCCACATTGTTTGTAGTCAGATGACATAGCACTGAACAGGGCAGGATCTAAGGTGTTTCCAACCATCACACGTGTAACTAAACCTGAAAGAGAAATGCGATTGATTGTTGTATCTGTACCTATCTGATTAAGAGGTTACTGCTTTCAGATCCTATATATTAGTTTACTACAGATATAAAGGTCTATGTTTGTGTGTCTGATTAAGGCAATCCATCAATTATCAAAGTGTGATGAGTAGTCTTGTGGTAATCAATTCTGTCGCTTACAGAGACTTATAAGGTCATAATAACCTCAACCATATAGTATTAAGCATCAATAACTTTTGCAACAACTAAGAGACTTATCAAGATGAAAATGCAATGAAGTGAGCAAGAATGGTGTTATTTCTACTTTGCTTATTAGATGGTATTGAATCGATATAGTTCTTAATCCTATTCCTAATTCTATACTAAAGCTATCGCAAATGGTAAAGCCCTTGATCTCATGATGTCCTCCTAAGCTGGATACTTTATACATTGTGATCGTAATGTTCCCTAGCGGTCTTCCTTATTGCACCTATGTCCCGTTCGTACCTGTGGGTACCTGTCTAGGAGTGAACTAACTCAGTTACAATCGTACCCTCGTGGGGGCGCCACCATTTGCGACAACCCTATACTCAATATAACTAGCCACAGACAGGAGGGCTGCTTGGCGCATTGCTACTACACTAGCCTAACTAATTCACAATGTACTCCTGCCAATACTAGAGAGATTACAATACTTAACTCTAACTCTAAAGAATGTTATAATACTTTTGCACTGGACTTCAGTGCAGAAGTCTGGGTAATAGGTGAGTTTTGGAGATTACAGTCAAATGTGTCTAAATAATTTCCTATGTGTACAGTGTAAAGCTAGATAAATAACAGAAACTGCTCACCTTCCATATCTGTAGATAATATAACCACAGTGCTGATGGCCATTGGCTCCATTCCAAGGTGAACTGCCATCCAGGGATTTGCCTCTACAGCACTGACAAAACATTCTGGGATAAACAAAGAAGTATGCTTTACAAATTTAGAGGAAAAATGCCTTTCTTGATGATACTAGAAAGAATAAAAGCCAAATTCTTGTTTCTGGAAGGAAATAATTATTTTTTCAAAATGACAGGAAATGTAACCCATCATGAAATTAGAAAATTAGGACATAAATGACACCCCTTTGACAAATGTACTGGGCCCGATGTTGAAAGAACATCAATATTAAGTTGAAGTAGGAACCACCTATGAAGCCATAGCTCCAATGATTTGCTCTGTAGATATGTAAACTGATGTAGTTTTGGCTCATCAGATGGAAGTACATTATAATAAGATAGTCACAAGATTGTATATATATCTATTTCAGGGAATCAGCCATTGCAAGGCTAATTTTCAATGTATTACAAGTAAACTTGTCTATAATTTTAAACAAAACTTCAGACTTTTTATACGGCAAGGCCAATTGAGTCTTCTGATGTAATCTTAAGGTCGTCATTGTATCTTCAATTTCATAATAAGATAAGTCTAAGATGTTTTGATTCCGAAGTCATCTAACATTTTAAAAAAAGTTCATAGGTACATGTTTAATAAGATAGTCTTCTAAATCAAGTTAAATTGTCAATCATTGGTTCTTTTATCCCATCTTCAGATAACCATCTTGAGTGAATCACACAAACATTTGAATACCCCCTGCCTTGGTTCACACTTTATGATTTTTTCTGATAAAACAAGGGCTATGACAGAATCAGTCTAGATATAAAACAGAATTGGGATGTTACTTGTCGGAAATCCTGAACAACCTTTATAAAAATTCAAATGTCAGAATAGATTGTTCTTTGACAATCTTTTGATGGTAGGTATACAGTCAATTTTATCGAGCTTAATCAACTGTGTGTTATTAATAAACCCTTACTAAGGTGTTTGTGTACACAGTCAAAATTCTTAGAGTAGTATACTGACACTGTTAAATATGAGTTTTATGACAGTGCTGAGAGGTACCTTAAGCAGTATGATAGCTCTGATAATTTTGCAGATATCTTCTTAAGGGCAAGTTTGCAACAAGTTTCACACCTCTAAGAACTCGAAGTGTAGATTGGATCCTAAGCTAATATTTAGGATAGTTGGAATTAGACTTTACCAGTGAGAAGTTGATTGCCATTAATGCTATAAGACAATGATGACACTACAGATGAGCTGCTAGTCTCCTTATTCTTGGCTATATTTGGGATGTCGTGATCCGTGTAACACTCATCACCTTCAAAATATAAGATAATTCAAAGACATTAGGTGTCATGTGTCTCAAAATGAAACAAACACACATATGAAGTTTTATGATTCTCGCCAGAAGAAGATTTTCATTTGAGCCCCACAAGCCTATAATCAATATTACCTGAATTACATCTCATCAGAAGTGAATATAAATCCAGGAATTTATAACAGTCTAATGTTCCTGTTTGGGATTTTGAATTTGCACAGAATACTACCCATCAAATTTGAAAACTTCCTATAAAGCGCTTTAATTATTTTTGTAATTTGAAGACACTCTGCAACAATTTACCAGTAACAATGTAATAATTCTGCTCTATCTACCGATCTTTTGTTAAACCATATTAGAAGTATATTATATTTCTAATAGTTGAGTGATTAATGTTTTAATAGAATATGTTTCCTGTCATTGAAGTAGGAGATGCATCCACATTATATGACTTAATACCTTAGTAATGACAAAATTATCCTGAATAAAACAGAGCATTTCTTAAATTCAAGTTTAGAAGTAGGTTATCAACTTACCTGAGACACTGACCATAGAAACTATGAGTAATAAAATGCTAATGGTTTTACACATATCCATATTTTCATCAATGGTTTTGCTACAAGAGAGCTAATTTCTCATCAGTTGTCTTAAACCTGAACTACTGGTTTACTGGAGTCCAGGATATACCTATATTCATGAACCACAGGTCTAAATCCTTCAAACTTGTCAATCACAATATTTTATGAGGACACTTTAAATATTCATGATCATCAAGAATAAGGTTGTTTTACAGAGCTTTCGAACAGAACATTCTAAATCCACCAACATTTCCCCTTAATTCATCAATTTTGTGCTGAATGTCTTATTGTGGCCTACACTGTTCTTACTTCTTCATACATCCACTATTTTGGTTTGAAACAATAGTTTTGAAAAAATAGTCAATGCAAATAATAGCATTCACTGAACTTTCATTAATTCTAGGTCACTGCTATATCACAAAGTCAAACAGAAGGACGAAAACTGTAGCTGTCACTTTCAAATAATGCCACATACTTGGCTGAGAATGTACTTGATTCGGTTTGCCAGTTCATTGGACTTTGACAGACAGTATATAGAATTCCAACATCTACTTCATGAATCCTTTAGTTTGTTATTGGTTGGTTGGTTAGTGGGCTTTAACGCCATAGCAACATCTAAGGTCATATCACGGCAAGAACAGGATTTGACAGTTCTGTCTTTTATGATCGTATCTATGGAATGAACGAATCTATGAGAAGATACAGACCATACCCCTACACTTTTACCGAGGCAGGTGTTCTTTAATGTGCAGGGTCCCATAGGCAGGGCCCTACACACAGCAGCCGGTGGTCTACTAGAGACCTTTGATATCCCAGTTGTTGCCACTGGGAGACATGTAGAGGGGAGTAGCAGCCAGCCCACCCCAGCCCAGGATTGAACCCGGGCTGCCTGCACAACAGGCAGACACACTGACCACTACATCACCCCACACGACTAGTTTCTTATTGAATTCAGAATAATACTACATAATTGGCAATTTTAGAGAGTACAAGGAACAAATAATGTACTTCATCAGTCCATTAGTTTCTTATTGGGTTCAGACCAATATTCATAATTTACCATTTTAGAGAGTACAAAGAATCTTTTCATAACATCATAACATCTCCTATAATCAAATGTTTAGTTCCTGAAAGCAAAGCCAAGTTACCTCTTTGACACGCGACATTTGTACTTCATTTTTTCTTTATTCAACTGTTTCCTGTATGTTACAAGATCTTCCAACAGCATACATACAAAAGGCTTGATTAACATACCATAAACTATTTAAAACATTCAAATGGTTTTCCTAAGGAATACATGTATTCACATGTATTCATAGATATCTTTTGTAGATTCCCTATTTGTAGTATCCAAAGTTTATGTTAAATTTAACCACTGCTATATTCAAGCATTGCATTGTTACAGATAATCATAAATAATATTGAATAGTTTGCCTGAGGAAATTAAATGTTCCCTTTTCTCAGATCAATTACACAAAGGGTTGTATTTGTACTCCATTTGTGATGTTTATGTAACCTGATAAAGACATGCTTTGAAATTACTCACCTAAACTGAAAATTATTTATTGTTAAATGAGTGTAGTTAAAAAAACAAAGAAAAAACAAGAACAAATTAAAGCCCTAATTACACTATGCGTGTGGTCCTCATTCGCTTTGGTCAATATTAACTAACACAAATTATTTGTGTTGGGGACGATTAAGACTGGTTAAGGCCATATTACATTATGTGTCAGTCCCAAGGTGACCCATTGTGTAATATATTATACTACTTGTTTTGGCTTGTTTTGGGCACGTGCTGGATCTCGTTAGCACACGTTGGGCCATGTTGGCACGCGTTGGGTTGCGCTGGCACGCGTTGGGTTGCATTTGGTCACATTTTTTTTATAAACATGTCTGTAAATTGATATGTATGAGATGCTTTGAGCAACATGATCAAACCCAAACATGACCCAACGCATAGTGTAATATGGCCTTTACTATGATGATCCACCTTACCTATGATGAATTGCAGGACTTCCTACTTGTGAAGTTGCACCAATCCATCTTGTGTTTTATATGCTGAATGTGTCCAACATGTACCCACCATTATTATTCAGCTTTTGTTAAGTAATGATGTATTTTGGACTATCTCTTGTATCTCGGGGGGAGGGGGGGGGGGTAAATTACAAGTTATTAATATTCAATAGTAAAAACCATACTTTATACTGATATTTTAGCATTGAACTAAGTAATACCCCTAAGAAAAGTTATTCCTTACATAAGTATGTTAAAATATTATCATGATAGAGTTACAGCACAGTTGGTTGTTAAATTGTATTTTTGTTTTTAGTATAAACAGTATAGTTGGTTGTTAACTTTGAGTTGGTGCCAGTACCTTTTTAATACATTACCTGCTTTGTGCTTTATTGTATTTGATAGATGGTTTTAAAAGTTCCAAGAAAACTAAGGTTGGAGACCCTTGAATAGAGGAAACAGATGTGCCACCAGGGGCAGATCTATTGGGAGGGATTCAAAGCTTGACAAAGGAAAAAAATGGAGCTCAAGGCTTGGAGTTTGTTTATCCAGAAATTAAAAAAATAGCTTCAACCTGGAACCGTCTCGCATCAAAATTACAACAAAGTACCTGGCCTATAAACCATCGTCTCAAACCTAGGCAAAATGCTTTGACCCTCTTATAAGCCTTCAAATATGGATAATAAAGCTTTCACCATCCTTTTGACAGAAAGGTCCCAATTGAAAATAGCCTAGAACCCCATCCTAATCGGGATGCAAAGGGAAACCATATAATCCCTTTTTGTAAAATGCCCAGGATGTATAAGTTGACTCCCACACAAAGTGTATTAGTTATTTGTCTTTTAATATGATTACCCTTGAAATATTCAAGCTGGCAAGTATGGGTGGCATCTAATACCAACCCTCAATTTTGTCAAATATTTACACATGATTTTTTTTTATAATTTGTTAGTCTATATTGTATTACATTACTAATACAGTTAAAAGCTTTGAAAAAAATCATGATGACGGCCTTCAAAAGCCAGAACTAGTTGATTCACCAATTTATCTTGTCACTTGAATAAAACAAGTCTGCCATTTTTTATATTTTTTTTTCAAATGTGTACATGTATACATAACTATGACAACATATTTAAATTGTAAAGTTGTTTTATTGCTGAAGTGCCCTCTTATTTGAATGAAACTGTTAAGTTTCTCAATGAACTAAAGACATTTTTTATTGTTGTTAAAGTGATGGATGGGTCGCTGTAAATACTTTTTGTAACATAATGCACCTAACATTAACAATTTTTGCTATATATATTTAAAGTGCATATCTATAAGGTAAGAATTCCTATGGTTTCCACTGTAGTTTGTCGGGTCAAATGTTGGGTTGCAATTGAATTCAAAAAAGCAACATTAGATTGGGATAATTATCAGCTGTGAAACACTTTCATTGTTGTCAAGCTGTGCTGTCTGTATTTGCTTAGACTGATAATATGATTACACTTAAAAGCACAAACCTCATTTTCTTATTGGCGCTTCAGGCTAGTGGCCCACTTTATTAAATTAAAGATTATATTTCATTTCAGAGACATCTCCTCCATCAATCAACTCAAATTGTGACAGCAAAATTCTAATTTTCATTTATGATAAAAAAGTATCCTGTTAAAAATCAGATTTGAAAATATAGATTCCAGAAAGGAAATGATATTATTTCTAAATTTCTACTAAAATAATTAACATGAATAGGTAGATAAATCAATGTCAAGAAAAATACTTCAACTAGTCATAAACCTTTAGACTGCAAAGCCCATCATCAAGGTTATTAACTATGTTTGATGCAACAATTTTTATTTTGAGATGACATTTTTCTGTGCAATAACACTTAAATTTGGACCTGACCAAACCATGCATGGTGGTATTCCCTATCATTGGACACTTTTTATAATCCAGCAGTGCTCCGGAGACATTCTCTTCATTCACGATTCCAGCCCCTTGGTAAACAAAGAGTTCCACACCAGATCCATGTGTGACATTTACAAAGAATTCCGGCTGACAGTAGTAAGTTGCAACATCATCACGGGGGCTGTTCTTTGCATTTGGGTCCCAGTGGACTAGGAGTGATGTAGGTTGGCCATGGGGAGTAAGGTCTTTGCTAACTGGGATGCAAGTTGTCTCATTGTTATCAAAAAGCCAATTCTGGTTTGATGGCGTCCACCACAAACCACTCTCCAGAGTAGGTAGGTATATTTCTTATAAAAGAAATAGAAAAAAGTTATGTTAGTCATATTTTAGCTTTTTTCACCATGTAAAAGAAGTCCCTTTATATTGATACAAAAGCTTTCAGGAAATGCAAACTAGAATCTAAGATGAATAATTGAAGAACAACAAAGTTAGACATGATGCAGAAATTCATAATCCCAATAAAAGAACAAGGCACTAAAGGGGTTGTGGCATAGAGTCAACCAAAAACACATGCATACTCTTTCCAATGTTTCGAGATTGTAATGTATGGATTTACTAAAAAACCCTTTAATAGACCTTCGGTGATGCACCCTAATACATATTGATGTGAAAACATGGAAACAGAATGCAAGCTTGGCTTTTTAAAAAGAATATTGTTAAATAATAAACCTTTATCAGCAGCTATATACACCTCCACTTCACACAGGGCCAGATATTGGTTAGGTGAATTTTGTCTTTCAACTGCAACATGTCGTCCATTCATTGCCCCTTTGCAAGTGTAGTATTTCTTTCTGTAAATCTGATGACCACACAACTTTGCACACATTGCATACTTTGTAGAATAGAATGGAGTTGATGGTCCATCATTGTTTCCAACATAAATGGAGAATGGGCCCCTATAATACCCTAAAATGACAAATGGAATTACAACATTTATTTTCTTTACAATTTGATTCTTTGCATTATAGATCACCTCCCTATATCAATGTAACTGCAAATTAAATACAATGATGTGGCTAAGTAAATGAAATTTAATTGACTGTTTAAACCATTTTCAACAACATAGAATATACAAATGTACACAATGAAAGTAGGACCCATTACAACAACATCAAATGATAGCAAAGGTATTCCTTTGAAGTGTGTAATTTATGTTACTTAAAAAAACCCTTAAACTGTCAGATATTCAGTTTTATCATAACTGTACGTATAATGTTCAATTCCTGTTACTGCAGATGGAACTTGACTTTGTTTAAGTCTGGTAATGGTAACTCTGGTAATCAACCAATATGCTATAGTCTAAAAGAACAGTAAAAAAATGTTCAGTATAATAGTAGAAACAACACATGATTCTTTTTCAACGTTTTCGGCCGTTTTTGTATTTGTGTAGCAAAAGATTTTCATTTGACTCTCTCTGCCACTAATCTCCTAATTCTGATACCAACAATGCTTTTCCTTATATCAAAAGCATAGAGATGTAAGCCCAGAACAGAATACAGCCAGCTTTTTCTCTATTCTATAGCAATAGTTCCTCTACATGCCCCCACTGTTAGTCAACTTTATTTGTCTTGGTATAATTCTGAACCTAGAGAAATGGTGAGTATAAATCAGGGGAAATTCTTCCAATGAGGGCGTTCTGGTGGCACAGTGGTAGGGTACTCATGCCCATATCCAGAGCTATTCATGGGGGGGGTGGCCATTTCCAAAAAGTGGACTTTCTAGAGGTAAAATACCTTAAAGCCAGGGTATCGTCCATGGCGTATTTTGCCATGTTAGAACATAATCTGGTGGCGTTATTGGTCACATCATGAATCTGGCATGCTCATCAGATTCAGAGAGCTATAAAGGATAAGAGATTTTTTCCTGGGATAGCAGAGGGCCAGCAGAGGAAGGGGCATACCTTTCAGGCAAAAAAAGGGGGTGGTGAACTACATCCATAGAACAATATAAGGGCAGTAATTTGCCCATGGAGAGGGTATGGGAGGGGTTCCCCCTCCCATTGTGGGGGTATGGGGGCCCACCCACAGATAACTTTTGAAAAGATAACCTCTCATTCATGCAATCTGATGCATTCTGAGATACCTTAGTGACCTTAAGGGACAATAGTTTTTTTTTGTCAAGTTTTCAAATTGCATATATCCAATCTTCCAGGGAATGGGAGTGGGGGCGTACATGGGTGGGGGTACCGGGGGGGGGGGGACCAGGAGGGGACCAACAGGGCCAGGAGGGGAAAGGAAGGGCCAGGAGGGGAAAAAAGGGAGGGAGGGAAGAGGACCCACAGGGCCGGGAGGGGGAAGTGAAATACTAACTTTTTTTGTTGCTATAGGGCACTACAGTCTCGCTGATTCTCGGCATGATTTTCGGTATTAGTGGTAGGAAAGCATACCGCTTGGTCCTTGGCAGGCACATCCCACATACTACACGCAATGCTAAGCCTATGGGAGCTATTTTCAGCTCGTAATAACTTTACGGTAAAACAATATTTTTACAAAAATATTTTTGCTCTAAAATAAGAGTTATCAGATGTCTAGAATAACTTAATTTCGACTCTTGAATCATAGATCCACAGGGAGAAATTCACGAACGTCTGTGCGATGTCAATGTGTTACAGTTTGTGTATTATCATGATGTGAAAAAAACATAAACTGAAAAATTATGACAGATAAATTTTAGATATATTTTATTAAAATCATATTTTTGACCATGATTATACGATTAAATTCCACCTATATTGTTTAAATTCTTCAAATCACGGACTTAGCGTTCATCGCTTCGCTGTTGGTGATAATACAAGGACAACAAACATGGTGTGTCGCAAAGAATGTTTTGAATGGATGAGAGTTACTTCGGCGCCCTATAGAAAGGGGAAAAAGTGGACCTGGCCCAACTTGGGGGGGTGACGCGTACCCCACGTCACCACCCCTGGCTAGGGGTTGGTACTCGCTTCATCATCCAGAGATAGTCTCTGTCCTGCTGCTGTGGTATCAGATGTTCCCCCTGTGACAACAACAGGGTAATCAAAGGTCCTAAGGACCCATTACAACAATATCAAACCAGATTCAAAACCAGACCTCTTGGATACTGAATGATATTTTAGATAAGAATGTAGGACATTCTTCTATGTCCTTGGGGGGATTTGACAGATTTTACCACCAGATAGGAGTACTAGTTTGTGTGCATTGTCCTTGATAATTCTTTATCAGTGATCAACAATTCAACCTGCAGTATACTCCTATGTTACACACATACAAAATACAGTTAAGCCTATATACTACCATGGTGCTACATAAACTTTCTCCTAACACATGCCTCAGAATCAGAAACAACTATTAGTTGAATGCTCTTACCCAATGGAAAAACGATGGCCACACCAACAACATCCTCTTGCTTCCCAAGATCTACAACAAACCATGTATGTGTGGATGCATGAGTTCGAGAACAGTGATAACCAAGATTTGGGTCATCATTTCCATTTACAGCTCCACTTGCAGAACTGTTAAAGGAAATCAAAAACATTTTTTACTGTTTGAGAACATATAATATAGAAAAAGTTATTTCACCCCTGACATGTAGTCGCCTATCTTTTAACACGCACAGACACCAGCAGGTCAGTGCGGGCAATACAGGGTCTGTATAGCCCTGGTGTGACCTCACACCAGGGTGATCCAGGTCGCCGCAGGGCCAGGTAAACAAAACTTAAACAACTGTGCATGAAATTCGCAGAATAAACGCATTAGTCCTGTCCAAAACGCATCATAAGTGAACAAATATGTAAAAGGAGGTGAAATAGATAGCTTACAAACAGATTTAATCGTAATTTCGTTGATTACACTCCCCGTAATCAAACATTTTGTCAGTTTCCGCACATTACGCTAGGTGGCGCCACACATCGCAACAAATTTGCAAAACATGCATAAAATGTGAGTTAAACTGCACAATTAATGCACAATAATACACAAGGAGGTGAAATAAATATGATACTAACCTAGGTCGTGTTCCCACGCTGCTGGATTTCATCTCAGGGTCTGGTGGGCCCAGTGGCTGGTCTTGGGCCCTGTGGGCCTTTAGCAGACACTGGGCCCACCAGACCCCTCGCTGTAATCCAGTGCATGGGAACACAATCCGCTCAGTATCTACTTAATACCAACATATAAATACAAGATTTTAGATATTCTTATTTGCAAAGAAATTGAGTTACACATTTGTGTAAATGACATTTATATATACTCAACTAAATTTGTGATCAGCTAAATATTTATTTCTAAATATCACCAAAATGAGTTGCATAGTCCTATTGCTGCTATAGTAATAACACCCTATTATGGAGTATAGGGCCCCTTATATTCACTGCTGGAGAGATTGGGCTGTGGTTGGAAAGCTAAGGTCCAAAATCAATCCAAAGATTATAAGGGACAGAATAAGAGATGAAAATGACTTCTTTATTCTATGTAATGGATTTAAAAAAATTAAAAAAATCATCAATTCATTGTAAAATCTGCGAAGTTACAGAATTGATGGCAATGTTGATCTGACTGTGATGAATGATTTTAAATAATTTAGTGATCATACTATGTATATGTATGGATATGATGTGCAGATTTGCCCCGTGCTACATTCAATTTTCCATGGGGTCCCTCAAGTTCAGGCACTATGCATGTCCACTGCTCGTGCTTGAATACTGTAAAATAGAATGGCAGACATTATCCAAAGGGCATTACTCACAAAAGATCAGTAGCTATTTGTATGTATGTATGCAGATGATTTACTTCGCATTATGTTCCGAAACAATATGTACTACCAATGATCATTGAGATCCGATGTGGACCTTTTTAATTTGACATAACAAAGAAATCATTTCTTCATGATATTCAGAGTATATCAGTGTAGCAGTCAGTAATATAATGTGGTTTTACCATATTGTTGCCTTTTTACATATAGGGGATAATGCACAGTAATATTTTCTGTTGGGTTGAAAGAGGACAATTTTGGGAGGACAAATATTTCAAAACAGATCTTGGGATATAGAGTTGACATTTTAGTCTTATATTATAAGGCACATGCCTAAATCACTTATCCAATGTACAAATATCCCTGTATCCTCCCATCAGAATACATGTTACTTGCACAGCTCTGTGATTTGTCTGCTTCTACTTGATAGATGTAGAAATATCATACAGATAATTTTTAACAAAGTATTAAGGCTTTACCCAAATGATTGGATTTGCAATAATATCCACTTTTAGTATTACCTTGTTCTTGGTATATTTCTATTTCACAAACTGTAAGTTTAGCATTGATGTCTTCCACTTGGATAACAACATATCTTCCCAAAAGGGTTTGATAACAGTGGATATAAAGAAAATTTCCTTTTGTGATTCCATTGTACACACTGCCACATTGTTTGTAGTCATATGATATAGCACTGAACAGGGCAAGATCTAAGGTGTTTCCAACCATCACACGTGTAACTAAACCTGAAAGAGAAATGGGATGGATCGTTATATCCATACCAAGCTGACTCAGTAATTGCTCTCAGATTCTAGTTCACTTTAAGATAAAGGTCCATATTTTGTTATCCAATTAGATTATTCCCTCAATTATCAAAATATGATAAACAGTCTTAGAGTTATTGTTTCTTTCTATAACAAAGAGTGATGATTTTGTGATAACATAGAAGACGTACTGTTAGGTGTCAATATCTTTTATGATACATAAAAATTGAGAGAGACAACCAAGAGATTTATCAAGATAAAAATGCAATCAAGGCTCTAAATCCAGAAGGGTCATTCATGAGTTTAGGAGGGTGGTCAAACGTGTCAACATGATTTTCTATGTATGCAAGTGTACAGTGCAGAGGTAGATGAATGACACTACGAAGCCCGGTACTGCTCACCTTCCATATCTTTAGATATGATTACCACAGTGCTGATGGCCATTGGCTCCATTCCAAGGTAAACTGCCATCCAGGGATTTGCCTCTACAGCACTGACAAAACATTCTGGAATAAACAAGGAATTATGCTTTATAAGATTTATGGGTAAAATGTTATGTTTTTCTTGTTGCCTTAAAAAATATATCGACCAGAAAAAGTAAAGGTAAAATTGTTGTTTCTGGAAAGAAATTGTTAATTCTTCAAAAGTGTCAGGAAAAGTAACCCAATGAGGCTCTTACTCCTGATAGAATTACATTAAATGACACCCCTTTAACAAATGTACTGTGCTTGATGAATATAACTTTTAGAATATAATAAGGTTGTGAAAATGTCTGTGGGAAACTAATGGGGAGAATAACGACTTTTCTGGCCCACTGTGTATCAGCCGTAGGCTATTGGTGTACCTCACCAGGAACCAGTGGCAAAGAAAGTTCCCAGTGTTGTACACTGATAACCTATCGCTGGTACTGAAAGGCCCAGACAAGTATTTTGCCTCCTCATTGGAAGAACATCAATATTAATTTGAAGTAGGAACCACATGTGAAGTAAATATACAATAGTTCAAACATTTTTATCAACACATCTAGTTCGGGCTCATCAAATAAAAGTCTCATTGTAATAAGATGGTCAAAAGATTGTATATTATATTTATCTAAGAGAATCAACCACTGCAAGGCTATTTTTTTAGTGTATTACAAGTAAAACTTGTCTATAAACAAAACTTCAGACTTTTCATGGGCAAGGCCCATTGGGTCTTCTGACGTAATCTTAAGTCAGTCATTGTATCTTCATTTTCATAATAAGATAAGTCTCAGATGTTTTGATTCCAATGTCATTCAACATTATTTTGTACTGAAATCAGGTACATATTTAATAAGATAGTCTTCTACATCTAGTTAAATTGCCAATCATTGGTTCTCTTATCCCATTTTCAGATAACCATCTTGAGTGAATCACAAGAACACATTGGAATGCCCTGGTTCACACTTTCAAACTGATTTGTCCTGATAAATCAAGGGCTATGACAGAAGCAGTCTAGATATAAAACAATATTGGTATGTAATTTGTTGGAAATCCTGAACATCCTATAAAAATTCAAATGTCGAAAGGATTGTTCTTTGAGGTGTTGGACAATCTTTTGATGGTAAGTATATTCAAATTCATCAAGGTTAATCATTTGCTAGTGGTTAAGAAACCCTTAAGAGGTTGTTTGTGTACACAGTAAAAATTCTTAGATATACAGACAATGTTTAATATGTGTTTATGATAGTGCTGAGAGGTAACTTAAGCACTCTGATAGCTCTGATGATTTTGCAGTCTTAAGGGCAAGTTTGCAATATGTTTCACAATTCCAAGAACACGAAGTGTAGATAGGATCATAAGCTAATATTTAGGATCATTTGAATTAGACTTTACCACTGAGAAGTTGATTGCCATCAACGCTATAACTATTAGACAATGATGACTCTGCAGATGAGCTGCTAGTCTCCTTATTCTTGGCTATATTTGGGATGTCGTGATCCGTGTAACACTCATCACCTCCAAAAAATAAGACAATTCAAAGGCATTAGCTGTTATGTCTCATGAAATGAAACAAATACAAATGAAATTTTATGATTTTTGCCCAAAGTAGATTTTCATTTGAGCCCCACAAGCCTATAATCATATTACTCGAGTTACATGTAACCAGAAGTGAATATAAATTCAGGAATTTATAACAGACTAATGTTTCTGTTTGGGATATTGAATTTGCATACAATAAATTATTACCCATCAAATTTGAAAACTTCCTATAAAGCGCTTTAATTATTTTTCTAATTTGAAGACACTCTACAACAATTTATCAGTAACAATGTAACAATTCTACTCTATCTAACTATCTATTTGTCAAAGCATTATTTCTAATATTGGAGCGATTAATGTTTAAACAGAATATGTTTCCTTTCATTGAAGTAGGAGATACATCCACAGGATATGATTTAATACCTTAGTAATGAGAAAATGATCCTGAACAAAACAGAGCATTTTATAAATTTAAGTTTAGAAGTAGGTTATCAACTTACCTGAGGCACTGACCATAGAAACTATGACTAATAAACTGCTAACGCTTTTACACATATTCATTTTTCATCAATGGTTTTGCTACAAAAAGGCTAAGTTCTCATCAGTTGTCTTAAACCTGAACTACTGGTTTACTGGAGTCCAGGATATACCTATATTCATGAACCACAGGTCTAAATCCTTCAAACTTGTCAATCACAATATTTTATGAGGACACTTTAACTTTTCATGATCATCAAGAATAAGGTTGTTTCAATATTTAAGTCAGATATGAAGTGTTTTGAAGCATTCCATGACTGAACATCTTCAGAGCATTCTGAACAGAACTTTCTAAATCCAATAACATTTCTCCTTAATTCACCAAAGACATCAATTTTGTGCTGAATGTCGTATTGTGGCCTACACTGTTCTTGCTTCTTCATACATCCACTCTTTTGGTTTGAATAGATAGTTTTGAAAAATAGTTCATGTAAACAGCATTCATTGAACTTTCATTAATTCTAGGTCAATGCTATTTCACAAAGTCACATAAGAAGGATGAAAACTGTAGCTGTCACTTTCAAATAATGTCACATACCTGGCTGAGAATGTACTTGATTCGGTTTGCTGGTTCATTGGACTTTGACAGACAGTATATAGAAGTCCAACATCTACTTCATGAATCCTTTAGTTTCTTATTGAGTTCAGAATGATACTTCATAATTTACAATTTTAGAGAGTACAAGGAACAAATATCTACTTCATCAGTCCATTAGTTTCTTATTGAGTTCATGCTAATACTTTATAATTTACCATTCTAGAGAGTACAAAGAATATTTTCATAACATCATAACATCTCCTATAATCAAATGTTTAGTTCCTGAAAGCAAAGCCAAGTTACCTCTTTGACACGGGACATTTGTACGTAAAAGGTTTTCTACATGTTGTATCAAAGTTAATGCTACATTTGACCAGTACTGTAATCAAGCATTGCATTGTTGCAGATAATCATAAATGATATTGAATAATTTACCTGAGGAAGTTAAATGTTCCCCTTTCTTAGATTAGTTACACAAATTTACTCTGATGAAGCAATTTACCTATAATGAATCGAACTTCTTATTTGTGGAGTTGCACCAATCCATCTTGTGTTTTATTTGCTGAATGTATCCACCATGTAACCACCATGACTTATTATTGACCTTTTGTTATATAATGATGTATAATGATGTATCTCTTATATCTCGGTAAATTACAAGTTCTTGTTATTTAATAGTAAAAAATATTAGATGAAACATACTATAATCTATTTTTAAAATAATTAGTAGTGGTGTCAAATATTACTGATACTTAGACATTAATATAAGAAATGCCTCACTCATTCCTTACATTAAAATATTGTCATAATTAGAGATATATTACAGCACAGTAGGTTAATAAATTCCATTTTAGTTTTTGGTAAAAACTTAACAGCATTATTCAGTTATGTTTTTCTTGTTGGTTGGTCTACCTGTCACACAGTGGATTTATGCTTGATCACATTGAGTTGGTGCCAATACTCTTTTAATACATTACCTGCTTTGTGCTTTCTTGTATTTGGTAGATGGTTATAAAAGTCTCAAGAAAACTAAGATGGGAGACCCATGAATAGAGGTAACAGATGTGCAACCAGGGACAGATCTAGGAGGAGGGGTTTGAAACTTGACAAAGGAAAAAGGATGTTGTGTGCATGAATGTTTTCTTCTTTTCTTTATTTATTTAAAACAATCTTCAGAGATTACACACTGGTCTTCCAGATCAAGTGGATGATATCATAGGTAAAGTTGTACATACAATCGATCTCAACATAACATTCACATTCCATTATTGTATCACACATCATCATATAATAAGGTAATTTTACTACATCTCATCATTATATGTTCCATACATGAATTTCAATTATTTATATTTAAAGGTATAACAATCAGTACCATCCTGCATTTCCTTTGACAATTTATTCCAGAGTAATGTACCTTTATAAAAGGGCTCTTATCATATTTACCCCCGTTGAATTTTTTAGTTTTTATAAATAGATTTTCATTGAACCTGGTTTGTCTTGTGGTTTGTTTACATACATTTTCTGGTTGTCTATGTAAGTACATCAATTTTAACAATAGCATCTGTCGTCTTAGTTCCTGGCTCAATAATTTACCCTTTTATGGTTATCAGATAAATTTACAAGTTTGTATATCTTCATTGCAGTATCAGTTATAATGTATCTACACATCTTACTTAGGCTAGACAATTTATTACTTGCAATACAGTTTACCTTTTTAGATAAGGTTCAAAAGTAAGTTTCGTATCAATAATTACACCCAGGTGATCCTATGTATTTACAAATGCCACACTGCAATCACCAATCATCAAATTTTTATATCCTATTTGATGCCCAATTTTCACCATGACATTTTAGTACTATATGCAGATCTCCCCTTTCTAAAATCATGTGTCTGCCCCTGGTTACATTGAGCTCAAGCCCTGGAGTTTGTTTATCCAGAAGTTAACTAAAAGCTTCAACTTAGAACTGTCTCACATCATTATTACAACAAATAACCTGGCCTATAAACCATCGACTCAAAATATGGAGAAGAAAGCTTTCACCCTCCTTTAGACAGAAAGATCCAAATTGAAAATACCCTAGAACCCCATCCTAATCAAGATACAAAGGGAAACCACATTATCCCTTTTTGTTAAAGGGACGTTCTCATCCTTGAGTTCAATGAGATACATCCGCCGATGTTTAACTAATGATGCGATGGCCGGTGACATGTTTTGTGATGTTAGAACGTAATCCAGCAACGTGATTGGTCATGTCATGAATTTGCCGTGGTATTACGGGAGTTACAGCTTAGTAAATTATGGCTTACTGATGAGCGAGAGTGTCCCTTAAATGCCCAGGATATATAAATTGACAAAGTGTGTTAGTTATTTGTCTTTTCTTATGATTGCTCTTGGAATATTAGGGGCCAAGCAAGTATATAGGTTGCATCTAATACCAACCCTTAATTTTGTCAAATATTTACATATGATTTTTGATAATTTGTTAGTCTACATTATATTACATTACTAAGACAGTTACAATTATGATGAAGGCCTTTGAAAGCCAGAACTAATTGATTCACCAATTTTTGTCATCATTTGAATAAAACAAGTCCACAACTAAGGCTTTACTGTGGTTTGTCCCATCAAATGTTGTGTTGTATTCACATTTAACAATTAGTGGGTTATCTGAATTGTACTGGTCATGTACACTATGTGACCAATATTCGAAAAGACATAAGTATTTCACTAAAATCTTGTATTACGATTCATTGATCAACATTCTTTTTTTTACCATAGACTTCCATTGTTGTCAAGCTGTGCTGTCTGTTTGTGCTTAGACTGATAATTATGATTACACTTAAAAGAACAAACCTCATTTTCTTATCTGCATTTCAGTATATTTCGTTTCAAGCATTTCAGAGACATCTCCTCCATCAATCATCAATCAATATTTCACATGTCAGAGATCCTTGGGATTCAAGGACAATCACCCCAGGGACAACTACCCCTGGGACAACTACCCCTGGGACAACTATCCCTGGGACAACTACCCGTAGGACTATTACCCACTAGGACTATTACCCCTATAGGACAACTACCCCTGGGACAACTACCCCTGGGATAACTACCCCTTAGGACAATTACCCCTATGGGTAGGACAACTACCCCTTTAGGACAATTACCTCTATACATAGGACAATTAACCCTATAGGTAGGACAATTACCCCTTTAGGACAACTACCCTCATTGGTAGGACAACTACCCCGATCGGTAGGACAACTACCCCATTGGTGGGACAACTACCCCCATTGGTGGGACAACTACCCCCATTGGTAGGACAACTATCCCCATTGGTAGGACAACTACCCCCATTGGTAGGACAACTACTCCCATTGGTAGGACAACTACCCCCATTGGTAGGACCTGCCCTTGGTGTTCAGGGCCGGGCAAAGGAGGGGTAGGTCTTCCAATGGGTGTATTTGTTCTATCAATGGGGGTTATTGTCCTATCAAGGGGGGGGGGTAGTTGTCCTACCAATAGGGGTAGTTGTCCTACCAATGGGGGTAGTTGTCCTATCATAGGGGTAGTTGTCCTACCATTGGGGGTAGTTGTCCTATCTATAGGGGTTATTGTCCTAAAGGGGTAATTTTCCTATATAAAGTGGTAGTTGTCCTATGGGAGTAGTTATCCTACCCATACGGGTAATTGTCCTAAGGGGTAGTTGTCCTAAGGGGTAGTTGTCCCAGGGGTAGTTGTCCTATGGGGGTAATAGTCCTAGGGGGTAATAGTCCTAAGGGTAGTTGTCCTAGGGGGTAGTTGTCCCCAGGGTAGTTGTCCCAGGGGTAGTTGTCCTAGGGGTAGTTGTCCCAGGGGTAGTTGTCCTGTCACCGATCCTTTGATCTCAGATGAACTATTAAAAGGAATCAAAGACAAAGATAGGCTTTTGAAAGTTGCTAAAAACACTGATTTGGCTATGGATTGTGACATTGCTAAACGAACTAGGAATTCTGTAGATAAAGCCGTCTAAGGCAGATTTTATTTTGGAAAACTTAGAGACTCATGAAAATAACCCTAAGAAATTTTGGAAAAGCATTCACACTACATTCCCAAAAAATGGTACTATTAGAAAATCAAAATATGTATCAAGGACTCCAATGGACATTTATTCGTGATAATATAGATGCAGCAAATCACATGAATGATTTTTTCTCAACTATAGGCTCTAATCTGCCAGCAAACCTTAATGAACCTTGGGTATATTTAGATGATCAGGTTGAATCAAATTTAGATTATATGCAAACTAACATAGAAGAAGTTTTGGAGTTTATTAAAGAAATTAACATACACAAATCATTTGCAATAACTGGCTTGTTATCTAGAATTTTGAAGGATGCTCTTAGTATTCTTATTACAGAGTTTACATTTCTACTGAACAAATCATTATCCACTGGTATTTTTCCTGATTCATGGAAATGCGCTACTGTAATACCTCTTCCAAAATCTGGTGATTTATCCACGGTTTCAAACTTTTGTCCCATATCAGTACTCCCTTTGCTGGGTGAAATTGCTGAAAAAATAGTAAACAAAAGATTGATGGAGTACCTTGAAGTAAACACAATTTTGAGCAAATTTCAGGGTGGGTTTAGGAAAAATAATTCTACTGTTAACTCTTTGGTAAATAATAAACAGGTAGCGTTAGTGGCCTATCTGGATTTCCAGAAGGCCTTTGACACTGTCAATCACCAAATTTTAATACACAAATTAGGGTATGTTGGACTTTCTGGTCAGAACCTAAGTTGGTTTAAAAATTATTTGTTAAACAGAAAACAATGTACGCCACTGAATACTACTACTTCCAATGTTAGAAATGTATTTTGTGGCCTTCCACAAGGGTCGATATTAGGCCCAACCTTATTTTTGATTCATGTTAATGATCTAGCCAAATCATGTGAATTTTGTAATATATTTTTGTATGTGGATGACACTGCTATTTCCATCTCCTCACATTGCATTAACAATTCTAGAAATCTTCGCCAAGTAGATCTCAATGATATTATACTTTGGTGCAGGAGAAACAAACTATCTCTGAATGTAAAGAAAACCAAAACTATGTTATTTGGCTCTCGCCAATGACTGAAGCATACCAAATGCTCAAGATTATATAGGGACAGCTTTCCATTAGATTTTGTAAATCACTACAGATATTTGGGTATTATACTTGATTCACATCTTTCTTACTCTAAGCAATTAAATAATGTGATTGGCACTGTATCCCACAAATTAAGTATGTTTGCTAAGGTTGGTCAGTATTTGTCTCTACCTGCAAAATTGTGTATCTATACGTCAATGATCCTGCCTTATTTAGCTTATCATGATGTATTATTCGCAAAAACCTCACGAAATATGGTTGATAGACCACAACGGTTGCAAAATAGAGCATTGAAAATCTGCTACACAAATTTACCTTATCAACCTTTAGATATTTTACACAGTGTTTCAAATGTTACAATGTTACACAAACTTCAAACTGCATATGTTTTAAATTTCATGTATAAAAGACCCAACGATGTTGACTTAATAGACAGAAGACCTATAAACACCAGAGCACACAACAGTATTTTATTTAAAGTGGAGGTTCCTAAATTAGAAAGATTTAAACAAAATGTATTATACCATGGAGCTGTCTTGTGGAACTCTTTCCCTGCTGAAGTAAGAAATATAGACTCCTATCTTACCTTAAAAAATCTTTAGATGTATTCCCATTATCACTGACTTATTTGTTTGTTCTCAATATTTCTGTTGTACACAGATTTTGTATAAATATGATCTTTATATTGTTGCCAATAGAGTGGACAGATGTATAGCCTTATGATGTCCATGTACTATTGTCATGATTGTTGTATAACATTATGTTATTCATACTATGATATGATTTCATGACTATGTATCTACAGTGTATCTACAATGAAAACCGATACCCACTGATGTAGACAGTAAAATTCTATTTTTCATTCATGATCAAAAAGTATCCTGTGAAAAATGTGATTTCGAAATATAGATTCCAGAAAGGAAATTATATTATTGCTAAATTTCTCCTAAGATAATTAACATGAATAAGTAGATAAATCAATGTCAAGAAAAATACTTCAACTAGTCATAAACCTTTAGACTGCAAAGCCCATCATCAAAATCTTCAATTATGTTTGATGCAACAATTTTTATTTTGAGATGGCATTTTTCTGTGCAATAACACTTAAATTTGGACCTGACTAGACCCTGCATGGTGGTGTTCCCTATCATTGGACACTTTTTATATTTCAGCAGGGCTCCGGAGACATTCTCTTCATTCACAATTCCAGCCCCTTGGTAAACAACAAGTTCCACATCCGATCCATGTGTGACATTGACAAAGAATTCAGGCTGACAGTAGTAAGTGCGACATCATCATGGGGGCGGTTCTTTCCATTTGGGTCCCAGTGGACTAGGAGTGATGTAGGTTGGCCATGGGGAGTAAGGTCTATGCTAACTGGGATGCAAGTTGTCTCGTTGTTGTCAAAAAGCCAATTCTGGTTTGATGGTGTCCACCACAAACCACTCTCCAGAGTAGGTAGGTATATTTCTTATAAAAGAAAGAGAAAAAAGTTATTTTAGTCATATTTTAACTTTTTTTCACCGTGTAAAAGAAGTCCCTTTGCATCAATACAAAAGCTTTCAGGAAATGCAAGCTAGAATTTAAAATGAATAATTGAAGAACAACAAGCTAAACATGATGTAGAAATTTATAATCCCAATGAAAGAACAAGGCACTAAAGGGGTTGTGTCATAGAATCAACCAAAAGCATAATTATTGTTGTCTGTTTTCAATGTTATTTGATGCATTCATGGAATAACCCCTACAGAGGTGTGATATGTAAATTGATGACCAGTATTTGATTTTTCCCAGGAAAATTATATTTTGATAACAACATAGGTAAGCTATGGGTAATGTTTTGTATTATAATACAACAGTTATGCATTAACATTTATATTGGTCAGTTCTTGAAAATGAAACATCAAAACAGGCTTTGATATTTTGAAAGATTTGATAAGCTCTGGCTGCTATGGAAAATTAAAACTTATTGCTATGAAAACATTGAAACACTTGTCAGAAAAAGGTAAACCTCATTAATTTTCATGAATGCATGCATACTCTTTCCATTGTTTCGAGATGGTAATGCATGGATTTACTGAGAAACCCTTCAATAGACCTTTGGTGGTGCATACTAATACAGATTGTTGTGAAAACATTGAGATAGGATGCAATCTTGGCTTTTTGAAAAGAATATTGTTAAATTGCAAACCGTTATCAGCAGCTATATAGACCTCCACTTCACACAGGGCCAGATTTGCGTTAAATGTTACTTGTCTTACAACTGCAACATGTCGTCCATTCATTGCCCCTTTACAGGAGTAGTATTTCTTTCTGTCAATCTGATTACCACACTCCTTTGCACACATTGCATACTTTGTAGAGTCGAATGGAGTTGACGGTCCATCATTGTTTCCAACATAAATGGAGAATAGGCCCCTATGATACCCTATAATGACAAAATGGAATATCAATATTTATTTTCTTTATAGTTTGATTCTTTGCATTCTAGATCACCTCCCTATATCAATGGAACTGCAAATCAAATATTGGATGATAAAATGAAACTCAATTGACTGTTTAACCATTTTCAACAACGTAGAATATACAAATATACTCAACAAAAAGAGGACCCATTACAACAAAATCAAATGATAGCAAAGGTATTCCTTTGTAGTGTGAAATTCATATTACTAAAGAAAAGATATATCTATAACTGTCAGATATTCGTTTTTATCATAACTGTATGTATAATGTTCAATTCCTGTTACTGCAGATGGAACTTTACTTCCTTAATGTCTGGTAATGTATTAACTACTATGTTATAGTCTAAAAGAAAAGTAGCAATAGTTTGATATAATTATAGTAGAAACAACACAGATAGAGTATGAGGCATAGCTTTGCAATTCCAGAGAAATGGCAACCTTGATCTCTCAACACAATCTACAATCTACAGATGGGGTTTTCAATGTTGTCACCGGTTTTTGTATTTGTGTAGCAAAATATAGTTTTTTTGGCTTTCTCTCCTAATTCTGAAACCAACAGTACTTTTCATATATCAAAAATGTAGAACTATAGGATTGCACAAAAACAGAATTCAGTCAGATTTGCTGGCCCCATAGTTATAATATTCCAGAAACGGTGCTTTTTCTCTATTCTGTAACAATAGTTCCTCTATATGACCCCACTGTTAGTTAACTTTATTTGGCTCAGTATCATTCTGAACCTAAGAAATGGTGAGTATAAATGAGGGAAAATTCTACCAATGAGGGAATTCTGGTGGCACAGTGGTAGGATATTGGATTCATCATCCAAAGGTTGGTGGTTCAAGTCTATGTCCTGCTGCTGTGGTATTAGATATTCTCCCTGTGACAGCAACAGGGTAATCAAACATCCTTGGGACCCATTACAACAATATCAAACCAGATTCAGAATGTAAGACATTTCTTCATGTCCTAGGGGTATTTGACAGCTTTTGCCACAAGGTAGGAGTACTAGTTTGTGCACATTGTCTTTGATAATTCTTTATCAGTGATCAACATTCCAACCATCAGTTGGAACATACAAAATACAGTTAAGCCATGGTGGTACATACACTCTCTACTGGCACATGCCACAGAATCCACAAACAGTTATTAGTTGAATGCTTTTACCCGATGCAAAAACGATGGCCACACCAACAACATCCTCTTGCTTCCCCAGATCTACAACGAACCATCTATATGTGGATGCACTAGTTAGAGAACAGTGACTACCAAGAATGGGGTTATCATTTCCATCTACAGCTCCACTTGCATAACTGTTAAAAAAAAGAAAAACATCTTTTATGGTCATGTGCGATATGATTTTTAAAAAGCACTTACGTACAAATACAAGATCTTAGATAATCTAGTTTGCAAAGAAATTAAGTTACAGATTTGTGTATATATGCATTTATAGATAAACCAAATTTTGATGAGATGCATTGTACCAGTGGTAGGACAGTTATAAGATCGTATTATGGAGTACAAGGTCCCTTATATACACCACTAGAGACTTTGGGCTGAGGGCCAAAATCAATCCAAAGGTTAAAAGTGAGAGAATATGAGATAAAAGTGTCTTCTTTATCTTATGTAATGGATTCAGCATTGAAGAATCATCAATGTATTGAAAAAACAGCGATATCACAGAAGTCACAAAGGCATCATCACAGTAAATATCACTGTATCCTATGATTTCAAATGTGGGTCTGAGATATATGATTTATACGCATGAATAATTAGTTTATAACTATTATTCAACCGCCAATATTATGGAAGATATAACATGGTCTCATGAATTGCAAAATGTTTTTACAGCATCTTTTGAACTTTAGACTACACTTGATCTAATTGTGATGAATAAAATTAATTTCAAACAATTGAATGACCATACTAATGATTAGTATTGGTATGATGTGCAGATTTGCCCCGTGCTACATTCAATTTTCCATGGGGTCCCTCGAGTTCAGGCAATATGCATGTCCACTGCTCATGCTTGAATACTGTGAAATAGAATAGCAGACTTTATTCAAAGGGCATTATTCATAAAAGATTATTAACTATATATGTATGTAAGCAGATGATTTACTAGATACTTATCTTTTAAACCTGTTTTACATTCACATTATGTTCCGAAACAATAAATACTTCCAATGATCATTCAGATCCGTTGTGGACCTTTTTAATTTGACATAACATGACATAACATGATATCATTTCTCCATGATAATTGTTGCCTTTTATATATTATAGGTCATAATGCACAGTAGTATTTTCTGTTGAAAGTCGACAATTTTAGGAGGAAAAGTGTTTCTAAACAGATCTAGATATTATATATATCTAGACTATTTAGTCTTATATTATAGGCACATTCCTTAATCACATATCCATATCCAGCTCTGTGGCTACCTGCTTCTACTTGACAGATGCAGAAATATCACACAGATAATATTTAACAAAGTGAAAAGGCTTTATCCAAATTATTGGAATTGCAATGATATCCGTTATTAGTATTACCTTGTTCTTGGTATATTTCTATTTCACAAACTGTAAGTTTAGCATTGGTGTCTTCCACTTGGATGACAACGTATCTTCCCAAAAGGATTTTATAACAGTGGATATAAAGAAAATTTCCTTTTGTGATTCCATTGTACACACTGCCACATTGTTTGTAGTCAGATGACATAGCACTTAACAGGGTTGGTTCTAAGTTGTTTCCAACCATCACACGTGTAACTAAACCTGAAAGAGAAATGCGATGGATTGTTGTATCTGTACCTATCTGATTAAGAGGTTACTGCTTTCAGATCCTATATATTAGTTTACTACAGATATAAAGGTCTATGGTTGTGTGTCTGATTAGGGCAATCCATCAATTATCAAAGTGTGATGAGAAGTCTTGTGGTTATCAATTCTGTCGATTACAGAGACTTATAAGGTCATAATAACCTCAACCATATAGTATTAAGCATCAATAACTTTTGCAACAACTAAGAGACTTATCAAGATGAAAATGCAATGAAGTGAGCTAGAATGGTGTTATTTCTACTTTGCTTATTAGATGGTATTCAATCGATATTCCATATTCTTAATCCTATTCCTAATTCTATACTAAAGCTATTGCAAATGGTAAAGCCCTTGATCTCATGATGTCCTCCTAAGCTGGATACTTAATACATTGTGACCGTAATGTTCCCTAGTGGTCTTCCTTATTGCACCTATGTCCCTTTCGTACCTGTCTAGGAGTGAACTAACTCAGTTACAATCGTGCCCGCGTGGGGGCGCCACCATTTATGACAACCCTATACTCAATAATATTATATCTAGCCACAGACAGGAGGGCTGCTTGGCGCATTGCTACTACACTAGCCTAACTAATTCACAATGTACTCCTGCCAATACTAGAGAGATTACAATACTTGGCTCTAACTCTAAAGAATGTTATAATACTTTTGCACTGGACTTCAGAGCAGAAGTCTGGGTAATAGGTGAGTTTTGGAGATTAGAGTCAAATGTGTCTAAATAATTTCCTATGTGTACAGTGTAAAGCTAGATAAATAACAGAAACTGCTCACCTTCCATATCTGTAGATAATATAACCACAGTGCTGATGGCCATTGGCTCCATTCCAAGGTGAACTGCCATCCAGGGATTTGCCTCTACAGCACTGACAAAACATTCTGGGATAAACAAAGAAGTATGCTTTACAAATCTAGAGGAAAATGCCTTTCTTGATGATGCTAGAAAGAATAAAAGTCAAATTCTTGTTTCTGGAAGGAAATAATTAATTTTTAAAAATGACAGGAAATGTAACCCATCATGAAATTAGAAAATTAGGACATAAATGTACTGGGCCTGATGTTGAAAGAACATCAATATTAAGTTGAAGTAGGAACCACATATGAAGCCATAGCTCCAATGATTTGCTCAGAAGATATGTAAACTGATGTAGTTTTGGCTCATCAGATGGAAGTACATTATAATAAGATAGTCACAAGATTGTATATATATCTATTTCAGGGAATCATCCATTGCAAGGCTAATTTTCAATGTATTACAAGTAAAACTTGTCTATAATTTTAAACAAAACTTCAGACTTTTCATACGGCAAGGCCAATTGAGTCTTCTGATGTAATCTTAAGGTTGTCATTGTATCTTCAATCTCATAATAAGATAAGTCTAAGATGTTTTGATTCCAAAGTCATCTAACATTTAAAAAAAAGTTCATAGGTACATGTTTGATAAGATAGTCTTCTAAATCAAGTTAAATTGTCAATCATTGGTTTTTTTATCCCATCTTCAGATAACCATCTTGAGTGAATCACACAAACATTTGAATACCCCCTGCCTTGGTTCACACTTTATGATTTTTCTGATAAAACAAGGGCTATGACAGAATCAGTCTAGATATAAAACAAAATTGGGAATGTTACTTGTTGGAAATCCTGAACAACCTTTATAAAGATTCAAATGTCAGAATGGATTGTTCTTTGACAATCTTTTGATGGTAGGTATACAGTCAATTTTATCGAGCTTAATCAACTGGGTGTTATTAATAAACCCTTACTAAGGTGTTTGTGTACACAGTCAAAATTCTTAGAGTAGTATACTGACACTGTTAAATATGAGTTTTATGACAAAACTGAGAGGTACCTTAAGCAGTGTGATAGCTCTGATAATTTTGCAGATATCTTCTTAAGGGCAAATTTGCAATATGTTTCACACCTCTAAGAACTCGAAGTGAAGATCGGATCCTAAACTAATATTTAGGATAGTTGGAATTAGATTTTACCAGTGAGAAGTTGATTGCCATTAACGCTATAAGACAATGACGACACTACAGATGAGCTGCTAGTCTCCTTATTCTTGGCTATATTTGGGATGTCGTGATCCGTGTAACACTCATCACCTTCAAAATATAAGATAATTCAAAGACATTAGCTGTTATGTGTCTCGAAATGAAACAAACACACATATGAAGTTTTATGATTCTCGCCAGAAGAAGATTTTCATTCGAGCCCCACAAGCCTAAAATCAATATTACCTGAATTACATCTCATCAGAAGTGAATATAAATCCAAGAATTTATAACAGTCTAATGTTCCTGTTTGGGATTTTGAATTTGCATAGAATACTACCCATCAAATCTGAAAACTTCCTATAAAGCGCTTTAATTAATTTTGTAATTTGAAGACACTCTACAACAATTTATCAGTAACAATGTAAAAATTCTGCTCCATCTACTTATATAGTTGTCAAACCATATTAGAAATATATCATATTTCTAATATTTGAGTGATTAATGTTTGAACAGAATATGTTTCCTTTCATTGAATTAGGAGATACATCCACAGGATATGATTTAATACCTTAGTAATGAGAAAATTATCCTAAACAAAACAGCATTTTTTTGAAGTTTAGAAGTAGGTTGGCAACTTACCTGAGGCACTGACCATAGAAACTATGAATAATAAAATGCTAATGGTTATGGTGTACGTGGGGGGGTCTTCGCAGGGCGACGGCTACCGCAACAATGGGTGCATTCACCCAAAGTTACCACTCTAGACCTTATTGCCTCTCCCTCAAGCAGTGATCTGATTGGTTGATAGCCTCTGGGTGGGTCCTATGTAGGTTTTGAACAATCCCCTTGCTGTTCGTGGCACATATAGTGCTGACACCTAGTGTTGTTATAGGGCCACCTTTCATTATTTAGGTTGGGCTATCTACTGCTGAGTTTTAATGTCCCTGTTTTGGCGACATTGCCCTGTTAAGGGCAGAGCGCTAGCATTGCTCAAGTTTTATGAGAATTGCCAGGGGGTCTTGGTACGGTTTCGGTGCAATACCTCATCAGGCCGTGTCTTATGTGTGCGGTGTCCACACGATAGGGATCTTGAATCGGAGGGCGATGAATGTGGAAGTCATCTTGCATGATCCAATTCGAAGAAAATTGTTGTGTGGCGAATATTGGTTGGAGAGGAGATCTGGTCTAACCCATCTTGAAAAGTGTTTTTGTTGTGTGTAGGTCCGTGTCCCGGTGGCTGGTCAGTACCGAAGATGAAATTATACGTAGGTATAGATGTTTGACGTGGTGGTCGGTGACAGACGGGGCGGTGATCTGGACCTAACCATGTTGATGATGCCTGGAGGAAGGTATTTAGCATACATTGTCCAGGGAATTTAGGCCTAGTGGGATTTGTGTACGGAGACGTTGGATCCAATTGAATTCCATACGTAGAGAAAATGATCCTAAACAAAACAGCATTTTTTTGAAGTTTAGAAGTAGGTTGGCAACTTACCTGAGGCACTGACCATAGAAACTATGAATAATAAAATGCTAATGGTTTTACACATATCCATATTTTCATCAATGGTTTTGTTACAAGAAGGCTAAGTCCTCATCAGTTGTCTTAAACCTGAACTACTGGTTTACTGGAGTCCAGGATATACCTATATTCATGAACCACAGGTCTAAATCCTTCAAAATTATCAATCACAATATTTTATGAGGACACTTTAAATATTTATGATCATCAAGAATAAGGTTGTTTTAATATTTAAGGCAGATATGAATTAATTGTTCTGAAGCATTCCATGACCGAACATCTACAGAGCTTTCGAACAGAACATTCTAAATCCACCAACATTTCCCCTTAATTCACCAAAGCCATATCAATTTTGTGCTGAATGTCTTATTGTGGCCTACACTGTTCTTACTTCTTCATACATCCACTATTTTGGTTTGAAACGATAGTTTCGAAAAAATAGTCAATGCAAATAACAGCATTCACTGAACTTTCATTAATTCTAGGTCACTACTATAATACAAAGTCAAACAGAAGGACGAAAACTGTAGCTGTCACTTTCAAATAATGCCACATACTTGGCTGAGAATGTACTTGATTCGGTTTGCCAGTTCATTGGACTTTGACAGACAGTATATAGAAGTCCAACATCTACTTCATGAATCCTTTAGTTTGTTATTGGTTGGTTGGTTAGTGGGGTTTAACGCCGTAGCAACATCTAAGGTCATATCACGGCAAGAACAGGATTTGACAGTTCTGTCTTTTATGATCGTATCTATGGAATGAACGAATCTATGAGAAGATACAGACCATACCCCTACACTTTTACCGAGGCAGGTGTTCTTTAATGTGCAGGGTCCCATAGTCAGGGCCCTACAAACAACAGCCGGTGGTTTACTAGAGACCTTTGATAACCCAGTTGTTGCTACTGGGAGACAAGTAGAGGGGAGTAGCAGCCAGCCCACCCCAGCCCAGGATT
Source organism: Lepidonotus clava (assembly GCA_936440205.1). Taxonomy (NCBI): domain Eukaryota; kingdom Metazoa; phylum Annelida; class Polychaeta; order Phyllodocida; family Polynoidae; genus Lepidonotus; species Lepidonotus clava. Next base: position 46,664,110 of record OW387140.1, on the reverse strand, counting down.
GAACCCGTGCTGCCTGCACAACAGGCAGACACACTGACCACTACACCACCCCACACGACTAGTTTCTTATTGAGTTCAGAATAATACTTCATAATTGGCAATTTTAGAGAGTACAAGGACCAAATATGTACCTCATCAGTCCAGTACTTTCTTATTGGGTTCAGACTAATACTTCATAATTTACCATTTTAGAGAGTACAAAGAATCTTTTCATAACATCATAACATCTCCTACAATCAAATGTTTAGTTCCTGAAAGCAAAGCCAAGTTACCTCTTTGACAAGCGACAATTTTATATCTTTTTTTCTTTATTCAACTGTTTCCTGTATGTTACAAGATCTTCCAACAGCATACATACAAAAAGCTTGATTAACATACCATACACTATTTAAAACATTCAGATGGTTTTCCTAAGGAATACATGTATTGAAGGAATTCACAGATATCTTTTGTAGATTTCCTATTTGTAGTATCCAAAGTTTATGTTAAATTTAACCACTGCTATATTCAAGCATTGCATTGTTGCAGATAATCATAAATAATATTGAATAGTTTGCCTGAGGAAATTAAATGTTCCCTTTTCTCAGATCAATTACACAAAGGGTTGTATTTGTACTCCATTTGTGATGTTTATGTAACCTGATAAAGACGTGCTTTGAAATTACTCACCTAAAATGAAAATTATTTATTGTTAAATGAGTGTAGTTAAAAAAACAAAGAAAAAACAAGAACAAATTAAAGCCCTAATTACACTATGCGTGTGGTCCTCATTCGCTTTGGTCAATATTAACTAACACAAATTATTTGTGTTGGGGACGATTAAGACTGGTTAAGGCCATATTACATTATGTGTCAGTCCCAAGGTGACCCATTGTGTAATATATTATACTACTTGTTTTGGCTTGTTTTGGGCACGTGCTGGATCTCGTTAGCACACGTTGGGCCATGTTGGCATGCGTTGGGTTGCGCTGGCACGCGTTGGGTTGCATTTGGTCACATTTTTTTTATAAACATGTCTGTAAATTGATATGTATGAGACGCTTTGGGCAACATGATCAAACCCAAACGTGACCCGACGCATAGTGTAATATGGCCTTTACTATGATGATCCACCTTACCTATGATGAATTGCAGGACTTCCTACTTGTGGAGTTGCACCAATCCATCTTGTGTTTTATATGCAGAATGTGTCCACCATGTACCCACCATTATTATTCAGCTTTTGTTAAGTAATGATGTACTTTGGACTATCTCTTGTATCTCGGGGGGAGGGGGGGATAAATTACAAGTTATTAATATTCAATAGTAAAAACCATACTTTAGATCCCCTTTCTGAAATCCTGTATCTGCCCCTGGACCCTTAGAGCTAAAGCCCCTGGAGTTTGCTTATCCAGAGAGATGAAAGCAGAGATATAAGCTGCAACCTGGAGCTGCCTCACACCATTATCAAATGGCCGGGCCAATAAACCATCGGCTCATATCTGGGCAAAATGCTTTCACCTTCTTATAAGCCCTCAAACAAAGAGAATAAAGCTTTCACCCTCTTTTTGACAGAAAGATCCCAATTGAAAATAGCCTAGACCCCCATCCTAATAGGGATACAAAGCGAAACCACATAATCCCACTTTTTTAATACCCAGGATATATAAATTGACTACCACACAAAGTGTATCAGTTATTTGTCTTTTCATATGATTGCTCTTGGAATATTAAGGCTGGCAAGTATAGGTGGCATCTAATACCAACCCTTAATTTTGTCAAATACTTAAACATGATTTGTTATAATTTGTTAGTCTAAATTGTATTACATTACTAACAGAGTTAAACCTTTAAGAAAAGAAATCATGATGAATGCCTTTAAAAGCCAGAACTAGTCGATTCACCAATTTAACTCATCATTTGATTAAAACAACAATTCCACCAATTGTCTGTCTTTGAGTGCAGTGTATCTTAATTATTTTTTAAATATGTACATGCATAACTATGACAACTGATTTGAATTGTAAAGGTGTTTTATTGCTGAAGTGCCCTCGTATTTGAATGAAACTGTTCAGTTTCTCAATGAACTAAATACTTTTTATATTTTTGTTTAATTGATGGATGGCTTGCTGTAAATACTTTTTGTAACATAATGCACCTTACATTTTTAAAAGTTTTTGCTGTATAATTTTGAAGTGCACATCTATAAGGTAAGAATTCCTAAGGTTTTCACTGTGGTTTTTCATGTCAAATGTTGTGTTGTATTCAGACATAAAACTTAGTGGGTCACCATTGTACTTTAAGACTTGGATAAAAAGGTCTGAAATTTTTGAAGCTATCTGAATTGTACTGGTCATGTGACCAATATTCAAAAAGAACATGTAAGTATTTCACTAAAACTTGTATTACGATTCATTGAGCATTCTTTTTTTACCGTAGACTTCCATTGTTGTCAAGCTGTGCTGTCTGTATCTGCTTAGACTGATAATAGGATTACACTTCAAAGCACAAACCTCATTTGCTCATTACGTTTCAGTTAAATGGCCCACTTTATGTGATTAAAGATTATACTTCATGTAACATCTGAAGAACATTTAGTTTTAAGCATTTCAGAGACATCTCCTCCACCAATAAACTCAAATTGAGACAGCAAAATTCTATTTTTCATTTATGACTAAAAAGTATCCTGCGAAAAATCTGATTTGAAAATATAGATTCCAGAAAGGAAATTATATTATTGCTAAATTTCTCCCAAGATAATTAACATGATAAATCAATGTCAAGAAAAATACTTCAACTAGTCATAAACCTTTAGACTGCAAAAGCCATCATCAAGTTCTTCAACTATGTTTGATGCGAAAATTTTTATTTTGAGATGGCATTTTTCTGTGCAATAACACTTAAATTTGGACCTGACCAAACCATGCATGGTGGTATTCCCTATCATTGGACAGATTTTATAATCCAGCAGTGCTCCGGAGACATTCTCTTCATTCACGATTCCGGCCCCTTGGTAAACAACAAGTTCCACACCAGATCCATGTGTGACATTCACAAAGAATTCTGGCTGACAGTAGTAAGTTGCAACATTATCACGGGGGCTGTTCTTTGCATCTGGGTCCCAGTGGACTAGGAGTGATGTAGGTTGGCCATGGGGAGTAAGATCTTTGCTAACTGGGATACAAGTTGTCTCATTGTTGTCAAAAAGCCAATTCTGGTTTGATGGCGTCCACCACAGGCCACTCTCCAAATTTGGAAGATAAAGTTCTGTTTTCAAAATAGAAAAGAACAGGTATAAAGTCAATTTTGAGTCAAAATAAATTCCCTATAAAGCTTTTTATGAAGCACAGCAAGAAAATAGGATGAAACTACAAAAAAAAACTCTTAATATGATTGAATGCATTATATGGTAAATTTCCAAAAAAAACATATTACAGCTATATTCTAAGAAATTTAATCTCAATCAAAGTATCAACTTGTACAATTGATGAACTCTTTTTTTTATAAACCTGGAAATTATGATTCTAAAGAAATTTTTATGCAAACAATATTGTTAGATTACCAACCTTTGTCAGGAGCCACATACACCTCCACTTCACATAGAGTTGTATATTGTGATAGGCTGATATGTCTTGCGACTGCAACCCTCCGCCCGTTCATCACACCTTTACAGGGGTAGTATTTCTTCCTGTTTATCTGCTCCTTGCATATCCTTGCACACATCTCATAATTGTTAGCATCAAATGAATTAGATGGTCCATCATTGTTTCCAACATAAATGGAGAAATGGTTCAGCCAATGGCCTGTAATGTTATAATTTCACAGTATGTTACTGAATAAACAAATTAGATTCCTTAGCAAAGAAATAAATTATGGGAAAAACAACACAAAATTTATAGGAATCAGAAGGTCAGCAAGAAAGGCCAGGATACTCAAAGGGAGCCCAAAGCAAAGTAGGGTCAAAATTTTGTAAATTCTGTTAACTATTGAAATATTTTCTATTGCCTAACCTAAATGTGAATACAGACTTAAACTATACTTAAATACACAAAAACTTGCCCCTGGTCAATTTTGGTGACCCACCAAAATTGGTTTGTTTACAAACATTGCTGTCTTCAGGCATAAATGACATGAGTTTTATGTAATTCAAGTAAAGGTATAGTTAGTTATCATGATTTATACTGTACCAATCACTTAAGTTAGACTCTTAGAATGTATTTTCATAGTTATTTGAATTTACAATATTTTGTCATTATTTTGACACAACATTGCTTTTCACTCCCTTTAAACCGATTTTACCTACTGGGAAATACACATTTATAAATATATGTGTATATATACATATACAAAAAGAAATCAATTGCTACCTTGCATCTGACAAGGAGCCTAAACCTTCAGTCATTTATTATGTCAATTCTAATAACATTGGATAATGATTGTTAAGGTGTTTAACGCCCTTTTGTTAGGTCTGTTGACTATAGCAACACCAACTATGCTGACTAGCATCGGGCTCTGGATAGGGGTCCCAATGTCACCTGTCGATCTTGAGATATGGCTCTGTCGCCATGTCAAGTTTATGAAAAGCCCATGTCGCATGTCAGTAAAGGTATGTTGCCTGTTGATGGCCCTGTCTCCATGTCAAATAGGGCCCTTCCATTTAGTACATACACAGATTTTCAATCATTTCAGACATCCCCCATCCCCACTTGCTGTGTATGTACTTAATGGAATCCCGCATATAAGAATAGGCCCTGTCACATGTCACTAAGCTAGGAATTGGCCCTGTTGCCATGTTGCATTTAGAGGTCTAGAGGTTTCTAGTAGCATTTAACATTATGCCCCCCCCCCCCAAAAAAAAAAGTTGTGTTCAGGTAACATAGGTCGAAATTAATAGGGTTGGTCAGTCGAAATCTTTTTGCTTTTTTGCTTTTTTTTACTTACCAAAGAGACCTGACTAGTGTTGAAAATAAAAAGATATTCCAAATATCCCCTAAAAACATTTTTAGCATCTAAAATACATGCCCTGAGCATCTATATGTTGTTTTTATGGTTTTCCATGCATCAATTCTTTTAAATTTTCAACAACAAAAAAATCCTGAAAAAACAAGACCAAAAATTAGGGTAGGTAGGGTTACCTGAACACAACAATTCTTTTTTTGGCCTTAACAATGTAGATGTACTTATGGCCCTTACTGTTATCATCTCTGTTGACAATGGCAACACCGACTACATCTTCCCTTTTCCCAAGGTCAACAACAAACCAAGTTCTGGATGCATGAGTGAGAGAACATGAACGGTCAGTGTATTTTGGGTTGTCATTTCCATTCACAGCTGAGCTTGCACCACTGTTGAAATAGAGGACAAATACATTTAGTTCATGGAGATTCCTTCATCCGAATGTATTGTATGCTAAAGTGGAATAAATGAAAAATAACCTGTATGTTCGGCGACAACATATTGCATAATCTAATCATTGCATTATTGCCAACAAGAAAATGTGTCAGGGCATCCCGGACTGTAATACTATTGTACTATTGTCCAACACAAAAATAGTATGTAGGAGATATGAGCTCATTTATATTAATAGACTGGCAAAGGGGCTCAACCTCGTTTTTGTTTCACGTGATCTCAAAAAATAAGCATAACAAGTATAACAGAGTTATCATTTCTTGCCATTTAGATTAAAACTAGGGCCTTTATGACAAATTCGAGACAGATTTCCTCATGGAAGAACTTTTTCAAAGTTTGCAGCTTTGATATTATGGGAAATATATTTAGAAAATTTCTTTCCCACATGATAATGTTTTTTATGCTGACTTTAACTTTATTTTCCCCTTCTGGGGTAATTTCAAAATCCCTGGAATCTCACTGAATCTAGTCCTGCTTAGAAAAGCCATTTTCGATTTACATATTTCACAGTTTGTCATTCAAAGTAGATAAATATAATGATATAGCGTTCATACTATCCATGTGTAGCACTTTGATATGCTGGTTTGCCTCGTGCTACATTCAAGCTACTCTGGATACTATGAAGTTCAGGCAATATGCAGGTCCATTGCTCTTGCTGAAATACTGCAGAATAGAATAACAAAGTATATTGAAAAAATTAATATGTATTGATCATTATATATCTTTTCATTGCATTCTTCAGTAATTTTCCTTTGAACAAAGAGGTAAAGTGGCCTGCTTTTAAAAATTAAGTTGTTTCTGCCATTGTGCCTCTGATAAAGCAACCCACACGTCCATATCAATATCAGTGATTCAAAACAATATGGAATTCAATGATCATAATTCTGAGAGCAGAGTTAACCTGGATTTCCTGTAATAGGAACACTGACTGAATTCATTTGGAGGTAAATCAATGTGACAGTTTGTAATAAAGGTGGTTAACTATTATTTCTCTCTCAAATTACAAGGAATATGATCAAAATCATATAGTCACATTAAAAGTTATGTGGTCGGTCTGTATTTGTCAACCTGTTAAGGTCCTAATAAACTAATTCAAGTAGTTCAATTGTATTTTATATCAAAAGTAAAATTTAAAAGTACAATTTGTTACCGTTTCCGGGTTTATTCCACACAATTACAGAAAATGCACCAAGTAAATGTACCAAGGCAGCAAGGTATCTTTGTTGAAGAATTCCGAATACATAGGACACCCAGAATTGAAATTAATCCATTACTCATTGGAAACAATACATAAACCTGGATTTTTTATTTTAAAAAAAATTCAGTAATTGGTAAAGACTTATAGTAAATATGTGTGACCAATCGTGGGAATTGGTGTCCTAGAGGGGGAAAGTATGAAAATTAATTTACAATCCCACCTTTCAGACAATGCAAACCATTTTAAAATATTCCTATTGTAGGCTGAGGTATGGGCATTTGAAATCCCCTATGCGGTACACACTGGCACACCCCTGGTTTAGCATTTGTTCTTCATTTCCATATTATAGCTCCCTGAACCGAACCGTATTTAGTTAACAAAATACAATTTTTTTAATTATCACAATTACTTAAAATAGAATAACTTTTCACACAGACCTCCATTCAAATAACACTTCTTATTACTGCAAAGCAAAAGACTTTTGTCATTAAACTTGAAAAAAATATTCTATGCAATCTGAATATTCCTTTTTCTGTTGCCATGGTAACATGAGAACATTCCTTATTGTTACGCCCTTTTTAAAAAGGACGTTCTTTGCAAAATTACCCATAATGCAACTTTCATAATTAAAAAGAATGTTTTTTTGCTCACAATCTTAATCTCTGGAAAATTCTGTCTAGGTCATGTTTTAAAGGGAAATATACATTATTAGCTTGTTTTCATTGATAACTCACTTAATAATGGACTTAGAGCAAAATAACTAGTATCCCTCTAGGTAACCATATCCCGTGACTGGTCACATGTTTCTGTCCTTACCTTGCTCCTGATAAACCTCTATTTCACAAACTTTAAGTTTAGCATTGGTGTGCTCCACTTGTATGACAACATAACTTCCAAAAAGGGTTTGGTAGCAGTGTATGTAAAGCAGACTGCCTGTGGGAATCCCATTGTACACTCTACCACATTGTTCATAGTCAGATGTCATGGCATTGAACAGGGAAGGATCTAGGGTGTTTCCAACAAGTGTCCGTATTGGTAAGCCTGAAATATACAGAAATTGGTGAAGCATTACCTTAGCAACCATTTCTATAATAACAATTCTGATTGCAACCAGCCATCACTTACATGGTTAGAATAAACAACTTACTGCTTAAAACAACTAGGTGTCCTAAATATCTTACAATTACGTTTGATACTTTGATGCTTAACAAAATAGCTGTTTGCCATACAGAAACAATTCACGGAAACAAATGTTTCTATATTTTCTTTAGTTTCCCTGGATTTTTCTGTACTGAACTGGTCATTATTATCCACAGGTAAACGAGCAATTATAATACTATAGGTTTCGTGATGTTTTGTTGGAAAACCAAATCAACTCACAAGAACCTGCAGCTGTTAAACATAGATAAACTCTGCATAGATGAACTCTGCAATGTTGAATCCCAAACTAACATTTTGACTTTTTACATGAAAATATCAAGAACTATCAACCCTGTATTGGAGCTTGTAAATATGGTTTTGCTTGAACAGATGGTTTCCAGACACCAAGGCACCATGGAAAATCCCTGACTTGTTTAACAACACAATTAACAATGTTTGTATAAAAGTGTATTGTTAACAAAAAGAAAGAGAAACAAATAACAGAAATGAAGCCTACTACTTAACTTCCATATAATAGGATAAGATGACCATCGTGCTGATGGCCATTTCTGCCCCAAGGTCAACTGCCATCCATGGATTTGCTTCTTCTTCACTCACAAAGCATGCTGAAATATTAGAGGAAATGTGCTTGTCATTACCTTCCTTATATCAAAATGGCATTGCTTCAATCTTCACAAAGCCACACCTGTTTAATGCTAGCTACCATTGGACACAAGTGAATCAGAACCAGAAGAAGAGCGCCAGTTGAGATGAATGCTGGTATATCAACTCTAGGACACTAGGAAATAAAGGGGAGAACACAGCACCCAGCGAAACATCCTCCCATACCCACACTCTGGCCCCTTCCCACAGCCCCTCCAGTGGTGGGCTAACTGGTAGGATATCTGCCTCCAGTGTGAGGGGACCAGGGTGTGCCTCCCGGTGGCAGTGTGCAGCCCACTTGTATTGAATAAAAACCAACTGCCTTAAGATGTTCTAATACTTTTACAATTATTACTTTCAGACAACACACTTTTCACAGGAAAGAACTGACAGAGTCAGTTTACATATGCAAATAATATTGATGAGATTGAGTCTATTAATATCCCTTTTCATAAGGAAATAACTTGGGTGCCATCTTAGGAGTCATATCCAGTAAATTACTTCTTTAAGGACAATGGCGCCATTATAGATCTAAAGTTGAGATTTTCTTAAAACTAGGAGAAATATCAGATAAATATGTTAAGAGTCCAAAAATGGAAAAAAATTAGGGGGTCACCATGCTAACTTTTGATCTACAGGTGGAATAAGATGTGCATAATTCCTTCAAAATTAAGGTTTTGGAGAGCCATATTCATGACACAATTTTCGTGAAAACTTTCATGCTAATCCCCAAATAAACAATCTAATCACTTAAATCTAAAGCTAGGACACATGTTCACAGAATTTATGCATGGCTTGGAGAATTTTTTTTTTTTTTACTCCATTTCGATCTATTTTCCTTACTAATCAATTTTATAAAAGAAATCAAATTTCTGACAAGAAAGTCCACACACAAAAAAACTAAGTTGAAAAATCAATAAAAATGACACATATTGTGTGTTGGACTGTTAGCTTTCATTTTCAACAAAGAAAACATGGGGTCACCACATGAATTTAGCCAGAAAAATTGATTATCTATCTGCAAGTCTGGAAATAACCCACCAGGTCTATTTGTTTTAATGGTCCCTAAAACTATCAAAATACAAAATATCCTGAAGTATTATATTTTAATCTTGTTCCCTACATCATAAGGATTATTTTACTGCTTACTGTGTGAAGATTGGATAGGTATTAACAAAGTTATACCCATTATTACACTGTCCCCTCCCCACCTACTACAGGTGCCTGGGCAGGGCCACTGGTGGTCACGCTTCACTGCACACACATACCTGCTGGCTGCGCGGCCTATGTGCGCGGTAACAAATAGCGCGATTGTCCTTAAGAGTTAGAACAAAATTTGATCATGCCCTGGATCGATATATGTTTAGTAGTTAAGAGTTTAAAGCAGCATACAGGGAGGGTGATAACCAAAGTGTTATCACCCTGGATGGTGATACAGAAAGTATTTCTACCATTAAAAAGTGTTATTACTACCTTTAGCATTAGCTTCAAAATCTGATTTTAATCTGCATCCAGGATATGGTGAATATATCATAACCAGCTGGTGCAGGAGTCCTCAAGTATTATCAACCTTCTATTTGTCTGGCCTAGGATTTCAATTTTTAAGCAGCCCTTTGGGCTCTACCCTCAGCCTGATATCCCTAACATGCATTGGATCCACAAAAAATGAAATAGCAAAAACAAGATATTGACCTATGGGTTTTATTTTATTGTTAGTCATAGGGGTACCTTTAAGCATTATGTTTCATAAGTTATTCAAGTATGCTGACTCTTTCCAATTGCGGTCTTCCTTCTGTCTCAATTGCAGGTCATCTCAAAATGTAGCCCGTCAATAAGAGTTGACAAGCGGTCACATGAAAGGATAGTATTTATTTATTCAAAAATGTGATACATTTCATTGTGCTTCTGTTGACAATCACCAGTCCAAGAGGCTAAAGTCAACTTTATCCACACAGCCAACGCTCCTAGCCTAACTGCCTGCTGGTCCACAGACTCCCCGCAATAGTCACTAGGTCTGTGGCCCTGCTACATTATCTGAGGTGTTAGCTACCTGCTTGCACATAACACTCTGGCTGCACCCGGCTTCTATCGCTGTTTAAAACCAGTCCTATGATGTAGCCTACACTCTCCATCATCTATACAGAGTTACACTCTTAGTCCTGAGATTGCTTTCATCACAAGAGGGGTAAATTAACTAATGGAGACCCAATTCTATCTGTAATGCACATCAGGAAGAAATAAGAAACACAATTTGGAAGTGATGAACCCTCTTTTTAATTTTGCAATTCTGTCATTATCCTTACACTAGACACCTGAAAGTATGTACAAAAGGGTTGGATCGAGAGCCATCTGGGGTTGGGGGGTGGGGGGCAGAGCGACCCCTATGAAAAATTGTAAACATCAGATTTGTATCATTCAAAGAATGTAGGATGATAAAAAAAATGCCCCTTGGTCTAAACCCTTTTGCACCCAACCACTACAAACAGGGACTAACCTCGCATATGTCTTTCCCCATTGACACTATTTGAGGATGCGGTCGAAACAGATGAGCTGTCAGTTGGCCTGCCCTCAGCTACATTTGGGATGTCATGATCTGTGTAACACACTTCTTCTGAAAAATGAGTAATGTCAAGAAAATGAGCCAACAAGAAACATAATATAAATTACAATTTGTTTGGCAGCACTAAATCATGTATAATAGTAATATAATTATTATTTCAATGATGAGTTTAATTTGGGCTGTAATCAGACAAGTCTCACCTTCCAGACAACATTGGGAGGACATTCATTGTAATAATTGACATTTTTAAGTTTAACAAAAAAGAAGACTTATGAACTAATAACTTACAAATTAGTAAAATGACAGATGTAGTTGATCATCATAAATGAAGTGAACATATACAATGAAAACACAAAAGGCAATGATTGCCCTTAATATGTTACTCCTACCTGAAGAATTGACTATAGAGACAAGGCCCATAAGTGATAGAATGCACGCAATCTTGCATATATCCATGACTTTCCTACTGCAAGTTCTGAATGATAAAAGTACTGTCAGTGCTCTAAAATCTTAACAACTAGACTACCTTACAGACACCTACATATTCATATTTACCATAAAGTTCACTCCTTCACACTGCTGGACAAAGAACAACTTGAAATATGTATGACTATCAATCATTAATGGTAGTTCAAAGCATCATTCTGGAAAACAACCACGACTGATTAAGTTTTCTGAAAAGCATTCAAAACACACCAAGTGTTTCCCAGTGCTATAGGAATCTCAAGAAATTTATGTGGCAAACCTTCACATTACTTAATGTTTATGTAAGTATTTTCTGATTGAGGAACAAACATTCAGCAGCGTTAAACAATTTGGGCCTGTTGCCCATGGAATTTCATTGCTAGGATCAAGTTAAGATAGCATAACAAACAGTTTCATTGTTACAAAAATCTTTGTTGTTACGAAAATAGTAAAAACCCTGTTCCTAATAAATGAAATTGAATTCTGTAAATTGATAAATGAAGGGAAAAATTAGAAAAAAATCAGTAAAAGTTACAACTCTTTGAAGGCATTCTAAATATAGAAAAAACATGTAAAAAACGGTCGTTATTACGATAAAAGTAACAACGATATGTATCATTAAGAAAATTAATTTCGTTGCTAAAGAAATCATCGTGCAAAGGGCCACAGTGGATATTAAATTTTATGAATTCCAACAAACAACATGTGTGTTCGTGTTATTACAGCAGGTAAAAAAATTATAATCATTCTGAAAGTTGATATCTTCTAAATTCAAATGGCACATGGGGCTTAAGTAGGGACAAGACAGAAAATTACAGGTTGATCTGGGATTTTAGAAAGGGGCCAGCAATTTTCTTTTTTCTTTAGTAATGTGGTGCTGCCCTGGTGTCTCAAATTTGTAACATCTTTGTTTGTGTTTTCCTATGATTAAACTACATGTAGTGAAGTGGTCCTGTTACCAAATGCCCCAAAAGGTTTGCAGAGTGGCAGACTGCATAGGCACGGGAAGGTGAAAAGGCCTAGTACTAGTAGCAAGACAGAGATATCTCCCCAAGGTAAGCAAGCCAAGCATAAAGTCCTTGTACTGGTTTCATTCCAGTTCATTTGACCTTCACAGAAGGTGAATGACTGCTGTCTTCCTTACACTCATAAATACTTCAGTTTCTCATTGAACAAGGTTCAAGTTGGTGCTTTTTCATTCACCATTCTAAAGTGGCAACACTTTGGAAAATTTTATAATTTGTTAGCCTAAATTGTATTACATTACTAAGACAGTCAGAACTTTAAAAGAAATTATGATGCAGGCCTTTAAAAGCCAGAACTAGTTGACTCACCAATTTATCTCATCATTTGAATAAAACAATAAGTCTGCCACTTGTCTGTCTTTTAGTTCAGTGTAGCAATTTTTTTTTCAAATGTGTACATGCATAACAATGACAACAGATTTAAATTGTAAAGGTGTTTTATTGTTGAAGTGTCCTCTTATTTGAATGAAACTGTTCAGTTTCTCAATGAACTAAACAAATGAAACAAACTTTTTATTGTTGTTTAAGTGATTGATGGGTCACTGTAAATACTTTTTGTAACATAATGCACCTTCCAAGTTTTTGCTATATATATTTGAAGTGCATATCTATGAGATAAGAATTCCTAAGGCTTCCACTGTGGCTTGTCATGTCAAATGTTGTGTTGTTTTCACACATAAAAATTAGCGGTTCACCATTATACTTTAAGACTTGGATAAAAAGGTCTGAAATTTAGGAAGGTATCTGAATTGTACTGGTCATGTACACTTTGTGACCAATATTCAAAAAGGACATATAAGTATTTCACTAAAAACTTGTATTACGATTTATTGAGCATTCTTTTCTTACCATAGACTTCCATCGTTGTGAAGCCGCACTGTCTGTATGTGCTTAGACTTATAATTATGATTACTCTTAAAAGCACAAACCTCATTTTTTTTATTGGCTTTTCAGTTAAATGGCCCACTTTATGAAATAAAAGATTATACTTCATGCAACATTGTGAATAATATTTTGTTTTAAGCATTTTAGAGACATTTCCTCCATCAAACGACTCAAACTGAGACAGCAAAATTCTATTTTTCATTTATGATAAAAAAGTATCCTGTGAAAAATCTGATTTGAAAATATAGAATCCAGAAAGGAAATGATATTGTTGCTAAATTTCTCCTAAAATAATTAGCATGAATAGGTAGATAAATCAATGTCAAGAAAAATACTTCAACTAGTCATACATTTTTAGACTGCAAAGCCCATCATCAAGGTCATCAATTATGTTTGATGCAACAATTTTTATTTTAAGATGGCATTTTTCTGTGCAATAACACTTAAATTTGGACCTGACCAGACCCTGCATGGTGGTATTCCCTATCATTGGACACTTTTTATAATCCAGCAGTGCTCCGGAGACATTCTCTTCATTCACAATTCCATCCCCTTGGTAAACAACGAGTTCCACACCAGATCCATGTGTGACATTTACAAAGAATTCAGGCTGACAGTAGTAAGTTGCGACATTGTTACGGGGGCTGTTCTTTTCATTTGGGTCCCAGTGGACAAGGAGTGACGTAGGTTGACCATGGGGAGTAAGGTCTTTGCTAACTGGGATACAAGTTGTCTCATTGTTGTCAAAAAGCCAATTCTGGTTTGATGGTGTCCACCACAAGCCACTCTCCAGAGTAGGTAGGTATATTTCTTATAAAAGAAATAGAAAAAAGTTACTTTACTCATATTTTAGCTTTTTTCACCATGTAAAAGAAGTCCCTTTACATTGATAAAGAAATGCAAACTAGAATTAGCAAAGAACAACAAGTTAAACATGTGTAGAATTTATTATCCCAATGAAAGAACAAGGCACTAAAAGGCTTGTGTCATAGAATCAAACAAAGCATAATTATTGGTGTCATGCAATAACCCCTACAGAGGTGTGATATATATAATTGATGACCAGTATTTGATTTTTCTATGGAAAATTATATTTTGATAACAATCTGAGGTAAGCTATGGATAATGTTTTGCATTTACATTTATATTGGTAAATTCTCGAAAATGTAACATCAAAACAGGCTTTGATATTTTCAACGCTTTGATAGAGCTCTGGCTGCTATGGAAAATTATAACTTATTGCTATGAACACATTGAAACACTTGTCAGAAAAAGGCAAACCTCATTGATTTCCACGAATGCATGCATACTCTTTCCACTGTTTTTGTGATGGTAATGCATGGATTTACTGAAAAACCCTTCAATAGACCTTTGGTGATGCGCACTTGTACATATTGTTATGAAAACATGGAGATAGGATGCAAACTTGGCTTTTTGAAAAGAATATTGTTAAATTGCAAACCTTTATCAGCAGCTATAAACACTGCCACTTCACACAGGGCCAGATTTGCGTTAAATGTTACTTGTCTTACAACTGCAACATGTCGTCCATTCATTGCCCTTTTACAGGAGTAGTATTTCTTTCTGTCAATCTGATTACCACACTCCTTTGCACACATTGCATACTTTGTAGAGTCGAATGGAGTTGATGGTCCAGCATTGTTTCCAACATAAATGGCGAATAGGCCCATATAATACCCTATAATGACAAAATGGAATATCAATATTTATTTTCTTTACAGTTTGATTCTTTACATTCTAGATCACCTCCCTATATCAATGGAACTGCAAATCGAATATAACAATTTGGATGATAAAATGAAACTCAATTGACTGTTTAACCATTTTCAACAACATAGAATATACAAATATACTCAATGAAAGCAGGACTCATTACAACAAAATCAAATGATAGCAAAGGTATTCCTTTGTAGTGTGAAATTCATATTACTAAGGAAAAGATATATCTTTAACTGTCAGATATTCGTTTTTATCATAACTGTACACTGAAAAAAGTGAAAAGTTAGAAAGGTAGTCAAATCTGGCTTTGACCAGGCAAATTCTGGGTTAGTCAATGAAAGTCTAACTTTCTAACCTTCCTATAGGTACATTTTACTATAACATGACTAACCCCTTCGTCAAATTGACTAACTTTCTAACCCTTAGGTTAGACAAGAGATGATTTGGGCTCATTAACGTTAATGAGCATCGTAAGATACAATTTTATGTATTTGTCATACACCTATTCATTATTATATGATCATTTCATGATAGCTAATTTTGACGATTTCCTTAGTCACATTGACTAAGGTTTTCCTGAGGGTCGTGCAGGGGGGGGGGGGGGACGACGACCAGTCTACTGATTATAGGCCTAGGCCTAATTCCTGACAGATTTTTTTTTTTTTCCATACCTATTTTCAATTTTCGGAGATATCCCTTTCTCCCTGATTTTTAGAATGCTGAAGCCCCATTGATTCGCCCTGTTCAATGTTTATGTCGCAGAGACCAATGAAAAATGTATCTTAAGGATTCACAAACAACCTCAGGCATGACAAAATGATCGCACAGGCCCGTATAGGCCTGCAGGGTGGTGGTGGCGGCGGCGGGGGTGGCCCCCCCTGTACATCATTCACACCGAGAGGTAGGGTATTCACTTTGACAAGTGGGGACAAGGCAGCCTAAAGCCTCTGTAGTGTAGTGGTTAACGTCTCTGCACCTCATGCCAGCGGCCTGGGTTCGAATCCCTGGTTCCCCCTGTACTTTTTCGTCAGGAATGACTAACCTTTTGAATTTAAGTTAGTCAATCTGACTATGAGTTAGTCAAAAAAGGGTTAGAAAGTTCGGACAAAAATGCACCGTCAAATGTCCTAAGGTTTTTGCAAAAACTTAGGCATTATGACTAACTTTCTAACTCCCATTTTTTTCAGTGTATGTATAATGTTCAATTCCTGTTACTACAGATGGAACTTTACTTTCTTAAAGTCTGGTAATGTATTAACTACTATGTTATAGTCTAAAAGAAAAGTAGCAATAGTTTGATATAATTATAGTAGAAACAACACAGATAGAGTATGAGGCATAGCTTTGCAATTCCAAAGAAATGGCCACCTTGATCTCTCAACACAATCTACAATCTACAGATTTTTTCCAAAACTTAAAATGGGGTTTTCAATGTTGTCACCGGTTTTTGTATTTGTGAAGCAAAATATAGTTTTTTTGGCTTTCTCTCCTAATTCTGAAACCAACAGTACTTTTCATATATCAAAAATGTAGAACTACAGGATTGCACAAAAACAGAATTCAGTCAGATTTGCTGGCCCCATAGTTATAATATTCCAGAAACGGTGCTTTTTCTCTATTCTGTAACAATAGTTCCTCTATATGACCCCACTGTTAGTTAACTTTAGTTGGCTCAGTATCATTCTGAACCTAAGAAATGGTGAGTATAAATGAGGGAAAATTTTTCCAATGAGGGAATTCTGGTGGCACAGTGGTAGGATATTGGATTCATCATCCAAAGGTTGGTGGTTCAAGTCTATGTCCTGCTGCTGTGGTATTAGATATTCTCCCTGTGACAGCAACAGGGTAATCAAACATCCTTGGGACACATTACAACAATATCAAACCAGATTCAGAATGTAAGACATTTCTTCATGTCCTAGGGGTATTTGACAGCTTTTGCCACAAGGTAGGAGTACTAGTTTGTGCACATTGTCCTTGATAATTCTTTATCAGTGATCAACATTCCAACCATCAGTTGGAACATACAAAATACAGTTAAGCCATGGTGGTACATACACTCTCTACTGGCACATGCCACAGAATCCACAAACAGTTATTAGTTGAATGCTTTTACCCGATGCAAAAACGATGGCCACACCAACAACATCCTCTTGCTTCCCCAGATCTACAACGAACCATCTATATGTGGATGCACTAGTTAGAGAACAGTGATAACCAAGAATGGGGTTATCATTTCCATCTACAGCTCCACTTGCATAACTGTTAAAAAAAGAAAAACATCTTTTATGGTCATGTGCGATATGATTTTAAAAAACACTAACGTACAAATACAAGATCTTAGATAATCTAGTTTGCAAAGAAATTAAGTTACAGATTTGTGTATATGCATTTATAGATAAACCAATTTTTGATGAGATGCGTTGTACCAGTGGTAGGACAGTTATAAGATTGTATTATGGAGTACAAGGTCCCTTATATACACCACTGGAGACATTGGGCTGAGGGCTAAAATCAATCCAAAGGTTAAAAGTGAGAGAATATGAGATAAAACTGTCTTCTTTATCTTATGTAATGGATTCAGCGTTAAAGAATCATCAATGTATTGAAAAAACTGCGATATCACAGAAGTCACAAAGGCAATTCCAACATCATCATAGTAAATATCACTGTATCCTATGATTTCAAATGTGGGTCTGAGATATATGATTTATACGCATGAATAATTAGTTTATAACTATTATTCAACCGCCAATATTATGGGAGATATAACATGGTCTCATGAATTGCAAAATGTTTTTACAGCATCTTTTGAACTTTAGACTACACTTGATCTAATTGTGATGAATAAAATTAATTTCAAACAATTGAATGATCATACTAATGATTAGTATTGATATGATGTGCAGATTTGCCCCGTGCTACATTCAATTTTCCATGGGGTCCCTCGAGTTCAGGCAATATGCATGTCCACTGCTCATGCTTGAATACTGTGAAATAGAATAGCAGACTTTATTCAAAGGGCATTATTCATAAAAGATTATTAACTATATATATGTATGTAAGCAGATGATTTACTAGATACTTATCTTTTAAACCTGTTTTACATTCACATTATGTTCCGAAACAATAAATACTTCCAATGATCATTGAGATCCGTTGTGGACCTTTTTAATTTGACATAACATGATATCATTTCTCCATGATATTCAGGGTATATCAGTGTAGCAGTCAGTAATGTATATGGTTTTAGCATATTGTTGCCTTTTATATATTATAGGGAATAATGCACAGTAGTATTTTCTGTTGAAAGTCGACAATTTTAGGAGGAAAAGTGTTTCTAAACAGATCTAGATATATATATTTCTAGACTCTTTAGTCTTATATTATAGGCACATTCCTAAATCACATATCCAATGTACAAATATTCCTGTCTCTCCTGATCAGAATACATGTTACTTGCACAGCTCTGTGGTTGTCTGCTTCTACTTGACAGATGCAGAAATATCACACAGATAAAATTTAACAAAGTGTTAAGGCTTTATCCAAATTATTGGAATTGCAATGATATCCATTATTAGTATTACCTTGTTCTTGGTATATCTCTATTTCACAAACTGTAAGTTTAGCATTGGTGTCTTCCACTTGGATGACAACGTATCTTCCCAAAAGGGTTTGATAACAGTGGATATAAAGAAAATTTCCTTTTGTTATTCCATTGTACACACTGCCACATTGTTTGTAGTCAGATGACATAGCACTTAACAGGGCAGGTTCTAAGGTATTTCCAACCATCACACGTGTAACTAAACCTAAAAGAAAATGCGATGGATTGTTGTATCTGTACCTATCTGATTAAGAGGTAACTGCTTTCAGATCCTATATATTAGTTTACTATAGATATAAAGGTCCATGTTTGTGTGTCTAATTAGGGCAATCCAAGTGTGATGAGTAGTCTTGTGGTTATCAATTCTGTTGATTACAGAGAGTGATGAGGTCATAATAACCTCTACCTTATAGTATTAAGCATCAATATCATTTTTTTGCAACAAATAGAAATTGCTAACAACCAAAAGACTTATCAAGATGAAAATACAATGAAGTCTATAGCTAGGTTCAGCAAATTGGGAACTTAAAGGTACCTTTTCAAACATTAAATCACAAAAATATAAGTAGCACGGCAAGTTTTCAATCAATCTTTACAAAAAGGGTATCATAGGAAAGCCTAGGGAATGCTCTACCTCATGGTATGTATTATCATGGAATTTATAGAGGATATTACCCATAATGCCATGCGAAGTGAACAAAAATGTAAGGAAAAAACATTATGACATATCTGTTCAGCTAGTCTCTGATTCATAAATGATTCCTATGATCTCAATTTTTTACATCTTAAATGAACAAATGTCTCACACAGTTTCCATTAATGTCTTTCTTATTATGTTGCACCTTGTATTTGTTGATTTATCAAGATCTGTTTGGAAATTACGTTTTCCCAAAACGTTGCCATTTTGATACCGTTTGACACTGATATCATTGATTGTATCTACACTATTTCCATGCATTTCATGATAAATTTGATGATAATTTAATTAATTAAACAACATGAAGCAGATATGTCAACTATCAACATGTTTGCAGGTCCATAGTAGAAAATATTTGATATCATGACATGATGTCATGTTTTTAAGGCTAAAAATTAAGAAACAGAGGCCAACATCATGGCCTGGTCATGACAGATTGGTAGCACAGTCTGATCCGGACAGGTAAAATTAATGGCTGGAAACATAAATTAAGTCTGTCTTTTATATTTCTATGAATTCAAACATACTACTAAAACCCTTATTCAAGACATATTATTGTTTACAAGCCCTGCCATTATGAATAGAGGGTCCTGGAGAATGTTTATGGAATGTATCCCATGGATTTATAAGATTTTTACAAAATCATAGTGTTTGAAAGGACCATTTTTTTGGGCTTTAGACATGGGTATTTGCTATTATACTGATAATTTGACCAAAGAAGCATCTTTAAATTAGATTTTTATTGTATTGTATCAGATATGAAGGACTATACTTTCCTTTGGAAAACTATTTGGGTTAAAACATATGTTTATATTTTGTTTAAGATGGCCTTGAATGCGGCTAGTCCAAAGTTCCCAATTTGCTGCTCCGATCTTATAGGTAATAGATGAGTTTGGGAGACTGTAGCCAACTGGTCTATATAATTTTCTGTGCGTATATAAGTGTACAGTACAGTGTAGGTAAATAACAGAAATGAAGCACACTGCTTACCTTCCATATCTGTAGATAATATAACCACAGTGCTGATGGCCATTGGCTCCATTCCAAGGTGAACTGCCATCCAGGGATTTGCCTCTACAGCACTGACAAAACATTCTGGGATAAACAAAGAAGTATGGTTTACAAAATTTAGAGGTGAAATGCCCTGCTTGATGCTACTAGAAAGAGTAAAAGTCAAATTCTTGTTTCTGGAAGGAAATAATTTATTTTTCAAAAGTGTCAGGAAATGTAACCCATTGTGATTTATACTCCTGATGAAATTAAAAAATCAGGACATAAATGACATCCCTTTGACAAATGTACTGAGCTTGACGTTGGGAATCTTATGAATAATATAAGGTTGTAGGTAATATATATGGGAAACTAGTTGAAGAACATCAATATTAAGTTGAAGTAGGAACCATCTATGAAGCTATAGCTAGAATGATTTGCTCAGTGCATATGTAAACTGGTGTAGTTTGGGCTTATCAGATGAAAGTACATTATAATATGATACTCAAAAGATTGTATATATATTTATTTCAGGGAATCAGCCATTGCAGGGCTAATTTTCAATGTATTACAAGTAAAACTTGTCTATAATTCTAAACAAAACTTCAGACTTTTCATAGGGCAAGGCCTATTGGGTCTTTTGATGTAATCTTAAGGGAGTCATTGTGTCTTCAATTTCGGAATAAGATAAGTCTAAGATAGTTTGATTCCAATGTCATCCAACATTTGTACTGAGATCAGGTACATATTTATCAAGATATTCCTCTAAATTTAGTTAAGATTATAACTTAATGGTCCTGTTATCCCAATTTCATGATTTTTCCTGATACAACAAGGACTATGACAGAATTAGTCAAGATATATAACAGAATTCAAATCATTTAAACTTAATCAGTTGTTAGAGGTTAGAAGTCTTACTAAGATGATTGCATACACAGTCAAAATCCTGAAGGCGGTGATCTACAACATGACAAAAATGGACCGACAGTGGACCGATTTCAAAATATTTTCTTTCTCAAAACTCAGCTCAGAATCGGCTGAAAATGGGCTCACTATGGTCCAAAATCAGTCCATGGATCATGTCAACTGATTTTTTAAAACCAATTTTTTAGAAGACAAATAAAATAGAAAAACTAACCAATTTAAAAACATTGGACCAACAAAATTATTAATGATGTTCAATATTTTTGGACCGATTTTGGACTGATTTTGGACCAATTTTATTATGTTTATGTATTTTCAATGTTATTTCATTTATTTTAGGGTCGATTAGATTGCAAACTTCAACATACATTTGGAAAATTGATATACATTCATTTGATATGTTATTTGAGTTTCTCTAATGGATATATCTATTATTTTTACTTATTTCACCTCGTACACACTAAATATTGTATATTTCTGATTGCACAAATGCGTTATAATTATGCTTTTAATGCATAATCATTTCTTGATTTTCAATTCTTAGATGTCTAAAAAAACAAGGAAACTGTCGTTTTTGAGCTTCACTGTGGATCATGGATATGGGACCGAGTATGTACCGATTTTAGGACCAACAGGTTTAATTACCTGAATGACTCTGGACCATCAAAAAATCTGTCGGTCCTGAAATCGGCTTGCTTCTCATTTTTTCGTCGGTTGGGTATATAAGACATTGTGGATTATCAGCTTTAGAGTAGTTTACTGACAATGTTCAATATAAGTTTTATGTCAGTCCTGAGAGGTAATTTAAGCACTATGATGGCTCCTGTTATTTTGCAGATATATTCTCAAAGGCAAGTTTGCAATATGTTTTACACCTCTAAGAACCCAAAGTGTAGATAGGATCATAAACTGATATTTAGGATAGTTTGAATGAGACTTTACCACTGAGAAGTTGAGAGCCATCAACACTATAAGACAATGGTGAAGCTACAGATGAGCTGCTAGTCTCCTTATTCTTGGCTACATTTGGGATGTCGTGATCTGTGTAACATTCATCATCTAAAAAAATAAGACATTTCAAAGATGTTAGCTGTTATGTTTTACAAAATAAAATTAAAAAAAGAGTCATAGAGTTGCTTTATTCCATCCAAAGGTAGATTTTCATTGAAGCCCCAGAAGCTTACAATCAATATGCGTTGAATTACATTAAATTTAGATAAAGCTTTTTAATTATGTTTGTCATCTGTAGATACTCTACAACAATTTGTAGAGTTAGTACCAATGTAACAATTCAGCTCTATCCACTCATCTATCTGTCAAACCTTTATTGTATCTATATATGTTTGAGCAATTGATGTTTGAAAATAATAAGTAAAAATTTTCTTTCATTGAATTAGGATTCATTCCACAGGATATGATTTAATAGCCGAGAAATCAAAAATGATCCCAAAATAAATAGAACATTCTAGTTTCTACTACATAAAACCAAACTCCAGGATTTGTTTGACAGTTTAACTTTATTCAAAATTAAGTTCTGCATCAGAATTGAATTTTAGTTTTAAGTTTAGAAGTAGGTTATCAACTTACCTGAGGCAATACTGACAATAGAGACCATGAGCAATAAAATGCTTATGATTGTACATATATCCATATTTTCATCAATCGTTTGCTACAAGATGTAAGGCTAACTTCTGATCAGTTTTCCTTAACCTGAACTGGTAGCCATCCTGATCCCTGAATATATTTATATTCACAAACCTTGGGTAGAAATTCTACAAAGCTGCCAATCACACTATTGCATGAGGACTCTTTAACTATTCATGACAATCAATATTATGATTTATCAAGTATTTATGGCAGATCTGAAGGTGTTAAATCCTAACTTATTCAAAACATCTGCTGAACTTTGTAAACACATATTATGATATATCCTCAATTTGCCAAAGCCATATATTTTGTGCTGGATGTTTTATTGTGGTCCACATAGTTCTTATGTCTTCATTCATTCAAGGTTTTATCTAAAAAAATGTTGCAAATAACAGTGTTTATTGAATCATCATTAATTCTAGGTCACAAGGTAACATAAGAAGAATGAATAATGTAACTCTCACTTCCTGATAATGTTGCATACTTGGCTGGGAACGTACTTGATTCGGTTTGCCAGTTCATTGGACTTTGACAGAGAGTGAACTGAAGTCATGTGTCTACCTTATACTCATGAATTTTTGAGTTTCTCTGTGAGTACAGATGGGTGCATAGAGGGAAGCAAAAGCAATAAAGTGGTCATATTGGTCAAAATTTTATAAACTCAAATAAGAATAGAATTTTTTTTTCAATGTCTAACTTGAGCTACTGGTGAATTCTAGTCAAAACTTGCTTAACCTCCTTAAAATTCAATAATTATGATGTAAAATTCTCAACGTTTGTAAACAAACAGCATTTCTTTGGGTCCACATTAATAGAAAGAGATAATAGAAAAGGTGTTTCAATGAAGTTTCTTCATAGTTAATTGTTTTTCATATGAATTATTTATGCTCCTAGACTTTATTTCTGTCATTACTTCACACGTTTTGTGAAGTTTTAAAGATATATCATACATCTTAAAGCATTTAGATCCCTCATCACAAAGGAATGCAATCCTTTCATAAAATCACCAAAAGTGATATGTTCACTTCAAAGCCAATTCATCACAAAAATCTAAGCATTAACTCTAAGAGAAGAAATATCTAATACTCACAAAAACTGTAAAAAACTAAACTGGGAATTGGTAGTTCCTGTGATAGGACAACCTGTAGAAAGATACCATATCAAAGAGAGGCCTGGTGCCTGCAAGGTGCTTAAATATAAAATTCAATGAGCATTATCATCTAAACTCAAGCTATAAACATGTTCCCCACTGAACCTTCCTGACTAAACTTTGTTAATTGGTGACTGACTAGATGGGCAAACCTCGACCAGGGCGATGGGGGCTTAAGGAATCTTGTACAGTAGTACACTTCAACAATCACAAAGAGTTTTTACCTTAGTTGACCAGCCAAATGAGATATTCTCAGCCAGTCGGGATCACCTTTTGGTACATTCTAATCACTGTTTTATTGTTGATATGTTTTCATGGTTGATCTATCACTCTGGTTAAGAGATCTAAAATAAAAAGAATCCCTACCTTATCCCCATCTTCCTACCCTAATTTGTATGTAATGACGTAACCGGAACTCAACAATTCTTTTTGTTTGTTTTTATTCACTTTTATACAGAAAACAGTATGACTCAAAATGGCTAGTATCTGATCTCCCATTGCAGCAGTTGTATACATTAATCTATGGTATATACATATAACCAACTGAGAAGGGGGTACGAGGGGGGGTTATGATTAGCATCCTGAGGCTGGACCCTGATATCAGCCTAAGGGCAGGGCCCGCACACAAGCTGGTATTGGCCCAGGGTCCAGCCGAGGGGTGCTGACTGCCCAAGGACCCCCTTCGAGGTTGATTATGAATTTATTATACCTTTTCTGTTAGATCCAAGCTCCCAAGGAAGGACACACAGCAATCAGTGATGATGGGGCTGTGATGCTGCACATATTTTTATGTTTCTTCATGTAACCCTTTTGATATTCATTGAATCCACAAACAGTAAGCAAGTAAAATGTAGCTAGGAACATTGTGCAGATAATGCATATGCTAGATTTTGTATGTCCTAATGATTTCATTTTTCTTATGAACTATTGAAAAATATGTCTCTATATCACCCTGGAGGGTGATACAAGGCTGGTTATCACCCAGGTTTGATATGACATGCATTAAACTCTTAGCTACTAAACGTGTATCACCCTAAGGTATAATAAACATTTTATTATACAGCACTGATGCAAGCAGTCTATACCTATAGGGCTACTCAAACATAATACAAAAAACTATCTGATATGAAATCACATTAAAAATGAGATGTTCTTTTGGCTCATTATGAAAAGTTCTTTATATAGGTAGTTTGGCAGGGTTTTAGGTAGGGACAGGGTTGGATATATTTAAAATTCAAGAAAAATCATGTACAAGCAATTAGCAGCATTTGCCATACTTCTCAGTTGTGTCACTAGGGCCGCGCCATCGTTCTCAAATCTCCCACTAGGTGGTAGCACTGACGCTGAGCGACTCCACTCTACCACCACCACCACGCACCACCCACCACGCACCACTAGCACCACCACCACCACTAGCGCCACCTGGAGAGCTGCTCGGGCCCCATCAGGAGCACCTCCCCACAGTAGAGAGGAGTCAGAGTGACTGGAGAGAGGGGATAAGGTTCGCCTCACAGTCCTCGGCCGCTACAGTAGAGGGGACAGCGGCCCTCTCAATACGGCTGGAGTATATGTGTGTACATGTATTTAATGGGATGGATAGAAGGACGTGTTGTAACCAGAGATGGGGAGCGAGGATATCGTCGTGGAAATGTGATACACATTAGGAAAGTACACATTGGATATTGAGGAAACTGTTGAAAGCTGTGGAAAAGTTTGGATACTTTTTGTGTGGCCACTCGTGAGGATTTTGATTTATTTATGGATTATTACTTTATGTAATGGTAATCCTGGGAAAAATTCAGTTGTACTCTTCTTGAATGATAAACTTGGAATGTATATAGTGTGTAGTACGTACGCACAAGGAGAACGTCATTCAAACTCTCCTATCGGATTTAAAAGGACGAACGTTTGAGGCATAATACATATGGTGTGGTGCCTCTTTAGTTTATGATAAAAGTTGAATTTCTGCTATTCCGAAAAAGAAAAGGTAGAAAGATTAATGGGCAGCCCATCGCTCAAGGAGAACGGACTCTCACACTCGCAGACTATTTGGACAAGGATCTTACACCTTTAAAACATAAGTCTAAGAGGTTGTATTCCCCATACATAAACTGAGGTGCGCAAGGACAAGTCCTGGTTTCTTTGCCTTGGCCGACCTTGCATTTTATTAATGTTAAGGACAGGGGCACTTTTCTTGGCTATATTGAACTGAGTGCAGTGACTTTCTTATACTTTGTCTATCTATAGACCTCAAGTCAACGGAGGGAAACTTACATCACTGAGACAGCCAAGACTTTTCAAAACAGGAAAAAAAAAAGACCTGAACGAGCCGACAAAGTATTATGAAAACTTTAGGGGTTTTCCCTAGCATTGCTTTCCTTTGCCAATTGTTGTCCCTACTGAACAAGACGGGGAGAAGGGGAGATATTATTAGGAGGACGACAGAGAGCCCGTGTGTTGAAGCAGCTGTTGACAGGCTGACGGCGGCCAATGTAACAAAAGTGAGGAGTGACTAAAAACTATTGGTCAGTGACTCCAACGACTAAGCAACTATTGCCATACGGATATAATAGTAGAAAAACATAGTGTGTGAACATTGTGGAGAATATAACGATATTGCCGTGTCAAGTTTATAACTATTTGTGATTACTACGGAAATCTAAGGATTAGAATTTTGTTATTGAAGGATACGATTGGTATTCGGGTGCATTAACTCTAAAGTATACAGGAAAGGCAGGTGCAATTTTAAAATTTCAAACCCGCAACCTGAAATCGGAACCTTACGCTGTAGGAATTCGGAGGAATTCGGAGGCGGACCTTGCCCTTCTGAAACCCCTACGGAGTTAGAGTAGGGATTCCCCGATCCTCAGGGGTGCTCTAGTAGTCCAGTGATCCCACCTGGCTAAGCCAAAATTAAGTGGTATTACGGGTAGGGGCGGGTAGGCGATAACCATTGCCACCTGTGATCACACCCTACTGCACCCTGCTACAGCACTGAAACGCCCATACCGCATACTGACCCCCAGCCCCGCACCACACAGGGCTGATCATTAGCACTATAGGGCCCTGAGGAGGGAGGCAAATTGTTGATACAGACATTGATTCTGGATTGAAGAAACATTTTTCCAGACACGGGGAGTAATAAATAACACGAGGCAGGTTGGTGATTATTAGCAACGGGAGATCTTTCGATTATGGACTGCAGAAATTCTTATCGATAGCGTTCAGGTGGAGTTATTGGTTGCTTGGATATTGCTTTGGACTTTGGACAAGGTGATTACAACTTAACTGAGCAGCAAGCTTAACAGAGAGTCGCAGGACCTTATTGTAAAAAACTGGAGACACAATTCATTGGTTAAGGCATTCCTACGGTTGCGGCAAATAGGAATCTATGATCTTGTTTGTGAGTTCGTTTAACATATTGTGGATCGCCCCAGGTTTGAGCACAGTCCCGGCATAGCCAGGCTATTCCGAATCGAACCCAAGGTGTTTACATGGGCATAAGTATCCCTGCTTCAAACTACCTGAGAAATAATAATTACCATCACTCCTTCTGCAAGCAAATACTTTGCCTCATTCAGTTACATCGCTGTATCTGAATGAACAGCGCCAATGCTGGGAGAGCCAAATAGCAGAAACTCCCCCACATCAACACCCACACCAAACTAGCGCAGCGTATCATATCAAACTACAACAAAACTAGTATTGCCACAATCATGAATCGCGCTGCACCCGTGGCACCCTACGACCAAGGCGAGGTAGGTGCACCCCACCTTGACTGACGACGCCGACGACTAACTCCAGCGTGTAGTGCAAGGTCGGCAGTGGGAGGGGTGACAAGGTACTAGTGGCACTAGTAGTGTAGACCAGGAGGAGAGTAGGCCTAGTGGACCGTTTGGCAGCAGGAGGTACAGAGACCTTGTGTGTATGTAGTTGATATTGGACCTGCGTCAAACTCCCTTTGGCTATTACTACTACATACTACTAGCACTGCTGCTATCGCCACTACTAGTCATTCTATCACTCCTACTACTACTCCTACTCCTACTACAACTTCTACTTCATACTACTAGTAGTACTTTCACTCGTACTACTGCTACTACTGCTGTTACCTTCTGTGGCGGTTATATATCCAGATAGCAAAACTTATAGTATCAGTTCTTGGCAAGGTAACTTGAACTGCTTATCTGCGTCGGAGATATCTCAGGACGTTCTGGGAATCTGAGAGTCAGCCTGATTAAGGTCGCCTGAAGCAGTGTTTTGTATAAGGACTGCTTTGGATTACAATATTAGCAATCGTTGCTTGGCATACAAATAGTTGGTTTATTGACTATCATTTCACGTTAGACATTCAGGATATACCAAAAGGGTGCTCGGAGGTTGGATTCACAAATTAAACTGGTACGTGCTAACAACTATCCGTTGAGTAAAGCAAATCAAAGGTCGCGTGGTATATCACAACATTGTCTAAATGGGCTGGAAGACGTAGAAGGGGTTTAAGTCACCCCGGACAGCTTTCTTTATTGACAAACAAAGACCCATACAACTGTTGGCAATTGCACATGACCCATTCACATTGTTTTAACTCAACTCTCCCGCCCAACCATGGGTAAACATAGCCCTTTCCTCCACCTCTCCCTCTACCGAGGACGCCGCCCTATCGTCGCCCTCTGCGCGCTCTGGGTGATTCTAACCTGGGTCGCGACGGGCATTTCCGGTTCCGGCGAAGCCAACAAACCACTTCCGGGAGAAGCCGACGACGACATGTACGACGGGAGCGGGGACGCCGACGAGGAACTTCCGGGTCGCGGCGGCGGCAAAACCGACGCCGGAAGCGACTCCGACTCTGACGATTCCGATGCGCTCGCACCGACTCACCGGAAGTCGCAAGCCGCAAACGACGTCGTCGACAAGTTCCTCAGCATCGTCGAACAGTACGACCGGAACAAGGAGAACTGCACGCCGGGAACGGAGTTCAACTTAGGCGAAGGAGTCGTGGCCCAATATGGCGTCCTTCGCTACAAGCAACAAGCTCTAGTGGCCGTCAACCGCGCTAACTTCCTAACCCGCGTTTGGCGCGGCGTCCCCCAAGCCCTCCTTATGGATGAATACTTCTTCTTTACCGCCGTTCGCTCCATGGTTGAAGGTGACCCTGATCTATTCGCAGCGGGTAACTGCTATGACTACAAGGAGTATAAGAACTACACCCTGTACTGCCCGTACGCCTACCGCCTGCCCAACGACTCGGCCGAGATCCTCGTCAAGGACCTGTCTGTGGAGTACATGTACCTCGGGAACGGGTCCGAGTTCTTCTACCAGGCCAGGGTCAAGGCTGCCCGCAAACTGCGGACCAAGTACAATAAGACTATAGGTCAGTAGTTCAATCATTTGGGTTTTGTAATAGATTGTATAATTATGTGCATGTTTTTCGTTCCAGCAAGAAGAAATATCTAGAGTTATTATATTCTTGGGGTGCCGGCAATTAAACCCCGAGGAATGCTCCTTCCCCTGGGAGGGGGCTCTCGAGGGTAAACATAGTTTAGTCCCCATTACAAACTTTGGAAAATAGTGATTAGGAATAGGGACGAGTTAGCCTTTCAGGTATGAATCCTAAAGAACAATCAGAATAGAGGGATATATATTTAGTTTGTTCCCCATTACATATTCTTATATATATATATCATTCTAGAAATTTAGCAGTAGCCGGTATAATACCCAACCATTTTTTTTTTCAGGAAAGTATAGCGTTTACTGTTGAAAAAGTGGTGCCAACTCATGTTCTGGTACTTATGAGAAAAGAGATCTTGAACAATCAGTTAGATAAGGAACATTGGGAGTTTGATCAAACAAAGGCAGATGAGTGACTGAAGAAGAACGAGAATGGGATTTTTCCCGGAAAGTAATATAAGAATAATAGATCGTGTGCCGTTTGTTTCACACAGGAGGAAAGTGTGTTGGGACAAAGGTTTGCCCAAACACATAATAGCCTTAAATACACCATATTGTATATAAACGTGAATCACACACTCATATACTTGTATTTATCATATGTCTGATAGCTGATCAATTAGAAGAGCCTGTCTACTATGAAAGGTATTGGGAGAGTGGCATCTCTTTAAACTGATGCGGACCAGGGTTTTTGAGAACAGGCTTTGAGAGCGCGGTCTAAAGTACGGTCTAAAAGTTACCAATTAAGTGGAACCTTTCCTGATAACTTTATAATTTCAACCTAAAAAGGGAGTAGGCGAGGCTCACCAAGTGAATATTGAGCAATACGTTCTTATCCATCCTGAAATAACAATGGAGGGTAGAGGTGGTAATTCCTTCTGTTATCGCCCAGGTCACTTTGACCCAGGACCCTGATTTGACCTCTAAAGGAGCGTCTCCCATCCTTCCGGCCAAACAGAAGGGACTTCCGGTGCCCCTGAATAGAGGTCTTTGGGGGTATACCGATGACCTTGGCTCCTTTATTGAAGCACTTAATTGAATACCCTATAGATGGGAAAGTAGGTTAGGGATCACTTGCTCCAACTGGTAATCATTTGGAAAGATCGGAGAACGCATACACGTACCTCATAAACTGGAAAACCTAATTACTTTTAGTTTTTGGTTTTATAATTCTGGAGCAATTCTTAAAATCGAATGGGTGAAAATGCCTTCCTGAAAGCTTTTTGACGGAGTGTAGCATGCCTCTGTTTCTGGATCTGTTCAATACATCTCACATTATATTGCAATTTTACAATTTTATCCTGGCGTTCTTTGCTATGTCATTTATATCATAGCAGATAGCTATAGCCGTATAGACTAGCCCTATAATGCGCATTCAGTCTGTTATGAACTGTCAGTATAATTAATTATTATACGTATTTTGGACATTGTAAAGGGTATTGTATGGAAATGATGTCGAAGAGATAATCATGGCCGCATAAAAGGGGACCTCTGAATATCTTTTGCACCCCAGGCAAGAACCTGACGTTATCATAACGTTATTACAACATTCTGTTTAATTCTGCTTTGGTTTTTGTTACATTATTTTGATGGCATCCAAAAACGTCTTTAGAACCTAACATTGCAATGTTGCACTGTGATGTTATTGTGACATTCTTATAACGTTCTTTCATGTTATAATAAGGTTATTTTAATATTCTTTAATAGTAAGGTCTGAACTTCACCAAAATACAATTTTATTACTACATTCCTAAGTAAGTCTTAACTTAACCTAAAATAACATAATATCTGCTATGTGAAATTTGGGCAGGTTACAGACTAACCAAAAAAAAAAGACTGTCGCAGAATGTGCTTGTTACGTTGCTGCTTGCCCAGGACTGCACCTTATATGCTGATCTGACGTATATAAATAACGTCATTGATCCGTCCCTGCTTTCATTCTTTATACCAACAACCTTTATACGAGTTGAACCAGTTAACATAGCTTCCCCATACCACCAGCATACAGGGGGACATCCCCACACCTAATGTACCAAAAACTGCCTGCTAATGGTGATTAAAGTTGATAGCTGCACGAAAAGACCCACAATATATCACTCCCACAGCCACCGGCCCCTTCATAGTCCCGCCATTTTTCACCCCCTGACTGGCGCTGTCCCCATTGCCTTCAGTGTTTGTAATTAATGTCTCATCCTTTAAGCCCCATACCCGCGAGGACACTTTCAACCTCGGCGATCGTGTTTTTCTCAGATCGCCCGTCAGTAAGGTGTATTGAAATGTTGAATAATGTCGTAGAGGTAGGGTGAAATTAAATGAGTTTCAGTCTATGTCACAGGGAATGTCATAGGGAATATTAGCACTTTACATTGGCAAAAGCCTGGGAATTTCGTTCTCAGTGTGATACACTTGGTGCGATAATTCTGTATTGCTGCAATATACATATTCAAGGTTCCACAGGCCGGCGCCTCCTCCTACGTTACCATGGAATGTCATTGTGCGATATGGTCTTCATATCATAGGCAGTTGGTATCGTGAATTGGAATACCGCCTTTAGTGTTTCAAGTTGGAGCACATTGGGCGGCTAAAGCTAGGCCTGAGTCCGTACTGATTTAACGTCAAATGCATGTACTTGACTATACGTGGAAACATGATCTGGGTTGTTTTGAAGTTAAAGCGTTTTGAATTAAAATAAACAGATATTTTCATAGAGGAAACAGCAATTACCTGAAAGGTAGGTTGGCATATGAATGTTGGAATGTCCTTCCAAACTACAAGTGACATATAATTTCTTCAAAATAAGAATCGACATTGCAAGATGAAGACTGCATCCTAAGTGAGACTGTTCTTCTTTTACTGATACATTAAGATTAATAGTTTATTTTACAATATTATGTTTTTACCTCCAAATTCCTAGGCCTGTTGGTGTTACCCTAAAACTAATTACGTGTGTTACTCCTCGCAACCAGGCTTTACTTTGAAACAATAACATATATTTTGCCTTCTGTCAATAAAAGCTACTATTAACGCTTTACATAAGTGAACACTGTGAAACATTTCTAGGCTTGGTAAACAACATCTCCTTTAAGCGCTGGTGATTTGAAGCAGACGACATTTTGACGTTTTCCCGCGCTTTTTGCTGGGTCCCGGGGCCGTCACTTCTGTCGCATCAGGCGCCTGATGGGGCGTGCTGGTGACGTCATCGCAGGGTGGGACGCCATCCGGAGGTGGCAGGTTCGGACAAGGGGGGGGGGGGGGGGGCAGTGGCGGAAATAGAGGGGGGCGGCCCCCTATTAAAGGCCAAATATTGATTTTTTAGTGTAAAATTCTTGGATCCGGAGGGTCTGGGGGAAATCTTTACAATAGGGCGCCCCATCCCTTTTGAAAATGTCTGGGGGAGGTCCAGGGGGTCCTGACTCTTCTACCCCCCCCCCCCGTCTTTTGGTGGAACCTTTAACTTAAAAAAAAGGGGGAAATTCCGCACACATGCACACAAATGCACACCTTTTAGCACTTTACCAATATTCTCACCCCACCCTTACGGCTGAGATGCTCTATGCAGAGTACGATATTTGATTGGATAGTCATTGGGTTTTAACGATGTCTTTTTTTGGACAATATTTTATTTGTCGTCTACAAACAAGGTTTGATCTTCCAGACGTTACAAAATATGTACATAGTTACAAATATCTAGGCCAATATTATCTTTTATAGCATAAGATGAGAATGATATTTACAGATGAATATTAAATGCTGACATATAAAATGCTACAACTCAAATAATTAATTAATCTTATCAACAGAGCCAATTGTAGATAAAGGATATTTCCATGACAAATAATTCTTCGTGCGGTGCAAAATAAGAAGGGGTACGTAGCAACATCTACGGTCATATGAAGACAAGAACAAGGTTTGACAATTCTGTCTTTGATGATCAAATCAATGAAATAATCGAATCTATGAGAAGACAGAGATAATACCCTATACATTTACCGAGGCAGGTGGTCTTTAATGTGAAGGATCCCATAGACAGGGCCATACACACAACAGCTAGGGGCCCTTTATGGACCTTTGACATTCCTGTTCTTTCAACAGGGGGAAATACAGAAAGGTGTAGCAGTGAAGCCCAAAGCCCGTTGGGTCGAACCCGGACCTCTCCTCGCCCAACGCCACCATACCCGAGAGATTTTGAAGCTATCATTATAATATAAAATAGAATATCAGATACACATTATACCGCTAGAAAGATATATGAATTTGTTGTCAACTGATATGGATAATCTGAGACTTCCAGCTAAATTTAAGGCACTTGGATGGAAATTGTCAGGAGCCTACTTTGGTTCTTAGCCTAATTTCACATAATATTTAAACAAATGCACCCGTCAGGCCACCACTGGTGAGGTTGTGATTGGGGCTCCGGTGTGGGTATGGGAGGTCATTTCACTGGGTACTGGTGTTCTACCCTTTATTTATATGTAAAAGTATACCATCTCAACTGGCACTCTGCCTCTGGCCCTCTTACTCTGTTCCAATGGAAGCTAGCATTGAACAGGTGGGATTTGGTGAAGATTGGAACCAATACCATTTTGATATAAGGAGGTAACCATTGATTGTGATGAAACGTAACTAGCCCTGAAATTATGAGGGGTTCAGGGTTCCAAGGAAATTTTGGACAGTTTCCATAAATATTATTCGGGGCCCCAAGTAAATTAACTGAGACAGATGTGTACGTGTGCCAACTGGGGCAATACTTGCAATTGGTTTATTTGATATGAAATGCAATGAGAATGTTAAAAACTTTTATTGAAAACAAAAAAATGTGCATAACCCTGTACTTACCAGTTTTACTATCTACTATCCTCCGAAGCAATACAGCTCTGACTATTCACCTGCTGTTGGAAGAGCAGTGCGTTGAAAACACAGAGTTGTCAAAAGTGGTGCCAAAAACGACAACCCAAGGTTGTCACAGGCTGTGTCTGTGTCTGTTAGACAAAAAATCTTATTCATGAATATTTTCATGTTGTAGATATCATAGTCATTACAATGGCTTCCTATTATGTTATTACTAGTTATTAGATATGGCCATTACACATAGGAGGCCTATGAGTTGTATGGTTTTGACACCATTCACCTACAACACTGGGTTGATATAGACAGAGGCCATGACAACCCTGGGCTGTCATTTTAGGCACCATTCACTGACAACCCTAGGGTAGTCAGGCAGGACTTTTGATTTCTCATTTTCTTCTGTGACAACCCTATGACAACCCGATCTTCATTTTTGCTTCTCTGACGACCTTTTTGGCCCAAAGTAGTCGGGAGAAAATGACTACCTTTGGGTTATCATCCAGCCTCAAAATTCACAATGACAACCCTCTGACCACCCCAAAGTTGTCAAAGGATTGTCACAAGGTCGTCACACAGCATTGATGGCTTGAAATGAGCCCTGTGATGACCCAAAAGTGACCTATGAGAGCCCAAAAGTGACCTGTGACAACCCTTTGACAACTTTGCAGTGGCTCTCTGACGACTTTGTGTTTTCAGTGTATCTAGTGAAGGTGGTTGGACGACGGCCATGTGTGCTGGACTTAGACACCTTAAAAAGTGCACAGTTTGAACAAAAACTCTCACCCCCTCAAGACGCACTCGCAGGTAGTATATTCTACACCCACAGACCCAGCAGGGTACAGGCAGATTTAACTCCAGGCGACCAGGAATTCCCCCTTTTATAAAACGTGGTGCAGCATTGATTTTGTCGCTTTCATCGCAGATGGCCCTGAACTCCCTTTTCTGAAGTCAGGGTAGACTGGGTGCAGAGGGAGCTGGGGTAAAAACGTAAATCTTAACTTAAAAGGGTTAAGATTATGAAGGTAACAGGGTGAAACAAATCTTTGAGGGGAGGGATTCAGGATGTTGAAACATGGAAGGCGGGCTACCATTAAATAGGATGGGGGTGGGAGTCAGCTATTCTGGAAAATAGGCATACCTGCGTTCCTGATCACTGTAATGCATGCTTTTCACAAAGAGGGGGGTAAGGAGGGATGTTTTTTTTTCTAAAGTTCAGAAAAAAGGTCACTTCCTTAATGGAAGGCTCCAAGTCTGGGTATGATTGAGATGCTAAAACAAAACCCTCATTACTATAGTTATTCTAATTTCTTCTCTTTTGAAATACAATACGTACTTCTCTTCTTAATAAGAGGTGTCAGTTCTAAAAAATATGTCTAAATCCCACAGTGTTAGAAATTGAGATAATTATAATGAAGATTGTGCAATTGTTTATGGCCACTGTATTATATAAGAAGAACCGTGGGGGGCGTCCGAGGGTGGCCGTACGACCCAGAGGGATTCGTCACGGCCCGAGGGCGAAGCCCTCAGGCCGTACAATCCCCATAGGTCGTACATCCACCCAAGGACGACCTCTAAGGTTTTTCTATATTTTGTCATCCAAGCATTGTTTAAAAGCTGTTGAAAGTGCTGCATTCAGGAAGCGGTATGTACAGCCTGCCAATACGCACATCCCTTTGTATATACTCTGCTCCTCGGCTGAGTGGGTGATAAATAAAGGTATTACCACTTGTGAGAGGGCAAGGTGGGTGGGCCTACTGATTATCCTACCAGGCTTTCTGTATATATTTGTGTATTGTGGTCAGTAAAGATAAGTCCTGTTCCAGCTCTCACATAGTCCATATCTGATTGCATTCTTCGTTTATTTCAACAGGAATTCTATAGACCACCCAAGTTACAATAGACCATTTGCCGGTTCCCTCTTGATGGGAACCGGACTTCCTGCCTATGCTACAACTTTGTAGGTGGCAGAAAATATTTGTTTTCTTAGCTATTTCTCCTAAATTAAACAGATTTTCTTGTATGTCATAGATAAGCGCCACAACTATCCAAAATATCAACATTGTCTCTAGGAACAAATTATAAGAAATACAGGGAGACAAAAACTGATCCTTAAGCATTGAGTCTATGGAGAGGAAGTTAAATTTTTGGGAGATGTCTCACGACAGAACTTACCACATGACACCAACTAGCAAATGGTCTATATAACCATGACCAGTGCTCCGTCGCATAAACAAACTCTCGCAACAGTGAGACCACAGTGAGGACTTAGATATGGATCTCACAACAGTGATATCCTTAAGGTTTGCACTGTTCCAATCCTCGCAACAGCGACAGTTTTGTACACATTTTGAACACATTTGATTGACTGATAGATACATTTCCATCACTTGCCACCTGTACATGTTATAAGCTGAAGGACACCTAACATCCGATGAAAACAGAATATTTAAATAATGATCCCAAAATGTCTCCCCAGCAAATTTAAACAAAAGGGTGTGCCAACCCTTGCTGTTGCTAGGAAAGGTGGATTCACTCACTGTTCCATCAGCGACACCCGTTATGTGACGGGGACCACGGGGTATCTCTAACCCTCAGCAACAACTATATTTTTCTATATCCCAAAGTGTTGCTAAAACATTATGATTAATTTTCTTAAATTTCATCAATTGTCAGATTTACAGGTTTGCCAGCCAATCAAAATGCTGCATCTCAGGGAATAATAGGGTTGGACATTATAGGCTGGGCTGACAGGCTTTAACATTGGTTTCTATGGAAAAAGGCAAATATTTAAAGCTGTAATTTACCAATTTTAAGAGTGATTTGTCAACCACATTGCTTTGGTTAATTTTTGTATAATGCAACTGTCTTCATGGAATAAGCACAGAAACAATTTTGACCATATTTCATGGTAAACTTAGTTGTTGGTGTAAACTGGGATGGGCTTATTGAGGTGCTAATACAGTACCCTTGGCGCCCATTACAAATATCTGTAACAACAAGAGAACTGTGGACAATGTAACCATGACCAGAGGACCAGAGGGCATCCCTACCCCTCAGCACCATTCAGTGTGTAACAGATGGCGATAATGATGTTTACACATCACAGATTAGGCCATAGTGCACTGCTCCTGTTACATAATGTGATTTAACCCTCTCATAACGGCCCCCCTCTTACTGAGGATTATTAGGATACACCAATTAATATGATAAGTCAGGGGTGGTGGGTTGTGATGGGGAAGGGAATGTGCCAGGACCACCCACGGTCCTTGTCTGAAGCCTTTAGGGGTCTGCTTACTATGCAATGAAACCTTTAATTTCTTTATTCGAAGGTCGTTCTTGTGCATTTTCTTCCAGATGCATAGCCCATACGTAGTCACGTCCACACTCATATATGTGTGTTATTATAAAGATCTGACAGAAAAGTAATTATTCCATGCATTTTGTTTTTGGGTGTTTTCTTTATATATAACTCAAAATAATGGATTTGAATTCTTCAAATTGCATTATTTCTCATAGAAATCAATAGAAATGTTTGATTTTATAACGGGTCAGCCTTTGACAATACCTAAAAGGGGAAAACGTTCTTTATAGGATTTTAGCCTTGCATTTTGCAATTTGATGGTGTATGACAAATACAATGTTTAGAGCAATCTATGTGTGATCAATATGACTGTGTCTCCCCACACAGAAAGGATGCTCCAGACGGGAATTCAGCATTAAAGAGGATGTGTTAAGCTTTCAAATGAAACCAAGCACATCAAAATTGAATAATTTTCAAGAAATTTACGGGCTGTTGAATACAGGACAGTCAGTATTCCTGAAAATGGCAAAAAGCCCGGATATTGAATATTTATCTAAATATTTAGTAATGAAATAAAATTTTCTCCATAAATGAACAAAAAGTCATAAAAGCTATTAAGCTTATAACTTTAGTTCTACAAAAGATAATCTCTTTTAGTTTGGACTGGTAATACAATCAAGTCATGTTTTTCCAAATGGGTTTTAATTTTTGACAAAATTTACAAAATGTTGTTGTTTCCATGGTAACCAAACAACTGATGTTTGGTACTATTTAGGGGAAAAATGTTCTATTAACATTCCAAATAGAATGTTTTTCAAACAAAATGGAGTGTTTATAGTAGGATAACTGAATTCTACTCAAAAAGTTGGTTTAAGACATTTTCATCCCTATTTTCCACAAATCTACCTATGTCTCCCTTAATATTACCTGTAGAGCTTAAGATATTTCCCCCTCGGAGCATCCTTTCTGTGTGGGGAGACACTGTACTTAATGCTTGTTGTGGCAAATGGCCTTGTCCACATTTCACCCAAAATACCTTTGATTTAGCCTGCAGTAGCCCCAAAACAAAAAGAACAATAATATAACATCTGGGAGAATTTTCCCTCCACATAGGTTCTCAGGTCACAAACACATTGGACATCCAATGGAAAATCCCCACTGCCTCATATCCCAGGGGACAACCATGTGATACATCTGGCCTTGGTCGGCCTGATTCAATGACCAGGGAGCCCATACAACATCTGACCAGACTAGGCCAGCAGATATGCCTTGTTATTGGGGGCTCTATCTCTCACTACATAGACCAGTGATAGAAAGGAGCAAGTTTGTATATTGTAGCTCTATAGGTTTTTTTCTGGAAACAGATGTGACTGAATATGAAGCGAAAAACACAGACTAAAGGGCCATACCTATTGGCCATTTTTGCCATCTTGGTCTACGAATTGCCAGAATCGGTAGTAAAATCGGCTGATCTTACCATACGAATCAGTTGATTGTTGCATTAATTCAGATTAAATATATACATTTCAGTACCATGCTGGATGTAGAATTGATGCCAAACCTGATAAGACGCACCTTAAACTTGTAAGCGATTTAGGATCTCCATTTTCCAGGAACAAAACAGGAATAAAAATAAGAAAATTCGGGGGGAGACTGAGCACTTAAGAGTGATGCTAATATCTTTTGAGAAGGTTCAAGGATATTAAAGTGAAAAGATCGGACGTATGTTTCAAGTGAAATATTGACATTTCAAATACTGGATGTATCATTCCCGTCCTTGTGGGAATTTTACTTCCATATCACTTATCTTGACGGATGCGGTGAATAACCAATGATAGTATTACCCTTGGGGTATTTTGCCCGTGAAGAATCCTGAGTCACGAGGGATAACATATTGTACAACTGATATTCCCTGCACCTTATCTGTTTTCAAGACATGTTCCCTGATCGCCAATAGGGAATAAAGAGTCTAATGTAGCTGTAGGTTTTATGGATACTCTTAGAGACAAAACCCTAGACTTACAGTACTAAAAATAGTAAAAAATTTGCTATGTGTCACTTAAGGCCGTATTCCACTACATGACACTAAAAATTGCCAAAGATCGGGAGCAAACATCATGAGTGTTCCTGATAGTTAAGGCGGTGATCCACGTTGTGACAAAATTGGACCGATAGTGGACCGATTCAAAATCAGCTGGAAATCGGCTGGAAATCGGCTGGAAATCGGCTGGAAATCGGTTCACTTTGGAAAATATCGCAACGTGGATCATGTCAACCGATATTTTCCAGCCGATTTCCAACCAACACAAGTCAGACTAAATTATTCCAGCCGATTTCCAGCCGATTTCCAGCCGACGATGGTCCGACGAAATTATTAAACCTGTTTAATAATTCTGGACCGATTCTGGACCGATTTGGACCGATTCTGGACCGATTTTATTATGTCTACATATTTTCAGTGTTATTTCATTTATTTTTGGGAGTTATAGAACGATAATGTTATCAAAATATATCAAAATGAATTATCTTTCGCATGATATATTTTTTAATGCTTTTTGACAAGTATTTTACTATTTTGCTATTTATCAATCAAACAGATTAAATAATATATATTCGTGGGCCTACTGACCATATTTAGACATAAAATATGAAAATATTTCCAAAATTATGATAATTTAGTCAACAGATTTTTTTTCACTGTTTTCCTATTAATTTGTGGTCCAGGTTGCAAGAAAATAATCGGTTTTCATCTTCACAATGGATCATAGGTAAAGGACCAATTGTGGACCGATTGTGGACCGATTTTAGGATCAATAGGCTTAATTACCAAACCAATTCTCAACCGACAAAAATCCGCCCTTCCTGAAATCGGTTCAGTGATCCTATTTTCGTCGGTCTGGGAAATGTCGCAACGTGGATCACTAGCTTTACGAACATTGGTAAAGTTTGATAGGAATTCTCCTGATCTTTTGCTGCCGATTTTTTTGGATGTCAAAAATCGAGGGCATTTGAAGGTATATTCCATATCAAGATGTTTGGGAGCACCATAAAAATCGTGAGTGACTGCCGATGTTTGGATTTTTGCCCCAGATCGGCAAAATTTGCACAAATACTTGGCCAAACATCGTATAGTACAATACGGTATCCACGGTGGGGAGAATTCTGTTGCAGAGGCCATATTATATGTAAACCTATATTGAGAGTGGAAAGCTTCTATTTCGGCCCGAGGGATCACTCCAATAATGGTTGAATGGGTCAGAACTATAATGTGCTCTGACTGTAGATTGTATCAACAATGAATTCTAAGGTTGCTATGGTCATGTCATACGTTATTAGAAGGTTGAAAAAGCTTTTCTCTTTCTGTTTTTGTCACTTCGTTTTGGGTCCCAATGCATGACTTTGACTTTACACTGCCACAGTATTACAGCATTCTGGTTATGTTCAAATGGTATATAAGATGTATGGTTTCCTGCTATATTTCCAGAGAAAATCAAACAAATATAATATCTGTATGTTGAGGATAGGCTTAAGCCCCATACCCACTAGGCGATTTTGGCCTCGTCTCCCGTCAGTATGCTAAAAATAATGAACGTGTTTGATTTGAATGGCCGGGAAAATCGCCCAACGATTCGCCCGACAATTTCATCAAACACGTTCATTTTGATATAGCATACTGACAGGCGACGAGGCCCAAATTGCCTAGTGTGTATAGGGCTTTAAGGAGGAAGCGCCATCTTTGTAGATATCCCCATGGAAACAGAAACAAACAAACCTTCTCTGACCATTTCCAGGAAAACATTTACACACAGGAATATTTATCGGGTCATTCTACTCTGTCCATAGAGAGTCCTATGAAAGACGAGCATTACCTTGGGGCTCTGTAAATATTTCTTATAGACCTACTCAATATTTATTTTGTGGATAGAGGAGCAGTTGAGGATTCAGCATTCTGAAAAGGGTATTGTGAGCTAATGAAGATTTTAGGCACATCCAAATTTGGCAAGAATTTGATATTATTTATAAGATGAAAGAAACGTGGGCAGAGAGGAGATTCCCAATATGCCTCTTATTGGCAAACTAAATAAAGCATGTCACAATAAAGAAGAGAATCCAGCCACCTGGAAAAGGGAACAGTGAGGAATGTACATAGAGGTCATAATTTCCAATGGGATTTTTCCTCTCAGGAATTACAGCTAGGGAACACTAACTCGTTTTGTCATTGGGAATACTGATACAATATTTGTACCATTCATGGACTATCCCAGTATTGTCTCAAAAGAACCCTTGCTGTTCCTCCAGGATATATGGGTGTATTCCCCAACCCCCCTGATAGTGGTCCTTTGCATAATCAAGTCATCGCAACAGCGAAAGTACACAATAGGGACGATGTGTTTGCAACGGGTCCCGCTGTTGAATTGTGGCTGTTTTACTTGGCCAATTTTAATTCTGTAAAAGTTCTGGGAAATAGTGATTTAGATCTAAAATTCCTGAAATTTCCAACCCGCGGTAAGGTTAATAGAAGTGAGTGAAAGTTGATGCTGGATTTTTGCACGACAGTGGGTGGTTTGACCAAACCCTCATTCACTGTTGTGTGACCTATTATGCGACGCACCACTACCCTTAGATAGATACCCAAGCAACAATATGATGTTATCATAACGTTATTATAATGTTCTCTTTAGTTCTGCTTTGGTTATTGTTACGTTTGATGGCACCCAAAAACGTCTTTAGAACCTAACATTATGACGTTGCTCTGTGACATCATTGTGCCATTCCTGTAACGTTCCTTCACATAATAATAATGTTGTTGGAAGTTCTTTCATAGTAAGGTCTCAACTTCACTAAAATATAATGCTATTTTAACATTCTTTTTCATAAATCCGATTTTACCTAAAATAATCTAACTGTTGCATGAAAATTGGACAGGTTACAGACTAACCAAAAACGTACCATTGCAGAATGTGCTCATTACGCCACTACTTGCCGGGGTATGGACTATGTCAGTATTGTCTCAAAAGAACCCTTACTGTTCCTCCATGAGATATGGGTGTGTCCCCATGCTGCCCCTAGATGAGTGTATTCACTGATGCTGTGCACACACATCTTGTTTGATCTTGGGTCTCCTGTGTAGATGCCTTCACAAACCCCGATATCCCCTGTATACCCACGGGAGGCAGCCATAAGACCATGCGGGCCTTTTCCATATTGAGGGTCTGCACCCTCAAAAGGGTTAGAATGATGATAGCGATTTTCATAAAA
Source organism: Lepidonotus clava (assembly GCA_936440205.1). NCBI lineage: Eukaryota > Metazoa > Annelida > Polychaeta > Phyllodocida > Polynoidae > Lepidonotus > Lepidonotus clava. The sequence goes on along the minus strand of OW387140.1, from coordinate 46,621,178 downwards.
GAAAAATAAACAGTAGGGTTTTTAATTCTAAAGCTGGTTCAGTTTTGTAGTCGTTTCATGGGTTAATTTCATGTATATCTCACTGCACTGTGCGCCCACGTTTTCTGATTAGCTCCCAGATTCCTATTGGTATCAGTAAGAGCAAGATGTAACCCAGATAATTTTGTTCTTTTGTCTCTACAATAGATAGAACAATACCCTAGAAATATCAGAAGGTCAACTGTATAAAGGGAACATCAAACACCTGGTGATACATAATTATGAACACAAATATAAAAAATGTTGGAATTCTCTATGCAAAATAAGGCCCCTGTGGCCCGTCGCATAACCAAACTCTCGCAAGAGGGAGCGATTAAGGATGGATTTGTTTTTTACTCGCTGTTTTTTTCTCTCCTTGTTTTTGGAATGTGCCAATTGACCCATAACGGGTCTTGCTGTAGCGAACATTGGCACATTTCAAAAGACCTCTCCCTGTTCAACAGGGAGCGAATCCACCTTTCATCCTTACAGGGATGGTTTGACCACCCCTTTTCTTTCATGTCCCAGGGGGACATTATGGGGTGTTAATTTTAATATTCTGTTTTCAGCAAATAATAGCAGTGTCCCTCATCTTATAAAATATATAGGAGGTAAGTGGCGGAAATGTATTTATCAATCAATTAAATTAACTTCAAAGTGTGTGCAAAACTATCGCAACAGGGACAATTGGCACATTCCAAAAACAAGGAGAGAAAAAAACAGTGAGAAAAAAACAAATCCATCCTTAATCGCTCCCTCTTGCGAGAGTTTGGTTATGCGACGGGCCACTGTGGTCTTTCGCATAACCAAACCCTCCTAACAGTGAGAGCACAGTGAGGGTTTAGATATGGGTCTCGCTGTTGTGGTGACAAAACCCTCGCTGTTGTGAAACTTTAACAGCAACTTTCACCCATTTATAATAATTTGCAGGAATTTTAGATTCGGATCTATATTTCTCAAAACATTTCACAGAAATAAAATTGGCTGAGTAGAACAAGCACAATACAACATTACATACCTCTCGCAACAGCAACGTCGCTGTTGCGAGAGCACACACATGACTCTCACTGTTGGTGCAAACCCTTGCGATAGCGAGACACGTTATGCGACAGCCCCCTTTTCCTGAGCCCCAGATATTGGTGCATATCCATCACCCGCGGCCCCTATTTACCATAGACCCAGCGGGAGTTATAGACATTCACTGTCAGAACGTCTTTGGGACGAAGACGGATAAAAAGAAGCTCAAATTGAAATAAATACAGGTCAAAGAAGTCATATGTATGCGCCTAGAAGCGCATGGGGCTTTGTAGATACTGCCCTGAATGTGGAAAAGACCTATAGAGGTGGTTCAATATAAGTATTATATATGTGTGTGTCTTCGTATTACACTTGAAGGGAGTCAGAAGCAATGTTGTGTCAAAATATGACAACATTTTGCAAACTGAAATAACTATGAAAATACATTCCAAGAGCCTAACTTTAGCCATTGGTGAAGTATAAATCATGATGACTAACTCTAACTTTACTTGATTTCCATAAAACTTATGTCATTTATGCCTCAAGACAGCAATGTTTGTAAACAAATTAATTTTGGTGGGTCACCAAAATTGACTGGGGACGAGTTTTTCTGTATTCTAATGTAGTTTAATTCTGTATTCACATTCTATATTTACCACAGGCCTAGGTTATGGCAATAGAATATATTTCAATAGTTAACAGAATTTACACAATTTTGACCCTACATTGCTTTTGACTCCCTTTAACATTGCTGACAACTGTTACCATGTTTAAGTGCTTGTTGTATCCAAACCAATTCAGTTGACCAATAAACATTTGTGCTCGTATCCTTTTGATGGCTGTGCATTTTTTTTTTTTTGAAATTTTATTAACTTCTTCATGCGGAACACATGATCTTCCAGAGATTAAATGAATAATAATACAATAATACAATATAGGAATATAAGATGGATTTTACATGATTGATGAGCAATGAATAAGTTACAAATTCTTCAAAACATAGTCCAGGGTTTGTTGATATAAGGTCAATGTACATTCATCATCAGCGACAAATATTGCACATATTACACATCCCATTTCCATGGATGGCGATACGTGAGTAAATAGGTTTTCTCAGAAATTGTCTTTTGCCATTTCCTTTTGCAATATGTCCTACAAAATAAGCTCTAACAACCAAACCCAGCCAAGGTGCAAAGTAACAATCACGTTATGCAACCATACTTTATTGGTTTGTCTGTTATTTACTAAAATGTCACGTAACTGTTACAAACAGTTATCATAACATTCTGGTGAGGTTAGGTCAACATCGAATTGAAATAGAATGTCATTGTGACGTTCTGATTAGGTTAGGTGAGGTCTAGACCTCACTTAAACAGATTGCTGTTGTGACCTCCTGACTAGGGGAGGTCCCAACCTCACCTAAACAAAACATTATTGTGACATTCTGATTACGTCAGGTCTTAACCTCAGCTAAACAGAATGTTACTGTGACCATCCTATTGGGTTAGGTATCAACCTAACCTAAACGGAATGTCATTCATGTGACATCATCATTAAGTGGGGTTTCAACCACAACTACACAGAATGTTATTGTGACATTCTTTTTAAGTCATGTCACAATATTAGCCTCATAAATAAAATTACAAGAATGTTATCAGAATGCACAATGTTACGTTGCTACAGTTGGTCGAAGCAACATTATTGGAGTCATCAAAAGAACATTGCTGCAACCTAACAGTGGAACATTTAAAGAATCAATCTAGAACATTGCTGTAATGTTATAACAACGTCATTTCCTTGGCTGAGTAGGTTCTCCTTAAAATATTGTTATAAATGATTAAAAAACCATTTACTGAACAAATACTCAGTTGAGTCAATGAATCTTACTTGATCTCATCGACATAAATTCAGTGGACAACTATTAAAATAACCATTCACTAACAATATTGCCCCTTAACTTCTTCAATCAATTACAAACCAAAATACATTTGGACAGCTTGAGTAAATAGATAACAAAGATGCACAACAAAGATGCACTAACTTTGTAGATAGTTGCTTAGTAGATACTGTTGTCAAAATCTGAAGTGTGTTACCATTATCTCTTATGACAATGGTCAGAAAACAATTCAAACAAAAATAAACATGGCGGAATCCATCGAGACGGCGGACCCAGTGTTATCTCCCATGTCCATACAGCATCATCAGGGAAAGCACTCCTCTGTGGCCATATTTATATAAAAATCCCCGACCAGATGCTCCTTGGGCCAACAAAGATCTCCATGGTCTCTCTACACTCAATCCTGATCTCCCCCTGATCCTCCCCCATCGATTAGGGGGAACATACGCCATGCGGGGGTCCCGCCGGAAGTCCGACAGGAAGCAGCGGGTGTATTTATTTGAAGAAGGTCTGCGCATGCCTGGCCGGAAGTGGTTTAGGCAGAGACATCTGGCGGTGTTTTGAGGAGTCTCCTTGGTAACCAGAGTGAGGCTGGAAGAGTTGGGGGCAGGGGGGAGGCAGAAGGAAGTGGAGGAGGGGGGGAGAGTAGGGAGAGAGGGGGAGAGGGAGAAGGTTTCTGTTCACTTGTATGCAAATGGGCGTCCGTCTGGGGTATGGGCGATATTCGGGTAGAATTACTGTGGTTCCACGTGGCATGGAGATGGGCGGGAATGACAAGTAAGGGGAGGAGGGGCCCCCTGTGGAACTGTGGCAGGCTATATATAACTGGGAGGTGGAACCGACTATATGATATATCCGAGAACAGGATACATGATCAGCATTTCCTCGCCAGGAGCTTGTCCGGATTTGTAAAGGGCAGTAACATCCGTTCAGGCCTGGACTGAAATACTTAAGTTGTGCACAAGTCTAGATCTCTGCTGTTTTTGGTGACCAAATACAGATTGCTTGTACAGGATCAATCCAGTAGTTAAAAAACAGATATCCAGATATTTGTTTTACTTGAACAATACTAGTGTGATTTCACATTCTTTTTAAGATGGCAGAATCAGATTTTCGGGCCTATGCTCAACTGCAATAACAGTGCAGGAACTAATCTACAAAATTCCTCAAAACAAACTGATAAGCCTCTCCCCAGCAAAGGATACAATGTTCTGATAACGTTGCAGCAACATTCTGGATTGATTCTTGTTATGTTACACTGTCAGGTTGCAATGACGTTCTTTAGATGACTCCCAATAACGGTGCTGCAACCAACTGTAGTGACATTACATTTATGAGGCTAATATTGTGACCTCACTTAATAAGAATGTCACAATAACTGATGGTGAATTAATAGATTTATAGGCTAAAAAATAAACAGCTCACAATTTGTGCGCATGCTCGAGAGCTGAAAGTTCCGCTCTGATATATAAAAAAAAAGAGCAGAGGATAGGGGTAGGGGTTGATATAGCTTCCCGCCATCTGATATCCTCTAATCTAATTGTCAGTTAACTGACTGTTGTCACGATATACACGCACATCCTGTCGTTATAACTTAGAGCAGACAGAGCAGACATACCAACTCAAAGGAGGGCTATACAGTTACATCGGACCTAGCAAGGGCCTGACGGAGAGGATGGGTGACAGGGGAAGGGGTGGCGGAGACAACTGACAAGGTGGGGAAGGGGAGTGAATGTAAAGCCCGGTTCCCACTTGGGTGACTAGATTACAAAAATCAGTGGTGACTAACATAACCAGCCAGCTTGTGACGCAACAGAAACATTCTGTGACCATACGTTTTTAGTTAGTTTGTTACTTACTAAGATGGCACCTAACAATTACTTTATTGACAGTGAGGTTGAAACCTCAACAAATTAGAACATCAAATTGTGGTGAGGTTAGGAAGAAACCAAAACAGAACATTATAAGAACATTCTGATTAGGTTGAAGAACATAACAAGAATGTTATGATAATGTTGCATTACCAAAGGAACAGGCTGATTTGGGATGTATCTATGGCTTGGTTGAGCAGATGTAAACAAATGATCATTCAGTTGTCTAGTCATAAAGCCAGCAGCCTGTGTCCACCCGAACTCATGCCTGGTGGGATCAGGTGTTCCTGTCTGTATGCCTGCATGTTGCTGGGCAGTTTGTCCACCGACAAAGATGGACATAGAAGGCAAACAAGGGGGCTTGCATGCCAGTTAACCACAGGGGTGGATACAGGATTTCAGAAAGGGAACTTCCATTAAGTACGTACGCATCAAAGAGGCGCGGGGGGGGGGGTCTGGGATTCTTGAAAATGTATGTACATTCTAGTACAATTCTAATGCGTAAGGGGGGGCGGAGGTTGGGGTTGGGGGTTGGGGGTTGGGGTCTGAGATTTTAGAAAATAAGCGTACATACCAAATGTAAGGGAGGGGGGAGGGTTACTATATAACTCCACGAATCTGCACATACATGAGCAACGCTTCTTTCTCTTTATGAAATTTTAGTGTCGACCGAAAAAAAAGGGGGGGGGGGATATCAGGAGCCCCTTGAGCCCCCCTCCCCCCGGATCCACCCCTGAACCATGGTTCACCTAAGCCCTGGCCACACTGGCCAACAGAAGTTGAGAGAAGTTCAGATCACCACGACTAGTCACAGAGTATGGTCGGTACTTCTGCATGGTGCCGTAGAGTTTTCTACATTGCCAGGAGGGTATTTCATAACAAAATAATAAGAAACGGGTGAATCTTTGTAATATTATTAAGATAAAAAGAAAATATAAGAAAGTTCTTTGATACTTTCTTAAAAAGAGCCATCTTGAACTTTTGTCATTGTTGTAATACTTTTGGCTGTTGAATACATGATCCAGGAGGCACTGCATGTGATAGATACATTGACTCAAAGGGTCAAACAAATGAAAGGGTTTTACAAAGAATTCTCATAGTTTACTTCTTAGGAATGTTTAAAATGTGAATTTAACAAAGATGCTTTCTGAGAATCAATTGATTCTTAACATCATGTTATGAAATACCTAGGTAAAATTACTTTCTTACTTGTGTTTTGCCATTGAAATAACATTGGCCATACTGGGTCTAAGATCAGACTTTAGGTCTCTTAGGGTAGTAGGTACATGAAGGAAATCATATTCAACAACAAAGATTTCGTATGCAGAGCTTTTACAAAGAAATCTTTTTTTTCTTAAAACCTCTCTTACCTGGCTGGAGTTATACGCGCGGGCATAGCATCAGAAGGCCACGCACATTGAATTTTTTGTATACGCCACCTTATCTTAAATCCGCGTATGTAATCAGATCTGTATGCGCGGACTTTGTGTCCACATATGTAAGAAATTCTATATACGCGACGGCCGCGTACGCGATTGTCGCGTTTATAGCCACTCCCCTCTTACCTTTAAGAAAATCTTATTACAACAAAGAACTTTTTGTAACTACAATTTTGTTCTGAAAATGGCTCCTGGTCTTTCCATACTTCCTGGATAGATCTGAGGTGTTCTAAGTGAATCTGACGTCACCTGACAGTTCTGATTAAATCCCTTATGTTTTAGGTTTTATGAGGGGTTGCCAAACACCTCCATAACCCTTACGTGTATAGCATTGATGGATCCTTCAAGACTTGTATGTATCAGTGTTTAATGATTAATGACAAGTTTCTCCACGGTATTTGAATATGATTGACCTACATATAGACATATTGATAAAAATCCACAGACTCCAGACAGGCATGTCATTTATCATGATGAAACTACAAATATAGGGAATTCCATTAAAATAACTAGTCAGAACCCCCTCAACTTTGCATGGAACCCATTGGGCTTACCTGCATGGAACCCCCTTGGAATTTAGGGCTGTGTATGCTGGACTGACCAGGACGGTAACTGGAGAACTCTGCAGGAGAACTTGGTCCTAGAGATCTCGGTCCGCTGGAGAACTCGGTCCTAGAGATCTCGGTCCGCAGGAGAACTTGGTCCTAGAGATCTCGGTCCGCTGGAGAACTCGGTCCACTAGATATTTGGGCATGTTCCAGTCCACAGACTAGGAATAGGGACGAGCTAGCCGTTTAGGTATGACATCCAGAGATCTATTAGAAGAGAGGGATATAATATTTAGTTTTTTTTCCATTATAAAAGCTTAGCCATTCCCAGTGGACCGAGTTCTCCAGCGCACCGTGATCTCCAGGACCGAGTTCTCCTACGGACCGAGTTCTCCAGTATTCACTAGGACGCTGCAGCTGAGCTGTTCAGTGTATATATAGCCTCGTCTTTAATACAATGTGCTATGAGAATCAGCTGTACAGTGATCTGAAAGGAGGGGAATTAGGGGAGTCAATCTTGCAGGGGAATGAATGCTCATGCAGACTCCTTGCATGCTCCGTTTTTTGTACCGAACATGAAACCAGTAGTCTGCATGCAAGTAGAACGTTCTGTTTTGTAACCACTGTTAAAATGTCTGGTTCCGATCATCACACTATGATTCAGATCTTTTAAAACAGTGTTTCTGGCATACCTAGATCTTTACACCATGGGCACTTCAGGGGCAGATACAGGATTTTCAAAAAGCGGGCGGTCAACCTATAGGCTAAGTATTAAAACGGTGTACATTCATGCACACACATGTGGAACTTCCACCTCTTTTTGTAGTTTAGTTTAGGGGTCCACCAAAAGGGGGGGGGGGTCAGGACCCCCAGAACCCCCCTCCCCTGGATCCACCCCTGCACTTACGCCTTGGCAGTAACCTGCTCATGATATGTCCTCCGCCTGGCGGTGTTTAGCCTAATGCTACACCAATAAACCAATGCTTTAAACCTTTAAATGTTCATGTAGGGTTCGAAGAGGAACAATAGAAATGTAAAGGACTGAGATTCCAGGTCCAATACTCCACCCTATCCCATGCACTTCTCTTTTGTTCATACATTAAGCGAACAATGCCAAGTGATACACAAACATTTAGTTCCACAGCTCCCATTTTAAAAGAAACTAAGCCGTATTATCAAGTTTGGTGACCCTGTGGGGGTTCCGGGGAAGAATAGGCCCCCAGTAGCAGCTGCTGATCATATAAGGTGGCAGTAGGGGGACCCAGCACCAACCAAGTGGTTCTTTGAGTTCAATTCCTGGTCGATGCTTGGTTCACTAAGGGATGAGGTACAGCAAAAATAATTTCCCGGTTTTGATCCCCTGCTGTTTGCCCCCTTAGCTGTCACCTTCATCTCATAGATTCGATTACCAAAGACAGAATTCGTCCCGGCTTGTTTTCACTGTGAAAATGACCCTGGCTGTCAGTATGGCGTAAATCACCCAACACTCACTCACTCACTCAAGTTTGACGTGGAAAAAAGCCTGGAGTCACACTTCAATGTGCAAGATATCAGCTTCCCGAATATGCACATGGACAAAGGCCATCCTATGTTTATACCTCAATGTTTTTTTTACCCACTTTGGGTATATCCTAGGGTTGCACAAGGATTGGACAAAATATACATAATTATTATGCCATTCTTGTCTCTAAGACTTGGGATTACTTATAGTTATGTGAGCGAAAATTGTGTTTTTCTATATCCCAAAGTACTCCTAAAACATTATAATTTCTTAAATTTTATCAATTGACAGATTTACAGATTTCAAAATGTAAAGTCACATTTTAGAAATTTTAGGAGCAATCTGTTGAGCAAATTGCTTTGGTTAATTTTGTATCTTGCATCTGTCTTAAGGGAATAAGCACAGAATCAAGTTTGAATATATTTCATGGTAAACTTTAATGTTGGTATAAACTGGGATGGGCTTATACCAGAACCAAGGGAAGGAATCACATAATGACAAAGAGGGAGTAGGCCGTCTCCATAGATACAACATGTCTGTCCATACCAACCAACAGTTTCATATACCATGATCAATGCCATTAACATCACACATCTGACAAATTACTGTTAGTCATGTTTGCTCCCAATAAAACAAAGTCACAAAAAGTAAACACTTCATGATATATGACACATCTGATCAGCCAGTTTTAGTTAAACTGAGAGAGCAGGGATATTCATAAGGGAGGAGGGGTCCTCATTTATCATGGTATTGATTGGTAGCAAATGGCATGTCGTGTCTGGCGTGAGAGCTGGGAGCAAATGGCATGTCGTGTTGGGCGTGAGAGCAGGGGACGGATGGAGAGGACAGATTGTCATGAAGGGAGGCTGGGACTGTCACCTTGCTAGCAACAAAGTTAGCTTGTAACGAGGGTCTAGGTTCTGCTACAGTAGTTGGAAATCTCCTGAATATCAGTGGAAATATGAAATATATTATCACAACTCGACGGTTTGTAAATTTCCTGTGATACAAAGTTTTGTATGAAACCTTAAGAAATGCATATCACGAACCCCTATTTTGGTTTTAATATTGAAATGTGTCATGCATTTTTCCAACCTAACGAGAGAGTCGGCAAAATAGCAATCCCATATTTAAGTTTAATCTGTTCAAATCAGTACATGCAGCCTGAGTAATAAGTAAAAATAACACCTTACCCTATCCATAAACCAATGTTCAAATCGTCGGAAGACCTTTAATTATATTGTAAAGAGATGATGGATTAATAATAATAATAAAAAAAGACAAAGGTATCAAAACCAAGATGGTGGATCCCGCATGGTCGGTAAAAAAAAACACCCATCAATTCCTCCGTACACCAGACCCTTGTATCTTTATCAGGTAACCCGAGAATGTCCATGTTTCCCCTAAGGATGGCCCTAGACCCTTACATTCGACATGGCGACATGGCCATTTCTTAAAATCGACATGAGGGAAAAAAAGACATGACATGGCTTGTTTATTAAATGACATTGGACATGACAGCATCTTAGAGGCGACATACGACATGGGGATTTACGTGACAGGCGACATTGCCATTTCTTAAGTTTGACATGCGACATAGAGACCCCCATCAAGGGCCCCATAAGGTGCAGCCTGGTGGGTAGGAGTGGTCTCAGATCAGTCGGTCCTTTTCCCGTCCTCTGAGGGTCCTATACACACCCCACCTCTGTGGTAACAGTAACCTGACACCCACTCACTCTCCAGGAAAGGCCTTTGCAAGACACCAGTCTGTAAAGTTAGGCGTCGGTCTCACAGCGTGATATTGTGGTAGACATGGGGTTCCATGAGGAATGTCTCATACCACTTTTAGTTCTATAACATGAAGTGAAAACGTTTACTTTCAAAAGTTTGTTTCTATAAACTACGGATTTGTTTGAAGAAGAATTTCTTTAAAGTGTTAAGCCTCATACCCGCTAGCCGATGTTGACCTTGGCGATTGTATTTTACTTGAATCGAATGTCAGTGTGGTATATTGAAATGCACACGTTATATCTGAATCACTGCGAAAATCGCTGGACGATTTTACTGGAGATTTTATCAAACATATTCAGTTCAATATAGCAAACGACAGGCTATTCAAGTAAAATACAATTGCCAAGGTCTAGATCGCCTAGTGGGTATGGGGCTTTAGAGTTAAGTTGCTATCATTCTATCTATCCCATGGGGTTGACTATAAACTTTCACTGGTCTTATGCTTGAGTTGTCTCCTTACTCTTACCTTAAGTATAGGTGAGTCCACTCACTTATAACATGGTAAGCCTGACTTTAATATGGTCTTGCAAGAATAGCTATACATTGCAACATGTTCCACTGACTACAGTGCCATTGGATCACATAGGCCTACTTCCAGCTGTATAAAACAATATAGCAATGATACAGAATCGACTCTACTTTAGATTCTAGCTTTATGTCATTCCATAGAGTCAGGGAATTTGCGTTTGTTCATGACTGTTCTCGTGCAACTGACTTGGAACATGCAAGAGTTGCACTAAGAACATTAGAGCCATGGCATTCATAAGTGGTAACAATGTAATACAGAACCCAAGATCAATGTTTTTCTGCAGGTCTTCAGTCTTTCCTGCCAACTCAGGCTTCTCAGCATGTTCATTTCACTGATCAGGGCGAATTAGCTTAGTTAAGAGGATTTCAGTCACCGGCTATCCATCCCGGAGGTGTAATGTTATAATAATGTTGCAGCAACGTTCTATGTTGGTTCTTGTTATGTTCTTTTGATGACTCCCAATTAGGTTGCTGTGATCTCCTGCTGTAACATTGCACTGCGACATTATAATAACGTTCTGGTTATGTTGTTCAACCTAAACAGAGTGTTCTTATAATGTTCTGTTTTGATTTCATCCTAACCTCACCAAAAAATAATGTTATAATAATGTACTAGTTTGGTGAGGTTTCAGCCTCACTGCAATAACGTTATTGTTACGTGCCATCTTAGTAAGTAACAAACTGAGAGAAAAAATAAGGTTGCAGAACTTTTCTGTTACGTCGCAAGCTGGCTGGAATAGTAGTGCTGCTCGTCTAGGGGATCAGGGGTGTATTTATGGTAACTATACGGTCGTAGTCAGTCCTGAAATCTAAAGGGGCTCCAAATAAAACTGAGGGGTTTTGGGGTACATTTGAGTGGGTTTCACCTGTGATTTAACACAACATTTCTAATACTTAACTCATATTTTGAGAAATTAAATGGGGTTTCAGACACCCAAGAACTTCCCTCGATATACACCACTGACTTAGTTTATCTAAAAGATGTATGGAGCATTGAAATAAGGCAATTCCACTTTTTGGAATTGTGCATGGAGGCCTAGGGGGTGTCTGAACTTTTTGGAAGTGTGCGTAGATCCCTACCCAAGCAAGAATATGACATTATTATAATGTTGCAGCAACGTTCTGTTTATTTCTGCTTTGGTTCTTGTTACATTCTTTTGATGGCACCCAAATACATCTTTAGAACCTAACATTGTGATGTCACACTGTTACGTTATTGTGACATTCTTGTGATGGTCTTTCACATTATAATAATGTTATTATAAAATTCTTTATTAGTAAGGTTTCAACTTCACTAAAATATAATGTTATTATAACATTATCTTTCAGTCTTAACTTTACCTAAAATAGTGTAATGGTTATGTGAAAAAATTGGGCAGGTTACAGACTGACAAAAAAACTACAGTGGCAGAACGTACTTGTTATGTCGCTGCTTGCCCGGGTATGTACTTTATGGAAGGTCCCTAATCAGTATGAAAGCTGCATTATGTTTTCATTCCGTTTAACTGACTGTTGTTTGTTGTTGTTTCATTTTGACAATATGGGCTTAATGCGCAGTAGAGCCAGAGTATGTTTTATGAAAACTCCACAGGCAGTTGAAGATGCTTATCTTGTACGATGTAATGCATAAATATGTTGGTTATTCGTAGAATCATATCAGTGTAAGAGCATTTCAATCACCTATCATCCTGTCACATCAGATATTCAATATCATCGAAGTAACTGACTGAAAGAAGATATTTATCTGTTATGCTTATCAGCACACACACACACACATGCACATGCACACAAACACACACACACACACACACACACACACACACACACACACACACACACACACACGCGCGCGCACACACAATATATTCATATAAAGGGACACTAATAAAAACGCCTCCATTCTGTTTTCTATGACTTCGTCACTTGTATTACTGAAGTACGAATAATCGGTCCATGCAATATACTGGGGAACCTTATCTCAGCGTCCATGATATATTTCAAATATATTCCACATGTATATGTGGGTATGCATGTTCTATTATGCTTATACAGTATCACTAAACTAACAGTTAGATGTAGACCCCTAATACTGAACTGTATTGCATGTAGTACAATATCTGACTAGAGAGATTTGAGATATTATGTTAACGTTTCTCAATGGCCTTGCTCAATTCTCCCTACCATTGATAGCCAATTTCTTGAGTTTTATCTACAGGTTAGCCTGGATCAAAATGCATGCTGGGAAATGTGTAGACAAACCACAGGTCTTAGATATGGAAAACATCACTAATTATGGCATTATGTGTGGTTTCAGTTGGTTTGAAAATCCCTTCACTATACAAATGATATGGTAAATATTGGTATATTTTCTATAGATTTCAATGTATTTTTGTCGACAAAAGAAGCCATAATTAACCTGCAGGTGCTTAAAATAATGTAAATCAGCCATCCGTGGTAGGGAGAATGAGTCCATATTTGATACATTCTAACTACATATTCATATCAATTAATGTTTACACTCTTTCCTAATAACACCATCAACTGTTGGTTCAAAATGCAATACACAGTCACCACAAATAATGACCCCACAACTGTACAAAAGTACAACAAGGCTGTGTAGATATAGGAGACATTATACGGGTGGTGGAAAAAGAAACTAACCAATGGGGGCACAGAAACAGAAGCCAGCCAATGGGAGAGCAGAAAAAGAACCTGACCAATCGGAGATTCCCTGCGCGGCAGGGACCACGGAGCTGGTTTCAGTGTTCAGACCCTGGGGGGGATACTAGGTTTAGGAATGGGTACCAACAGTGGTCTGACGCTCGACAGGCTGTACCTCCCAGCCAACCCGCAATGTAACAGAAATGTTCTGCAACCAAAACTTTTTTTAGTCAGTCTGTTACAAACTAAGATGGCATATAACAATAAAGTTATTTTTGAATATGTTGAAACCTCACCAAATTAGAATGTTATTATATGTGAGGTTAGGACGGAATCAAAACAGAACATTATAAGAACATTCTGTTTAGGTTGAATGACTTAACCAGAATGTTATAATAACGTCACAATGCAACGTCACAGCAGTACATTTCAGCAACATTATTGGGAACCATCAAAATAATGTAACAAGAACCAATACAGAATCAAAAAGAACACTGCTGCAACATTATAATAATGTCACATGTTTGTCAAGCACATCCCACATTGGGTATATTGCTTAAACATTATGATTACTCAAATTTTATCAATTGACAGATTTGCAGGTTGACCAGCCAATCAAAATACTGTATTTAAAAGCAATATAAGGTTGGACATGATAGGTTACGCTGACAAGTATTAACATTGGTTCCTTGGAGAAAGAAGCAAATATATTAAACTGCATTTTATCAATTTTAGAGGCAATCAAATTTCTTTGGTTATTTTTTATTATGCAGATGTCTAGCAGGATTAAGTATTGAGGCAATTCCGAAAATAGTGTATGGTTAAACTGCAATGCTGGTATAAACTGGGGTTGAGCTCATTGGCAATTTTGGCTAACAAAAAATAAAGGAGGTGAGGGTTGTCAAATCATCAAACCAAACTTTAGGAGAACTTTTAACAATAGATTATATTTGGAATAGACCTTGTGCAGATGCGGTCACGTGATCACATTTTGATGATCATGTGAATAGATTTGTTCCTGATAATAAAAATGGGAGATCATGGCGTGTCTACTAGATCAAAAGTCAATTATAGGTCTTTTTTTGGTGGGGGGTGAGCTGTAAGTATGTGCCTTCATATTATGTGTAAACGAAAAGGTTTTTTCTCCTCTCATGGCAACCGTGTAGTGTATATGAGTGCCCCCCCCCCCTATGGTTCAGACATCCTCTTTCATGTTGGGTGCACCCGACTGTCATTTCACATGGTCCTGAAACGATGTCCCACTATTTATTGTGTACAGTGAGACCTAAGGGTCTGTTCCGGTCTGAGCTTGTTCCCGGCGATATTCCCATGTTCTCCATATTACCGCTGGGGCAGAGATATTGGATGACCTTGACCCGAGCAGAAACAACTCCATATAAAACTGATCATAAATAATGAGAATATTGGTATTCTTATTTATATGCTGGGTATCATTCCGCAAGGGGGAGGGAGCAGTTATTCTTTATTAATATTGTGTGGATGATAGAGCTTACAATAAAGCCACCTAAACTTAACCTAGGCCGGGGACATTTAAATTGCGTTTTGACTAATCATCAGTCAATCCTTTGTACATATGTGACCTGTTTTGGCGAATTGGGTCGGAAGTCGCAACGAGTCGGAAGTCGCAACGAGTCGGAAGTCGCAACGAGTCGGAAGTCGCAACGAGTCGGATATCGGCTGTTACTACTCATTTTAAAGCTAAGAATCTGAATTTGTTGATAGGATAGGTCTCTAAAAATCGACCTGGTGCGACATCCGACTCAATTCGCCAAAACGGGTCACATATGTTGAATTCTCTTTTTTCTTCTTTTTTCAACTGAGTAGCGTTCATTTTATTTCAAAACAGATATTCCTTTATCTGCTCCAACTTTTAGGCTTTGTACACAAACATAGTATAGAAACATTTTAACACGGTGTGGAAATCAACATTAAGATAATGACAGTTAGCATATTCTATAAAACAAAATCAATTATCACGTCCGAACATAGATTTATCTGTACAAGTAGGGCTATAAATGTACTACCCTATCTTTAATATCTCCTCTGTAGCTGCATCTCCAAAACAATCGATTGGTTCAGAAGTATTGCCAAAGAAATGCATTAGGGCCTATATATAAATAGTGAATGCGAGGAACTTTCCTTTGAAGGCCTGTTTCCACTGAACGATTTTTTCTCAAGACTTTAGGGAAAGATTTAGAAATCAGTGCTGGTTGATGAAAGAATCATCCCAGGGGCGGATACAGGACTTTTGAAAGAAAGGGGGGGGGGGGGTGGTGTCAACATAAAGGTTAAGTACTAAAACAGTGTGCATTCGCGCATACACATGTGACGCAAATGATTGGGAACAACAGTAAACGACTGCAAAGATGAGATGATTTACAAACGACAGAATATTTAACCTGTTCAATCTTTTTTTGGACGACAGTTCCCAATGGTTTCTTCTAAATACAATTGAATCCAATTCCACCTATTGTTTCCTGCCTTTTCGAACTCTTCTCGTTTGATAAAGTCTTCCATGACGTCCCAGAGTTTTCCAGTGTTTCAGTCGTTTAGTGGACAAATCGTTTATACCTGAACGACCAAAACAGCATAAAATAACTTATTTTTTTACAGTTGTTTATAGTCGTCAACACCTTTACGCAGACATCGTTTGGTGGTAACAGGCCTTAAACAAGCACAAAATCCTTTGCTTTTATCAAGTGAAAAAAATTCTTTCTGGTGTGCATTTTGAAAGTGTCTATTGTCTTGAGGTGGCGACAATAACGCACATTGAAGTGCACTGTTTTGCCTCTGCGCTTCCAAAAAAAGCGAATCTTTGTGGTTTTAAACGAAAAGGAAACTTTGCTTGGAACAAATAAAACCCATCTCAAGTGGTTTCTCTTGAAAATAAAATCAATCAAAATTCCTGTGTTTGTGGTTGATGGAAAATATTGCCTTGCATATGAGTATGTTTTTGAGAAAGGACTTTTGAGTTTCAAAGGGGAATTCATCAGTGCTCTGGTGGGACATCTGCGAAGTTTACCAGGTATTTTCAGATTTCTAATTGTGGCTTAGATAAAACCCATAAAGTCCTTTGTTTGATTTTTCCTTCTTCCTTTATCCAATTATCTGTTATGTACTTACTCTTTTGTTGATAACAATATGTAAATTATAGCCATGGTTCTGTAATGAAAGAGTACACAATGTCAATGCAAACTGGTCATAACCTTAAGTTCCCATTTCAACTGTGATTGATTGTATCAGGATAGAAACAGTGTACACCCAGAAAAGCAGCGCCTAGCGTTGAGGCGTGTCAACTGTATAAATTGTTGAAATTAAAAAAAAAAAAAAGAAAAAAAAAAGAAAGTGTAACAATGTTCCAGATTTTGTACTGAACTTTTAATTCCAAAGCACTGGTGGACACTGTAGATAAAGGCGCCAGTGACCCATAACAGCTTAGGTAATCATAATAGTTTAATTGTTTAATCACAATATTTTCATTGATTACCCAGTTAATTGATCTTTTTACATCTGATACAGCTTAGAAATAAGACAGTTTAGAAAACAATAGTTCGCCAGTTGCAGGATATATTTTTCTTGACCTTGATGGTAACCCAGGCAAGTAGCGACGTAAGCGGCATGTCCTGTGACCATACCTTTTCGGTCGGTATGTGACTTGCTCAATTTTCATGTAACAGTTATGTTATTATAGGGTAGGTTGAGACGTATCAAGGCAGAGTGTTATAACAACCTAAAGTTTTAGTTAAGTTGAGACCTTACCAAGACAGCATTTTATAACAACATTATTTTAATGTGAAAGAATGTAACCAGAATGCTATAATAATGTCGCAACATTACAATATTATGTTTCAGAGATGTTATCTACTTTGATGCCATCAAAATAAGATGACAAAAACTAAGATAAAATTAAACAGAACATCAGTGCAATCTCATAATCATTATCAATAATCAAAGTATTTTGAAATAAGGCAATCATTAATATTACTGTGTAGGCTTCCTCAGTTTGTAACCAAAGCCATGTGCTTTTTGCAACCCTACACCATCTCTTATGTTTGCTTGATAAAATAAACCCATTTGGATTTAGATGCGAACAGCTGTAACTCTTTCTCAATGCTTTATTTTGACGGAGTGCGACCATATGGTATTTTCCTGGAATTAATCCGCTAAAAATCTAGACCCATTGGAACAACAGATGATAAGCGTTGCATCCATCATCTTTCTTCCCTGTCCCTTTCAAGCTGAGCTTTATTAGAGTCAGGGCAACACAAACCTAGAAATCCGTCTCTTTCTAGATCCTATTTGTAAGTTCCAGTCACCACTCACTATAGATTGCTGTTACACAATGATAGCTCCCATAACAAATTAGTAGCCACACCCACTATACATCTAACACACCCACATGTACTTACAACTCAATATCCCTACACTAGGGACTAACCAGAGGCCTTCTTCGCCTTTGAGGTTGTGTCATCTGATGATCCTTTTGTAATGACTTGGTTTTAAAAGAAGTTGTTTTGTCGATACTTAAAGCGGTACAAACTATGGGATCAAACCTACTGGGTCACAAAGACACTACACATCGTTCACATTGGGTGACGTTGCCCAACGCGACAACTCTGCGTTTGGTCTATACGATACATTACACTATGTGTTGAACCAAAGTGCACATGATGTATATTTATATACTACGTGTTTTGGCATGGGTTGGGGGTCACTTTGGTTTGTGTTGGTTTCCGTTGGCATGCATTGGCTAGCATTAGCTCTTGTTAGCGCACAATTTTTTATAAACATATCTGTAAAATGACGCAAATCAGACGTGTTTGTCAACTTGACCAAACGTGAACGTGACCTGATGCATAATCTAATATGGCCTTTAGTGTCACAACAATGATATATCATGTGATTAAAGTAATTTATTCAATCATTGCATACATAATCACACACACACACACACACACACACACACACACACACACACACACACACAGAGACTCAATGAGTTCTATCTTGGCATTTTAAAGTATTATATATATACTCAGGTCATACAAAATCAAAATCAAATGTCACTGAAACATTCAATCGCGCAGTTTGTACAGCCTGAAATGTAATTTTACCTGAGTTGTAAATCATTATCAGGAGGTTTCCTAAAATAACAGGTCTCTGCTTTCCATTCCTTGTCTAGTTTTTTGGTCTGTAATTGGGAGAGGAGGAGTGGGGGGATGCTTTGGACCAAAGTTTTTTACTTCTTTTCCTGTGGGGTAATGTGCAGGTTACTTATTCTACCACAATCAGAGGCCTGTTTCATAGCAAAGCTCTGTAGCTGCAGAAGTTTATGCGAGCTTATGGAAACTGTATGTGAGTTTGAAACTCTTTTTTCCTAACAAAACTCACGTAAATCGACCCAAAACTTACGTAAATTGACCCAAAACTCATGTAAATCGACCCAAACTCACATAAGCAAAATCAAAACTCACATACCTACGAAGAGGTGAATAGGTGATCATAAGTTATGAAAAGCAAAATTTACGGAGGTTTGTTATGAAACAGGCCACTGGCCTTCTTAAATAAAATTGAAATACATCAGAGAAAGGAATCAAGTGATAGTGCCAAAATGGAGAATTAGAAGGGCAGTCATGTGTAAGAACCCATATTGTGTCCTAACGGGTGCTAACTAATTACCAAAACTATTTTGTGCCTGATGTTATTCTATCTTTATTGCACACTTCTGAAGTAAAAAAAAGGATATATAAAAAAAGAATAAAAAATAAAGAATAAAAAATAACAAAGACGTGCTAGGAATTGAGTGACAGGGTGCTGGAAATAGAGGGAGGAATACAGGAAGGTGTTGACAGTGACACGGGAAGGGTGTTGGAAGTGGGAGGAGTGGAGGTGGGGCTGTGGGGGTGTTTGGGGTGCAGAGATATAGGAGGTGTAGGGGTGTGTTGGTGTATAGGGAGGAAGGGGTGAGCAGGGGGTAAGGGGGTGAAGAGGGATGTTGGGGTGTATGTGTGTATTATACTTGATCTCCAAGAGGTTAATGATTTACATCTAATCGTCGACGAGTACGAGACCCATGCTGGTACCATGCTGCCGGGCGAATAGAGGCACTAAGTCGATGAATAGAGTGAACAAATTGAACATTTCAGATAATTATCTTTCCTTGATTCGTCAATGATTAGTTGTTAATTCGTCAATGACAAAGTAGTGGGGTTCCTTATGTATGAAAATAAGGCAAAGTCATTTCTGAGTAGTAAAAGCAATTTGAAAACAGTTTTGGAAAGCTAATAATGTGAATTTTTCAAAAACCAATGTTTCCAAAAAATCTTTTCCATGGAAACATGTTCTTCAGCCCATTTCCATGGCAACAAGAAATTTCTCAAAATGCATAAAAGTGAACTATACATTTGTCCATAGTTAAAAAACTATTCAGGGAAAATGAATACAATTTTCTAACAATGTAGGCACCTTATGGGCTCAAATAAAAAATATGTATATTTGACCTTGACTCAAGGTCAAGGTTACTTTTTTGAAGGTCAAATACCAAGAAAATAGGAATATCCTATTACTTTAACAAAGAGCCTTGACAACACACATTTCTTTTGGCTTTCCATCACATCTACAGCTATCATACAGATGTATGTGCCTTTAAACAATGCTATACAGAGTTAAATAGTATCTTGTTTCTATGGCTATCATAAAAAATATGTTAAAATCCTAGAAAAATGAGAAAAATGACCAATTGACCTTGAAGCAAAGTCAAGAAAACAATGTCAAATACCAAGAAACCTACAACTTTACCAAGAGCCTTGACAACAAACATTTTGTTTGGCTCTGCATAACATTTAAAGCTATCATAAGGATGTATGTGCCTATAAGCAATACTCAAGTGAGTTTAATAGTATTCCACTGCTATGGTTACCATAGAAACATTTTACAAAATCTTAGTTTTATCTGTATCTGACCAATCTTGAGTCAAAGACAATATGAAGAGACTGGACATAAAATTTTGTCCACTTCTGCTCTTATATTTGCAGTCAGTACCATTATCCATATGCAAGAAAAAAATTATTATTTGACCTTGATCAAATATTAACTTCATATTTTGAATGTCAACATCCCAAAAATGGTCAAATTCAAATGGTTTGGGGATTTAAGGTAGGTATCACAGAGAGTGGCTTTTTTCATTAGAAAAATGTGAACAAAGACTTAATCCTTTCCTGACCATGAGAAACACACATTTGCCTATTATAGTAAAACATAGGTATTTTGACATTAGTTTTTAAAAGTGAAAAACAAATATGATCATGATGAATCATATATTGATTTATTGGTAATTATTCAGAGATTTTAGGAAAACATTATTTTTTCAAAATATTGGTTGCCATGGTAATGCCTTACCTGTTAGGTCATGTGCCACAATTTTTGAAAAATAGCTGTTTTTCAGCCTAAAATTCATAAAAGGAGCTTTAACTGGAAGAAATATAGTTTTTTGGGATTAACTTTGCCTTGATAAATTGTTCCTTATGTTATTTCTCACATTTTGATACCATTTTTGTATAGTATTAATATTTTTCATAGTCAGGAGGAGTATCAGCATGTGAAAATATGGTTGTTTTTCCATGTTTTGCCTCTGACAGGGATTTCCTTAACTATTTGGTCCACTAGTCCACCGGACCCATCCACTAGCCCGGATCAAAGTTCAACTAGTCCATATACTATGTTTTTACTGTAATATTAAAGGTTTTCACTGGTCAACCGTCACAAATTTCACTAGCCTGACAAGATTTACTAGTACCTAATACTAGTAACTATGCTAAGGTCAAACCCTGCTCTGACTAGGGAGCAATAAAACTGTTTTTTACATATTTTTTTAGTACATTGAATAAAAAATACCCTAAGCCCTGTATTTTCAGAAAATACATGAATGCAAGGGTATTTCATATAGTTATGTGGCATTCCTGTACCAAAATTACAATTTGTAGCATCTTGATGCATGTTCTAGTATATCACCATTATAGAGCTCGATTTCCCTGTTTTACCACATCTTTTCTACATTTTCCTTAAATTTTCAACAAATACATAACCATTTTGATAGCACAAATTCAAAGTTTTAATTGTAGGAAAAACTTAAAGAAAAATTACTTTGTTGATTCATTTTTTCAAAATCATCATCACAAAGTATTTCTGATACAAAGTTGACTAAATAGAAATTCAAAGGAATTGTGGTAATTGTATTGTAAATTTAAAATATTACTAAGGAACTATCTGACGTTTTAGGGTAAATTTGAGCCCTTCATTAATCCAATTAATACCATCGTAATATATCTTACGATTTTACCATTGGCAGTCAAGAAAGGGTTAAAATGTGGGAATGTTCAGTGATCACTAGTGGACATACAATAATTATTGACAATACTTATACTTTTAAATAACTTAATCAAGAAGAGCTCAATGGTACATAGTACAACTTTAAGACAACATTCAAAAATAGGAGTTTTTAATAGCCAAATTTAGTGCACTGTCAGCTTTCTTTACTTTGGGTATTTCATTTGAGATGGCTTTACTAAATTCCCTTGATTTCAGAGTTCCACCATGTACACATGGGTTTTATAAATGTAATGAGAAACATCAGATCTAGATATACCCCTCAGTATATCTAACTTTATCAAATTTTGATGTTTCTCAATGTTTTAATTAACACTTACATCATGCTCTTCATTGTTTTTCTTAAAATAATGTGGAAAAGTAACAAAAAGTCTTTAATACACAAAATCATAGAAAATCAAGGATGTAACCAATTCAGGAGATTGAGATAGATACCATGTTCTTTTTCTAACACCTATTGATTGGTAATAGACCAATGAATCTAGGTTTAGTCATTGAAAAGTCTCTGAGATACCTACTATATCTGTTTTTTCAACATTAAATTTTTAGGAACAAGAAAATGTGTGTCGATTAATAGCTGTGTTGTGAGAATAGAATAGCATTTTGTTGCCATGGTCACTATGGCAACTATACTAATCATTCTAAATAGGGTACCTTCCATTTAGTACATACGCAAATTTTTTCAAATTTTGGACCCCCCCACCCCCCCTTGGCCTAAAATACGCAATGCATTTGTAGAGAAACGTACACAAATTTTCAAAATTTTCAGACCCCCCACCCCCCTTGGTGCATACATACTAAATGGAAGGCCCCATATAAGGATGTTGGGGGAGACTCTTAGAGGGAATGACTAAATTGACATAGTGCTTCCTTTTTCAGTATTTATGAGCCATTGTTTGGAACAATAGACCCTTTTGATGCAGCAGCACCTAATGATGGAAGTAAATCTTGCTATATTTGGGATAGGGGTTTAAGGTAACCAAATAACCTAGATTCTGCTATTCTGATATCAATATCATAATTACAGGTCAACACTCTAAATTACACTTTTACATTCCACAAGTTTTTATTTTGGGTATTCAAATTACAAACAAAAGATTTTATTTTTTGCTTGTAGCTCTTATATTTTCCTAACCTGTTCAACCTTTATTGCCTCAGCGTGTGAGGGACATTTTTAACACTGAAGCAGAGGAACCATACTTTTTGACTGTCAAAATGCTCTCATTGTGTGCCCCTATCTGTCCCTCATTCTGTCCACTACCTGTCCATCTTCCCATCCCCTAACTGTTCCATTACTTGTTCCCCTTCTTGCCCCTATCTGTCCCACTTCCTGTAACCTACATCTACCTCACCTGTACCATACTTGTCCATCTTCCTGCCCCATACCTGTCCATCTTCCCATCCCCTGCCTGTCTCCCTTCTAATTCCTTATATGTAGCTACACCCCCAAACCCACCCTCACCTGTCACCACCCACCCTAACTTGTCACTACCCACCCTGATCTGTCAATACCCTTCCTCACCTGTCATTACCCATCCTCACCTGTCACTACCTACCCTCACCTGCTACTATTCACCATCACCAGTCACTACCAACCCTTACCTGTAACTACAAATCCTCATCTGTCATTACCCATCCTCTTCTGTCATTACTTGCCTTCACCTATCACTTTCTGCTCTCATTTGTCACTACCCACCCTCAGCTATGACTACCCTTGACAGGTGACAGGTTAGGGTGCGTAGTGATGAATGAGGCTTGGTTGTAAATGTGAGGGTTTATAGTTACATGCTTTGGGCCGGTAATACAGACGAGGGTGGATAGTGGCAGGTGATGGTGGATAGCCACAGGTGCACTGAAAAATGATGACAGATAGTGACAGATGAGGGTTAATAGCAGCAGGTGAGGCTTGGTAGTGACTGATGAGGATATGTAGTGACAGGTAAAGGTTGGTAGTGACAGGTGAGGGTGGGTATGGGAGGGATAGGGACATATAGGGAATGGGAAGGGAGACAAGCAGGGGCTGGGAAGAGGGACAGGGAGGTGGCAGGAAGATGGACATGTATGGGGCATGATGAGGGACAGGTAGGGACAGATGCATAGTGACAGTTGCGGGTCAATAGTGGCAGATAAGATTTGATAGTTACAGTTATAGTGGAGGGCTTGTACTTGCATGTTTAGAGTTATAGGTACAGATAAGGGTGGGTAGTGAGAGTGTCAGATAGATATTGATAGGTGAGGTTGTATTTACAAGTGTTGGTAGGTAATGACAGATGAGGCTTTGTAGTTACAGGTGATGGTAGGTAGTGATAAGAGAGGGTGGGTAGTGGGAGGTGAGGGTGATTAGCGACAAAGCAGAGTGGGCAATGCTAGGAGAGGGCAAGTATTGATAGAAGAGTATGGGTAGTAGCAGATGAGGCTTTGAAATTTCTGGTGGGAGGAGGTGGTGGCTGATGAGGATGAATGGTGGCAAGTGAGGATGGTAGTGACAGATGAGTAATGTCATTTACAAGTGAGGGTAGGTATAGGTCATCTGGTTAAGAAAGGGCCAATTTTGTGACTGGCCCTACTTTACAAAAAGTCAAATGAATTTGATTCTAACACCATGGAAAAGTACGACAAGGTGAAATTATTACTAGGAAAATAGAAATGTGAATTCTCAAAATAGTTTTGATAGTCAAAGGAATGTAGTATCAAATGGCAATTGCCCCTTATTTACTCCTATAACTCATCAAAAGTTTTAAGCTTTTAGGTCCTGTCTTGGTCAGCGGACCTACAGCCACAGGTGAGGATATGGGCAGTGGCAGGTGAGGATGGGTAGTGACAAATGAGGATGTTGATAACAGGTGAGGATTTGTAGTTACAAGTGAGGATAGGTCATGACAAGTGAGGGTGGGTATGGGAAGGGGAGAGGGACACATAATGAACGGGGAGAGGGACATGTAGCAGAAGGGAAGAGAAGCAGGTAGGGATGGGAAGATGGACATGTAGGGAAATTGAAGAGAAACAGGTAGGAGATGAGAAGAGGGACATATAGAGATGGAAAGAGGAACAAGTGAGGGTAAGTAGGAAAGAGGAAAAGGTAGGGATTAGATGAAAGACAAGTAGAGGATGTCAAGAGGGACAAGTAGTGGACAGGGGGAGATAAGGGGTAGATAGAGGGATAGATAGGGGGCAGGCTGGAATATGGACAGGTAGGGGACAGGAAGAAGGACAGGTGGGGACCAGAAGAGGGACAAATATGGATGGGAAAAGGAACAAATAAGGGTCGGGAAGAGGGAAAGGTAGGAGACAAGGACGGATAGCGGTCAAGAGGCACTGGCGCAGGTTGGAGAGGAATACAGACAGGTTTAGAACAGGAAGAGGGACAAACAGCGGGCGGGAAGAGGGACAAGTAGGAGAAGGGAACAGATAGGGGGAGAAAGAGGGACACATAGTGGGCAAGTCCATTAATTGCAATGTCTGGAAGAACAGGGTTTTCCCTGAAGATATTTAATAAATATAAAAAATAAATGTGTGAATACAGATAGTTAGGGTACAGGAAGAGGGAGAGGTAGGGACCAGAAGAGGGACAAGTAGGGTTGGGAAGGGGGACAAGTAGGAGACGGGAAGAGGGACAGATAGGAGATAAGAAAAGATTGGGGCCAGAAAGAGGCACAGGTACAGGGCATGAAGGAATATGGACAAGTTGCGGACAGGAGGAGGGACAAGTGGGGTAGGAAGAGGGACAGGTTGGAGGCAGGGAATATGGACAGGTTGCAACCAGAAGAGGGACAGATAGGGTAGGGAAGAGGGACAAGTAGAGGGTAGAAGGAGGGACAGGAAGGAGGCAGGGACACTTAAAGGTAAATATGGGTGTTAGGGATGATTTCTTGAAAACCATGACAAAATTCTGAAATTCATATGGTGGTTAGTGGGATGTGTAAGGAACATAATCAATTTCAGAGATTTGAGCATCTGAAATAATGGCTGTTTACTATTGGAGCCTATGGAGAAAAGTAGATTCGAAAAATAAATAACCGTGACTTTTACTTTAAAAGCTGATAATTTGTGGACAGGACGCCAATGAGGATTTTAGACCAAAGAAAACCTTAGGACCATGGAAAATTTGATTTTATTCCTAAAAATAAGGAAAAAGTGAAGGAAAATTGCTTAAATAATTATTTTTGACTAATTATTCTGAAGAATTTTCCATTCATACATTCACATTCATCATTCTTAAGTGTTTTATTACCTTTATCTGAAATGTCTAGGTAATCCTTCAATCATAATAAAATCATAGCAGGTCCTGTGTTCACCCATATTTACCTTTAAGGGATGGAAAGAGGCACAGATACAGAGGGGCAGAAATATGGACAAGCTTGGAACAGGAAGAGGGACAGGTAGGGAATGGAAGAGGGACAAGTAGGGATGGGATGAGGGACAATCAGAAGATGGGAAGAGAGACAGGTAGGAGACAGGGGCAGATAGTGGGCAGAATGAGGCATAATACGGGGTGGGCAGGAATACAGACAGGTTGGGGATAGGATGAGGGAAAGGTAAGGACTGGAATACGAACAGGTAGAGAATGGAAAGAGGGACCTGGGGAGTAGCTAGCTCTAAAGTCAAAGGGGGTTCCAGGGGGTTCTGGCTTACATTTTTGACAAGATTTCTTACATTTTACCTATATTTTTGCAAATTTAAGGGTTTCAAGACACCCAGGAACCCCCACTGGCTTCACCACTGGGGACAGAAAGGTGCAGGGAATTAAGACAGGTAGGGGATGGGAAGAGGGACAGGAAAAGGACAAGGGCATGGACAGGAGGGGGTGGGGATAAGGACAGGAAGAAGGAAGGGGTAAGGGACAAGTATGGGGCAGGGGTAAGGACATGTAGGGGGTAGTGAAAATGAAAGGAAGGGGTGGGAATGGGGACAGGTAGGGATGGGAAGAGGGACAAGCAATTTTAGATAGTTGTAATTGATCGATTAGCCATCCTGAGATGTAATAGGCTGTTGCTTTGAAACAAATAACATGTAGGAATTATCTATCAAATATTCAGGATGAATTCTTAGGAGTTGCATCATTATTAATTGGACTACTTAAGATTGATTTAGAATTCTAAACTTGGTTGCTAAGCAACTGTATAATTCCAATAATGTTGCTAGACAATTTGGTTGGTAACCCTAAATACAACCATTTACAGATTCCTTGGAACTATGAAGTCTTGTGTAGAAGGGCCTGCAAACATCCCAGAGCTTCTACAACCCTTTTGATAGTTGCTCAACACAGCATTTGTGGGCTATCAGGGTCACAAAATTTGGTTGCTAGGCTATTGTGTTATTTAGAAGGTTGTTTCTAGGCAACACACAAGCTGTAGAAACAGTTTGATCTTACCAATTAAGTCTTTGTGCCTGCAACATTATGATTACATTTAATTTAAAGTAATTCTAGAAATCTAAATACCCGGTTGCTAAGGAAATGTAATATTCAAGTGCTGTTGCTAGGTAACCAAGTTGGTAACCATGGAAACCAGTGTGATAATTAAAATGGTAGCCATCTATATAATGGGGGTAGGTGTCATTATAATTGATCTAGCTTGCATGGAAATCCTGTTTTTATGCATATTAGTGACGTTGCTAGGGTATTTTCAAGATGGCCACGAAAAACCATGGCAACCAAATTATTTTTTTTGGAAACATGGATTTCCTAAAAATAGACATTCTCAGGTTTCCAAAACTGTCTTCAGATCACTTTTACCCCTCAGAAATGACCTTTCTACATAAGGACCCCCACTAAAGGGTTGCTGACAAATTACAGCTAGTCGTTGACGGAAGGGGGGGGGGGCGCCATCTTTTTTCCAGAATTGTATATATATATAAAAAAAATCTCCTCCCCCCCAAAGTAGAGGGACGCCCTCTTCTAAATCCGCCACTGGTGTAGGGATTGTTTGGGGAGTAGGTGGAGTGTAGGGGGTCTAGGATAGAGTGAGGGGTGTAGGGTGTAGGGTGTGTGTGGGTGGTGGGGTGGGGGGGGGGGTGCGGAAACTGTATGGGGTGTAGGAGTAGGGTGGACACATCAGCGCCTGTTGTCGACAGCCACACGGCCTTGATCTATACTAGTGCATATCGATACGGCCAGTCAATAACGGGCTGAAAACCAACGATTCTGCACAGAAAGATTCCCAACTCCCGGGGCTACCTATGGTTGGTTGGTTATTGGGGTTTAACGCCGTATCAACAGCTAAGGTCATATCACGGTGAGAACAGAGTTTGACAATTCTGTCTGGGATGATCAAATCTATGGAATGATCGAATCTATGAGAAGATAGAGACCATACTCCTACACATTTACCGAAGCAGGTGTTCTTTAATGTGCAGGGTCCCATAGGCAGGGCCCTACACACAACAGCCGATGGCCCTCTAGGAGCCTTTGATAACCCAGTTGTTGCCACTGGGGGACACACAGAGGGGTGTAGCAGGAGCCCAGACCAGGATCGAACCCAGGCCGCTCGCATGGGAGTCCGTCACTCTAACCACTTAACCACCCCATGTGCCTGGCTACCTATAGTCATTTCATCATGATTCGGATCCTCGGTTGGTGGAAGGGGGGGGGGAGTTGGATCTAGGGGGCATTCCAGGGTGTCCTGAGCCCCCTTTGCTTGGGACTTAAACTTGTGAGGACTCCCTCCCTCCCCGCCTCCCCAAGCAAATATATAACTTTATAATAACGTTGCAGCAACGTTCTGTTTAGTTCTGTTTTGGTTCTTTTGACGTTATTTTGATGGCACCCAAAAATGTCTTTAGAACCTAACGTTGCGACGTTGCACTGTATCTTTATTGTGCCATTCTTGTAACGTTCTTTCATGTCATAATAACGTTATTGTAACATTCTTTATTAGTTAGGTCTCTACAAAAATGTATGTTATTATAACATCTTTTTTTAAATAAGTCTTATCTATATGCCTAAAACAATGTTATTGTTACATGAAAATTGGGTAGGTTTCAGACTAACCAAATAAGTACAGTCACAGAACGTTCTTGTTATGTCGCTGCTTGCCTGGGTCCATTCCGAAATTCTGTATCTGCCTCTTGGAGGGTGGAGTAAGTCTCATAGTGTTACAATTGTTCATTGCATTAACTGGTTTTCCTGACCGCTCCTGCTATTCTACAGAAAATCAACTGTCCTGAAGAGTATGTTATCTTCTATAAGAGGGGAAAATAGTTTGCTCATTTGTGCGAACGCGCCACATTTTAGTACTTAGCCTGGAAGCTGACTGCCTCTTTCTCAAATCCTAGATGCTCTTTACCATATGAGATATATCGTGCAGATCGAAGTTACCGCCATCTGTTACTCTAGATAAAAGTATAATATACGCCACAAGTTGTCTGACGTGTCTATACATATTGGAAAAAGATTTCACACGCTATATAGACTGCCTAAACTTTCAAAGGCGGCGCCACTGGCGTGATGTCCACAACAAAATGTAACAAAGTTTGGTATCTTCCCTTGGCATATAAGATCGTTGGGCACAGAGTACTTTTTTGATACCACTAACACCAAGGGGGCTCCTTTAAATGTCCTTGTGAAATACAAATGGCAATATACAGACGGACATGAAAGGGGCTAGTTGTTGGAGTCGGCGGTATTTCATGTTGTGTGTATAGGCAGTGCCCTGTCGCATAACCAAATGCTCGCAACAGCGAGAGAAACAGCGAGGGTTTGGCAAAGTCTCGCTGTTATACGTGAAATTCGGCATCATTTTTCTCCCATTTCTAATCATTTTTCTGGGCTGAAAATTTCAGGGATTTTAGATCTAAATGTCTAGTTTCTAGAACTTTTTACAGAATTAAAATCGATTGAGCAGAACAGCCGCAAATCAACAGGGGGAACCATCGCAACAGGGACATCCTTGTTGCGAGAGTGGTGTGCCAATCCTCGCAACAGCGAGACCCGTTATGCGACAGAGCACAGGTATTCTCGAAGAGGAAAGTTATCAGTATTAGATGAAATGGAACACTAGCGAGGAAATGACCAACGTCTGTAACACCATGCAATGCTTCACTTTACGATAAAATGTCAGTAAAATAAAATTTTTGGGGTGCTTTTTTAATATTTTTTTATGATATTATGCATGCAGATTTCACATTTTGATCAGATTGGCCTTGTGCAATAACAATCAGTTAATGGAAGACATTGTATTAAGGGAATTTATTTTCCATTTTTTGGACCGAGTCCTGAGATTACACTCTAAAACATAGGAGCCTTAGTTCAATCCTTCTTGCATCAGTAACACGATATTTGATAAGAATGAGTTATTTATTCTGATTGATACAAAACTATATGTTTTGCAATGAGAGAAGCATTTCTGTCCATTGCACATCTGATTCAATGGGAAATAAGTAATCACTAATAGAATCACTAAACCCATTGCCACAGACTCACAAGGAAGACTAAAAGTTAAATGTGATTAGTTAGTTTCTACAGGTTCTACTAATTTGATAAAGCATTATGACAGAGAGTAAAAATCACTTCATTCTTTATGTCTATAGATCATTCATCATTTACTAACGCTAATGTCATTTAAACACACATTAATGCAAGATCTATATACCTAGACCTACTCTTTCATTCAATTATCAGATATGATAATGTAAAAGTCCCGGGTCATTGTCAGCTTCCATTGAAACACAAATGTCGTCTGCTCTGCAAGAAAAGCGCGGGAAAGTACAAAACACACGTGACGTCATTAGTAGGCTTGTCTGCAGCGCGGCAGAAGACGAAAAAAGCCTTACGAAAAGCCTTTCTGGAATATTAATTACGTGGTTGTCTGGCATTCTTCAAAGCTTTTAAGCAGAGCCACCCACAGTCGTAGTTGGATACGAAACTGGATACGAAACCGCGGAGGGAGGGAGCGGCCATAGCTCCTCGTTTGGACCTACAGGGAGTGGGATGGGTGTTGGGGAGTCGGAACAACTTGTCAACTTAGGGACCTTTAGAAATGAGACTCTAGGGAAGGGCTTAGAGGCACCTAACCACCCAGACTAGAATGAAATGTTGTCTCTTGAATCAGGATCAATGGAGGGCAGAGCTCTGAGACTTAAGCCCTGTTTATACTGGGCGGGTCTACGTGACTGTTACGTTCTGCTCAACTGGGGCATTTGATTTAGTTTCTTTTTTAAATTCAATTTTATTTATCCTGAGAGGTCTTCAAGCTATTAAGCCCCGTTTTCGTTGCCTCCCAGTAGGCAGGTACACCCTGGGAATATGAAATTGCCAGTCTATATAGAGCATGTTATCAGATAACAATAATAGTACAATCTAAGGGTAACTACAAGACCTCCCAGGCAAGCAGCGACGTAACAAGAACGTTCTGCGACTGTACTTTTTTAGTTAATCTGAAACCTATCCAATTGTCATGTAACAATAATGTTATTTCAGGTAAAGTTACAATTTACCAAAACAGAACGTTATAATTACGTTATATTTTGGTCCAGTTGTGACCTAACTAATAAAGAATGTTATAATAACGTTATTATGACGTGAAAGAATGTTACAAGAATGTCACGCTATTTTGTGACGTCGCAATGTGAGGTTCTAAAGACGTCTTTGGGTGCCATCAAAATAACATAACAAGAACCAAACCATGACTCACCAGAACGTTATAAAAACGTTATTATAACGTCATATTCTTGCTTGGGCTAATATGTAAGGGAATAGTCACTGATTAATGGTTTATTATCTAGAGCAGGAATTTGAATATGTTCTATTTGTGAGGTTATATGATTGTATAATGGTTCAGTTTTCAATAAGCCCAGTAGCAATTATAGGGAGATTTTCTAGACCAGGAATTTATATCTGTTCTATTTGGGAGGTTATTTGATCGTAACATAATGGTTCAGATGTAGAGGTAATTCGTTTTGCAATAAGCCTATTCCTAAATGAAGAAAGGGAGTTCAAACCTAGACATGAATTCGAAACACTCTAATCCAAGGCAAATAAAATCAAAAGTTGCAATACAAATTGTAAGGAAAATGCAAAATATTATCACAATTGAGTGTGGTCAAGTGATAAAACTGTTTGGCGTTGGAACACACTCATAATATTTTCTATCTCGAATGTATAAACGTAGAAACAGAAAAGATTGGGAGTGATTCCTACTCTAGATGAAAAAATTACCGTCGCTAAATGCGAACAGGGCTTAGGTCTTCAGTCTAAGAAATTAGACGTAATGTAATTTAAATGCCACTGGAAGAAGAGGAGGAGGGGGTGGAAGGGAATGATCGACAATAGAGCCTAGAGAGGAATTTAAATCTGCCAGAAAGAAAATGGCTTATTGACTTTCGCCCCAGACTGCTCCCATGAGTCATATGGTTCTGAAAACGTCTGATTGAAATTGGTTATTGGAAATGACTTCTTTGAAAAGGTTCGTAATGGTTTTATGGGCATTTGGATAGAAAAAGATGTCCTAATGGTCAAATTGAGTCCTCCAGTCTTTGGGGCAGGGGGTGTGATTCGAGAAGGGAGTTGGGGGATTGGGGCAAAGGGCAAAGTCTTGTTTCCTTTGTCAAAGGAATAGGGGACATTCAGAACAGCGGCACCTTGTGAGTAAGTCATGCACTAGCCTATTCTTTTGCATTGAAAGTGACTAAAACGCTTATAGATTTTCTATAGAAATGGAGCATCAGTCTAATATGGAAACCTCAATGGCTTTTGAATTTTCTACATTCTATAAGAGATACTTCCTTTCATATCAATCGCTTTAATTATTAAGGTTCTAAAGACAAAACAAACTATCTTGTGAATTATTTTAACATGAGATTTGAAGGAAGCTAAAGTCCCGGCTCCACTGCTCGATGATCAAGTTGAGTTGTGTTGAGTTGGACTCAGTTTCACAGTGGAGCAAGGATTTTGACTGGAGTCATAGCTTCTTCCTATGACTGATTCATCGGGTTGTACATGTCAATTCGTCGAAGATGTAGGACTTGATTGTCAGGTCTAAGGGGGGTTTTCAAAAGATAAGTATAAAGAAAACATATCATTCAGGTTATGACAGTCGAAGCATACTTTATGGCAGAGTTTTTTTGCTATGACTAGAAAGTCATAGGCTTTGATGCCACTTATAGTTACAACAGTCTAGTTCGGTTGAGTTGGGCCATGGAGCTGAGCCTTTATATCGAAACTTTTTACAAATGTGCATGTTGGTAATGAAAGCTGCTAGCACATGAAAAAGATAACGAAAAAAGATTATTCAGCGGTCTGTTTTGTTTCCCTTAAATGGTACAACAATATGTGACCTGCTTACTACATAGTACGCCATGTCAGGTAAAAGAGATAACAACTGTTTCAATTTACACATACAATTGATGAATAGTTACCACATATACCCAGTATATTAAGTTCAATTAGTTTTTCTAGTCTATTGTTTTGAGCCATGGGGGCAGATACAATATCACCACAAACATCCACAATAGGGCAAATGACTACATGCCAATCCCCTGAAAAGAATGTATGGAATATCCTGTGTAGCAAATTGGCCAACGGAGTTTAAACGCACCACAAAATACTAATTGATTTGGCCATCGTCTATGAACATAGTCCCCTCTCATGATATATACATTTCCCTTGTTGTTGAGAAAATAACTTACAGATTGATTAAACGTTAGTTTATTTATTAAAGAAATGCCATTGTATTTGATTACTTTTCCCAAAGAATCACTAAACTGGTAGGCTATTATCCATATATTATTATCCATATATCTACAAACGGTCCTGGGGCTGTATACTACCGTTTTTGTAGAGATGAGAAACCAGTATTCTCATATCGATCCAAATATGAATCTTCAGTAGGGATATTTTTGTCTGCAAAGGCTACAGAATCCTTTACTCCAGCAGCCTTTGGTAAGTTGTGCACCACTCTGAGATTATGCATCAAGAATGACTAATCACAAGATACATTAGGCCCCGACGCAAAACTAGGGGAATCAAACCCAGGACCTTTGTAATACTGAACCAGGGGACGTTCCAATGTGATCCTAGGATTCACTCTTAGATCCTAAGATATGTTGGTTCCAAGGTGGCCATTTAAGTGTTGTGATATCTTAAGATGCAATTGGAGGGCTAACGTAGGAGCAAAAATTAAACTAGAATTAGAAGACTTCTTATCTTAGGAAATGAGTTTCTTATCTTAGTACGAAGGAAGGATGACATTGGAACCAAAACATCTAAGGATCATTTTGTGACAATATTTAAGATATGATGATCGTCTTAAGATTACACTGGAACGCCCTACTGGGCTCTACTGCAGGCCCGTATACAGCCAGGGTGGAGGGGGTGGCAGGCCATCTGCCCCCAAAAAAGGATTTTTTTTTAAGTGTTCCACCTTTCCTTAAAAAAACAACAATTATAAAACCCTTTAACAATGAAAAAAAGGTTAAAAATGCCACTTGGGGAACCTCGCCACCTTCCTTTTTGTGTAGGAACTATTAAAGTTATAACAAAAGTTACACATAAGGAATTTCGCCACCCCCCACAGCAGAACCTGTATACGGGCCTGCCGGGGTCGAAACCTATCGGCCATTGTAATGGTCTGGACTGGGCAGGCAGGGATGAGGGGGGCAGGTTGAGTCAGGGGATGTCAATAGTAAAGGACTTGACGGTTTTATCAGGCCATGGCCCATGCCCCTCCTCCCATACCTCTAACCCTGGCTGTCCAGGACCTCTTCAAAAACACGCCACTATCAGTGACACTCGGACACGGGGTTATGGTCCCAGGACAGGGTCAGCCTTGATTTACTGGACGTTTCCATCATGTCATATTGTTTAACGGCTACTGAGGCTTTAACCATTATGGCAATTGGCAGTGGGGGTACTGCCAGCCTAAAGCTCTAATGCAACTTGTCCGTTCAAAAAAGGTGAACCTACATCATGGTGTTATGGTCTTTCAAAAGTGACTGTTTTGATTTATATGATGTCTCCATTATACTCAATTATTCATTAAATCCTTGTGCTTTGAATTTTGGTGTGGGTGAACAGAAGCAAGTTGTAAAACTGAATTGGCTTGGTTCCTCTCATACCTCTAACCCCGGCTGCCCAGGACCTCTTCAAAAACACGCCGCTATCAGTGACACTTGGACACAGGGTTATGGTCCCAGGACAGGGGCAGCCTTTATTTAATGGACATTTCCATCATGTCCGATTATCTAATTTCTATTGGGTCTTCAACCTTTATGGTAAGGCTTGTGGGGTGGTCCTCCAATTGGTAAACAGTCACTCAAAATTAACCTGTTATGAGGGATTGGAGAGGCAGAGTTTTGTCAATATTGGGCTCAATTTTGTTGGGTTTTACTAACCATTATTTTGTGAAATAACCTTGGTACTTTAACATAACATATTGATCTATAATGTTATTCAGTATGACACCAATGGTTGAACGAGAAACATGCAGTTACCCAATGAATAAGGTATCATAAGAAGGTTGAAAAACAGGGAAAGATTTCAGGCTTCACAGATGGTTGCGAAAGGTTGCAAAGTTATATTGGAAAGGTTGCAGTCGTTTGTTAACACAATTAAAAGTTCGTCCCCTTAAAATCACCATAATCGGTTAGCTGTCAGTTGGAGAAATAATCAGGACAAACAAACTGTTACAGGCAAACTGCATTGTACATTGTCCAGCCGCAACACAGATCAACAGACATTAATTTTATTATATTTTTAATCTTGGCCCAACACAGTGCCAATTTTGCTTCAAGTTAATATCCGGACACAGCTCTGCAATATGAGTGGCAAATTTCCACAGGCCTCCTAAACATGAAGTTATCTGCAGGCCTTATAAAGGCAATGACAGTGACTATATATAGCACCTGTACCTTCCGATACGAAGACAGGTATCTTGTTTTATGGATTCATGAGTGGAGGACCTGCTTTTGAGATCAAACTTTTTGATGCCTTTCGATGTGCTTTTTGATGCATTCATGATTTTTAAGGTTGGGAATACCAACTTCTTGTTTTTGATTCGGTGGGTTTTATATGCTTAAATCTTCGTCAACATAATTATGAAGGCCTGATACTTGTAAATCCATTATAGGGGCCACCAATAGTCACACACAATTGCAAGGGTACAAGGGGATGGGTAGGTAGCTAGGTTGAACAGCGTGACACTGCCTTATTTTCACGTTTAAAAAAGAAAATTCAGTGTGACCGGGGATCCTGAAAGTAACCTGAAAATGTGCGACACCATTTATTAGCAGCCCCATATATATATATATATATATATATATATATATATATATATATATATATATATATATATATAAAACTGACATCGAAAACCACTGAAAAGTTTGATAACACAGCAATTTCCCCCAATCAAAAGTACTCAATGCTGTTCCGAGCACCACCTGGGTCATAGACTAAGTACTACTAAAAAATAAAAAGATTTAAAAACTGTTTAAACTACTTAAAGGTCCAATAATACTAGGAGAAGTAAAGTCAAGTTATCGTTAATTACCATGATATAAATACAAAAATTACCTCAATTTTAAACGTTTTTTTAGTATATTTCTTACAAATGGTGAACAATTAATTTCTTTGTTAAAATATTTGCTCTCAGGTAAATGCTAACTATTCCAGAAGTTTCATAAAAATCCATTGGTAGTTTTTTCCACAGAGCGAGAAAACTGATATTTCCCATTGACTTTAATGGTGAAGTTTAGTTTCTTTATCAGGCTTTAGCTCTGATCACAAACAGTGAAAACTGTTTATATTGTTTCTATATAATCCTGTATATAGAAACTCAATTGCCTACAAGTTTGCAGCAGATTGCATTGGTAATTAGAATTTAAGCCGAACACCCGTAAGTACCTGTAAGACAGCAAAAACATGTAGACGCGAAAAGCCTGTAGCAAAGCGTCCAGTCAGAAAGTAGAAAACACCAGAATATCAACGACCTTCGGAATTTAAGAAATGGCGCCCTCTCCACATTGATTTTAGCCGTCTCTAGCCATATCAGCCTTCCGCGAGAGAGCGTGTCGCCATATTGGACAAGCCCAAGTCTCGTCAGCGGTCACGTGAGCACGAGAACTCGCGAGATCTCGGCGCTGAAGTCGCGGTAATCAGACAATTTGGGGACGCTGAGGAACACATATCCTTCCACTTCATAGGGGCCGAGCCTAAAGGCTGTATTCCACTATCCGATTTTACTCCCGATTTCAAAAATCAGCAGTTTGAATTTTGGTTAAACATAGACATGCTATATATCATTAGAACAGTCTTCAAATTCTCTTTCAAATGATGTGTAACATGTATGGGCTCCTTTCACATTTCTATAAATAATTTAGAAATTGCGAAATTCAAGGTAGTCAAAATCGCCTAGTGGAATACAGCTCATGGCGTATGGCCGGGCAAATTTCACTCCATCGCTCTGGCTGGGACGAATCTCGGTTAATTCATTGAGATTTAGACTCCTGAAATAGATGGCATGACGTGTTTTTTTTGGACCCAGGACTTGTAACTGGTAAAGCTCAGTAAAGCTGAGCTTGTACAGACACTGTTATACTGTCAGCCAAGAAAGTGTATTTGTTTTATGCATGTCTCTATTCCATTGTGCTGCACAAACTAAATTGTCAAGTGATGTATACAATCCATAAATGTCTGTTCCTTTCATCTGGAATTATGCTATCAAGGTTCCACATTCTAAGTATGAGGACATTCTGGTAGTTACATAATGGCGAGGCTATTCGGCAAGGTTGAGCAATAGTGCCACAGGAAAAAGTGAAAATTGATATCCGAACTATGCAAGTTTGCAACAAAGCCAATGATATAAATTATATAAAACAAAGAACATGCCCTCTCTCTTGTGCAAAACCTGCCAATACGATTTTTGTAATTCAGTGATTCTATGATGTTGAAATTTAGAACTCAAACAAGACACATGGGAACACTGTGGTACATCCCCCTATTCCTTTCCTGATTATGCAACAACTGGAGTGAAAAACAACCATTCCTAAGCTTCAGTGGCAAATCGAACCTTCCGAGCCATTACATTCTACGCGCCATTCTCAACCGTCAATTTGTAATAAATCAGGAACTGCCATCCCTCCTCCACCCCCATACACTACCCACCCCCATGCGTTCAGGTCCCTGGGTGGGGGGGGGGGTACTCACTCTTTGATGGTAAACCAACTGAAGCCCCCCTTTTCTATGATTTGACAGCTCTGTGAAATCCCAGAGGTTGCTTTACAGCTCCCTGTTTTCTGAAAGCGGCTGTGTTTAGTTCAAAAACAAACATAATGAAAGTTGTTCTTCAAAGATTAAAATACAATTAACTGTATGAATGAATTTGAACAGCCTAAAATGTGCCCTTGATGCTTTCTTCTGAATATAAAAAGATATCTTATGCAGCCAGTAACCCTTGACAGCCCCCTTTTTAGAGTTGTCTGGTCAGTGACAGCCCCCCCCCCCTTTTTCCTGCCTTTGCTGCGATCACAGCCACAGCTCCGAGCCGCCATTTTGCAGTGGGTACCTAAACCCAAGTCGAGTACACCCCCCCCCCCGTCAGGTCCTGAATGAAAAGCTTAGCTACCGTTACCATTGCCAGCCTAATTGATGGGTAATCTCCGAAACACGATAGGCCTATAAAGTTGGGGGAAAACACTGATAATGAATAAATCCTGAAGTTCTCGCTGGGAATTTATCTATTTTTAAACGCTTTTAGTCTGAGTCATCAATTATGAAATTGCTGTTTTTTTTAATTGGGCTGAGGCTTTGGAAATGTGACATTGCCATTATGGAAGCAATCAAAGTTATCATCGCTGCTGTCAGCAATGTTGTTACATTTTTGGACTGATCTGTTTTACTAGATTTATGATATCTTTCAGGAAAGCTTTCAATGGGTCCACACTGGTAATTTTCAAGCCAGGGTCTGATAAAAGGGGGGGGGGGGATTCAGGGGGTCTTGAACCCCCCCCCCCTTTTGTGGATTCATAAACTGGAGAATGAGGGGCAAATAGCTTGAATATGTTTGTGAACATACATTTATTGTAATAAATATATGATTAAATGCATTCTCAGGAACTGAGAAAGTCTTTCTGCAGTGGCGTAGTCAGGGGGGTTCCTGGGTGTCTGGAGCCCCCTTAAATTCCCCAAATATATGTACAGTATAAGAAACATGGCAAAAATGTAAGTTGGAATCCCTTAGATTTACCTGGAACCCCCTTTGACTTTGCGGCTGGATACGCCCCTGTAAAAGTCTTATATCTTATTGCATTGCAAGACCAGCAGGTATATATTAGAGTGAAATAATGTAATGCAGCAAGGATAAAGCAAAATAATATCATAATGTTAAAGTTAAAATTATCTCCCGAACATATCAAACAGTAACTCCCCGGTTCATCGCATACTGTACCGTTCGGTCAAACGCGCTCCCCATCCACAGTGGCCACACACATTCCTATGGCAGTATCCATGGGTAGGTGGCATCTGACGTATGACGTAACCATGACGTCATCAGCACGTGACGTCATTAGCGGGAGACGTCTCAGGTGATTTATATGCAGCAGGGCCGGCGTCGGCCTGGATAGGGTAGGGGGGGGGAGGGGAGGAGGGGGAGTGGGAGGGGGGAGTGGGAGGGGGGAGGGAGGAGGGGGAGAGGTGGGGGAAGGTTACTACCCACTGCCAAACTACCGCCCCTGCTTTTTATGACTGACTGCCCCTCAATTTTAGTTGACTGCTGCCATTTTTTGGGTGATAGAGATCACTGGCCCCAAACATCAGGGTGCGTCAATACCAGAAAACTTGCAGAATCACCAAAACTGCTTTGGAAAACTTCTGATAACATTTTGTTAATTTTTTTTGGGTGAAATAAAGTAGCAAAGTGGCTAAGTTTCAAGTAATTGCCCCTTCATTGTTCTATCAATGTAGTTGACCGCCCCCCTTTGTTGTCTTAAAAGTGATTGACCGCCCCTCATTTTTGATGTTCATTGCCCCACTGCGCCAGTCCGTTTGGCAGTGGGTACCTTTTCAAGTCCAAGTGCCCACCCCAGGGGGAGGATGGAGGGAGGAGGGGGAGGGGAGGGGTGTGTTAGGGTGAGGGGGGTAGGGTGAGGGTTGATGGAATCCTGTAAGCCTATCCGCCGATGTATTAAAGATTTTCAAGGCCAGAAACCAAAGACATAGGTCATGACCTGCGTGGTAGGGGATGCTGTGGTGGGGGTCAGGGGTGAACGTTTGTCCGTGTGGGGGTGGAAGTGGGGGTTGTTCATTTCAAATTAATTTTATGTAAAGTCGGAGTCGCACCTTTATAGCTTAATAATCAAAATATTGCATGTCAATTTTAGAAAAACCTGTGCCATTTGAAAAGTCTTATTATATCCTTAGTGGCAATGAGGAGTGTAAGTTGCCTCAATGCTGCGTCCATATCTGTGGAGATTCTTACAATATAGTGCGCAGCCCAGCCAAACATATGACGTTATCATAACGTGGCAGCAACGTTCTGTATTGGTTTTTGTTACATCATTTTGATGGCTCCCAATAATGTTGCTGCAACATACTGCTGTGATGTTGCACTGTGACATTATCATAATATTCTGGTTACATTCTTGAACCTTAATAGAATGTTCTTATCATGTTCTGTTTCGGTTTCATTCTAACCTTACCAAAAAATAATGTTATGATAACATTCTGATTTGGTGGGATTCAACTTTACCATCAATAACGTAATTGCTATTTGCTATCTTAGTAAGTAACAAACTGACTAAAAAAAGTATGTTTTCAGATTGTTTCTGTTACGTCGAAAGTTGGCTGGGTGCAGAACTAAGGCATCTAGTTTGAAAAAAAAATCAGAATAACTTTCATATCGTCCATTTCAGCTACAAGAAAGGAAGATTAAAGCAGTGTCATGGCATGATTGATAACTCACAATTTACTAAATTTAAAATGTTGCAGTGTATTTCTTGAGTTCTCTGATTTTACAAATTTCGTCACGTGTGAACAGTACATTGCCTTTGGCTCCATTGAAAGTTTTGCCAGTGTCCAAAAACAGTTCCAGCCAGGCCAGACATGTCGCAGTCCTCCAGGGCTTGCCTGGAGGCCCAGTGCCACCTCTCTGCAGCCATCAACACATCTACCCCAGCCCTCACCACCTCCTGTCCTCACGGGGGGGGGGGGGGGGGGGGCACTTGGGTCTGAAAAGATACCCACTGCTAAATGATTCCGCGAAACAGAAGCAGTGAATGGTAAAATGGAGGGGTGGTCAGTCCCCTCATAGGCAAATAAGTGGGGGAGGGGTCGTGAAATACTTCTGTAGAACAATGTAGGAGTAACATCATGAAACATTTTGTGTCCTTGTTACTTTATTTTACTACAGAACATAATGGAAACATTATTAGAACATTGTTAGAATTTAGAAGAATGTTTGTCTGATTTATATTCTTATATGTCGGCTGGGGGGTGATCTATATCTCCAAAAATAGGGGCTGGTCGACCAAAATACGCTGGTGGTCAGTCACAAAAAGTACGGGCAGTAGTTTGGTAGTGGATAGTGACTTTCAATGAGTCAGTGTCCCCACCGCCTCCACCCAGACCACCTCAACCCCAGCTCCCACCACCCCTCTCCCCCAGCCTTCCCCATCCCTGTACACCCTGGAGTAGGGCCGTGCGTGCAGCCGTCAACCAAAGGGGGGGTTGGAGCCTGGAGGGGGCACAGGGTATGAGGACCTAAGTGTAAAGGGCCATTTACTCAGTCAGACAAGTTTGAAGTTGTCTGCAGCCTCTTGAATTCCAGCCGACAAATCAGCTTGTTGGTGTAAATTTCACACAAAAACCTGGAGGCTAATGCTATGTGAGCTATCAACAAATACGACGTTGTCAGCCACGATTTAAACCTTCAACCTGGAATGATCTACCTGCTATTGAACGAAATATTCCTGACTTGGATACCTTTTCCTATGTTCAAAAACAAAGATCTTTGACTAAATAGATCTTATCTAAATGAGAAGAGAAGATTTGTTATCTCTAGGGTAAAACTTTTTTTTCACATCATTGTTATCATCTTAACAGTTCAAAACAGTGGTGTTCATTTAGCACCCCATATAAAAGTCCCCTGGCCAGCGGCTACCAGAAGGACCAGTCCCCTGGCCTATTACCGGGCTACAACCCTGGCCACCTCTACCCTGCCTCTCCCTCACTCCCTCTCCCCCTCCCCCTCCCCCTCCCTTCCCTTCCCTCCTCCCTCCCTACCCTCCCCCTCCCTCCTCCCTTCCCTCTCCCTCACTTTCCCTCCCCCTCCCCTCCCACTCCCTCTCCCCCTCCCCCTCTCTGTCTAGTTCCCCTCCCTCTCTCCCCCTCTCTCCCCCTCCCCTCACACCCTCTCCCCTCTCTAGTCCCCCTCCCTACCCTGTCCCTTCACCTCCCTACCTCCCCCTTCCCCCCTCCCCCCTTTCCCCCTTTCCCCCTCCTCCTTCCCCCTCTCCTCTCCCTCCCCTCACACCATCTCCCCTCTCTACTCCCCCTCCCTACCCTGCCTCTTACTCCCCCTCACTATCCTGCCCCTTCACTCCCCTACCTCGCCCTTCCTCTCCTTCCTCTTCCCCCTCTCCCTCCCTCCTCTCCCTCTCCCCCCCTATCCCCTCACCCTCTCCCCTCCCTCCTCTTCCCCCCTCTCCATCCCTCCTCTCCCTCTCCTCCCCTCTCCCCTCCCCCTCTCCCCATCCCCTCTCCCCTTCCTCCTATCCCCCTCCCCCTTTCCCCTCTTCTCCTCCTTCTCCCCTCTCTTTTCTCTTATCCCCTTCCGACTCTCCCCCCTCTCTCTCCCCTCCCCCCTCCCCCCTCTACTCCCCCTCTTCCCTCCCCCATCCCTCCCCTTCCCCTCTCCACCCCTGCCCCCTCCCTCCCCCCTCCCTCCCCTCAACCCTCCCCCCTCCCTCCCTCCTCTCCCCCCTCTCCCCTCTCCCCTCTCCCCTCTCCCCCTCTCCCCCCTCCCCTCTCCCTCCCCTCCCCCTCCCCTCCCTCCCTTCCTCCATGGTATAGATGGGGATTAATGCACTGAGGCCAGCCCTGTTGTTAGTGGTAAGGCCTCAGGGCCCCACAATGTTGTAGTCTCTGAGGGGGCTAGTTGTGGGGTGTGTTGTTTGAGTTTTGTGTCCTGGCAGCACCTTATGGCCTTATTATGGACGGTTATAGTATGACATTGGAAAGGGTGGAGGTTGTATCAAGGACATGTTCATGTTTTTTATGCCACCATGCACAATATCAGAATATGTATGTATACTGACTGATATTTTGGCACGAAATGATCATTGTTCAACTCTAAATTTAGTAAATTCTCAATGATTAAGGTAACAAAATAGTAATGTAGATGATTTAACTATTTAACTGTTATACCTATTATTGATTTTGAGGCCTGGGTCACTGTTGAATATACTTTCCTACAATTGAAATTGTCACATATGCTTGACATGATCCTTTTTAGTAGATGAAAAATGACCATGGCCTTGAATCAAGAGTACATGTCAATTTTCAAGATGCTGAAACTGAACTTTGAAAAAGTCTCTACCAAATCTTTGCCAAATGGGAGTTAGAAAAAGTGGGTAATTATTTGAAAGCTGTCCTTGACCTTAATTTTCAATCAACATGCTCACATTTAGATAACTCCCTGTGTAAACAAACAGGAGCCGAACAATATTTGGTTTCCTCAGCGAGTAAAAACAGCGAGAGAGATTCAAAGGCGGAGCAGGCAAAGTGGTTGCGTGATACGCAAATAAAATCATCAGGCAATATTTTTGTGAGTCTTCTCCTAACAGTGGTGTTTTAATGAGAATTTTTATGGTAATGAAGGAAAAGGTGTTTCCACTTCAAACCCTTTAGCATTTTTTTCTCAGTTCTTGATTATGAAAATGTGCTTCAAATGACCAAAAAGAGGTCCTATTTATGAGAGAATGTTTTCTGAAATTGCCAAAGCACTGCTGCCCCCTTCCCAAGGGAACCTCACACTGCCACTGGCCAAATAAAATCTTTTAACACCGTGAAAACCAGTCCTTTGAACCCTTTTTGTGTCAATGAAAAGCGCATTGCTTTTTAAAGAGCAGTGGACGGATATACACGAATCGGCTTCGCACTTATCGCATGTCTCTGGGTGTATCGCTGAACACAGTGCATTATCTGTGACAGACCACAATAGAAGGTATCAATATGAAAAAGCTTTATTGTGTCATCATTGAAAGGATGTGTGTGGGCAATAATGTTCACATTTCACGAGCCAATTTTGTCTGAGCTTTCCGAACTCATAAGTTTATCGTTAATGAATATCACTCTGCAAAAAAGATAATGGAATTGGTCACATTTCATACAATGACAGAAACACTATCTGCCACTGAATGGCAGATTGTATCTATAAACGTTGTGCAGAGGACGACAAGGCCTTTTTAAATGGACTGGATGTAACATTAATCAATTTTTTATGGTTTACTCATATCTCATAAGATGGTTTGTATCTTGTTTTCCATGGATCATGGCTATCCAATACTGTTTACCACAGTTGTGAAGCCCTTTTAATAGTATTTATAGATTACCAAGATCCAAAATTCCCTCTATACAAAAAAAATCATTTCAGCAGGATTGGGCATTCGGCCAGGGTAAGAAGATTTCTGTTTTCCAATATCTTATCTTAGAAAAACAAGGGATAGAGAGAGAGACAATCAACTTATTTCCACAACAAGATACAAAAACATATTTGCCTTTGTATTCCCTTTTGAAGGAAGGAAACCACACTTTCACCAAACCCAGTGCCAATAAAACATATGTGCATTTGGTTTTTAAAGAAGCTTGTTCGATAATATAAAACCTCACAAACCAGCCAAGTATGTGATCCATAGGAAGTCATGCCACAGCCAGCGCACTGTTTTGATTGACTCCTCAATAGACTTCCCTCCTATCTGGGCCTATATGCTGCAGCTTACAGGGAGGGTTAAACATAAGTCTGGAGACTGAGACTGCCTTATGGTGGACCCAGCAGGCAGGGATACCCACCACAGACAGGGATGTAGGGTGTGGGGGTGTGGGTAAGATGGGGGCTTAGGGAGCTGGCTCAGGGGCTGATTTTTTTTCTTCTTTTTCTTTTCGGGGGGAGGGGATGCTGAGATTTTCTTTTTCTTTTCTTACAGAGAAAACCCACCTTTTTTTTCCTTCTTCATTTT
The DNA here is from genome assembly GCA_936440205.1 of Lepidonotus clava. Taxonomy (NCBI): domain Eukaryota; kingdom Metazoa; phylum Annelida; class Polychaeta; order Phyllodocida; family Polynoidae; genus Lepidonotus; species Lepidonotus clava. Next base: position 46,576,338 of record OW387140.1, on the reverse strand, counting down.
TTTTCATTTTTTTTTTCATTTTTTTTTCATTTTATTTTTTTGGGGTGGGGAGGGGGGGGGCGTGGGGGCACAGAGAGTCTATATTCCAACAGAGGGTACACACAATGAACCAGGAGGCAGGCATACCAACCCCAGACAGGGATGTAGGGTCTGGGGTGTGGGTAAGATGGGAGCTTAGGGAACAGGATCAGGAGCTGAATTTTTTCCTTTCTTTTTTTCCTTTCTTTCTTTTGTGATGGGGGATTGGCATTATATCAGGAGGGCTTTTCAATATGATCCTTATTGTTTGTTTAACCAATAAGGCAGTATAGAAACGGGGATTTGATCTGGTTACGACTTGCATCATTTTGAGGCAAAACTAGATATTTATTTGTTTTGTCACAATGAACTATAATCTCCATGTTCTTTTGTGTATTTATCTACATTGATCATAATTCTGGCATTGTACCAGTGGACATTTTGAGGTCAAACAAATAAAACAATCCAACCAGAAAAGACTCGAGATAAATAAAAGGATAAAAGAAAAAGAAAAAGAAATTGGCACATCCACAACAAATACTTTGCTCAAATGGAATTTCATTAAAAATCACCTCAATCCTGCTTTAAAAATACCAAGTCCATTACTCTAATCTTTCCCCAAAGAGGTCTGGCACTGTAGATTAGAGACATACTGCCAGTGAAGCCTTTAGCTGGCATATGTGGCTATCTTTCCAGGCTTTAGGCCCAGGTCAACATGCTGCAATGGACATGAGTATTAGGTCTGAGCCGAACGACTCGTAATATTAGGCCTGTATTTCTCTTGTCGATAGTCTTATTGCAATACGATAGTGGATATTCCACCGTGTGATACTATTTTAAATAATATTCCAGATGATAAATCATAATCATGACAATATCTTAGAAATTCCTTGCCAGTATATATATCTCTATTTATGATAGCATGTTGCCACTTGTAATAACAGACATTAAACAGAATGTTCTTATCACATTCTGCTTTGGTTTCATTCTAACCTCACCGAAAAATCATGTTGTAATAACATTTGGATTTGGGGAGTTTCAGCCTCACCATCAATAAAATAATTGTTACGTGCTTTAGTAACATACTGACTCAAAAAAGTATGGTTGCAGAACTTTCTGTCATATCGCAGGCTGGCTGGGTAGCCTTAAGACTTGAATGCCATGTACATAGAGAGCTATATGGTGCCAGGAACTGAATATCATAGGCTGAAGTCTGTCAGTTTGAGTACCATAGTATCATCACAGAGTACGTTGGAAAAGACAGCACCCCTCTTAGCTCGTGACAGGGACCTTGGCAATGAAAAATCTATTACAACATTTCTGTTGACTGTGACTTTTTTAAATGAAATTTCTACTGTTGCCAAGGGTCTATTTCCCTGACACTTGGGTGTCTCTGTCAGTAACTGAATGTCAGTGGTAACCAATAATGCACTGAATTCTCAGCCGATGCCCATCTTGAAGCACTGTCTATGTGGTCTTGGTGTGACCGATCCATTATAGCTAGTAGTGGGTTGTGACACGACACATCAACCGCAGCGAGGAACCTGCCAATACCAAATGGCCCAATGCCACATCTGCTTCCTTCACCTTAGGCTTAGCCTGTAGGCAACATTAAATGTTGCATAACAAAAACACAAGCTGAATTACATGACTGCATATCAATTTCAAAGAAAACAAGTTGAAATTTAACTTTGTGATGTTTTCTTTCCAATTGATATGCAGTTATGTAATTCAGCTTGTGTTTTTGTTATGAAATCCATATTGTCAATATTTTCTTACAGCAAGCTGTCTCACAAGTTGCTGACTTCTAGTAGCAGCTCTATCGGTGACTGACTGTCAGTAGCAACCTCTGTCAGTGACCGACTGTCAGTTACATTTTCTAACAGTGACTGACTGTCAGTAGCAGTCTAAATCAGTGGCTTACTGTCAGTAGCAGTCTCTGTCAGTGACTGACTGTCAGTAGCAACCTGTGTCAGTGACTGACTGTCAGTAGCAGTCTCTGTCAGTGACTGACTGTCAGTAGCTGTCTCTGTCAGGGACTGACTGTCAGTGACAGTCTCTGTCAGTGACTGACTGTCAGTAACAGCCTCTATCAGTGACTGACTGTCAGTAGCCGTCTCTGTCAGTGACTAACTGTCAGAACTAGTCTCTGCCAGTGACTGACTGTCAGTAACAGTCTCTTTCAATGACTGACTGTCAGTAACAATCTCTGTCTGTGACTGACTGTCAGTAACAGTCTCTGTCAGTGACTGACTCTCAGTAGCAGTCTCTGTCTGTGACTGACTGTCAGTAGCAGTCTCTGTCAGTGACTGACTGTCAGTATCAATCTCTGTCAGTGCCTGACTGTCAATAGCAGTCTGTATCAGTGACTAGTTGTCAGTAACACTCCTATAAATACGGCTTTTGTCTTCTCAGCCAATGCCCTTCCCGGAGCTTGGTCTGTGGTCTGAGTGTCACCGATCCATTTCAGCTGGTCAGGGTTATGACACGACACATCAACCACAGCATAGATGCTGCCAACACTGAGTGGCCCAATGTCACATCTGCTTCCTAATCACTAAGTCTGTATTGTGGAACCTGATTTTAAAAGGACGTTCTCATCTGTGAGTTCAATGAGATACATCCTCTGAAGTTAACCTAGCGATGCAACAACTGGCAACACGTTTTGCGATGTTAGAACGTAATCTGGCAATGTAATTGTTCGTGTCACAAAATATGTGCAATGGGACGGGAGTTACACCATAGCAAATAATTACGTCCTTACAGACAAGAACTAGGCTTTAATGCTGCAGATGTTTTGCTTGTTTGATTATCATAAAAAATATCACATGGAACAATACATCGCATCTACCATTTGAAAGGAAAGTAAAAGACCTTTCTTGCGGAGTATCATTAGTTCATACTTATATTTCCTCTGTCAATTTTATGCAGGAAAATATTGGTAGGTGGAATATATACAACAGCAATGTAATAAAGATATGATAGCAATGCTAACTAGTCTATATTGCCTTGGACACAATCAGTAAATGGAATAGAGGCTTAAGTGGTTAGGATGAGCTTGGATTCTTGTCACTGCTTTCAAAGGCTTAGATCAGAAAGAATTTAAGCCCCATACCATCTAGGCGTTTTGGGCTTGGTCGCCCGTCAGTATGCTATATTGAAATATACATGTTTGATCTGAATCACCAGAAAAATTGCCTGACGAATCCCTGATGACTTTATCAAACATGTTCATTTCAATGTAGCATACTGACGGGCGATGAAGCCCAAATCACCTACTGGGTATGGGGTTTTACACTCACATGCAATATTAGGTCTGTGCAAATCATTTACTGTTGTGATGGCTGTGTGCTTTCACATAATTTAACATCCTAAAACGTTGTTGTTCTTCTAGTGATTATGCAAACAGTCTGTTGGTGTCAACTTTTGTACAAAGTACCCCGCTGACCAACCCCCCCCCCTAGCTCCCCCCCTACCCCCCCCCCCCCTCAGGGCCTACTCTCTCACTGGTGGCTGCTGGTTCCCTCAGGCAGTACACTGCCTCTATGATGGGAGCACCAACACGCCTGGGATCAGCGAGCTGACCCGAACGTCAGAGAATATGCACCTTTCCCATGAACGTGTGCAGTATGCCACTCATCCTAACTCTGGGACTTTAGTTAACTGGATCACTTCAATTCATAAAGCTTAACCTCCCTTCCTCTCCCTTCCTACCCCCTCTCCTCTTCTCCCTGTCATCCCTTTCTCTGTCATCCCTTTCCCTCACTTCCGCACCCTTTCCACCCCATCCACTCTCCTCCCTTCCCTCCCCTCCCCTTCCCCCTCTCCTCCCTTCCCATCCCCTCTCCTCCTTTCCCAACTCTCCCTTTCCTTGCCCACCCCTCCCTTCTTCCCCTGCCCTCTCCCTCCCCTAGTCTACACCCCTTCCCCCTCCCACCAGTGACCGTACCCAGACTGTGCCATCCATTCTCGGTCCCCAAAGTGGAGGAGGTATCGGTCACCAGGCTAAAGCCCCATTCGCCCTGAGCAATTTTCCATTGCGATCTGAGATAAAATTGCTGTCTTCATATATATAGAATTCTCATATTTGGCAAATATGTTTGCGGTTCATAAAGAAGCTATCGATATATAAGGTAATGCAGTTTTTTAGTCGAAATATTGGTTTTTCATGTTTACGATTTTAAGATCGCAATGAAAGAATGCCCAGGGCGAATGGGGCTTAAAGGGGGTATGGAGGTAGTGGTGAGAGATGTGTCCACTTGGTGGGATCGATGGTCGCAGGGCCTGAGGCATGTGGCTTTAACTACCTCCTCCAGGGTTGGCTATGGGGAGGGGGGGGGAGGGGGGGGTCAGTGACTCTCTGATAGAGGTAAACTCCCAGGCAGACATACAACGTTAGTTCTTTTTATTATTCAGAACCACTTCACAGTACAATGTGATCTTCCAGCAGTTATAATGGAATGGTCGATAAATAGATACAGTACAAACAACATGTGATATGTACAGTAAACTTTTATATACAATCAAACTTAGTTGAAATATAGATATAACCAGGAGCATAATGTTGCAGTAACATTCTGCTAAGATCTGTTTTGGTTCTTGTTACATTATTTTGATGGTACCCAATTACATCTCTAAACCCTAACATTGCGAATTTGCACTGTGATGTTATTGTAACATTATTGTTATGTCCTGTCACATAAAGATGTTAGTACATTCCGTATAGATAAGGTCTCAGCTTCACTAAAATTCAATGTCATAGTGACTCTCTGATAGGGAAGGATACCCAGGCAAACATACAGCATTAGTATAATGTTGCAGTAACGTTCTCCTAAGCTCTTCTTTTTTCCTTTTTATATGATTTTGATGATTTCCAATAACATCTCTAAACCCTAACATTGCGAATTTGTTCTGTGATGTTATTGCGGTGTCCTACGATTCTTCCGTGAGGCCTTGGCAATAATTTTTCATGTATCGTGCATTTTTTGTGGACGTGCTTTGACTCAGGATAATTATCGCCAAATTTTTATGGAAGGCTATCCTGGTTTTCCCTAAGAGAAGTTATCATACAATTTTACCCATTGCCAAGAACATTAAAATATGTACCATTGATTCTTAATCATGCGCCTGCCCAAATGTACCCTTTCCATATACTACTTACAGCACAATAATGTAAAATACCTGGACTTCTGCGGGAAGCCACTTGGTTGTTTTGTGATTAGCGGTGTTCTCCCTGAGGTCAAAGCAGCAAGACTAATTACAATATGGCCATGTTTACACCAATTTACTGTTGTTTACTTTGTAAACAAAACCAAAGAGGATGGAGACTAACCGCCACGACCAACGTGAACTGACACTTTTAGCACACATGAAAAGGCTATGTCCCAAGCAAGAATATAACGTTATAATAACGTTATTATAATGATCTGTTTAGCTCTGCTTTGGTTCTTGTTACATTATTTTGACGGTCGCATTGTGACGTTATTGTGACTTGTTCTTTCACATTATAAAAACATAATTATTTTATCAATAAGGTCTCAACTTCACTAAAGTACAATATTATTATAACATACTTTTTCAGTAAGTCTCAACTTTACCTAAAATAACATAACTGTTACATGAAAATTGGGCAATAACAGTAAGGTCGTAGGATGTACTGGGGCTCAAAAAAGTATGTTTTGAAAACGCAGTTTCAGGAGAGGAATTAATAGGAGCTTATAGATGTCAACAAGGCTACGTTTTATAATTTGAGATAATAATTGCCACGGTGAAAATAATTAAACCAACCACTAAAAAGGTTTCTATTATAAATTATCATTACAAACGGATTTCGATGTTTGTCCGAATACCCCTTGGATAAATAGTCATTGCAAAATTCGTATTGATTCATCTAAGTTTTTGGTTAAAGGCACTGGATGCTAGCTTGCAGGTGTGTCAGAATAAAAACAATGAGGGGTCATATAAAAAGACGAATTGGTTGTACTGCACTTTCATATACGGCTAAGAAGATATCAGGGAGTGGTTCCCAGGCAAGCAGCAATGTAACAAGCACATTCTGCAACCATACTTTTCTTTGGTTAGCCTGTAACATGCCCAAATTTCACGTAATAGTTATAATATTATTATTTTAGGTAAAGATGAGACTTACTAAAAAAGAATGTTATGATAACATTATATTTTAGTGTAGTTGAGACCTCACTTCCAATGTTATAATAACGTTATTATAATGCAAAAGAATGTTACAAGAATGTCACAATAATATCACAGTGCAACGTCGCAATGTTACGTTCTAAAGACGTGTTTGGGTGCCATCAAAATAATGTTACAAGAACCAAAGCAGAATTAAACAAAAAGCTATAATAATGTTATAATCACGTCATATTCTTGCTTGGGTTGTTTCAGGGTTCCTTTTTCCCTTTTTCCCCTTTTTCCTTTTCTTTAACATCCAGGTATTCAAAGGACAACCAAAAGGAACAAAGTATCATACATGAATATATTTGGCATTGAAAAGGAAGTCACCACACCTTAATATATGGAGAACCCTAACATTTAGAAAACATGAAAATACCAATATCTTTTTCTAGCCAACTAACCCAAGTCTGAAGAGTGAAAGGGTCACAGTTACATGTTTTATAACAAATATATAGCGCTAAAGGATTTAATTTTATCACCTGCACGGATGACGAGCAGTGTGTATTGTGAGCGGTGCTTATTGCCAGGCTGGCCGTACTGCTCACTGTAGACTCCTTGTTCTCAGTAATTTTAACATATTTTGAATATTGCTTGGGTGATAAAATAAAGAAGGACCTTTGGGGGTGTCCTTGGGTGGCCGTATGACCCATGGAGATCGTACAAACCTCGGGCTTCACCCATGGTATGTGACTATCCCATCTGGGTCATATGTATATATGGCCATCCTCTGATGCCCCCCCCCCATGGTCCTTCTTATTATAACACGTTGACTACTACTTGTATTAAACTGTTACTGTTACAAATAGGTTCATGTGAAAGGCCATTTACTCAGGAAGACGCAGTTCCAAGTTTTCCTGTATTTTATGCACCTACAGGCTACTTTTGGCACATTTTATAGACAAAAGCATCGGAAAACCAATGCATCTTATGACAATATAATACGTAATGAAAATATTTTAAAATCAACTTCAGACAGTGATAAGGTTGTGTTGTAAATGAATGCTCCACTTATTCAAGTGTTTCAAACGAGACCTAGGGCAGATAACACCGATATGCCTAGTATTAATGCCATAGTCACTTGGCATGAACATTACTTGTATGAGCAGTGTATGAATTGATATTATCCTATAAATTGCCCTCCTGGAAAATCATACATAAAACATGGTGATATTAATCACATCTTAATCACAAAAGAGATGCTGAAAAGGGTACAGTCCGATTGACCGGGCCGGGCTCGTACTGCCTGTGTGTACATTGGCCGTAATATGTCCCGCAAACACCCCACCTAGTGGGCACAATTAATAAACCCCCTAGGTAAACTAGACCCTACCCAAGCACCACTTACACAGTTAGGACCAGGGGTCTGTTTTTGTAGTGGTGTTGTGTTATATTGTACCTCCACAACTGAGTAATTCTCCCAGACGCGGTTCTCTGCAGCTGGTTTGTTGTATTTTGATCAACCTGCAGGCTAAATCAAGGTGCATTATGGGTAATATGGTGACAAGTCTGTTTCCTTTTAATGGCCTTAACATATTATAATTGTTCATCTATGACATTATCCTTTGTTTGAGATTATAAAAAGGTATAACTCGGTACTTTTTCTTTTTGTTACTGTATATACTTCAGTGTCTTCAAGTTAATTTTAATATACTTTCACTTATTAAGGCTACCAACAATGAAAGCAAACCTGTAACGATAGTTTCTGATAGTACTGGCAGCATTCCAGACATATGTACTCTATCTTCAGAAGCTATATTTACTTTTACAGTATTATCTGAAAGCAAAATACAATAACACTTTTTATGAGAGACTGAATTAATATGTAAACTGTCCCTATCCATTTGATAATGATGGCTTATTATCAGATTGAACATCTCAGAGAATATCTTCATTCACTGGGATAAACTTCAGGTGACCTTTCCCACCCATCACCCCATCAGAATGTGTTCCGCCTCCTCTTGGCCCCCGCCAGCTAAGTGCGCACCAATTATTACTGTAACGTGAAAAGTCCCCACGCTACATTGGCCAGGCAAACAAAGAGGCAAACAGGACCACATTGATTGGCGGGAAATCCCATTATATCCCCATAGGTGGCTATAGAGGGTTTTCTATGTAATGGCACTTTTTTAGATTTGTGATCTACTTGGTAGTCGATTATCTTTTGGAAACCACTGATAAGACTTCCTTATATGATTGTAAGATTTTTGGCTAAGATTATCACTATTAATGATAAAGAACTTGATTCTTGCTTAGTAGAACTTTCCCTTTGATAATTGTGTAGTAGCTATAATTATACATGTATTATATCTTCCATGACTTTAGGCACTGTGGGCTGTATCATGTAACATGATATTATAGTCTTATGACAACAGAATTAGACTGGGATAATCATTTTCTTGATCTGTCATCATGTAATGAAACTGATTAATGACGAATCCAGGATTTGAAAGAAGGAAGGGGGCCAGCATACATAATACAGTTTGAGAGCTGAGATACCTTGCATTTGCATGCATGCACATTGTATTTTCTAACTTTAAGGACGATATGAGAAATGTTTATTGTGTTTGTTGTGATATTGATTATTTACTTGTTTTATCTGAATCGGCCAGGAAATTGGCCAAGCATGTTGTAGAATTGGCTGATTCTTGCACTGACTCACTATGGTGGTATGCAACCAAAAGGGGACGGCTGAATAAGCCCATCTAAGTTTATACCAACAATGAAGTTTTCCATGAAATATTAACCAAACTGCTTCTGTAATTTATTATTTAGTCTTATTCCCTAAAGAGTGTTGTGCAATACAAAATTACCCGAAGCAAAGTACTTGTCATATTGTTCCTAAACTTTCTCAAATGTAACTTTACATTTTTGATTTTTCCCAATAGGCACCAATGGTAAAGCCTGACAGTCCAATTGCTAACGTACAACCCTATTTTGCCCTGAAATACAGTATTTTGATTGGCTGGCAAACCTACATATCTGTCAATTGGAAAAAGTTGAGAAATGATAATGTTTTGTCAGTACTTGGGGATATAAAAAAAACGCAATTCTTGCTTATTTACGTAATCCCAAGTCTTGGAGACAAGGATGTCATATATGTCTATTTTGTCCAAATCTTGTCTGACCCCAGGATATACCCAATGTGGGATGGGCTTATTGGAGGATGGGTTGGTGGGTGTTGGGGGAGTGACGTCACCTTCATGAACCCCCTTCCATGAACCACCCCTGCTGAATACGTGATATAAGATCAGTGTTCTGGATAATTAAAGGAAATAGACTCATAATGACTGGAGAACCATCCCTCTGGGTAACAGCATGATCATGTTCTGATATGTTCTAATTATATCAAGGGGCTTGGTAGCAGAAAAGGGTCTATTACATCTCCCAGCCCCCGCGTGGCATTTCCGCGAAGGCCGAATTCAGAGCATTCCATTATAGGGTGATAATAGGGTATGTATTGGATGTGAGCCCCAGGTACAATTATAGCACTAGGCCAAAGGGGTCTGATGGGATAATAGATTCTGGTTTTTACTTTTGCTCAGGAATCCAGTCTATTGTGTGTGCAGTGTATGTGGCGGTTATAATATCCTTTATACACCCCTGGCATGTATGGTTTAATACACATTGACAGGGTGGATTGGGGGAGGTGTTGGGGGGGGGGCTTGGTCCACTAATAAGGTTAATTTAAAAACTAGCTATACCACCTTTCCAATCATTTTCCAGGATTCCAGAGGTACATGAAATAGTCTGGGAAGAGTCTTGAAATTTGAGTTCAATATCCTCTTATGAACTTTATTGCCACCCCTCACAAAACGACCAACCAATCGTGTTTTGGGGGGATCATCCATCCGTATGGGGTATGCAATATGTATGCTTGATCTAAATCACCCCGTAAATATGCATTGATTATAATCAGAAATTCCACCCATGATCACCTGATTTGTGCGCCAATTCTCCCTACCACGAATAGCTGATTTACAGTATTTCAAGGACCTGCAGGCTAATGTGGGCTGATTTTGTCGACAAAACCCTCAGAAGAATTATAGAAAATAAACAAATAATTGCTATTTATCCATCTATAATGTATGAATTTTCAAACAACTCAGGAAATATAAATGTATATGGGTATTATATCAAAAAATGATAATGGCTTGTGTTATTCAATGTTAATTTCCAAATAATGGTACAATTCATGAAAAGTTTTGTCGACATATTACCCATCATGCATCCTGTTCTAGGCTAACCTGCAGGTAGAATGAAAGAAGCTGGCTATCTGTGGTAGGGATAATTCAGGTCAGTGGGTATGGAGATTCAAGTACTGGGAAAGATCAGCTGTCCAATTCACAGCTCTACACGGCTGAATAGACCTGGGCCCATGTATCTTTGTAACTGATTTGGCTGATCAGGGAAAATTTGATTGTGTCTCATGATAAGAAATTCTGTCTTCCATGAATAAATTTTGCACCTAATAATTCCTCTTTGATACTATTTTGCCATAACACTATAAATCTTGGTGAAAGGCAAAATGACTGATCATTGGACCCTAATCAAATCTTTCCTGATTAGCCAAATCAGTTACGAAGATATTGACCCAGATGCAGACGTGATCATGTGACTGGATTATGCTGGTCATCATAATTATGGCTCTCCTGCCCTCATGGTTATGAAACAAATCAGAAATAAGTGTTTATCACTCCTAAAATATGGAAATTATTGATTGTAAGTTTTAGGCCGTGAGTTCTTGATAAGTGAATGTGACATAAATATATCTTCTTAGTGTAAAACAAAAGGTTTCTAGAGTGTTGACCGAGGGGGAGTTTCACACTGGTCATAATTTTAAGATTGTACATTTAGTTAAGATATTTTGACTTTTTCATGGTTGAGTCTCAGAATTTATGATCTTATGTTCCTATTGTTATCTATATATTATTAGAGTTAAGATCATTGGTTATTAAGAACATCTTATCTTAAATTTTGTGAGATGTGAGAAATATATTTCCAATTCCTCTATTGTGAAACGCGCCCTAATATCGCAACCAGTTCATTTCTGGGGATGCAAGATCATCTGCAAAAGGTCTAGATAATATGGGACCCAGTCTTATAAGTATCCTAAACTTTTTGCAATAAGTCCTAAAGTACTATTGTACCAGGCGAATGGACCGGCACTTTGTATGTCGCCCCAAAAGCTTATTATTCTCTGACCATATAGTCATATGGTATACTTCCATTGACGGAATACTGTATATTATACTCCCATGATATAATTCATAGATGTGTCAAAGGTGATCTCGGTTATTACCCATAATTACGGAGGGCTTACAGTGCATCAAAATAAGTTTGGCTTAATAGGAATATGTAATGGTACTAGTGACCAACTGATGGGGTGGGGAATTATCATATTATTGTCGTTATGTTGTCATTCCCATCTCACACTGACCCTATTGCGTGGCATATCAGAGGTACAGTGCAATATAATTACATTTTCACATGCAAATGTGAAGGGGTTAAGCTGACAATCATTTCATGTTCTCAAGTTTGTTTTGGTTGGTCTAATTCCTATGGGTTGTAAATAAGACATTCAATCTAATGGGGCATGACAGAGAACAATTACCATTCCAGATATTCACACTGTTCTATAGTAATACATAAATTCTAATGTTAACTGCAATTGCTATTATATTGCTATGTATTTGTTTATATTATCTACACTGATAATCTATGTATAGCCAGATCTCAATATTCAGTCCTTGGTACTATATATACATCCCAATCAATGGGGTCCTATTTGCCTGTCTCCTTGTCTAACCATTGTAGCGTGGAGACTTTTCACGTTATGACGATAATTGGTTGATACTTAGTGGACAGGGGTCAAGCGTCGATGGAAGCACATTATGTAGGGATAATGAAAGGAACATGACTTGAATATTGTTGGGAGTAACACCACCTGGGAGTTTATTCCTTTGATCAAGGATAATCTGAGAAATTGATAATGAGAAAACATACTAGTACTCTTCCTAATTTATAGTTAAAAGGATAGGAGACCAGACACATTTTTCTTGATTTTGAAGAAAAACATCCAATTTAAAACAATCATATGTTGTTATAGACCAACGGATACCCATCTTTATATATGTACATCATGATACACAGTTTCAAAGGTGTATGTTTTCTATAAATATAATCATACCATTGATAAATCTATATTGCATATAAAGTATGTTTTCCCTTCATTCTATTTACGTGACATATGTTCAATAACCGTCTTTTTATATTTTTCAGGTGAGTGCACAGATCTGAACCTTGATTGACCTTACCGGCAACATTGGTTAGTGGCAAGTCATTTCCTTCGGTCGTCTAAAACTGTTTGATATATGAAACAGGGTCAAAAACTGAACCCTACCCACAAGTACCTGTCAATATAGGAATATGATATTGCATGCACCCCACTAGGCCATATGTTTATTGTGCCCTGATTATAGCGGTTTACATCATAATCAATGCTGAGTGTTGACGCAGGCTCCGGCCTATGAAGCAGGGATAATCACAGCTCGGGCTGATAATTACGAGCCATAATCCTCCCCGTTATATAGGCCCGAGGCTGCCCTGGGGGATCGTCTAGTTCACATACATAGAGTGTGAGCTGGGTAATTGTAGAACTGGAGCCAGGAAATAGATATATCTTGTATATGAATATATATGTATACATATGTATTCATATACACATTTGAAACTCAGGAGTTCACTTATTATACTTGGAGTGATTAGTATTGATTGTAATGCACCTGGCTATAGGCCTGAGGCAGCACTGGGTGTGTGTAGTTCTTGTACTTCAAGTGTTAGCTGTATTGAAAGAAGAACTAAATCATAGAGTAGATGTTTATTTTAATGTACTAAGAAAGGATAATCACAGCTCAGGCTGATAATTACGAGCCATAATCCGCCCCGTTATATATGCCGGAGGCTGCCCTGGCGGATTGTCTAGTTCACGTATGTAGAGTGTGAGCTGGGTAATTGTAGAACTGGAGCCGTGGAATAGATATATCTTGTACGTAAATATATTATATATAAACATGAATACACCGAATTGAAACTCAGGAGGTCAATTATTATACTGGTTATGATAATAATGAATCATAATGTGCCCTGGTATATAGGCAGAGGCTAGTCCAACAACTGCTTTGTTCATCTATGTAGAGTGTAAGCTGTATACAGAGAAGAACTCAATCATAGTCTAGATGTGTATCTTTATGTATTTAGAAGGGATAATCACAGCTCAGGCTGATAATTACGAGCCATAATCTGCCCCGTTATATAGGCCCGAGGCTGTCCTGGGGGATTGTCTAGTTCATGTACAAAGAGTGTGAGCTGGGTAATTGTAGAACTGGAGCCGTGGAATAGACATATCTTGTAAGTGAATATATATATATATATATATATATATATATGAGGAGAAATTGTGTAAGGAAAATCATAAGGGGGGGGAGATATCTTGCCCCCCCCCCTAGAATATACTTGAAGTCATGATTATGGATAATTATGGATGTGCCCTGCTATATACAAATATAGGCCAGAAGCTGTTCTGAAGGTTGTCAAGTTCATATACCCTAAGTGATGGCTATCTAAAAAGAGTAACTCAATCATAGACTAGACGGGCTCATAACTACCATAATCAGCCCCAATATATAGGAGCAAGGCTGCTCTAGTGGGATCATCTAGTTCATGTAAGAAGAAAGAGAGCTGGGTAATTGTAGAACTGTAGTCAGGGAATAGATACATTATATTCAGACTTGAATCTCAGGTTCCCCATTATCAAATACCTTTTTATAATTACACACAAATTCTTTACCTCAGGAACGTTTTTCCCTATACTACAGCAGCTTTGAAACTACAGAAACATTGAAAATATTATCTCTTGCACCTTTTTACTGAAATACAAACTAAACTGTTTCCTATACAGAAAATAAAAGTTCAATTTCGTTCTGATGAAATACCATACCTAGTTTGATAATCATTTGAACGCCATGCAGCTGTTACATGTTGGACCATAATCCTCTTGTAAATATTCTGTTTTACATAATACAGGTGGCTATCTGCTTTTTCAACATTATGTTATTATGATGAAAAAGCAGTCAACCACCTGCTCATGGAGATATTACCTGCAGCATTTGGTGAGGCGTGACCTTTTTGTATCATCATATGGGAAAAACTGTATGAAAAGTTGAATAGATCTGCATCGAACAGAAATGATTGCAATTTATGCAAATTAATGGAATATCAGTATTTTTCGTCCACACTTTCGAGTGGTGGTGCGACAGGCCATGCGTACTGCTCACAATTTTCACTATTCTAAAAATATTTAGATTACCGCTTAGATGATAAAATAAAGAGAAACCTTTGGTGTCGTCCTTTGGTGACTGTATGATCTATGGGGATCTACAAACCTCGGGCTTCACCCTCGGTTCGTGACGATCCCCTATGGGTTGTACGGCCACCCTTGGACACCCTCACAGTTCTTCTTATTACAGTAACCTACTAACCACAGATCTAGATCATATGTCTGTAAAAAATTTTCCTCTTATTGTAGTTCAAGTCCAAACCTAAAATATACTCCCAAGTGACAAACAAACACTAACGATAGCCCTCAGTGATAGGAGATGATAGAAGTTAAAAGAAAAAACACAGTGATGTTACAGATCAGTTACACACTATTTCCAATTTCCCATGTCGAATTTAAAGACCTCTAACGTCCAATTTGGTGTCAGTTTTGAAATTGCCTGCATCACCATACCATTTTTATGGGTAAAGAGCCATAAACGTTGTTTCAAACAGAAAAGGCAGCAAGCAACTCTATCACATATCCACCCAAGACGTCATGTCAGAAGATCCATTTTGAACATGCGCAGTCCTAAATTTGAATTATCTCCAGGCGCACATGCTCAAGTATTTCAGCCACCTACATGTGAGAGGGGTTGGTTCCCTTGGAAACGTCATGTTCTACTATGGGAGATAAGACCTCCGTGTGTCGTTACCCGACCTTAGACTCACATCTCTACCCCAACCCTCCATCCCCCATAACCCCAAACCACATTCACATTGCAATAGTGGTAGGCCCTCGAATGAAAATATCGGTCCAACTGGTATTTTCTGTTGGACTGTCCACTGGGTAAAAAATAAACATAACATTTGTACAAAAATGAACGCACATTTTCACAAATTTCAGGACCCCCTTCCTTGATATGTATGTACTTGATGGAAGGCCCCTTATGATCAATCTAAAGCTAGACATATTACCTTTTATTCAATTAAATTTAGGCTTCACACCCAGATTCAGATCAAACATGAGTATCTTGGTACCACATACTGACACATGATCACTTGCTAACAAGATCAGCAGACTCCCCCTATAGTGGATATATGGCGCTTTATAAATAGAAGTTATATCTGACAGAATGAATCTAAGCCATATTGCTCATATGACATCCATGTAAAATAATTATTAACTGTCCGCTGACTATTTCAAGCTTTTGTACTTGACCGGTTTTCCTATTCCGTGTCGCCTCTTGGGTGAATCTGGTCCTTCGTGCCATGTTTAGGTCCTTCGGGCTCTCGGGCCCTCGTTTCCTTAACCTCTCAATTACTTGTGAACTTTACCATAATTAATTTGCTTTTCTAGGGAACTATATGTTATTCAACCATATTATGGATCTTGACCCCTTCGAGGGCTATTCTAATGGAAGACGACTCATGTGAACACAAGGAGTACCAATAAAGAACTGTTTATTCCGGGCCTCACTGCCCCTTTTTATACCCTTATACTCGGCTCTGATTGGCCATCTCAAGTCAAGTGATCATACTGATGTCACATCCGGTTTACATTGTTTTTGGGTTTTCGGGTTTTGGGTTTTCGGGTTTTCGGGCCCTTACATAAAATACACTTTTTATCTATTAGTTCATTACTTTTCGATACCTGACTCTGACACTGATGAATGGACATTCATCACAACATGTAACCTTAGCTGCACAAGACACGTGTATAGGAACAACCCGTGTCCATAGGAAGAAGGAGGGGGAATAATATATCTTTTCCCGGATATCACCTATTTCCACACAAAATTGGGGGTGGCCCCCTAACCCTCCATTGAAAACCATTCAAGGTTGCATCATTGCCCTTTCGGAAAAAAAGAAATAGAAAGTATTAATATCAATTTCGAAATTGTATTATAATTATCTAAAAAAATAAAAAGCATCAGAATTGTCATGTATAGGTAAACATGTAGATTATATGAAAATCATAACCTAGAGCATCCACCCATCTAGGGCATACACGCCATAGCAATTCCAAAAACAACATAGTGACTTCTGAACCCTCATCTAGAGCCTCATACAACAAACAATCGCTCCTCCCTCGGGGAAATGGAAGAAAAACATGCAATAAGAGGGTCTTGTGGCTTGTATGGCCAACCTTCTTATTTCCCCCTGTTTGCCTCCCATATCCCTTTCCCCCATAGCTGATGGCCATGTCAGCTTGTCATCGACCTTATTATAGGCCCCTCCAGCCGGACAGAGGAGGGGGTGGAGAGAACCTGTGTTACAGATTGTTTGATCTGCATTTCTTGCTGGTCAACAAGGATGTATGGATAAAGTCCTGAGCACTAGTAGTTATATCATATAGACATGTTTGGGGGTTCAATCAAAAATAGTATAGCTACACAAAGATGTGTAAGTTTTAACATAGCCTACGGGGTGGATAAAGTATTTTAAAAAGGGGGAGGGGGTCAGCATTAGGGCCAAGTACTAAAATGGAATGTGCTGGCACACACTTGGGCAACATTCCCCCTGTTTTTGTCATTTAAGGGTTCACCAAAAGGAGGAAAGGGTCAGCACCCTCTGGACCACCCTGGATCAGCCCCTTCTTTTCACAAAGATTTCAGGATACTCTATACAAGAGATAGCCTTGTGTGAATTAACTCTCATCTCGGGTATCAACCGTCTCCCCTGATCCCATTGGTGTAGGGATAAGTGAGAAAACCGCCCAACCTTAGTCCAGGTTCTAATGAGGAGTAATAGACCCTTTTCTGATTCTGCGCTCAGTCTGGTAAATAAACACGACCACTCCACACTAATAGATTTAGAATTAGTCAAAGTATCTAGAGCTTAAGTAGTCATTTAACAAGTTATTTTAATCAGCCAGTCAATCAGCTAGTTCATTTGAGCTCCGGAGCGGATGGTGCACTCTACAAATCACCCAGCATGCATCCTGATCTAGGCTAACCTGCAGGTAAAACTCGAGAAATTGTGGTTGGGACAATTCAGGTAGAATTATTATTCAATACATCAAACCCACTTGATATATCTGTTCAGCTGACCAATTTGTCGATTCCAATGCTTATTCAAAACCTAACTTGGCAAAGATACCCAGTGGAAATAAGGTGCTCAGAGAAAATCATCAGATATTTCCAAATTGTGAACAAGGTGGTAAACTACAAAGAGTCTATAGGCGTGGACTGATCAGTGTTGAGGGGCCTGAGGCCTGGCACTCAGTGAGTTGTCATTAACGTTGTGGAGGGCCCCATTTAGGGCAGGGATAGGCCCCCCAGGCCTTATCAGGGGGGTAGGCACCAGCAGCCAAGCCACAGCAGACTTGGACTGCGTTCACACTAAGCTAGCAGATCCAAAATTGGGGGGGGGGGGGGGGGGGAGGGTGGCTGAGCTAGTGAGGAGGGCACTGCATAATTATAAGTACTGCAATACATCCCAAAGTGGGGTGGTTTTCTCACTTATTCCTACATCAATAGGATCTGAGAATAGAGGTTTTTTTTCTTCTTCTTTTTTTCTTCTCTTTCTTCTTCTTCTTCTTCTTCTTCTTCTTCTTCTTCTTCTTCTTCTTCTTGCACAGCGACTTGAGTGTACATCTAGATTTCTTAATAGTGGTCTGTATTCCACATACCAGTTTAGATGCTGGTGATTTTGAACATGTTTGATTTTCCCAAAGAATATGGCATGGAACTAGACATTCTATATCCCCATTCAAAAGAAAAAGATGTTTAACCATTCGAGTAACATACAACATAATATATTCAACCTTAATTCTCAATGCCCGATTTTAAAACCAGAGATATTAGCATGTAGAATATAGACCTCCATCACAATATGGGTCCTGTGTGTGTGGGGGGGGGGGGGGGGGGCGGTCAGGACTCCCTAAACTTGCCCCCAATGCAGATATGTGATTTGGTTAGGTTGTGACAAGAACATTTGCAAAATACTACTACATGTGCAGTTCTCTAAGTTTTTAGTGCTGGTATCATTTAGTATGTCTGTACGTAATGCCACTAGTCGCACAGTGTAAACATACCACTGCTTTACTCCACCATCGATCCATTACAACTACCCATCTTGTAAAGGGTAACTTCCTTCACATCAGAAAAAGAAACTGTTGTTGCCAAGAAAAACCCTCCCCATCTCGCGAACGAGACGTAAGAGGATCCCTTAATGATTTCCAGTTTCATTCAGATTGTATTTCTTTTCTTTTTTCTCATCTTTTTTTTTCAGCCTTAAGTAGAGCTGGCTTGCAGACAATAGCTCATTATTCTCTCCATGGCTTGTTGATTGCAGATAAGCATGGAAGCTCTTTGTTATTTCTGGAAATCACTGTTTTTAATATTCTGGGAATTTGCTTCTCTCCATTCCAGCTGTTGATTGAGGCAGGATTGAGTGATTTCAATCATTATCTCCAGAGTTTTCTTTTTTTGACTCTAGATATTTTCTTAAAAAGTTTTAGAGCCAGGATGCATCAATCTTTCATATCATATGAAGAAATATAGTGGACATATATTCTTAGTGTGTGGAACTGAATTTCTGAATTTCAATACAAATTCCAATACTTAAAGCTTTTTTATTTGAGTACTCACAACATCTAAGGCATTTTTTTAATAGATTGTAGTTTACTATCATAGGACTATAGGGAATCCACCTGGTAAATAAGCTTGGGATTAGTAGGAAGAATGACAAGAAAGTGCAGAAGATTAAATAAAAGCCTACTACACTTGCAGCCAATGGAACTTGTAGGAAATATGTGTTAGCAGCTATATTCCACTAGGCGAATCTAACTGCGTACGATTTGGAAATATATAACTTCTTGAAAAGGACATGGCAAATAACCATGAATCCTACATATCGTAAAGATAATTTAAAAACCTTTTTAATGATATGTAACATGTAAAGTATCTGCCTCTTTTGACACTTGATCTAATTTTGATTTATCAATTGCAACAAAAGATCAGTAGTCGAATACTGGCCTGATGAAGATCCTGCCCAGCCAAATTGCAACAAAACATAAACGTTCTGCAACTATACTTTTTTAGTCAGTCTGTTACTTACTAAGATGGCATGTAACAATTAGGTTATTTCTGGTGAGGTTGAAACCTCACCAAATCAGGATG
Organism: Lepidonotus clava; assembly: GCA_936440205.1. Lineage (NCBI taxonomy): Eukaryota > Metazoa > Annelida > Polychaeta > Phyllodocida > Polynoidae > Lepidonotus > Lepidonotus clava. The sequence goes on along the minus strand of OW387140.1, from coordinate 46,556,689 downwards.
TTTTTAGAACATTGATTTTTGGTTGAGGTTAAAAGACATTATAAGAACATTTTGTTTAGGTTAAAGAATTTAACCAGAACATCATGATAACGTCACAGTGCAATTTCATTGTCACAGCAGTTCGTTGCAGCAACGTTATTGGGAGCCATCAAAATAACGTATCAAGAACCAATACAGAACTGACCAGAATGTTGTTGCAACGTTATAATAACGTCATATGCTTGGCTGGTTGGATAGATAACAGTTCCTACTATCACTTTATTCCAACGCGGGGGAATGTTTCTACTTTGTACCAGCTACATACAGTGGTTTGATGGTGGTAATCACTTTGTCATTAACCCTACTTCAAAGGGGGTGGTCTCTTTGTGAGGTGGGGGTGGACTCATTAAGGGGTGGTCAGAGAGGGGGGGGGGGGTCGTGGAGGGGGGGGGGGGGTCTGTGAGAGTTGATGGATAGTGTGAGGAGAGGGACACCTCAGTTATAACGACCCTCCAAACTACATCAAGCAAAGTGTCAACTTCTGAAATCAATTCTAAAACAATACGGGTATATTATTGGAAAGAATATGGAAAACCATTGACTGTTAAAATAGAAATTATATTCTCGCACTAGTTTTAACTGCTCTTCATCATAAGAAGAACATACAGCTGGATTTTGATGAGGCATGTCACATGCATCTTACCCCTGAAGTGGTCAACAACTTACCTTAAAAGCTCCTTGTTTTTGTAGGAATCTTCTACACGTATACTCCTTGTCTCCTATGCGGAAAAAGATCCCAGATTCAGGACTATTCAAATTATTAAGAGCAGGGCTGAATACAGAATATCTAATCTCTCATCTCCATAATACAAAGTTGTATACTTCCTCAGGACAATGTGGCAGACCAGCTGATGAGCTGAACATGAAGTGCCTGGCAAAAAAGATAGCCCAGACAGAGAGTATTGTCTTACACTTGGCACCTCAAATCACAAGACCCAGTTAGTGTCGCAAGGCTCGTTTTAATCACCTCCAAGCCTCTCTGAACAGCTCTGAGCTGTCCGCATGTTCCCTTCATGTCTTCTCCCATAGGTTGATGACCCCTGGTCTTGTTATCCACACAACAGTTGGCTCCACTTGTTCTGAACTAAGGCCCCATACCAATGACTACAGCTAGGTTCATACCACATATATCATGATTAGGAGAGATTGCCCGTTGGTATCCTGTATTGAAATGTAAATGTTTGTTCTTAGTCAGTGCAAAAATTGGTTGATTGTTGGGGTAGAATCAGCCAATTATAGCACAGATTGGTTGCAAAATGAGATAATGAATATAGGGCTTTATTCTGTGTATAGATTGACAGAGATAAGACTCGGTGCAAACAGTGCAATGGCAATTATCTAAAACACCGGTACATATATAAAGTTGTAGATGTAAATAATTTCATATTCGCTCCTACATTTTTTCTACGCCCTATCTGATTACCTCTGTTATCTTGTTATCAATGCATCAGTTGCCGCAACTTGTTTAAAACAGAGTCTCTATATATATGCATAACGGGCTGAGAATCATGGAAATTCATGGATACAATGAAGATCATGTAAATATACCCACTTATCGGTACATAAATACAGCAGGCTTGTTGCTGCTATATTAGATGCAGCTGTTCAGGTTTGTCAATTCCCACAACTTCTGATGTAGTTTCATCTTGATAAAGCCAAATTTATACATGATGTTCGATTGAAACTTAGCCTCCTAGTAAGTATAACGGGCCCAAATCTGTCTGAATCAGTGCCAGGAAATTGTGTAAATAGACGTTGTGCAGATAGCATCACATACCCAAAGACACTTGGCGCCATATAAGTGATCATTGTATAGTCTTTATCATATTACTACAAAGTAATAAAGCACTTATCTACTTTCGATTTATTCAACAGCCATGCTATTCAGATGAGCACATTATGATCACCAACTTGGTCACGTGACCACGTCTGCACAAAGTCTATACCAGTTACAAGTCCCAGTTACATTAATACATGTTTGATGAGCTCATCTCCTTGATAACATCTGACAAACGTCTGGTCCAGCGATCAGCACAGCAGGTGGTCCCATGTGGAACAATCCCAGGCTGTATTTGGATAATATATGAAAACGCCAAGGTCGAAAATATATTTCCAGTAATGACTGCCTTTGCAACAAATAACTTGGTACCACGGAAGAATGTGATTTTACATTAACCATTAGATGCTTAAAGTGAGCCAAAACCAATATGATTGACCAAATTTTCAAAACTCAGATAAGTATAGAAATATGTTAGATGAGTCCAGTTAAGGTCAGTGGTAAAGTATTAGCTGTGAAAACTAGCTCAAACCAAAGTAGAATGCCACAAGAGATGGTAATATTTGCATTTGTTTGTAAACAAAAATGTCGTTTTGGCTCCCTTTAATGAGTAAATTAGAAAAGTTTTCTGAGTAAGAATAGTTTGGTTAATATTGAATGTTAAATTGGATATTAGTCGTTGTACTCAATAAGTTGTCCTACATTTGGTTCAAACAAACCCTGAAATTACCATAAAGTACAAATTTTAAGGCCGCGATGTATAGGCACATACATGAATTGGACTTCTAAATATCCAATTCTAATTCATATGTAAACGCACAGAAAGTACTGCTTTCGCTCCATTTACTTAGCTGTTTTTGAATATACTTGCTGTTCAGAAAACTATATCATTAAACAGAACTGTAAAAACGCACCATACCATCTATTGACCAAGCATGACAAGGTCCTTTCCTACAGTCAAACTACAGGAGCCATTGGAGCCCATTTAGACGACAATGCCCCACTAAACTGTACGTGTCTTTTGGCCTGTTTCTTCCAAGCAGGGACATATTAGGCACTTGGGTTCCCTTCCCTGCAAATGCCAACCCCTTAAGGGACCAAGTAGGTGGGGGGTCAGGTAGAGTTGTCCCATTGAGGGGGGGGGGGGGCGACTTGGTCTCAAACCTACCCAGATGTGCGTTGAAAGAGATTAAGAAAATGGGTTATTTTTCATCGTCAAGTGGGTGAAATGAGTGAGAAAATGTCACTCAAAATGGGTGTGAAATTTTTCCTCCTCACTCAGATTCAAAAGGAGTTATTATACCAATATAGAAAAGTGCTGAAACAGAACACTTTCTATGTAAACTAGGGGAAATAGATAAGAATAGATAGGCATTAATGTGGGTTATTGAATAATCATAATATCAACAAATATGGGTATAACAAATATCAACAACATTCCTTCATTATGGGTAGGTTTTCCAACATGCAGTGTCCTACAAAATGGTTCTGTTTTCAAAACCTCGGAACACATACATGTGCAGGCATTGGGACGGGAAGTTGCCCCCCACGACTCACCTCCCTCCACGGGGAGAGCTGTGCTTAATAAAGGCATGCTCTCTGGTCTAAATGCCACACAGTAGGTTCTGTCTTCAGGGTAGTCACCAGTGGAAGGACGAATAGGGCAGCCCTTCATTATGAATGATATAAAGGGGTGGATCAAGGATGTCAGAAAAGATGGGGGGAAACTTTCACCCAGACAATAATGTGACATCGCAGAATGTTCTAATAACATCACAGAAAGTCAAAGAATGTCATTACAACGTTGCAGCAACATTCTGTTTAGTTCTGCTTTGGTTCTTGGTATGTTATTTTGATGGCCCCCAAAACATTGAACCGAAGATTGTGACATTGCGCTATATGTATTGTGAAATTCTTCTAATATGTTCTTTTATGTAAAAGTAACATTATCATAACATTTTGTATAAGTAAGGTCTCAACTCCACTGAAATGTAATGTTATCATAACACTCTTTTTTTTTTTAGTAAATCTCACCCTAACCTAATATATTGTATACGTAACTGTTATATGAAAATTACAAAGTAGCTTGCAGAACATGCCTGTTAGTTTGTTGCTCGCTTGGGAGAAACGTTACTATTTGGAAAGGCAATATAGGGTCGGACATAAAAGGTAGGGCTGACAGCAATGATTCCTATGGGGAAAAGACTTTTTCATCAGGCTGATTTTCACATAAATTAGGAGCGATCTGTCAGCCAAATTGTTATGGTTAATCTTCTATTACACAACTCTCTTTGTGAAATAAGTCAGGTGGCAAATTTAATAATATTCAACAGTAAACTTTAATATTGATGTAAGCTTGGATGGGCTTATTGTCAATGACTCACCCTATTCTCTCAAAATGTGCCCTGAACAGAGGGCACATCACATAGAAAAGTGACCAGCTGGCCATGTTGATCTGTTTGGGAGTGGCTGAATGGTGGTAATGGACCATCTCAACAACACTCGTGTTGACCAGCAACACGCCCTGGGATGGCCGGACAAGTGGCTCGTACTGTCCTCTCCTCAGGTGCTATGAAAGGCCAAATGTAACCCTGGCAAACAGTTGAGTCTCCACTGTATATTGACAAGGTAAATGTGCACAGAGGGACTGGTATTAATATTATCATTATAGAGTGGGTATGAATTTGGTTATTTGAGAAAGCTCAGCAATAACAGTGGTTCTATCATTGTTATTGTGACCCCTTGTGTTAGTTAGCATATCAAACACATGCATAGGATACCCAGTTCCCCAATTCGAATCTTCCCTTTTTGAATTGATGGCAATATAGAAACATGGGAATAACATTGGAAGTGGCTGAATTGTGGTAATCGACCATCTCAACACCACTCGTGTTGACCAGCAACACGCCCCGGGATGGCTGGACAAGTGGCTCATACTGTCCTCTGGTCAGGTCCTATGAATGGCTAAATGTAAACCTGGCAAACAGTAGAGTATCAAGTGTATAGGGGATAACAAGGTGAATGTGCACAGATAGACTGGTATACCTACTGTCATCATGTAGAGATGATATAAATTTGGTTCTTTGAGAAATAACACCGCAAATAGTAGTGATTCTATAATTGCTAAAGCGACCCCTTGTATGTGTTAGCATACTGAACACATAGACAGGAAACCCAGTCTCGAATTCCAAGTTGTCCCTTTTGGAGATGATGACAATATAGAAACATGTAAAAAACATTGTGAGTGGCTGAATGATGGTAACCACCATCTCAACACCACTGGTATAACTACTATTATCATATAGAGTCGGTATGAATTCGGTTATTTGAGAACATTTCTAATACCCAGACAGGAAAGCCCAGCAATAGCAGTAGTTCTATCATTGATATAGTGACTACTTGTCACCTGACGCGACCCAATGTGAAGTGTAATATATCTTTAATACAGTCCTCTCATGCATCAGAAGTGTTGGGCAAAGCGACCCAATGCATCCGTGTACCCGATGTGTAGTGTAATTAGGGCTTATGTTTGGCACTGTACAGCCCCTTCCCTATCACTGATAGCTACACCATTCAGTCCTCCCATCCCCTGCAACTCTATGCATCTCAATCCCCTCAGCCCATAAACCCCCGACCCTATTCCTGTCATTATCATTGTTGGGATAGTTTTAAGTCTTATACTTGGCATTGCACAACCCTTCCCTCTTTGTATTGGATACATCCATCTATTCCCACCTGCACCTCTGCTGTCTATCCCCTTCAACTTCTTTCAACCCACCTTCCATGCACCCATATTGCCTAACTGTCATTGTGGTTGTGCCGACTCAGGCATAATCGCCTAGTGGGTATAGCCAAGTTCTATACTTGGCACTGTACACACGCCTACTAGTTACATCCTCCATCCCCCCTCCCCCTATGGCTGTTATCAGTCTATTCAGATGGTTTTAAGCTTTATACTTGGCACTGTACACCCCCCTACTAGTTACATCCTCCAGCTCCCCCTCATCCCCTCACCCCCCCCCCCCACCCATCCCCCCTGGCTGTCATCACTCTATTGGAATAGTCTTAAGTTTTATACTTGGCACAGTACATCCCCTACTAGTTACACCCTCCAACCCCTCCACCCCCACCCCCCTGGCTGTCATCAGTCTATTGGGCAGCAGGTGCCTTCCCCCTCATTAGGCCCTCAGCTGAGCAGCTCCTCTCCAGGCACAGCCAACTCTCCAAGCACAGACACAGATCAGTGTAGGATGTGCTCTCAGGCGAGGGGTTCGAGGAGAGCACAGCACGCTCTAGTGCGCATGCGCTCAAAGACCCCTCTGCCAATGGCCGTCATGACAGTCTTCGCCTAGAAGACTCATTCACTTGGCTGGCTGAGGACATGCTTTGGTCTTGATCCCTTGGCAAAATAAATAGGTGAAAGAGCAGAGGGCAGATCTTTGAGCTATTTAATAACAGATGCAGATCAAGGGGGGAGGGAATACTGGCAGTCAGAACCCCCATTACCCATTCCCCCAGCACACAAAACACATCCTTGTTTTAGTACATAACTATATACAATAAATGTATTCTTTCTTATTAATATTATAAACTACTCATAACAAGTAAATAGGGACTTTATTAGAAAGGTTGTTTATTCTTATTCTGTGTCTAAGGAAGACTTCATTAAGAGATTCAAGCTTAGAGGAACATGCAGGGGGGAGGCCTGTGTTCTGGCTGCACTTCCTCAAACTTGCCCACATTTACATTGATTCCAATCAAATAAAAGAAAACATACAGTTTTACATAATTGTGCCTTCCTTTTTCAAAATTCTGATTTGTATAAAGGGCGATCCCTGTTACGAACATTGTGATTATTCCACAAACTATAGTGTAGCGTTTTCAATTGCAAATCTTACTTTATTAGTTATTTTGCATTATCCTTTCCTCTCTTTGATTGGGATATCATGTCCCTCTTTATTTGAAAGGTTGGAATTCTGCACACCAATAACTGTAGCCCTTACAAAAAGAAGCCAGACAAAAAAATACAAGCCTGACCCTGCATCCCTGCAATGTTTGCATGACCGAAACACTGGATACAAACTCAGAACCCTTCGGACAGCAAGGCATCGCTCAAATAATTCAGAACCCTTCGGACAGCACATCTCTCAAATTATTTTGCTAGAACTCATCCTAGCCTTTCCCAACTTCTATATCATGTTCCACCAGTATCTGCTGACAGCCAATCTATGTGAATTTAATTCCGGATCCCATCACTCTCCCCCCCTAGACACAACCGGTGACAACAATCTCCAGGAGATTGCGATGCAGGCTCCAAAACTCCCCGGAAATAACCAACTGCCTATTTTTCAGGGGTTTCATCTCATATTGAGATGATTCCCAGCCTTGCCAGGTATAAATACACCGAGTGGTAAGCCGGAAAGCGACAACGGCAGCGCACCACCGACAAACTAAATACCATTAATTTGGCGATTAATTTGTTAGCCAGGACTGTGACATCATCTGTCTAAATGCCAATGGAGCGATGATGAATGATGCCGAATGGCGGTTTAATTCTTCTCGCACTGTTGGAATAAGGGGAATCCAATGAGACAACTACTGTTTGTTTCTACTAGATCTCCCAGCAAGCCTGCTCATTAATAAATGGGGCTGAAGTATTGATGTGATGAAATGAAATAGCAAACTGTCATGAATCCAAAAGCTTATTCGCAGTGAGGGCTTCAAACTACCACACACCATCTAAGGTTTCAAACACCTAGAAAATGTCTGTCTGATGCAATAACTAGCAAATGTTTAATTCCACTAGTGTGCTAATCTCCTAAAATGTCTTCACAAATTGCAAGCAGGTATACAGAACATTTAATCTGAAGATGTGCAGGCAAGTCTGATCATTTGGAGCCTATCTTTCCTATATTTCCGGGTTACTTCAGAAAAGGAATTGGGTTTTGACATCACAGCAGAGAGTTTTACCACTGTCATTCATTTTGATTCTAATAGGAGCCCAATAAGTTAAGGCTATATTCCACTGTACAAAGGTTTCCTGCTGATATAATGATTATTTTCACGATTTGTGATATAAAGCATGAGCATTACCTAACACTAACTAACATCTTGGAAGAGGTTTCCTTGCAATTCTCTCTTTGCAGGGGATATTAACCCTAGACACTTGCTGTGGCCAGAGTTGCATCTAAATTGCAGTGAAAATGCCTTGAAAGTATTCTGATAGCTTTCTAAAAGGGACATGATAGCATAGGGGATACTTTCCATTATAAAAAAATGAGTGTTATACAGCCTTATTTACTGAGACTAATAAAAGAAACTTTAAATAATATCTTACTTTCTGTTATTAGATTATACCCACAAATATTAATTCCAGGGGCGATACTTTAGAAGGGGGGGCACCCTATTTTTAAAATGTCCATTGGACCCTCCAGGCTTGAGATTTTTACATTGAAAAAGGTAATATTTCGCCCAGAATAGGGGAGGAGGGGGGGGGGGGGGGTGCGCGCCTTCTGCGCCCCCCTCTAAACCTTCCACTGAAGGCCTCTTTGTGGTAATAAAGGGTTTCACAAAGAAACTGAGTGGAGTCGACCTGACCAAACCTAGACCAAACAGACGCTAGAATTAAGACAACACAGTTCTGAAGACAGATTTCATTATCCCTCTTTTTATTTTTGGTTCGAAGAGGCATTGGGTTTATGTTGGAGGGAATGAGGATTTGTCCTAAAAAGCACAAGATCTATCCACAGAAATATCGGGGACGATGACCCCCTCAATAGTGAAAACCAGGAGAGTATTCCTCCCTTTGCTTCCACTCCAGTGGGTACAGTAGATAGGATCAGCCACTCCACTGGGCCCTCCCAGTCATTACAACTATTACACCATCCAATCTCCCAGTCAATATACCCACACTATAATCTCAGGGAGGCTACTTGGGGTGGGATTGTAGGGTGCTGAAGGCCCTAATCTCCCACAAAGAGGGGCAAAGGGAGCTGGTCTCTTTAAAGAGGGGGGTTTTTGGGAGCCAACAGTGGCAATCTCTGTTTGATACTGTAATGAGAAGTGTCTATCTGGAGAAAAAAGAGCGCAGAAGCCATGTTCGAAAGATTGGAGTCTGTCGCGATACCTCTTGGCTGAGGGCAAAGTTTGGTATCCGGATGTGATAGGTGTAGTTCCTGGTGATTTGTTGAGTTCTTTTCCCACCAGACTGAATCGATGAATGAATTGACTGATTATTTGTGGAATTTCTGTTGATAAAAAAAGTTGATGTTTTCAGCTATTCAGATCAATGTGTACATTTTAAAACCATATATACTAACAGGCAATCAACCTTAAACATGATTGGTATGCTGCAGATTGCTCTAGTGTGTATAGCACTGAAAAATACTTACAAAAAATTGATATTTCTCTTAAGATGTCCTTATTGATCAAGGGCCTTTTCTAGACAAACTTTCTAAATCGTGATTACCTTACTGGCACGCAGGATGTATAATTCAAAATGGGTTTACATAATCTTTGTTTAATTACATGTTCTATGGGATGATTTCAGCGACTATTAATTTTGCTCTTTTATAATGTTAACCAAAATGGACTCTTCTAAAGTTATGAAGCAAACTCTAAAATATTTTTGAGGAATTTGTAGATTTTGATATATTGTGAGCATTCTAAAAACCAATATATAATTACTAATATCAATTGCTGCCAAATCATCATCAGTATTTTTTTTCATAGATTTTTCATTGAAACATGTATTAAAAGACAGCCTCCCAGTGCCAAAAGCAATTGGAAAGGAGAATCAAATCAAGGGTAGATGTCATATATTCTTCTCAGTGACAGACATTTTCATTATAATCCCCAGTGGCGCCAGCCATTGCAAGCAATATTGCTTCTGCGGAGGCAGATCTAGACCGACGAAAGAAAGCGGTCGGCTGGCACATATATTGCTTGCGATCTACATAGAAAGTAATAGCGACAGCAGGAATAAGCCAGGTGACAGCGACATTCATCGAAGGTGACAGCTCAAACGGTAAGACAATAGTACGCGGGCATGGGAGAGCGGCCGGATAAAAAGAGCGGGAATTATAAAACGGCCATTAATGACAGGCGTAATGAAGCCAGAGCCTGCGGACATACTCGGCCCAGGATTGTGGCTTCCGAAGCTCCAGGGAGATTTCTGGGAGATGTTTTCTAAGTTGGTCTCTTGGAGATAAGTAATAGAATTATTCAGGCTGAAATGGGTTGTGGCTCCAGGGGGGCTGGGAAGAAGGCTCTGGCACTGTGCAAAAGCTAGTAGGTGCGTGAAATTGGAATCACAGTGATTTGATAGAAATCACAGCCTTTAGAAAGCCCTTAGCTGGGGATGTTATATTACCAATGATTGATTGCCAAATGATATATCATTTCTCACATATATAAAGAAACCGTCAGCACAGTTTGATGTTATTGGATATGAAACTTTTACATGTATATGAGGAAAAATAACGAACACTTTTCAAAGCTGACGAAGAAAGTTATTGAATGTTGGCGCCCGCGCCAGTAACACAATTCTATTTTTCCACTAGTAATACCTCACATGTGGCCACAGACCTAATTAAAAAAGAAAGAGTATGCTAAATCCAAAATATCTCAAAAACCTTATTTCATAAAGGCGAGAATGCAATTCAGTAATGGTACTGCATTGCTGTAATTGATTTAACTCTTTAGTCTCCATTCTGGCCGTAGCTGTTACGCTTTCTCATAGACAAGTTTCATGAAGATCTTGTAATAAAATGTTATATCTATATTTTCCTTTATAATCCATGTTCCCGATCTAGAGTGCTAGTATAAAAGTTCAAGGTCAATTCAGTGTATGTGCAATGTTATTTCCCAAGCTCAGCTTCACAGCAAAAATGTATTGCTTACAATAAACTAAAATGTTCTGAAGTCATCTAATAAGGAAGAAACAAATGGCGAAATAGAATAAAAACAATATGACACAATGAAAACACGAAAATATAAGTTTTGCAATAAATCTCTACTAACTTTGCCTAAAAAGGAAGAGATTTAGGGTGTTGGAAATTTTGCCTCATGCTATCCTGGTAACTTTGTGCAACTATCTAACATTCCCAACTATTTAAAAATTAGCCTTAATCTTTCAAACATTCAACTAATGCAGGGAATCTCATCGCATGCAGCAAATATGGCTTAAGCCCCAAGACAATGAGCTTGAAAACACAAAATGTCGTTGTGTGGAAGCCTTACAGAGTCTGACGGTTGATAATTGAACCCAGAAGAGGGGCTCTGGATGGGGGATGGGTCCTGATGTCGCGTATCAAATTTGAAAAACACTGATGTTGCATGTCTTTAAATTGTCGCTTATTTTTCCCAATGTCACATGTCAAATTTGATAAACACCTATGTGGCATGTCACTATGTTTTTAACCCTCCCTGTCATGCCGTTAAGCCCCCAGTGGCCCGTTGCACAATGGGTTTCGTAACAACGAAAGTATTGTAAACAACGAAAGAGTTCATTATTGCTTTTATCTTAACAACGATGGTTTTGCAATAATTTTTTTCTATATTTAGAATAGCCTCAAAGAGCTGTAACTTTGACTGAATTTTTTCAACATTTTTTCTAGTTTAGAACAATTAACAGAATTTGATTTCATTCATTAGATCCCGAGATATTGCATTTTCGTAACAACGAAACGTTTCGTTGTTAAGCAAAAGTTTGTTGTGCTTTCGTTGTTTTATCCTAACAATGAAATTCTATTGTGCAACGGGCCATAGGTCGCATATCAAATTTAAGAATTGCCCCTGTCGCTATGTCGATTTTAGTGGTCAACCCCCATAGAAGGGGAAGTAGGGGCTTGGAGGAAAGGAACCACTCTGCGAATAATTGAAAATTCCAAAATTAAGAAGTTTGGCAAAAACCTGTTTCCATTGGCGTTCGCTGAGCGTCTTGTATGGGTCTGGAGGACTTAACTTTGCCATCAGAAACTGAGCTAATCCAAATAGGTTTATGGTGGGGATGGGTTAGGTTGAAAAGGGAAATGGTTTTAGCTTCAAATGTTGTGAAAATGACAAAAGAATTGGGCATTAGCAATGTGCCTACTTCATTCATACTCATTGGAGTAAATTGGTGCATAACATCTTGGAATAATCTTTTTTGCATGTGATTGAGATTAATCATGTACATTTCAAAATTCCATACTGATTGGTGATGGCTCAAAACCATGATGAGTCACTGAGCCATAGATCACCTTAATGAGGTAAATATCATTAGTTGTACATACTGTGCCTATAATTATCCCTGAGTTATTCTCACTGGCGATCTTAGAGATCACAAGTTAAATCAGATAGTCTTTTTAATAAGAAATAAACAAATTGGAACAGAATGGTTCATAAATAAATGTTTGTTTTTGCCAGGCAGACATGGCTGTTGACAACATCAGTAATCAACTTCCCATCGGACAGTTTTGAACAAGAGCAATAAACATTGGGCTTATTTTTCCAAATAATTAAGGACTTTTACTAGGTCAATGTCAGTAAATGGGTCAATCAACAAAATTCATCATCGGTCTTTTAATATTAATAGTCATTTCCTATTTACATCATTATTCAGAAACCAAAGTAATTCCAGAGCATTTTGAGGAGATGACTTTTGAGGTTTTTTGTGTGAAGTTCCGTCAAAAACGATAATTGCAGCGTGTTTCCATGGATACCCCAAATTGACATCGGTCAAGGCGGAAGTTTAAATATCAAACCTTCATCACAGAAAGGAGCACGTGCTCCAATTCTCAGATTAAGCTTACATTAATCTTGAAATCAGAAATTTCAAATGTTGGCGAAAGCTCAATTACAAAGGACTTAAATAATTAAACAAACCAGAATGCCTGTAGGGCAACATTGAATAAATAAACTATATTGTTTGTTTATTTGATGTTGTTTTTCAGGCATTCTGGAATGTTTGATTACCTCAGTACTTAAACAGTTTTCCCGAGACCTCTGGGAGCTTGATGTGATAGCTATTTCTGGCCACCTTATTAATATGGGGTTACGAGCCATTCCTAAATTTAAGAAGACACTTTTATTTTGTTCCTAATCTTTCACCTTTGATGACATTTCTAACCTCAGCCTACCAGTTTCAGTCAAATTCCCCCAAAAACTGACCTAGTGCACCATACCACAATACAATCTTCTTATTTTAGTACAACATTTCAAGTAGATTTTCAATTTCCTCTACTGACCTTTGAATAAATAACAGCCATCAGAATTTAACTACAGAAAATCCTGACAATCCTTGTTCAGAAATTGAACGGAAAGGGTATCCTTTAACCCACACGGAGGTGGTCAAGTGTTTTGGTCCTCTCAAATTAGCATTAGTTGTTCCCATCGCCCTCGTTGGCCGTCTCGTGAGCGAGCGATCACAGGGTCTGGTGAGCGGAGATGAAAGCCGATCGCTCGGACCGGAGGCATGGCCGAAGGCTGTGAGACCACAAAAAGGGTCTATCTCAGGGGGACAGACAGCTTAACTTGTCTTTATAACGTCTTAAGGGGCCCTCAGAGGGGGTTAGGAGAGGGTGGAGGGCAGCAATGGAGAGCCTGCTGGGGGAAAGTACTCGAAAAGTAGATTAGTTAAAATGTGGCTTCATTGTCTAGGGTCCAGGGGAAGATCTAAATACTTAAAGGGTGGTTGATTATGAAGGATTGTGGCATGTATTAAGGGGGATACCAACCGTGCGATCAAACGGCTTCCAATATGACATATTTCATTTATTTTGTTTACAAAATATTTCTTTCAATTCCTCTGGTAGCATGGGAGAAAGTACTTAATTATCATAACAAAATTATGTACTTGAAATACAATGGAGAAGAGTTAAATATAAAAGGGATAACAACATTTCCAATAAACCAGCACTAAATAATTTTATTTACAGTCTTGCTTATAATATTTGAAAAAGTTGTATTAGTCAAACAATCTTTGCACAGTCTGTTATGACACTGACACGTTGTACCAGCATTTTATACTGATGGCGAAGTCTGCCTGTCTATCTTCCCGTTTCCCCTAGGCCAGTTGTCAACAGATTTGCTCATCCTGTTATAATTATGTAAACATCCCAGAGCTTGGGCATAAGAAACTGTTCATAGATCCTTGTAACATCTGTACCTTTTGGCCTTGTTGTTGTAATTACCCCACCATTACCAGCACTGTTGACATCACACATCCTTTACTATCATCTGTCCTCATAATGTTCCTAAATACAGAAAATCATTTCTCACACCTGGTACCATGACACACCTGTAGTTTAAAACAAACAGTTAACATTGAGGAAGCAGATGGCAGAGCAACAGATTAGGAATGATAGCTCATAACAGGTCATAAACAGTGACAGAAATCAGAGAACTGAAATCAGCAAAAATGGGCACTGAGAGATTAACTTTTTATCTCTTATCCAGGTACCGGTATGAAAAATTCAAACATTGATCACACTTTTCATTGTAAAAAATGCCTAAATATTTCCAATATCCAAAAAATAGTTAATTGTGAAAAACCACTGCATGGTCATGTTTCACTGATTTTGGTCATACTTTTAGCTAGAAAACAAAGGTGAATTGAACAGTGTCTTTAGATATAATGTCTCTGTAGTTTCACAACAGCTTTCACTGCTTGGATGGTGTTGAAGCTGTGGAGGTCAATAAATAGGTATGATGGGAATGAGGATTACATCCTGTTGACTTGAGAGATATCTCCTTAATATAGTTCCACAGTTAAAGTAGATTTCCTTTTTTTTCCGATTGGGCCTCACATTTATAATGATTATCAGAATTCAACAACGGAAAATGATGACAATATCCTTATTCAGTAAGTAAACAGGAAGACGTATCCTTTAAACCACACAGAGGTGGTCAAGTGTTTTGGTCCTCTCAAATTAGCATTAGTCATTCCCAGTGGCGGATTTAGAGGGGGGCGTAGAAGGTCCGTGCCCCCCCCCCCCACCCCCACTTTTTTTCTAGCCAAATTTGAGGTTTTTTAATGTGAAATTCTCGCACCTGGACAGTCTAGTGAAAATGTTGACAATAGAGCGCCCCCCTTTTGAAAATCTCTGGATCCGCCCCTGATTCCCATCGCTCTCAATAATTATCCTTTGAACAAGTAAACACAGTGTCATATGAGCCATATATAGTAGTGAGAAATAGCTCTGGAATAGGCAAGGTAGGTTTTACAATCAGATGCAATATCTATAAAGTGTCAACTGGTTACGATGGTGGATAAGGAAACATCAGTGTTAATTATTTGTGCAGATGACGTCATAGTGGACATAAAGGTGCTGGTGGCCATATTGGTGACCATTTGACTGTTATCATTTGACTGTTTGATTTTTAAAAGGAAATAGATTATTTTTTTCATAACTCAATGATATATTGGTGCTTATCAGCCATCAGTCAGGTATTGTATTCAAAAGTTGAATATAAATTCCTGAATAGTTGCTTGTTTTCTCAAGACCACATATGGTTATCGATATCACATGCTGATCACCAGAATGACGTCATGTGTCCGCACGAGGTCTATTGAGTGGAATATTTATCATCTTATTATGATTGCTTGAGTGATATTACGACTGGTGAGCTTTGGATCTAATAAGCGCAAATTCTGTCAGAAGTGCGTGCCATTATTTGTTCTGTACAAACTACTTGGATGAATGATTAAAGGATGGGGATGAAGAAGGAAGATAAAACCAATTTTTATTAATACAAGTAATAAACTAAGATAATGAAAAGTACTCTGAGCTAGTAAATAACATCCTTTAATAATAGTACAATAGTTCAAAACAAATAATCATAAATGGGAAGATTTTTAGGGGCAGATAGGAAATATGATTATGAATGAATAAAATACAGGGGCACATAACAGATTTTGGAAAAGGGTAAGGGGGGGGGGGGGGGGTGGGGATCCTCAGAAATGCATTGCGCATCTGTGTGCACTCGCCAATATCTTTTATCTATGTCACGTTTTTAAGTCCAAACCGGAATGGCGGTGGCAGGACTCCCTGGACCCCACTGCATCTGTAAGGTGTTCCAATATAAACTTATGACAATCATCATATCTTACATTTTGTCATAAAATGACAAAAGATATTTTGGCTCCATTCCTATCCTTCCTTTGCGCTAAGACAAGAAATCATTTACTAAGATATGAAATCCTAAATCCTTAATTTATGTTCCAAGGCTAGTCCTCCTATCCCATCTTAAACTATTTTACCAATGGCCACCTTGGAACAAACATACCTTAGGATCTAAGAGTGAATCCTAGGATCACATTAGAATGCCCCCCCCCCCCCCGCGCCCCTGATCAGAGTCACTTTTAAGCTCTGCATATGAAGAAACTATTTGAAGATTGTACATCATACTTTTCACCAGATGGTTACCTTTAAGGGTGGATACAAACCTAGATAACAGGACCCTAGTGTGCATGGATTAATCGATCAGGCGACAACAAAAACCATGTTTGTACCATTATATGAACTAGGTGAGCTGCACTTTTCAAGGTAAAACGTAGGATCTGCTTAATGTATAAGAGGGGTGACTGAAAGGGGTAGGGCGTGGGTGGGGATCAGGTGGTGTGTTTGTATTGTCACTTTCATACTACAATCAGAATACACATCAAAGCAATTCAATCGATCAGATTCTTCAAAACGAGAGGACGATCTCATTTCCACTCCAATTTCTTTGCATCTGAAGTATAGGATTTTTTAGGCGAAGCAGTGAAGAGACACAAATTGATATCTGGGTTAGTTATGTTGTTTATGTCGTAAACAAAGGTAAACGAAAGTAAATTCATTACAATGACAATTCACTGTACTTTCTATCAGTATAGACCTATTAAATAGGTCTATACTGACATAATTTCATTAATGTGGCATATGCTAGCATATAGCCTGAACCAATGAGTTGGGGTATGGGCTTCATTGGGTACAGGTTAAAAGTGTTGTGGTCGAGGCGTCTATTGGAGGTCCACTGCGCAGACTAATGGTCAAGGAATATATAAGGGTTATAATTCCAGTGAGAAGACCATGATACAACATCAAACTTGCTATTGTCCTTTCCCCAGGACAAATATGAACCAACGCCAATGTAGGTAGATTCCAGAGGACAACCAAAGCTATCGAATATACAAACCCGAAAGTGATGATTACCAGGTAAATATTACCATTAACTTTTGAGCCCATTGCTAAAAAAAACAAAAAAAACATGTTTAACGATGATAATTTAAGGAACAGCTGCTCACTGTTGCCAGTTTTCTCTGAGTGTAAACACATCATTCCTTTGATTTAGAAAACACAATATATATGATATTAACCTCTTTAGTAAGGCAAAGACATAGTTTCCCTCAAATTTTCAATGATTTCCTAGATTGCAAGTAATCTCTCTGACAAATAGGACAAGATGAATAGGGTTCTATCTTGCCACGGAAAATAACACCGACTGACCTCTATACCTCCCCCTTATCACACCGAAATCAACAAACAAATCTAACTGTCATGTCCATTCTGTACCACATTGACCTTATACAGACTCCATTTGCAGCGCAAATACTTCTGTTTTTTGCCCAGAAATTGCTTGTTGTTGCCTCTAGAATTGACTTCCGCTCCCAGCCAACCTGAGTTCCGGTTCCGCCGCATGTTGAGGGTAAAAGTGGCTGAAGGGGGCAAGGCTAAGAGAGCTAACTCCGCCGACTGGGCGCGGAAATGAAGTGCGCGATTACAGGTTTTAGTCTGAGGGAGTGGGAGAGTTGGACTATGGTGGTATAGGGGCACTTAGGGCTAAATGGTCAGGTGCAAAAATGGGTCAGGGAGAATGGTGATTAAGTCCAATTGCACTAGTTCTCGGCCTATTGGAAGGTTTCATAAACAATCTCCGTAGCATCGTGAGTTTATAAATGTTTGTTTACAGAAACAGTGGGCCGTTTCTCAACAAAGCTTGGTAGCTACGGTAGTTTATATGAGCTTACGGAAACTGTACGCAAGTTTGAAACTCTTGTATGTGACCGCTTCATAACAAAACTCCCATACATCGACCCAAAACTAGTGTAAATTAACCCAAAACTCCTCCAAATCAAACCAAACCTCCCGTAATTCCACTCAAACTCTCGTAACCAAAAACAAAACTCACATAGCGACAACAAGGGCACAAGGTGATCATAGCTTGTAAAACCTAAAATTTATGGAGGCTTGTTATGAAACAGGTGACAGGAGTTTTAAAATCCCATAAAATTGTGTTTCATAACAAAACTCACATAAATCCACCCCAAACTCTTATTAGTCCACCCCGAGCTCACGTAAATCTACCCAAACTCACGTAAGCAATTTTGAAACTCAAGTACCTATGATGGCCGAAAAGGTGATTGTAACTTTATAACGCAAAACTTACGTAGAGTTAAGGCCTCTCCCCACGGGCAATAGAACTTTGAGAATTGTGTCGGCCGACGAAGGCACATCTGAAGCCAGTGTGCCGTAGACAGACTGGCACCAAGTAATTAAGGAAGCCACAGGTTTTCCGACGATGAACAAGGACGACAAAGTAAACCCCTTTCGTCGTCGACGATAAACATATTAAACAGGCCTAATTTTACATTGAAAAACACCAACGATAAATGGGTTTATCGTCCGTCAGTCTGGCGCCTTTTTCTGGACGATAAAGACCAGTTCATCGTCAATCGCGTCCCAATGATAAAAAATTGTCCCAACAATAAAAATTTTCGCCACCATTTTAAAAAATCGGCCGACAAACATGTTCCAACGATAAAGATTTTCCGACGATAAAGATTTTCCGACGATAACGCGTTTGTCGTTGATGATAAACTCCCCGTGGGGACGGGGCTTTATGGAGCTTTATTATGAAACTGGCCCCTGGTTGGAGCACGCTTTGTTAAAGGTCAAAATTACCCAATGTAATGGTTCTACTAAACGATCGCAGAATTAACTGATCGCATGTAATTAGCAGATCGCATGTGTGTTTTGAGTATGGAACTAATAGTTATTGACAAGAGATAGGTATCAGACGATTCTGTAGCATGGACAGAGTGTTTTATTGTGATTGCCCTCAAACATGAGATAAACAATCGTTTGGTATAATTATTCTATCTGGGGCTTTTATGAAACGTTATATGAACATAAAGCCCATGGAACACTTTATTCTCGATTCCTGGTTTGTTGTATGGAGAGGCATGGGTACCTAAAACTTTGACTTAAAGGTATTAACTGCTGAAATGCATGAAATGCACAAAATGCATCTGGTTGAGAGCCTCGTGAGTAGGTCAACGGGGAAGAAAGGGGGGACGGGGGGTATAAGATGCTCATAGACCTCACCAGCAGAGCTGGGGTGTTCTGGTGGTACAGTGGTAGGGTGTTTCTTCATCATTGGAAGGTTGGCAGTTCAAGTCTCGGTCTTGCTGTTGTGGTATCAGGCATTCTACCTGTGACACTGACAGGGTTATCAAAGGTCTTTGCACCACCAGCTATTGCGTGTATGGCCCTGTCTATGGGACTATGCACAATAAAGAACACTTACCTCTGTAAAAGTGTAGGGGTATGATCTCTACCTCCTGATAGATTCAATCACCCAGGAGCAAGGGTGAAATATCCCAGTGCTCCAGAACCACTGAGTCTGGTGGTTCAAACCAACAAACAAACAAACAGCGGATGATTGTAACCCTTGATGGGACACAAAGTCACAAAGTTCAAATCTGACTGATATATTTTCAAATTAAATCTTCTTGATAGAATAGAGAGATGTAGTTGTCTTATTCTTGTGTAGCAGACCTTTGAACTGTTCGAATGATCCTGAAATGTGATCTGAGGTTGTCCCTAAAGCCCCATACCCACTAGGCGATTTTACCGGCGATACGCGATGGGCGACTGGCAGAATTGGCCAATTCTTATGATCACCTGTCAGTATAGTATATTGAAATGTGCATGTTTGATCTGAATCGGCCCTAAAATCAGCCGATTTTTAGGGTATAACCGGCAGATTTTAGGGCTAATGAGTCAGGAAATTGTCTAGTGGGTATGGCGCTTTAGAGGTTGCACTTCGAATCACAGATCATCATATGCCCTTAGTAAGAGAAGTAAATGTATTGTCAATGCACACAAATGAGTGACCTTCTAGTACTCAACTCAAGTACATGAAGTCCTCAGTTCGTCTTTGATAACAATGGCATGAACCCTGAGCACACAGTTGTAAGGTTTAGTCAATACTTAAGGGTTGACCTTAGATCATAGCCTCATTACCTATTCCTAACCACACCTACAATAAAAAATCTAAAGCTTTAAGGCCCATTTACACTGACATGGTTTGCTTAATTGTGTCCTCTCTCATGGATGCTACAGCCTGCTTTTAAGGGAGACATTTTGAAAGGCTCAGAGGCAGTATTTGTGCTATGACACATGGTCCTCACCGATAAGATATGATTATTTCTTCAAGGAACCCCCTATGGAATTTCCTGGAAAAGAACATGGCAGATGGATCCAACGTGTTAGCTATTTTGACTCTTGCGATTCTGGTCCTCTGCGATTAGGGCTGGAATATGTTAATATTTCCAGTATTGCAGCAAACCGTATCGCGCAATGTGAATGCACCTTTAGACTAAAGCAACACTTGCTGTACGCTACTTCTTCTTTGAGATTTATTGAGATCTGGGCTACCTTTTTGATCTTCTATAATACATTATCATAGTTTTGGTAAGATGTTTCTAATACTTGACATCGCCTATTACAATATATTTTCAAATAAAAGCATGCATATTATGTTTTTATTATTGTAATTCGAAATTGCAATGAAACCCAAGGAAGAAAACATGTACTACGAATGGGGCTTAACTGTGGCAATGGTATTACATACATAAAGACATATTACATCAGGCATATTTGTCCCGGTATAATTCCCTCGGGAGCCACATATCCAATCGCTAACCGCACCCGTAATCTAACGCTTTATGTAGGATTCCCCCATGCACAGTATCTGTGGCACCGATCATACATAAGTAATCAAATATCCCATCAGCAATTCATAATCGCCTTCTTTATTCTATTTACTTGCCAGAACGACTTTGCTCAGCTGTCAACTTGTCCCTGACACAAAAAGCACAAGTGTCAACACTTGATCGGCCCGCCCTTGGGGGACACCCCGCTTTTTCCCCGATCACGGGCTTTTTCCCCCCGATCACGGGGTCTTTTTCCCATGTTGGTTTTGAGTTATCTTCCCTAAAACACGCTGCCACTGGCATGCCCGATCAATGTGCACATTCCTGCCTGAGGCGCTTTTTAGCCCTCAGATATATATGAGCTTTCAGAGTGAGAGCGATCTACCCAAGTTTGGAAGCCAAGTGTAAACCCAGAGATTTCCCTTCGAGTTTGCATAATGGGTATGCAATGAGGAATTAACACAAATTACCTGTGACATTTCCCAGCCAAGTTGCAATGTAACAGAAACGTTCTGCAACCATACTTTTTTTAGTCAGTTTGTTACTTACTAAGATGGCACATAACAATCATGTTATTATAACATTATTTTTTGTTGAGGTTAGGATGAAACCAAAACAGAACATTATAAGAACATTCTGTTTGGGTTGAAGAATGTAACCAGAACGTTGCAATGACATCAAAGTTCAACGTCACAGCAGTACGTTGCAGTGACATGATTAGGAGTCATCAAAAGAACAAAACAAAAACCAAATATAGAAGTTGAACCAACCAGAAAGTTGCTGCAATGTTATAATAATGTCGCATCCTTGGCTGGGTTACAAGTGACTGTTTTGGAGTGGGGATTTCCATTAGAATTTGTCATCCTCTGTGATGCTAGCTGAGAACTCTATCCAATGAAAAACTTATTTTCTATGTCAATGTCATAGCAGAATGATGAAGCAACAGAAAGTGCTGTTCATAATGATATATTGACCAAATACCAATAAACCATGCTGCAGCAGCTTAACATTGAAGGACACACTAAAGAAGGGTCAAACATGATGTGGCACCCAAAAAGCATTCAGGATCTCAGTCAAAGGTGAATCAACACAAAGACAATGTCTATATATATTGTACAAGTTCTGATGAATAAAAAATATGAAAATATGTAGATTATCATGTTTACTTTTGGTGCCTTATAAGCTATGTATACCGGTCTCACTGTAAGCGAAAGCAGGGCCCGCAGGGGCAACGGGCCCATTTACAGCTGAGGGCCCCTCAGCCCCCCACCCCCTATACCCTGCTGCCAACGACAGCCCTGCAGTAGTAGATCAGCAGCCTTTCAGCACTAGATCAGGACCAGGCAGGTAGGCCTCACACGCCAATCTTTTTTTATATATATTTAAAGGGGATATTCCATTGCACGACATGGGCTGTGATATCAGCACGATATGACTATATAATAGACAAATTTGCATATACGAGTGATATAATGGTTGAAAAATGGCAATTTGGAGCATGTGTCATTGGTGTAAGATAGAGTTTTATCTGTATTACATGCAATTTCCTTGCGACATTATCATATCGCAGCCCAAGTCGTGTAGTGGAATACCCACGTTACGATAGAAAAAAAGCCTTGGTGCTGCAGAATATAATAGAGGCTCATGTCAAGCCCAGCAAAGTGCAGCCTTCTCATGGGATTGTGAGTGATCAGCCGCTGGTGTCCATCAAAAAAAGGAATGATCTACTACGTCCGATCAAATAATTGTCTGTCCTATTTGAATGGTAAATACAAACTCAGATACTTTTTGTGTTTTAAATCACAAGCAATCGCCTAGGGATGAGTAAGGCGTTTTTAGGGTAGTGACAGGCTCTGTCTCTTGTTTTAGGAATGAACCCGTTATTTTCTATGTTAAGGGGTGTCTACAAATATCAAACAGAATATTAAAAGTGTGAAAACTACGTCAAACCCAACACCGGTTGTTGTTGACTTGTGTTTATCATAGTAGACATAGATGATGTTGAATCAACTAGTTTCAGCATGTTACTGCCTTCATCAGGATTGGAATATCACCTCAGAATCTGTCTGGTATGTCAATAATTAACGGTGTAGATTAACAGTGTGGAATTTCACCCTTTGGAAATTACCAGGGTGGTTAAAAGCGTTAAACATTGGAAAAAGTCATGCGTAGTTTTTTATACTTTTTTTGGAAAGTTTGTGAATAAATAGATAAGTTAAAATGTCTGTCTTCCTGTAGGTGCTAGGATATAAGTATGTGAACGTCTCGAAATAGTGGAATAGATAAAGTTAACTTAAAAACATCCTCAAAGCGTAAACCAAGCAGGTATAGATATAGATATAGGTACAGATACCTTCTAAAGTTGTTTTCCCTTTTATCATTATGAAGCTTATCCAAAAACATGTTTCAGACCATTACACTAAATATACGTCTCCAACATAAGGGACATTAGGGCAAGCAGTTTCTATAAAGTCTATGATTTATCATTCATACTTTATCATCTCAGAATAAGTACATTTGAAGATATAATTACGGATATAAACTTGTGGTAATAATCGATTAAATGGTTACGAAAGGATTTCAGAAATTATAGTTTTTATATAACTGATAAAGGTGTCAATCTCTGGAAAGTATTCAAGGGGCCTTTCATTAAGTACGTGCGCAGGGGGGTCTGAAATATTTGACAAATTGCGTAAGTTCCTGTACAAGTTCAATGCCTTCTTTAGTTGAAGGGGGGTCGGGGGGGGGGGTAAAATTTAGGAAGATTTGCGTATGTACTAAATGGAAGCTTAAGGCCCTCAAATAGATAGAGTCTACTACAAAAATACGTAGAATATAGCTGTTGTGAATATATCCATACCCAGGATTACCTTGGCATTGTTCTGTTGTTTGGTGTTATCACACAGATTAGATATGGGCTTTGAACATGGCGTTGGTTACCCTACCCACCTCCTGAGTGCCTGGGGGGAATACCAATACCTGACCTCCCACCT
This sequence comes from Lepidonotus clava, assembly GCA_936440205.1. NCBI lineage: Eukaryota > Metazoa > Annelida > Polychaeta > Phyllodocida > Polynoidae > Lepidonotus > Lepidonotus clava. The sequence continues at coordinate 46,532,919 of OW387140.1, read as the reverse complement.
CAGTATGGACCAAGGACAATACATATAGTGGGGTCCATAACAGTCCACCAACTTCGTTCATTAGACTATGTTCTCTAGGGAGTGGACTGACGAAGCGTTATTTAATCATATATTTAGACATTTACACAATACTAAATCATAATCTTCTCCAATTTTTAATTGTTCTAGTAGATTGTTGTGATGAAAAATCTGCCAAAGATTTAGCTATGGATCTATAAGGAATCGATTGAATATATCAAAATGATTTTAGAATCTCTTACGGAACATTTTACACGATTTACAGAGGCTTTGTAATCCCTTGGTGGGATCATGTCATTCACAGAGGTTAATAGGTATTTACAACGGTTTTCATCATGATATGCTATTTTTTCTCCTTAGTTATGTTGATTGTTTTTATTAACGAAACAGGCCTGCCTGTATATTTTTCTCTTGTATTGGTATTATCTCATAGTATGTGTTTCGACTAAGGACATTGGTTGAGGTAACTCCCTGGTGGCGATTCGATACTTTTTCAACTACGTATAGGTGGAGGGCAGAGAGGAATGACAGACAGGACTATATAGCATGCGAATGTAGCTCTATGGACATGGAGTAGTGATGTGGCCCATTCATTCAGTTCTCCCCAGGCAAGCATGTAAGATGATTATAATGTTGCTGTAACGTTCTATTTGGTTCTGGTTTGGTTCTTGTTTTGTTAATTTGATCTTTAGAACCTACCATTGCAACGTCACACTGTGATGTTATCATAACATCCTGGTTACGTTATTTCATGTGAATATAGCATTATTATAACAGTCATTCTGTATTGGTAAGGTCTCAACTTCACCAGAATAAAACATCATTGTAACACTCTGCAAACTAGCAGTCCTTGGTTTGAGGCGGGACCTGGCCTATTACAGCACCTACCCTCTGTGTCTTAGATGTAAAATCATGCAATATTATTCTGAATGTATTGCTCAAGGCCTTATTCCACTATGTCATTTCACTTGCGCTGAGCATCGCAACGCAAATATGTAGTTTTCTATGTAGCACTTGTGTTCAGATACAAAAACGTTGGTATATCTAAATGCAAGTAAACTTGGGTTCCCTAACTAGAAGGAATGCATGTAAGTGCCACTAAATGCATAGTGGAATATAGCCTTTAATGTGTTAGAAATATATAAGAATGGGATACTAAGTTTGCACACGTCGGTTGCATAATGCATCAAAGTCTCTTACAGTGTATTATGTCAGGAAATAAAAAGCAAAACCTAACGTGCCATTGATGGGCCCAGTTTGCACGTTCTTGCCACCAGATGGCATGGCCGGGAAACTCCCCTATACACGTGCGTTACCGGCCACTAATCCCGTTACGTCATCAAATCCTGTGCACATTAGATCGACATACGGGTCTCGGCGGGGGACGCTATGGACGTATTGAACCTCTAATCAATCGGTATCGACCAGGGCGACTGGCCACACGGCGGGCATTGATTGGGTGGGGGGGGGGGGGGGGTTGGGAAGGGGGGTGGGGGTCAGGGAAGGGGTAGGGGGTAAGGGGTAAGGGGTAAGGGTTAATAGGCCATATCTGACCCACAGGGCCATGCCCAGCCCTAAAATGCTATAGAGTCCAAAAATGAAATGAGGGAAAGTACGTTATGTTGAATGACTAGTCACTCGACAAAAGTTTTAGGATTCCTGTGCAGTCATGCTCATCGTATCATCAAAACATTGTTTCTTACCATTACTGTATTTTGTACTAACTTTCACTATCTGAAAAGCGTTCTTGTAACGAGATAGTTTGCTTAATAATAAAACAAAATCTGAGGGGGTTCCAGGTGAATCAAGGAGGTTCCGTGCAAAAGTGAGGAGGTTGTGACCCGTTATTTGGATACAATTTATTTGTATTTGTAGTAAAATAAATTATATACTTTGAGCAATCTGAGGGGGATCAAGATGCCCTCGCCCCCCCCCCCCCCTCGCACCCCCCCCCCCCCTCGCCCCCCGGGTACGCCACTGGACCCAGGCCAGGGGGCATTACCTAAGCTGGCCCAGAAAAACAGCCAAACTGTTCAGAAAAAGGGCCATAGAGGATCAACAATAACGTGTTGTTTGTCCCCTTGTAATTTGTTAACTGTAAATGAACCCCAGCTTTAGTTTACTTACCCCAGAATAGTCATGAACTGACGCAATAAGAAGAAACTTTCTGCACAAGGTTATTTAATAGGAAAGTCTGTTCTTTTGCCAATAATTTCACATTTTCTGTCATTACACTCAATGCCGCAAAATAGAGATATAAAGCCAATTTATAAGCAAAAGAGTGATATTTTCATGTACTCAGATTTCCATTTCATAATTGGGCACCCAGGTCTTACACCCTAAATGCCCTCTTATGTAAAACATCTTACCAAAAGATCATAATAAAATGAAGCATTAGGTCATAGCGTACTCAACATTTTAGCCTAAGGTTAGAATAAGAAAGACCCTGAATAAACAGAGGAAGTATACAAAACAGGCGGGAAACTCGGGGGCAGCGCGTCCTCAAAGTCGTCTGCTCCTAACCGGAAACAGATAGCCCGCCATTAATGGCCCAAAGCACTGTTTCCCCTCCCTGCCGCTGCAGGGCGCTGCAACTTGTTTGTCTCGCCGCCATCTTGAAGTATCCACTCGCCAGCCTCAAAGCGGGCCAAGCAACCATCTGTCTCAATGCCCCTGATTGGTCAACACCCTGTGATAATGTAACGGGTCGGCTAATTCGTCCGGCGGCCACTTCCGGTTGGTTGGGCGTCCCGACATGCGCAGAATGATGGACGCCGGTGGAATATTTGATGTCCTGTACACGTGCAGAAGTTTGTTTGATGACGGGCGTCCTTTAAGGTTGGGGGGGGGGGGGGGAAGGCAGGTTTTCCCCCGGGGGGGGGGGGGGGGCGCACTGAAACTTTGAAGGTTCCCAGCCAGAGGTGTGACGTTATAATAACGTTGCAGCAACGTTCTGTGTTGGTTCTTGTTACATCCCGATTACGTCACTGCAATCTACTGCTGTGATGTTGCACTGTGACGTTATTATAACATTCTGGTTATGTTCTTCAACCTAAACAGAATGTTCTTATAACATTCTGTTTTGGTTCTGTCCTTACCTCACCAAAAAAATTATGTTATAACAACGTCAATAATGTAATAGTTATGTGCCATCTTAGTAAGTAACAAACTGACTAAAAAAAGTATGGTTGCAGAACGTTTCTGTTATGCTGCAAGCTGGCTGGGTTACTACCCACTGCCAAACTACTGCCCCTACTTTTTGTGACTGACCACTCTTGAAATTTGGTTGATCGTCCCTTATTTTTTGGGTATGCAGATCACCGCCCCCAAAATTCAGAGGGTCTCAATGCCATGAAATAGGCAGAAATCATGCAAATTACCAAGGGAAACTTGTGATAGAAAATGTAATATATAAGGCTAAACTTTGAGTTATTGCCCATTATTTCTTATAGAGGTAGCTCACCAACCCCCTTTTTTTTGGCAAACTGGCCCCTCAATTTTAACATTCACTGCCTCTGCTTCGTGAGTCCGCTGGCACTGGGTACCTTTTTGAGACCCAAGTGCCCCCCGGGGGGTTCTACTTGGCTAGATTGCTAATATCAGATCGGGGTGGACGCGTGTAATCGGGGGAAGAGGCGGGGGGCGTGGCCTCCTGTTTACACTGTAAACAAATGTGACCTTCCGCTTGTACACGGGGCATACGTCGCGAATAAATATTAGCTATTTAAGCACGATCTCTGATCTCAAGCTACATTGTAACAATGGGCAGGTTAATCCTAGCATTAGCCTTGTTGACACTTGGTTTGGATAACTTTGTGCCAGAGTGAAAACAAACAATTACAAAACTTGTAAATGAAAAACACATCACGGTGGTTCTCGTTCAGGGTCATAGGCCTACTCAGAGTGATCATTAAGAATTCTCGTATTTCTGTAGAACTATAACCACTTTAGTTATAAAGAATGTGCAGGAAAACCACGGCCAGATAATTTCAAAAGAAATGTGTCAGAAACTGTATTCGTTAAGATACCAGGGTAGTTTAATTTCGCTATGAAACACCTTTCTTAGTTTTCACGAGATATCGAACATCACATGTCTGATTCAACATTATACAGGGTCAACTTTCTCGGACCGCGTAGCAATCTTGTAATGTTATCAAGACCTTCATAGCGAAGCTTGTTACAACGTTAAGTGGGTCAAATTCATTATGTTAATTGTTATCCTAAGTGTAAGGCAAGATAGCCCCGACAGTTGTTCTAATGGTTCCGACAGCCTTACAGGAGCCTCGACAATATTTCTGACACTATATATATTCTTATTGATGGTTCATATTGTACTTTCTGGAATTGTGTCATATTTTTCTTCTGTTAGCATCCTAATCATTATCCTAAGGGCAGCTATCGTAATGTGTAAATCGGACTTTAAATATTCAACACACTCACCCTAGATTGCCTGATTCGTTTGTGGACCAACACGCAGAACTTTATGTACTCTGTGACCTCCCTCCAACTCCTCTAGCACACCCTACCCCCCGCCTTCTGTAAATATCGAAGTCTTATCACACTAAAACAGTCCGTTTTCCTTCTTCTTATCAGGGAAATGATTACCCCCGTTTTTACCAGTAGGCGATCAATTGGCAGCTCCTCCCTACAGTAAACAGTCTATGGGGAAACTTTGGGGCTCCATGTCATTGAAGAAATATATTTGAGTAGACTATTCGCCCTTGCATCATGCTAATGACTTAAGATAATTTGTTAAAGATGTGGATGCAAGACTATTGAATACATAATTGAACAATCCTGGTGATATTGCTGGATGGTTTTGGAATGGGGAGACTTTGCTGAGCACATGAATAGAAATATAGTATGTTTGCAAGTATGTATATGTATTTTTGTATGTATGTATGTCTGTATGTATGCATATATGTATGTATGTATGTATGTATGTATGTATGTATGTATGTATGTATGTATGTATGAACGTACATAAGTGTGGCAGGCTGAACGTCACCAGTCCTCGCAGAACTTCACACACTGAAAACACAAAGTCGTCAGAGAGCCACTTTAAAGTTGTCAGAGGGTTGTCATAGGTGACTTTTGGGTTGTCACAGGTGACTTTTGGGTTGTCATAGGTGACTTGTGGGGGCAGAGCAGGGCTCATTTCAGGCCATTGATGCTGTGTGACAACCTTGTGACAATCCTTTGACAATTTGGGAGTGGTCAGAGGGTTGTCATTGTGAATCTTGAGGCTGGATGACAACCCAAAGGTTGTCATTTTCGCCTGACTACTTTGGCCAAAAAGGTTGTCAGAGAAGCAAAAACTGAGAATCAGGTTGTCATAGGGTTGTTACAGAACAAAATGAGAGTCAAAAGTGCTGCCTGACGACCCTAGGGTTGTAAGTGAATGGTGCCTAAAATGACAGCCCAGGGTTGTCATGGCCTCTGTCTATGATAAAGTATTGTAAGTGAATGGTGTCAAAAAACATACAACTCATAGGCCTCCTATGTGTAATGGCCATACCTAATAAATTGTAATAAGATAATAGGAAGCCATTATTATGGACTATGGTATCTACAACATGAAACTATTCATAAATAAGATTTTTTGTATAAAAGACACAGACAACACTGGGTTGTCGTTTTTGGCACCATTTTGACAACTCTGTGTTTTCAGTGCAGGATGTCGCTCTTTGGCTGGAATAATTTTTGCCCCCTGTTTTTCAAAATTCCAAGTCCATCACTGTACTAACCCCACTTTTAAAAGTTAAACATATCAGACAATTCCCTTATCGGGGCACCTTACTCAAGACAAATGGGCCTGTTACCTGGCCTTAAGTAATCCGTTGGCTTATCGGTAATCCCCCTTATTAGATCTAAGACCACGTATATAGGCCTTACGTCACCGGCCCCTTGAGATGCACTCAGCGGAGAGCAACTCGAGGTTAGCACAGAATAGCCTGCGAACTAACACATGTATTGCAAAGTCATAAAGGGAAGTTGAGTTTAGACAAATATTTATATCTTCAAGGTATGTAGGTTAAGCATGGGTCCTGAATGGGTCATTGTATAGCATCATCATTGAAATAACAAGGCTTTATTTGATAGTTTTGAATACATTTAAAGCATAGTATGTAATCCTGGCAATTTTGGAGAAGATGCTTGCGAAAATGATCGTTTGTACTCGAATATACTCTAGCATTTTGAATACCAGTCTACAATTGCGCAAGCCTGCAATCGTTTTCTTATCCATGAGGTTATTTTTAACTGGTATCAAATAAATGTTTCTCAGCTCTTAGGGATAAAGATCCCTCAAGGCGAAGAGGTCATTTCGATCATTCTAAGATCGCTGATAGCCTTGTCTCACAGGGTGAATCAGGCTATATACTCTGCCACTTCGGACACTATCTTATAAAATAATTATGGCTAGTTTTTCCAAATGTTAATCTACAAGTAATGGTACAATTCACGAAAAATTATATACTAAAGCCATGAGTTTTGTCGACATGTTACCCAGAATGCACCCTGTAATAAGCTAACTTGCAGGTAAAAACCACAAAACTGGCTATCCGTGGTCGGGAGAATTGTCACTGCTCTGTAGCTGCCACTTGTTTTGGCCCCTACAGCCCAGGCCACACCAGCAAAAACCATCTGACTACATTTGAGATCTATGGCGTAGTAATCTTATAAAGCCATTATATATAGTATAGGACCTTCATAGCAGAGTCTTTCTCAAGAACTACTTTTCTTGGTGCAGAGGGTGATTCGCTGCAGAGTGAGTGAGACATATGGCTGCAGGACAGTGCTTTCACTCTGCCACATAGACACCTCATCTACGAGAGTGATCTCTGCACTGTAGCTGCCACTGGGTCCGGCCCGGGTAGTTGCAGCCTACCAGCGACAACTATGGGACAATTTTTACACTACAGGGCGTAGTGATACTATAATGTCAGTGTATAGTATAGGACCTACATAGTAGAGAGTACTCTCTCAGACTATTTCCCCAGAGCGGAGGTGTAAGCGGCACACAGTGCAGCGCCTCCAGTGGATGAGCCTGACACTACACTTGTTTAACAGATCCCTCCACACTCTGTGTCTTGAATACAGAATGACTCCTGTACCCTTCTGAAAGGCCAGGACCAGTTAGTGTCGGGAAAGTATTTACCTAAATAGTATGTCCATTCCCTTTAGAGGAGGGTTGGCGTAGATACCAAAGGCCAGGGAAGTTAGCAAAGGAAAAGGATTTTACCTAAAATATATTTCCATTCCCATTGGAGGAGAGTTAGTCCGGCTGTGAAACACCAATTCGCAAATCCAAAAGGTCAATCCCCAGGCCTGTTTCTTAGTGGGTTTATATATATCAAGATCGGAATGTTTCATGCATTTTACACTTGGACTGGTCCATGAAATAATAGGAGTGTTGTGGGTTGGAGGCTTTGGTGTACGAAGTATACTGAGTTTTGCAGAGTACCCAAGTAGAACTTTGCAACTTAAGTTAGTGAAATATTTTGAAAGAATGTTTGTAAGATAAATTCATGCAATTATAGAAGCTACAAGATATGATGATAACCCAGCCAAGGATGTGATATATTATCATGTTGCAGCAACGTTCTAGTTGGTTCTGATTTTGGTTCTTGTTACATTCTTTTGATGACTCCCAATTACACTGCTGCAATGTACTGCCATGGCGTTGCACTGTAACATTATTATAATGTTCTGGTCATGTTCTTCAACCAAAACAGAATGTTCTTATAACATTCTGTTTTGGTTTCGTCCTAACCTAACCAAAAGAAATGTTAAAATAACATTCTGATTCGGTAAAGTTTCAACCTTACCATCAATAACATGATTGCTATGTGCCATCTTAGTAAGTAACAGACTGACTAAAAAGGTATGGTTGCAGAACGTTTCTGTTACATTGCAAGCTGGCTGAGAAGATTATGAGAAACCCCGCCATGGTAACCTTAATGAAGCTGTTTACATTTACTACCATCAACCACATGAAGGTATTATCCCCACACATCATTAGACATAGGGGATTCCAGTGAGGATGGATTATCATATTGAGCCCTAGGATTATCCTCAAATGAGTGGTTAGTCCCAGATGTGTGATTATGGTTATTCCCTTTACTGGTGAAAGGTCTCTCAGTGCATACATTTACCTTATGATATCATTTGAGCAATGTGTATGGACCTCTCTGTACCCTATCAGCATAGAACATTAGGTTTGTAACATTGTTACAGTTAATTATGATTTATATGTCCGTCAAATCTCTTTAGATATATCCAAATAATTATTTCAATATTCATATTGATCACAATCTTGCGTTTTGGGCAGCGCGAATCGGGGGCAGTGCGCATAGCTTTGCTGTACATACCATTCCTCATTTTACTACCTCGCTCCACTTTGGAGAACATTCGGGGACATCCTCAGGTGGTCGGTCTGCTAACCAAGACAGGACCGACAAACTTAAAACTTAAAATGCTCTTTGCCCTGTAATAAAAGCTGATTGCATTGTCATGATGATTTATGTTCCTGTGAATGTCTAATCTATTTCTGAGAATTTTCAAACATATTTTTCTTATGACATTTTGTCCTCATGGTATATTCAAACCCTCATAGTGTTATACTCAGATCCCTTTGATTCCCTATAAAATGAAGTCATATGAACAAAATCAGTCCTTTCTTAACCATATAACTTCGGGCTTCACCCTTGGTTTGAGACAATCCCCTCTGGTGCATACAGCCACTCACAGTTTTTCTGCCAATGAACATCATGGCACTGTGTATCTGATAAGTGATGTTCCAATAAGCCCATCCCACATTGGGTATATCCCATGGTTGGACAAGGGTTGGACAAAATAGACATAGGCCTATAAGCCATCCTTGTCACCTAGAATTGGAATTACTGGAATAACTATGAATTGTGTTTTTCTATATCCCCAAGTACTGATCAAATGTTACGATTTTTAAAAGTTTAACCATTTGACAGATTTGCAGGTTTGCCAGCCGATCATAATGCTGCATTTGAAGGAAAATAGGGTTGGACATTATAGGTTGGTCTGCCAGACTTTAATATTGGTTCTTATGGGAAAAAGGTCAATATGTACACCTGCATTTTACAAATGTTATGAGCAATTTGTCAACTAAACCACAATGGTTCGTTTTGTTTTACACTTCTATCTGTGGGGATAAAATCAGAAAGAAATTGCTATGTAATTTCAAGGTAAAATTTAATGTAATGTTGATGTATACTGGGATGGGCTTATTGGCTTTTGTGATACAAAGCGCCAAGCAACATGGATCGGTTTCGGATCACCCCTTAATCCACACACCCTGGCCACGGACCCACAAAGGTTAGAGATGCCTCCTAATCCTTCTTATACCCAGATTACAACCAGCTCCAAACGATCCCAAATGGCCAGGGGCAAGAAGCCATCCAATCTGGTGAAAAACTGGTGAAAAACTGATGAAAAACTGGTGAAAACTGGTGGAAAAAGGGGGCCAAAAGGGGGGAAAAGCACCCCACTTCAAAAGCCGGACAGTGGAGTTTTTGGGTACTTTCACAAAGCTGGGTGGCTACATTTGGTTTGGCCTTGCACTTCAAAAATAATCGGGGAGATTTCAGCATGAAGTCCCTTTCATCGTTGATTTTAAAGTCGATGAAAATGAAGAAAGTAATCACCATTATTGTATTAAATTTAAGGGTTTAAGCCCCCATTTGCACATTACGAATCACGGGGGTGCCTTGGAGACCCAATTTTAGATATTGCGTCCTTCCCAGGTGGGGATGTGACGTCACAGAACGTTATTGTAACGTCGCAGAACGTTAGTTGGACGTTATTTAACTTGCAGAACGGCTTCTTTACGTCACTCCTTGGATGGGTTGTTCCATTGAATCGTGCACAAAAGATCTTAATCCTTATTTCATCTCAGCAGGATATACATATAAATGCAGTTTTTCTCTATATCAAAGATGGTTCAATGTAAACATATCAAAAGGCTACAATTAATAAGGCTCTGTCCTTGTATTTAGACATTTAGTACCGATTGAGACAGCCAAGTTTGTGTGTTGTATTGTGTATTTGAGTCAAATGTATATGAAAGGCAAGTGTCCGTAAATAGTTTGCATTAAAGTAAGGTATATGCATCAGAGATGTGAATTAGACCTAAAACCATTGGCATCCTATTCGTTTGATCATAACATGATAGCACATGACTCCAGGCCAAACTATGCTAGAATCAGTGCATCACCCCTTATGTTTCATTATACTGCACTGAACGTTAGAATACACTCAGGTACAGCCTACCACAGACTTTGTCACCATACACACTCACTCACACTGACACACACATTCACACATTCATACACACACGCCCACACACACACACACACACACACACACACGCCCACACACACACACACACACACACACACACACACACACACACACACAGCGTGTTTTCTCTTCTGTCAACTGCAATTCTCCATTCAAGTATGGGGTTGGGGTTGAAGGCTACCGCTCCCTGTTTCTGAGGCCCCCTTCCTCCTGAGGCCATCTATTTCACGTGGTCCCCACCCACGTCTGATGGTGACAGGAACGCCCCCTCTCGGCCACCCTGGGTGACAGAGTAGGGCCTACCCCATGGTAAAGGTATGAGTGATATGTCATGGGGAGTTGGGTGGAGTTATGGTGAGGGTGGTGCCCTTTTCACACTTACAACAAATGGATGCCTCATTTCAGCAAGGTAAAGCTTATGAGTGAATCCAGTTACAACTTCATATTTGCAAATGCATCAATCGTGAATTGTGACCATCAGGAATGTTCTTTGTTGGTATCTATAATTTGTAAAACATTGAATATTTATATACCAATGCATAAAGAACCATATGATTCACAAATGTTCCCAAAATAATAATTTTGTTCTTTTCTTTAGCTTTTTCTTGTGTTTTAGTTGATAGAGGGCATACATGGCTTACTCCCTCCCCTCACACATGCAGTAGCATCACCTTTGTAAAAATTAAGCAGCAATTTTGGTTACCATTGGCAGGTATATTTTCCTTTTCTACGTGCCAGCGATGGTTTTCTGGTTTCTTGTAAAGGGTGTGCAGCATCGTTTATTTGAGATAGTAACTCAAAAGATAAATCACAGATTCCCAATAATGGTTCTTCATGGATACACAGTTCAAGAACATCCAAATGGCATGCTCAATAAATACAGGGCTAGGGATGTATACTAAAATAGAGTCTTTTTTCTACGTGTATTCAATCTATTTCCCAGTAGACAGTGTATAAGGACCTACACTTACTTTCCTGAGAATTACTATATCCTTAAGCGCCGTACCCACTAAGCGACGGAGCGACGGCCGACGGCGACGGCCGTCGGCCGTTCCAGTCGGCGTCGGCGTCGGCGTAAAATTATCAAACATGCTTAATATGGATCGGCGGTGCAGTCGTCGCCGACGGCCACGCCGACGCCGACGGCAGTGCCTATTGTGTGTGGGTATGGCCTGTTCACCAGAGTCGGCCGACGTGTACGCCAACGTGTACGCCGATTTGTACGCCGATTTGTACGCCGATTCATGCAAAATCGCCTAGTGGGTATGGGGCTTTACTTTCATCCACAACTAGATTTCTTGATGATAAGTTAAGACATACACCAATGAGCAAAGGTCTGTCACAAATACAATTACGCTGATTTAATCACTATCAGCAATAGTACAGCCGCGTCCCCACTTGGGCGACTAAGATTTTAGTAGCTGGGCGATTAGTGGATACTAGTGTTAACCCTTTCCAACCATGGCGACCAACACCTCAAAAAGGCACTAGTCGCCCATGATTGAAAGGGTTGACACCAATATCCACTAATCGCCCAGCAACTAAAATTTTAGTCGGCCAAGTGGGGACGTGGCTGTATGGTGGCCAAAATGAAGCTTTGTAATACTTACTACTGTCCCTATTGGTTTTAGTTCAAATTGATTCTAATAACAAGGGATTAGGTTGGGGTTGGGTTGGGTTGGAGCCTTAACAGTAAGTAGTTTACATCTCTTTAAGCCTGGTCCCCACTTGGGGGACTAGATTTCCTTGGTTGCCGGACGACTAAGGTGGTTAGTAGCCCGGCGATTAACTCCACATTGGCGCCGTCATGTCTGGGGACCAAACCACTAATCGCCGTGGTTTCTGAGCAAAATATTTGACATGTTTAATATTTTCCACTATGCGCCGGTGATTAAAGTAGTTGGTCGCCGAGCTAGGTGACTAAAGTCACCCCTAGTCGCCGGCAGTTTGATGGCAAGAGCTTCCCAACGTGGCGATTAGTTTTTTAGTAGCCCAGCGACTAGTGGGACCCGTTTATTTTCCTCGGTCGCCTGTGAAAGCTACTAATATCCACTAATCGCCGTCGTTGGTCCCCTGGCATTAATCTGTAATGACCAGATAATGGTTGTGTATATATAATATACATTATATAGATACATAAACAATGGAAATAGTGAATTCATTTTTTTTCTCACTTTCCATCAGAGTCATATGAATTTCTAAGCAGTGTGTAATATATATAAATCTTTTTATTAGAATGACCCTAGAAAAACAGTGTACTGTAAATATAATAATTATATTCATGGCCTTTGAGTGTCATACTTCAAGATACAATAACAGACATTTTCACACACTTCAAATTCTGTCAATATTACATTTACAATAGTTAGACTTAACTTCCATTTGAGAACAGTGCAACCCAATTCGAAGTGTCCTTGGAATATCCCATGACAGCTGTAATAATCAAATATAAACAAAAACTGTCAGAGTTATCACCCAATATAAAGGTAATGGAAAAATATACATGACATGCTTGTAATAAAGCTATAAACATGGACATCAATAATGTTTTCAATTTCATAAATCTGTGTTTTTATTGCAATGAAACATGACCATTATTTGGTCATTATTAATTTTAGCCCTGACACGGCCCTTGTTGTTTTTATTTGGAATGTAGGTCGTTCACACTAACCTTACTGTTGCTTGCGTTCTGTATTCTACTTGTGTATATATTGACAGAAATGCGATTGAATTAAGTTTCTTCTCACGTGCAGATTACAAGGATCGGCAGTGGAAATGATTATGTGTTAATAAAACACATTATGTATGACTGGAAAGGGACTTAAAAGAAACCTAAGAATTTAGTAGGTAAAACATGTATTCAAAGATGTGATGGCAGTTTCTATTGTTTCAATTTTAACATAGACCCGATATCAACCATCCCAAGCAAGAATACAAGGTGCAACTTAAGACATAATCTTTGAGAGGGCTTATATTAGTTAATAAATTAGATGCCATAGTGATCTAGTTTTGAAATAGAAAAGAAATGTAATAACCATGCATCTTATCTATGTCATAGTGATCTAATTTTGAAATAAAAAACATACATTATACGATTTTTATCTTAAAGTAGAATTAATATTTTTTCTATAAATCTTTGAATTTCAAAATTATATCATAATGACATCTACTATGTTAACCCGCATAAGACCTCTCAAGGATTATATCATATTATGTTGTACACCATACAATAAAATTACAATAAATAATTATATCAGAAACTCGTATTTTTACATAAGGAATGCATGCATCCAACCCTAAGACATACACACGTTTCAAAGAATGTGAAAGATTCATGAGGCGATTGTTAATATGGATCCATGTAAATGCTTCATACTGTAACGTCCGTTCCAAAACAATCCCAAAATAATCAAACTTTTTAATCAATACGTATTTACCGAGAATCTCAACTTGACAATTATCTGCAAAAGGCTACAAATTGGAACAGGAAATGAGAAGATGTCGTAAGCGCATCACGAACTTGAATGTGAAGAGACTAAAAAAAGCCTGCCGTTGAACCATTTCCAGTTGTCTGGTGTTCAACTCCTAAAACTGGAAACTGAACATGAACGTTTTGTAAATTTGACGATCCTCCCAGTACCAGACTTTCACATTAAAAATAATCAACATTTGGCAAAAATTAAGGGGGCGTGCACCCTCTAAATCCTAATATCACTACATGTTTTGAAGCGTTTATATTGATATAAATAACCTGTTGCCTTTAGCCAGGCCGAACCCCCCATTTAGAACCCAGTCCGGTCACAAACCGTTACAACGTTAACGTTTCCACCCCCCTCACAAGCACCTTATTAGGTCATGTTGTCCGACGTGCTTCTAAAAACGTCACAGATACGTGACGGCATTGTGAATTCTCACACATTCCCAGAAAGGTCTTCGTGATTACGATCTCAGGCATGGCATTTTTCAACTGTTTTTGAATTCGGGATACTTTCAGTGAGTGAGCCCTGCCCACGTTCGGTGCACCCAGCAGAGTTCTAGTCAACACTGAGCATTGTAGGTATGGGCAATATGTGATTGGAGAATAGACCAATCCACTGATGGAACTTGACAGGACTTGTGCAATCACTCTTTAGTGTATCTTAGGAGTGTAACATTAAAAGCTGATTTCCTCTTTTTTTTCTCCGTTATCGTCCAGTGGATAACTTCGATATTCCGATAAGTCGGAGTCATAGGTCGTCCCAAAAGGCTGATACCAGCGTAAATGTGTATGGAGAATGACCAGCAGTTGCTGGGTACCAGTGGAGGGGGGTACACTGTGCTATTTCTGATATAGAGAATCTGGTCGGAGAGTGATGGTCTCCTCATAGGAAATGCCTTGAGAGTGTAGAAATTAGCATAAATAAGTCTGTACCTGGAGATTGACGAGATGATGTCATAATAATATTTTAAAAATAGAATGAAAGTAGGTTGGGAATGCCCCCATCACCCATTGGGGGCGGCCATATTGAATAAATTTGCATATTACCAATACAATCTCCAAACACAAATGAGCTCAGACTCTCAATCCATGCTGTATTGGGGTAAGGGGGTAAAGGGGTGAAGGGGATGTCATGGAGATGTCATTGCAATGTCATGGCAATGTCATGGCATCATCATGGCAATGTCATGGGAATGTCATGGGAATGTCATGGGACTGTCATGGCAATATCATGACATTGTCATGGTAATGTCATGGCATTGTCATGGCACTGTCATGGCAATGTCATGGTACTGTCATGGCATTGTCATAACAATGTCATGGCAATGTCATGGCATCATCATGGCAATGTCATGGGGATGTCAAGGCATTGTCATGGCAATGTCATGGCAATATCATGGCATTGTCATGGCATTGTCATGGCAATGTCATGGTACTGTCATGGCAATGTCATGGCATTGTCATGGCAATGTCATGGCATTATCATGGGGATGTCATGGCAATGTCATGGCATCATCATGGCAATGTCATGGAGATGTCATGGCATTGTCATGGCAATAAATCTCTCTCCCCCTCCCTCTCCCTCTCCCTTTCCCTCTCCCTTTCCCTCTCCCTCTCTTTCAGCTGTTATTGAACAAGGTGGATAAGACGGAGCTTTTGGGTTCTTTAGAACCCAACATACTTGATCTTGTTTAATTTGCAGATTGAAAATCATGAATTTTGCTGACGAGTATATTTATTGTTATAGTATTTGTCTGCAAATGATTAGCTTACCCTATAAAATTGATTGTATCATACATATGTCAAATGCGGACCCTGAGCATAATTATGATATTTATAGGCATACACAAATGCAAATGCATTTATACATTGAAAATCAATAGGAGTGACATTTTCCCGTGAAAAAAAACACATCATCGAATGTCGTCTGGCAACACAGACCAGCGTCCCGGAAGTACTCTCCGCGTCTGGGGCGCGGTCTCGCCGATTCTCGCCATTTCCCGGGCCAGGATCACGTGACTGCGAGAATGTTGATCAGTTAGGACTGTGGCTACCTTCCGGAACCCCTAAAGTGTCCCTAAAAACGATCTGACAACCTCCCAACCCTTGACCGCTGGTTTTCATCTGCTGTCAAAACTGAAAGAGAGCTTAGGTTTAGATTTAGGATTTAGAGTTACAATTGAGAGTTTAAAAATTGCTTCACCTAATCTAATCTTAAAGGGAGGTTCTCATCCGTGACTTTTTAGAGATACATCCGCTGACGTAAGCCTAACAACGTGACGGCCAGCGACGTGTTTTCCACTTTTGGAACGTAATGCGGTGACGTAATTGGTCACGTCAGGAATTTGGCGCGGCCGTACGGGAGTTATAACGTATCAAATAATGACGGCCTTACGGACAAGAAAGCCCATTTAATAGCACGTACAAACAAAGACGAATAAATGGTTGGAAAAGGCGCAGTGTTGCACAATAAGTAAAGGATGTGATAAATCATTTAAATACCATTGCACAAAGTAATTAAAAAGGCGCAGAATGTTACTGTTACATCACTCCTTGGCTTGCTTAGTGCACACCACGGAGAAGTATATTCTCTTCATAATATACCCAAAAAACATTATCAAGAGGGAACAAATAAGCTGTTACACAACCTCAGTACGTGACCTTAAGCATACCACTTACCCCAAGGTCTTCCTCCATGGCCACCACCTACCCCCGCCCCCCCCCCCATCCAGGGTCTAAGAGGCTCATTAGTAGGCCTTAACCCAGGCTGACAACGGCAATAGCCGTTTACCCCTATTAGACCCGATCCTCCGTTACCTCCCTTTAGTCGCCCTCAGAGGACCCGTTTAAGGCGTATAAAGCCCCGTACCCACTAGGCGATTTTTACACAGTTGGCCGACTAATCGGCTATAAAATCGGCACATTTCAGTATGAGATACATAGAGGCGATCATAAGAATCAGCCTATTTACTGCCGACTTGTTGGCCGACTGTGTAAAAGTCACCTAGTGTGCATAGGGCTTTAAGGCGGGTTTTTTTACCAAACGATTTTCAGTGAGAAAAGATGATAAATGACTGATAAATGATGATTAACGCCTGTTAAAAATTGTAAACATCAGCAAATTGTTGTCTGTCAAAATCTTTTATAAATGAAAGATTTGTTGTTTCCACTGAACGGCGATATTTGGCCGATTCTCGGACGTCATGGATGATTATTTCCAATGACTAGAGGTAGAAACACAGAGAACAATTAATTCAATTATCTTTCAGTGTATTTGGAAGAAATCGTTGGCATCTGTCATTAAAAAATATTCAGCAGGTTAGATATTTAGTCGCCTGCAAATACTTTTTTATGCTGTTATTTACTCTCGTTCACAGTCATTTACAAATGTCTGAACGATTCTGACAATGACCACACAAGATTATGAGTGATTCGTTCACTCTCATTCATGGTCGCTAGCATCATATCGTTTGGTGGAAATGCAGCTTAAGCTAAACCTGGCCTGGCCTTGAGGAGTGGAGGGTAAGGAAGGGTTTGGGGTGAGGTTGGGCTTTGGAGGTGAAGAGGAGCCTAAAACCTTTATTCCACAAAAAGAAATTGAATGAGCCGTTTGCTGCTTTTACAAACATGTTAAATACTACATTCCATATACTTATTTTGATGCTGTATGTTCAAGAAGAATTCGCATGAAACATGTTATGTCATTGCAGACAATGTGCAGTATTTTGTTGAAACGCCAAGAACATTGATACATTGCCTTTACAGCGTAATAAATCGCTTGCAAAGCAGAACTTTAAATTGGTGAACTGTTTATTTTATTTTCAGTTGGAAATGAATATACCACAGGAACTTTATCAATATACTTGGTCACAGTTGAAGCTGCCACATTGTTTATCCTTATGGGACTGCTATTACAATGTGGCCATAATAGAAGTGTTTTAAGTAATTATTTAACAGATTTATACTGGATTGTAAAAGATTTAAATTACTGTACTTATGTGCCCTTGGTCATAAATATTTAATACGTTATCATCTAGTAGAGTCCAACATTATAAGTGTCCAAGGTTGAAAAATCATAACTTTACTGAAATTTTAGAATATATATAACGCCAACCTAGTTTAAAAATAAGTATTTCCTGAGCAGGGCACTGTCGAATCATTTCTATGAAGATGAACTAACAAAAGGACAAATAAAAGGCAGTATTAAAATACAAAGCATAAAGCTCACAAAATAAAATATGCATTATATACACGGAGACAACACCTTTGTATAATACATCCTCCCTGTCGATTAATGTTGAGGAGAGTTCTGACACTTTGTATTTATACAAAGGCATAGTGCCAAAAGGACACCTATGCTTATGTTCATGGTACTTCTGTCCAGAAACGGGGACAGTTTTTATGATTCTGTGAGTGATCTAAGGACTGTGCTGTGGGTGTGATGGGGCAATGTTGCACGCAAGTCATACATAGCAGCTATATCAAATTTAATCACATAAGCGTGCAACCCCCTTATTAAGAGAGACATAAAGATAAAACATAGGGCGACAGACTGGCTAGAAATATAGTAAATTTCAAAATGTATTACCTATAGATGATGTCCTGTAACTGTGTCATATCAAAAATATTGTAGCTACACTAAGATGTGTAAGTCGAACCCTTTCCTATAGAATTTTGGTGACCTTGATATTGACCCCATGAAAGTCCATACAAACCTTCCAATGGAATTGCTTATGTTTCGAAAAATATCGAAAGAGATGCTTGTTTGTATCTGGTTGCACAGACTCTCCTAAAGGGTGCCAGCATTGTCGACATAACAGCAAAATATCACAAATCATTAATCGTTGCTTACTACAGGATTGTGTGTATGCATCAAAAGTATAAGTGTGTGTATGCATCAAAAATATATGTAAGATTTTCTGTAAGTGCATGTATGCATCAAAAATATATGTAAGATTTTCTGGAAGAAATGAATAAGTTTGATCGCTGAAAATTCAACAGTTAGTTCCATAATTGTGCCTATATTTTAGGACTATCCTATACTGTTTGTAGGAATAATACAAAATATTAATATTTAAGTTGTGACCTTTCCGTACCCAAAGGATACTTTTGTAAGCTTTCTTTTTCCTTGCTCCAACATATTCTCCACTTTGAAACCAATGTTAATGAACAAAAATGGCCTGAAATAACCCAAACACTGACTACAAAAACACAATTAAGTTTTCTGAGTTTCATACATATAGAAAAAACATCAATGAATAAACTTATGACCACCAACTCTAAGTGGATGTCATTTTTCTATGCTATCTTTATAGTCCATATGGCTGGAAAGAGGGCTTTAACTGAATGTACAAGGCCCTAATGCCCTCCAGGGGTCCATAAAACAGACCAAGCATACAGAGCTTTAACTTGTCCTTTCCCTGCTTGAGTTTTATGGCCTCTAGTGGATCTGCCTTCATTTCCTCTCACCCACCACTGACCTTGGCTAAAAGCAATTAATCTCCACATGCTGCAAGGTGCTTTGACTGTGTGCCATTTCCTCTCCTTAAAATGTGGCGGTCGTCTGCGGATTTCCTTCGACATTATCGAAGACCCTTCAGGACCTCCTACACCTCGGTTAACTCCAACCCCTGCTTCCTCCGCCATTTTAATGATCACGTGACTAAAGGACAGACCGCACTTTGTGATGTTTTGTACTTTTATGTTTGAGAGGAGAGAGAGACATTCAAAGGCAATTTTGTCCTAAGAATTATTTTATCAATATAGTTGGTTAATTTCTCACAATAAGCACTTTAATCATTTAAAAGAGGTTATATTTCAAACCCGTTTTGGGCAAAAGTCTACTGTCTGACGATGGCAGTCATCAAGAGAGAGACACATTGACTAAGATTCTGGTCGAAATTGAGAAATTGAGACCAACATCTAAAATCACTAGATATTGCCAAGCGATTGTCAATTCATTGTTGAATTGCACAACAGGAGCTTTTGACCAGTTCTGGCTGATTAAACGACGAGAAGTTTACATGAATACTTATTGATGCCCCTCTTAAACTTGGAACATCTCTGATTGTGAAGTCTGATGCTGTGAGCCAACCCAGATCCACCATGTGGTATCTTCCAGTAGCTGAATCTTTCGCTGGTACCCAGCACGACACTTGGACGCTGTAAGTGTTTTACAGCGGTGCACCTGTCGCTGATTCCCGGCGACCCCGCTACGCCAAACCGTTGTAGCGGAAAAAAGCCCAGCATTTGGAGAATATATTCTCTGTCCACCCTGGAACCTATCCCTTTCCATCCCCCTGCATCCCCCCTCCTCTAGGGACTGCTATCTGCCCTAGGCAGGCTCTTTCCCAGCCTCCAGTGCAGAAGAGGGGGCATAGAAAACTGGCGACTTGGGTCAGCGAGGCGTATGAAAAGCGCCCCCAATGACTCAACATAGTTCGGTCGGGGTTCTGCAGAGGGAGATGAAGCCATAAGTTCTACCCTACTATCCTACACCTAAAGAGTCTATTGGAATGCGCAGCAGGCACTGTCCATCCATTCAGCCTTGCTATTTTATGTGGTGCCATTTATAACCATTACTGTACGTGTGTTAAACAAACTTACCCTGCTAATATTGATTCTTCATTATATGAATTCACCCCCATCTTTCCTGTGATGAGAATCATGTGAATGGTCAAACAACTTGGCTGTAGAGTTGGGGACTGGGAATTTAGTTTTAGTTCTGATGATATGATTAGGTTTTTCCTATGCTTTATCTATCATTGATTTCCATACGGAAACAGTATATTACATTTTTGGCAATACCACAGTCTCTCCATACCAGAAATACTTACATAAGCAAATGCTCTAAATTATGGTTTATGTCCAATCATCTGTCATAAAAACAAAGAACAATATTGAAAATCCAATATCTGTTAATACTTACCATAGGCCTAATGTTCCCCAGACCACCACCCCAGCTTCAGTAGGAGAGGAGGTTTGGGTAGGAATTAAGTTTACATTCTTGAAATTTCATGTTCTTTACATATCGAAGATTTCTATTTGGAAGCAGTACGATATTTTTTGGCAATTACAGATTCTCTCTAAACGCCTACCAGAAACAATAACTTGTTATAAAATGGCACTGAATAATGCCTTTTCTTAATCACCATCTAAAAAAAAAAATGAAATAATAAGATTAACAATAAAAATCCGAATACTTGTTAACACTTGTCTCACCATAAGTTCGCCAACCCTCCAGCCCAGCATCAGCATGAGGTTTGTCTTGGTAGGCGTACACTTTTAATTAGGTGACAATTTTACTGCGCTTTATATCTCGAGGATTCCTCAAGATATGCAGCCAAAAATCAGCCAAAAAAGTAAAAAATAATGAAAAATAATGAAAAATCCAATATTTGTTAACAGTTGACTCACCATACATTCCCCACCCCTCCAGCCCAGCATCACTGGGCGCTAGGTTTCGGCAGGCTTGTAGTAGAGTTGACCAGCAGTGTCGACCTTTGGGGATTTCACCCTCCCTCCCCACCAAACAGCCATTCTGTCTGCCTACCACCTCAGGGGGACCAATGTGGGTGAAAAACCGCTCTGAAAAAAGTAAATCGAGATATAGTAATTTGATTTTGGCACAATGCAGAGTCAGCAGTGGATCTTTTATATGGGGTATTTATCCAAAGGTAGGATTTCATGGGGGTGATTGAGAACTGGATCCTGATTATAATGGGTAGACATCTAAGAGCAGTATTTAATAGGCTTGGGAAACAGGCTGTGAACAATTCTAATAGTATTGAATTCCATGTACCAAAAGTGCGTTACTGATTTGACGTCGATACAATTTCGCTACTGCCGATATACAATCAGCGGTACTGCCAATAATATTTACTTTATTATTGGCAGATTTTGCAATGGCTGCCGATAACACACTTTTGGCAGCCAATATCACACTTTCGGCGGTTTAAATTGCGCCGAAAGTATATATGGGCTGCTGGTAAAGAATAATAACATGGAGATACTCAGTATCGGTAGTGAGTAATTTCAGTATATAGAATACAACTTTAAGTTTTCACGATTTCTCTAACACTGTCTCAAATAATAAATTCCCCTATGTTATGATAGGTTTACCAGTGCATTAATTGCAGCCAGTTTGCGATATAAATTAGTATTTTTATGTTGATTCATATCCGTGTTTTTTCAATTTTCTTTTTCAAGTCAGAAAATGTCGGAATCATGAGATAGTACAGCTAGATTTGGGAATTTACCAGCCTGCTGCTACGGACAGATTGGGGTCTTAAGGATTATTTGTCATTAGAGTGTTTTTCAATATTCCAAGAATCATTGAAAAGATGAATTTCTAAAACTCTCCAATATGAGGAAAAAAGCCACGAAAGATCCATTTTGCCCATTCCCTTACTCTTTAATCACCCCTTTTGCTACAAAAGCCTGGATTTCTGTTAATGGACGTCCATTGTTAGACTTCTGTGAAGTGAAAACTGGGTTCGTCTGAAGAGGTTTTCTCTGAGACTGTTTCCAAACAAAAGGATTTGTTTTAAGGGGAAGACTGCATGATAATAGAGCTTAGACAATAAACGATCAGATTTGATGAAATTTCTTATCCAGAGAAAGACTGGTTCCTCTCCTTCCAAAGGAAAATTGTGAGAATTCATGACAAAAAAGACGATTCATATATTAATTCTTTAGATTACTTTAATATTAAAACGGCCTTTAAATCATCATATTCATTTTATTGTCAACAAGTTTACGATACTACCACCAACACCCTGAGTGTTCAATCAAAAGCACTCCAATGACAAGCAAAGAACTGTGTCTGGTTACAGGGGTGTTGCTGTTACATTAACAATGGATCGTACTGTTAATTATAAGTTTTACCCAAGCAAGAATGCGATGTTATTATACTATTGCAGCAATGTTCCCAGCCGGAGGGCGATGTAAGAATGTTAGCAGAATGTCACAATATAACGTTGCAACAGTTGGTTGCAGCAACATTATTGGGAGTCATCAAAAGAATGTTGTTGCAACGTTACAATATAACATAACAAGGACCAAACCAGAACGTTGCTGCAACGTTATTATAATGTCACTCAGCCGGCTGGGTTCTTTTTAGTTCTTTAGTGAGGTCACAACTTCACTAAAATATGATGTTTTATAACATTCTCTTTAAGCAAGTCTCAACTTTACGTAAAATAATGTCATTGTTACTTGAAAATTGGGCGGATTACAGACTAACCAAAATGTACAGTCGCAGAACTTGCTTGTTACGTTGCTGGTTACGTCTCTAGAGGACAAAATGTCCCCCTTTAATAGAACCTGCCTCCCTCCTTGTTGTGGGGCATTTTCTGAATGACCCAAGGCCATAGATGGATGGCGTATGATATTGCACCAACAATGCGCCGTATGAATACATTTATGTGTCAATGGCCCTGTTGACGCCAGCCTCAACGTGTGATACACGGGGCCTGGAGGTCTAGGGGCAATCTCCGCAAATATCTCTGCCTCAGATACTACCTTAGTTTGAGGGGAGAAGCATAGAGCTCCCAAGCAAGAATAAGTCGTTATTATAATGTAGCAGCAACTTTCTATTTAGTTCTGCTTTGGTTCTTGTTACGTTCCTTCGATGGCACCCAAAAATGTCTGTAGAACCTAACATTGTGCCATGACACTGTAACATTACAGTGAAATTCTTGTAACATTCTTTCATGCTATAATAACGTTACTTTAACATTCATTATTAGTAAGGTCTTATCTTCACTAAAATATAATGTTATTATTATGTTAGATTTATTTGTAAATGTTTGCCATCTTGTAAACATCACTCTGTGCCCAGCCAAGGGTATGACATCTGATAACATTGCAGCAATGTTCTGGATTGATTCCTGTCATATAGTAACGTTGCAGCAACGTTATTTTATACTCCCAATAATGTCACTGCAACACACTGTTACAATGTAGCTTTGTGACATTCTGGTAATGTTCTTGTAACATTATTAGGACAATTTTTGTGATATCACCCGACAAGAATGTCACAATAACGTTCTGTTTAGGTGTCGTTGATACTTCACCTAAATAGAATGTCATAATAACATTCTGTTCAAATTAGAGGGAACTTTGCACATGATTGTAGGATGAATATTTTCGCATGAAATTCTTTGAGCATGGAATATGCATCAAGGCCTAATACTGTGAGAAATATGTTAAGGATATTCCAAATGTAGACGGAATTATGAGACTTTAATATTTGGTCTATTTTATGTTTTTTCAAGGGAAATCCCCTAATTTGTGACGTCACAAGGACACTAATTGGGAAACCCCACCTTCCAAAAAAAAAGGGAATCCCCAACTCTCAATAGCATATAGAAAGGAATTTTAGCTGTAGGATTAGATATTTATTTTGGGCCAAATACAGGCTATAAACATGTGTATCTTTTTCTCACTTCAATTAATTCAATTACCTGAAATTCCCAAGTTATTTTGAAAGGGAATTCCCTTTATTATGACGTAGCGAGGACAGAACTGAAACATCAGAAAGTGGGAAATTCCCTAATTTTATCTTAATTCCCACATAGATCACCAATGCTTCGACATTTTTCAAAATTTTCTTTTGAATTGATTTTAAAACACCAAAGAGAATGTAATTACATGAAAAATAGGCTTATGCAAATTTATGTACAAGGAACCCTTTAAGTTGACCCCTGGGGTAATAAGATAGTCACAGTGACGTTTTGTTAAGGTAAGGTTAATACCCGACCTAATCATAACACTAAAAGGAGGTTCTGCTTAGGTGAGGTTGGGACGTCCCTTACCTGCTGAGGCGCTCACAACAATGTTCTGTCTGACCTAATCAGAATATCACAATGACGTACTGTGCAGATTTTCTCTTGACCTTACCTAATTAATGAGGTTAGGTCTCAACCTCTCAGATAATGTAACATTAATAAACGTGACGTTTGAGTAAGGAACAGACCACCCAAAAAGGTATGTTTGCATAACGTGACCATTATGTCACAACTTGGCCGGGTGAAGTTGATCACCTTCTGCCATCTCCCCACATGTAAGTTACATCCTCTCCCTGTTTATTCTCATAACAATCTAAGTAGTTGGTAAATAGGCCTACATGACAAGTTGGCTGCACCATAGGAAGGCAAACCCTGGACCTCCCACACTCCAGACAAACATTCTACTACTACCCCTTCATTTGGGTGTCTAAAGGTTGGGGCGACAGTGTGGGCATAGGAGGGCATTTACTGGTTCGTGATGTTCTGCATTCTATTTCCTAGTGATATGTACGTGTTGATTCTAATCTGACAAGAACAGGAGCGCTTACAGATTTCTGTACATAGATGAATCCAGAGGTAGGGGGGGGGGGGGCGGGGGCATATGCCCACCCCCCCCCCCTTTTTTTCTTTTTTTTCTTTTTCCTTCTTTTTTTTTTGGGGGGGGGGGGGGGATTTGGTTTGGTTCCCCCCCCCTTTTCAAAAGACTTGATCAGCCAGAGCTGTATTCTTGGATGCAGTTGAAGTGTGATTGTCATTTGAAAGTAAGGTATTTAAATGCGAATTAAACATCACTCAGTGAAGCAGTCAGTAACTGCCCAACCACCCCCCTCCCCCTTTCTACCCCACCCCCCCCTCCTCCCGTCCTCAGGTTTCGTCCCCCCAGCTGTCCGAGATTAGCCTACATTCCAGCCTCTGGTAACTTCATTTGATCCCTGTCCGAGTAACTAAACCCCACTTAGACCCCAACGGGCGGTAAGTAGGGGCTCTTAGGTGTAACCAGGGGGTTTCGGTTCACCACTCACCCTGGGGCAGTGGGGCTGGGGGGCAAGAAATGGCTCGTTTTTGTGTTATCTTGGGGATAAATAGGAGGTTTGTTAAGCCTGGGAGGCAAATAGATAACTCATTTTTCTCCTGGGGATGGTTGTGATTCGCTTTTTTGTGACTTATCAGAAAAAAAATCATTAGGATGTAGTATTATTAATGGGGTCTATTACTGAACATTTCTGTAACGATTTTTAAAAAAACATTACATATGTCTCTAGGTCTTATATCTCTCAAGTTTTCTGGATTTATTTGTTTAATTATACAATTACACAAGAATAAAATAATTTCTAGAGAAGGCACATGCAACGTCTTCAAAGAATTTGAATGGTTGTGGTTGCTAACCTGATAATGAACTTTGGTAAGTTGGATACTAAGAATTTGAAAGTGGACCCCATACAACTCTTTTAACACTCAATACTTTGTAAATCTTTCCTGGAAACTTTGGAAAATAGGCAGAACAAAAAGTTACAATGTAAAGAGTAACTTTGAGGCGTTTCCTGTTCTCAAGAAGTTTCAAAGTCTGCAAACTTCAAGCCATCTCAGCTCGACAGTAATAGAGATATCTTGTTGTCTTGAGTTCTAATGGAAAACCTAAGGATGAACAAAAGACTAACAAAGTGATCTAATGGGAAGGTGTTCAGCCTGAAATACTTTGATATGAAAGAGTGTGCTGGGAACAATCAAAGAGAGTACTTTGAGATCTCACAATATGCTTTAAGAAGATTATCGGTGCTTTAGTAAGAGTACTTTTAAAAGACATTTTGTTTGGGAATACTTAGAGCTACGACAGTAAGAGAGATTAGCAATTGCATATATTGAATGGCAAGAAAACTTTGAAGTTGGAAGTATTCCAGATCTACTTGTTTTTTAAGAAAAGATCTTAGAAGACAACAAAGCTAATCATTTTATTTTTCAAACGATACAGAATAGTCGAACCACTATTGAATGATTACAAGGGGTATTGTGATTTATCTGTTAAAGGACTATTTACCCTATCGTCTGATCCAGACAATAATGAAAATATTACACCTTGTAGAGTATTTAGTTGTATTATGAATGTATAAATCTCCGATCGAATCTTCAACTATTAAATGTTAATTTCGTAAATATATGATATAAGATGAATCAAAAACCAGTTTAATTACTTTCATGTTCATCCACTTCTCTACGCTGGATTCTTTTGGATCGTGATTATGATGTGTCCAAAGTTTATGAACAATTGAATACAGGAAATAATTTTTTTTTGAAATAACTGTATGAAACCAAATGATTTCCCGATTGCAGAAATTAGAAACAGAATTGTTACTTATTGTCTTTCATTCTAACATGAACGTCAGCGTATTTGGTGAGGTTTCAACCTCTCCATCAATAACGTAATTGTTACCTGCCATTTGAGTAAGTAACAGACTGACTAAAAATAAAAAAGTATGGTTGCAGAACGTTTCTGTTACATCGCAAGTTGGGTAGGATGCTGCCCCTGTGCTGCTGCCAATGGATCAGGTTGTGAATATTGTAGAATTATTGGATGGGGTAAATATCATGGCCTACATTGTGTTTCAAAATGGATGTTCTATGTTTTATGTTTATAATAACATGTTGCTATTTATGTCCCTCAATTACGTCACTACTTATGTTTTTTAATGTCTTGCCTAGGGCATTTGTCTAGGCATATCAGATAATCATAGTCTCCACTGGACCACTGGGGATCACTGATTTGCAGATGGCTATCATGATGATTTTGAGTAATGGCTATATTCCACTATCTGATTTCACTCATGAATTTCGAAATCACCAGCGGGAACTATGGTCATGTCAGTAAAAATAGTTTTGGATTACCACTCAGATAGTATATCGAATACATGGGATTCTCTGATATTCCTCATTGGAATTTAGAAATTACCAAATTGATTATATGCTTAAGCATATCAATATTACATAGAACATAGTTATGGATACTTAAAAGTCTGCATTGTCATCCATTACTACCAGAAAACGTGAAGGGAGAGCAATGATAAAAACTGTCAATAGATCAATAAGAAAGTGCGTCGACGTAGTTTGGTTTATATTGAAACATGCATTATCTGCAATTAGTAACTAGGTATGGGGCATGCAACATATGACAACCATACAACATTTAATTTGATATTGGAAAATAGACATTTTTTTAAAACAGTCACATCAACAGGTGGCACAGGAATATGTGAAAAATTACACAAAATTAAGAGCTTTTTTTTCAAAGTAAATGGAAATCTAATGCGCCCTTATAGAGTCAATTTGACAGGAGATTTAAGCTGAAAGGCAGCATATGATGAGATGTAGTACCCCCTCACACTCCCTTATCAAGGGCCCCCACATGGGTCTTCCCAGCCAGCTTGCAACGTAACAGAAACCTTCTGCAACCAGACTTTTTTTAGTCAGTTTGTTAGTTACTTAGATGGCACATAACAATTATCTATCAAAGATCGAAGTGGAAAAAGAAGTTTTTTTTCCTGTTTTGCAACCATTCTTTGTTAAAATCGGAATTGTGCAACAGGCCACTGGCACCTTTATACAATCCCCCCTACTGCAGATTGATACTATTTGTTGGTCTCTACCACCCCTGACATTCAAAACTCATCTCGGTACAAGATGGCGTATATCTCCGAAAGGTCACTCAGAAATTGGATGTAGAAGGCAAACATAAAAGTGATGAGTTGTAAGAAATTGAAGACATACAATCAGCTGGATTTAATCATGGAAGTGAGCTTGATAACATTTATGAGGGACAATTACTAATATATGAAGTATCATATTCTTTTTATATGTTTTGACGTCACCATGTTTCCCATGAATAGCAATCAACAGTAAGCATGATTTTAAGTCGGCATAACGGACTTTGAAAGAAAATATGTCAATTCTGATGACAACAATACAAAATTGTTGATTCATCACATTTGCATCATTACACACAGATAAGTGGATATGCAAATAGGGGTTCGCAGGCACGTTCCCTTCCCATTTCTCTGGAAATTATTATTTATGTCCCCATTCAGTTACTACTTCAGGCTATGCCCTAGGTTTTTTATGTCCTCAGGCTATGCCCTTGCTTCATTACGACATCAGGCTATGCCCTCAGTTTGTTTAGACCTCAGGCTTTGCCCTCAGTTTGTTATAACCTCAGGCTATGCCCTTTGTTTATTATGATCTCAGGCTATACCCTCGGTTTATTATGACTTCCAAGTGGCTATTATGTCTTCCAAGTGACCTCAGGCTATGCCCTCGGTTCATTAAGACCTCAGGCTATGCCCTCAGTTTGTTATGACATCAGGCTATGCCCTCGGTTTGTTATGACCTCAGGCTATGCCCTCGGTTTGTTATGACCTCAGGCTATGCCCTCGGTTTGTTATGACATCAGGCTATGCCCTTGGTTTGTTATAACCTCAGGCTATACCATCAGTTTGTTATGACCTCAGGCTATGCCCTCGGTTTGTTATGACCTTAGGCTATGCCCTCGGTTTGTTATGACATCAGGCTATGCCCTTGGTTTGTTATAACCTCAGGCTATACCATCAGTTTGTTATGACCTCAGGCTATGCTCTCAGTTGTTAAGACCCGAGACTATGTACCTCAGGCTTTGCTCTTGGATTGTATGACCTCAGGCTATGTCCTGGGTTCATTACAACCTCAGGCTATGCCCTCAGTTTAGTAAGACCTCAGGCTATGCTCTAGGTTTTGTTATGACCCCAGGCTATGCCCTTCAATGGTTTATTAAGAACTCAGGCTATGCCCTAGGTTTATTATGACCTCAGGCTATGCCCTTGGTCCGTTACGAAATCGTTGTAGCAAATCGTTGTTCACAAAGGTTATGTGTATTCCTTTTGAAAACCACAATTTTGCACATCAAGAAAATAGTTGTTTAAAATAGTCTAAGCTTCTTATAACATGCATTATTGCTTGCTGGACCCCTTATCCCCCTTATCCCCTGCAGTACTTCTCATATCAGTACAGCCCATTTAGTGCTATAGGAAAAGTCCTATATGGCTATCCCAACCCATAAATCAACCAACAGGCTAACAATACAGCACCCACAGCAATGTATATACACAATCCAATACCTAAAGTATACCAGCAGTGCTAACATGTCCAACAGTGGGGGTCTGGATGGCGGGGGGGGGGTCCTGATGTCGCATGTCAAATTTAAAAGAATGCTAATGTTGCATGTCTCTGTCGCTTATTTATTCCACTGTCACATATCATATTAAAGAAATGCCCATGTCACATGTCACTATGATTTTTACCCTCCCTGTCATGTTGTTAAGCTCCCATGTCGCATGTCAAATTTAAGAAATGCCCATGTCGCCGTGTCGATTTTAGTGGTCCACCGCAATACCAGTCTTTTCATATTTGACCAGCCCCCCACCCTCGAGCTTTACGGATGACCCTTTCTGTGTGAACTCCGATCGGTCATCTCCAACACACTTCCACCTTGACCTTTTCCTGCCCAGTTTTTGTGCCTTTCAAACCTGACATCCGGGACCCTGGCGTCATTGACAGGCGGCGTCTCTGCTGCCATGGTTACAGCCTCTGTTGGCACGTGAGGGATAGAGGCACCAAGCACTTCCGGATATTCCAGCGACCAATCAGAATTCAGCAGGCATCTTTTCAAGGGATCTCTTTTTGTTGTTGTCTAGAAAGGCTGGTGGAATTCATGTTATGAATCAGAGATCAAAATGCCATGGTCTATTTCTCATGATAATACGAACACTCAAACATTAAAACTACAGATTTTGTATCTCGTAACATAAAGAATCTAGGAACTCAGAATGAATCGCTGTCCTCAGGGCTGACAATAACTCCAGCCGTAGACAAACCAACCAATATCTGCCTCAACCAATATCCCCAGGCCAAGGCCCAAGTTTCTACCAGACAGAGATGTGATATCACATTCAGACAAAGGGCAGAGTATCTAAGAACCTCTATTGAGATCATTGAACAAACCAATATTGCATCTTGAAATGTAAATCTAGATGCTTTATAACACTACTCTGTTGGCTAACATGAACATCTTAAGACATAGAGACACCAAACAATATCTACTCCAAACCAACCAATATATACCCAACCCACATTTCCAACTCATCCCAAAACTCAAACCAGAATATAGGTGTTGCAGACACAAAAAATATGAATTCATCTCCCATTCTTAACAATGTCTGTAACAATTAAACTTCAAACCTGTATCCTGTAAGGTAAGAGTCTAGGAATTCAGAATGAATTGCTGTCCTCAGGGCAGACATTAAACAACTCCAGCCATAGACAAACCGACCGATATCTACCATGACCAATATCTCCAAGGCCCAGGTTTCTACCAGACAGAGATGTAATATCTCAGCACATTCAGACAAAGGATTAAGTATCTTAGAAGCTCTAATGAGATCTTTGAACATACTGATATTGCATCTTGAAATGTAAATCTAGATGCTTTATAACACTACTCTTCTGGCTGAGATGAACATTCTCAGGCACAGAAACATCAAACAATATCTACTTGAGACCAACCATGCAATGTATTATATACCCCAAACCAAATTTCCGACTCAAAAAATGAAAAGAAAACTGCCTAACAATATTATAGCATTCTATCACCCCTTAATGATATCTACAATATTGAAGACTGTTATTAACAATTAAACTTTAAAACTGCAGCTTTTTTATACTCCAACGTACGAGTCTAGAAACTCAAAATGAATTGCTGTCCTAGGGGCAGACATTAAACAACTCGAGCCGTAGACAAACCGACCAATATCTTCCCTGACCAATATCCACAGCCCCCAGGCTCAGGTTTCTATCAGACAGAGATGTGATAAGTGATAAAAGGATAAGTATATATCATAGTATTACACGAAAATGAATCACCCATGCGTCTCCCCTCCCATTCTTAAGAATGTTAGTAACAGTTAAACTGCTTCCTGTAAGGTAAGAGTCTAGGAACTCAAAATGAATTGCCGTCCTCAGGGCTGACATTAAACAACTCCAGCCATAGACAAACCGACCGATATCTTCCCCGACCAATATCCCCAGGCCTGGCTCCCTACCCCCAGGCCCTAGGCCCAGGTCCCTACCAGACTCAGAGAGGAGGGATCTAGTCAGGGAGATGAGAGACTCCCAGTCTGAGGTGTTGGTGTCTGGGGCAGCTTAAGGAGGTTTGTGGGGCTATGGGCTACAAGGTGGTGCCAGTTTATTTGGTTTTGGCAAGAATTCTTATCATTGAATCTAGCAGGTATAAGTGACATGGGCGGATTAATAAGCACCAGTTTGTCATATTGCTTGTTTTATTTTCTTAAGATGTACTGCTGTATCCAAACACACTTTGGGACATAATTAGAGTAAGAGTTATATGACCTTTCTGGTAGCTTTAAGCCCGATACCCACTAACCCATTTTGGCTGAATCGGCACAGCCGTTGGTGCCGACAGCTGACATCAACGCCGAAGGCCGCGCTGATTGTGTGTGGGTTTGTCTTGTCCAGTAAAAGTTGGCTGACTGCCATGCTGATGGCCATGCCGAAGGCCATGCCAATGACCATGCCAATGACCACGTGGATCCTTATTAAGCATTTTTGATAATCTGACGCCAACGCCAACGGCCCGTCAGGAAGTGGGTACGGCACCTTAGTGTTTTAAAATACTAAAACATACCTTTGCCTTGATAACTGTGATGATTATAAGTACCACTCTCTTCAGAACCAGCCAAAATATGGTTCCAAATCTTGCAATATCATTCTATACATAATTATGTTTTCAATTGAATATTTGCTTTCCTTGCAGGTGAGTGAATGTGACTCTTTTTGACATCAGCAATTCAATGGTAGGTAACCTCTTTTATCTACACAAGTGGGGTCTGCAGCTAGGATTCGAACCACAGCCACTTACATTGCAGTCGGGTGTCCTGCCTATTAGGCTACCACTGGTGTAGCTGAGGGGAGCTGCCATAGGCGCTGGTGTTCTAGTCTTTATTACATTGTGGTATGTAAGAGTTGATATACCAGCATTTATCTCAACTGGCACTCTGCCTCTGGCTCTGACTACTCTGTGTCCAATGGTAGCTAGCATTGAACAGGTGGGGTTGGGTGAAGATTGGAGGCCATGACGTTTTGATATAAGGAAGGTAACCAGAGCAGGGGGGCTGCTTGATTAAAATAGGAGGCGTGGGTCCACTATATTGTCGTGTGCTAAAACATATACTGTTCTTATTTCTTATTTTGTTGCTATTTTTTTTAGTTTAGTGAAAAGCATCAAATGAGTATATTTGAATCGTTAGCCTGCATATGTGATGGTATTATCCAATCTTAAAATTAGTAATACAACTTAATTAGAAAACCATGCAAACATCATTGGGGGTTTCTAGTCCAAGATATCACAACTTGTCCCTAAAAGTCAGAGTTTGTAAACCCTGATTCAAACAATTTTGGAAGTGTCTAGAATTATTTTAAAGTTAGTTTTTTTAGATAAATATAGATATAATATTTATCTAACATCCCTTTAAAAATCATTCTATATATGCCCACATTCAAGGGTTCACACTTGGCACACCATACAGGAAGAGGTTGGTGGCTCAATAGGTGCAAACAGTCTGAGACGCCGATCACAGTCGTCCCCTAAAAGAGTGTCAGATCGATCAGGGACCAGAGGCATCATGTCAATACGCAGTCAAAAAATTATGCCTTTAGCCCGCTCGATTATACGCACCATCTAAGGATCGATGGAGAAAGGGAGACTTTGCTGTCCTGCTCCGTAAAAATGGGGTTCGTCATGACGGGCTGTCACGTAGGGTGCTAGATTTAAGAAAGGTTATGTCTTTTGAACCTGTCATTGAACATGGCTTTTACTTTGTTATTTCACCTCCATCAGGGACAAGAGGCATTATGTCAATAAGCAAGCAGTGGTGAAAAAAATCATGTCAATAAGAAGTCAAAAAATTATGCACCTTAACCAGTTCAATTATACGCACCATTTAAGGATCAATAAATAGAGGGAGACTCTGCTGCGGGAAAATGGGGTTCGTCATGATGGACTGTCACGTAGGGCGCTAAATTTAGAAAAGTACACAAAGTGACTGCGCAGGTTGTTGAGAAAGGTGTATACGCACCATTTATAGATCAACAGAGAAAGAGAGACTCCACTGTCCTCCAGATAATGGGGTGTCAATAAATGAGGTTTTTCATTATGGCCTGTCATGGAGGGGCTGAATTATAGAAAGGTTATCTTTTGAACCAGTCATTGATTGTGTTTTTATTTTCTCTTTTTCTTTTTAAGAAAAAGGATCAGTGCAACTAGTGTGTCAATTACTGTTATTACGTTTTTTAGTCATTGGTAAAATGTATACAAAATCTGGTACTATATAAATTTTAATTCAAATTCCAAAACCAGATTGAGATCCTATTTTTTGTTATTGTTTATGGCAAATCTATGTGTTAGTCCTAACATTGGCATTCTAACTTTGTTGAAAGATTTTTCACACTGTCAGAATAGTAATGTATCTCTGGTCAAGCTTCATAACTTTGCGGTGTCAATGAGTAATCTTCAGTACCAATATCAATATGAAGACCTGCTTAGGACACGCTTTTAAAATCCAGGGTCTAGAGCCACCCGAGAGATCCATCGAGAAAGCCCAGAAGCCACTATCATGGCAGAAGGTGAAGCCAATGTGGCAGCGCCAGAAAAACATAACCGGAAATTGCAATTTGGATGCGCGCGATTGGTGGTTATGGAAACGGGCGATAATATGTCCATTCTGATCAATCGCTCACTTCTCCGCTGGAGAAATATGGAAATGTTTCCTGCGCAATTTATCCACGGGTAGGCATCTTCCCTTTCCAACAACCAGATGGGGATGGGTTTTGCCTGCTGGATGATGGGAATTGGATATTGATATGCAATTCTATGCAATTACTTCATATTGCCCTTTGATAATTGGCTGACTGCAGCTGACTAAATAATTGTGACATCTATGACATCTACTCAATTGCTGACCCTTATATTTACATTGGGATTATGGGAAGAGAAGCATTGAATAATTTCCATCTGTCATTTTGCAATATTGACCTACTTACAGATAGGGAATGGTAGGGCATGATGGATGATTTGGCTTCTACCATATTCTACCCATCAATTAGGTAGAGCAGGCCTACCCTTTTGTATTATCTACCTAAACAGATGCATTTCACTGCTGGTATAATTAACCAACATCCATATTCATGACAAAGAGAGGATACATAAATCTTTGAATATATTGACTTATATTCATTTCGGTGAACAAATCAAATGAATAGGACTTGGAAGGCATTTTGATAGTTTTAAATGTTCTTTCTCAAAAGATAACATACAGATTTTATTTTGTTGTTAAACAACATTCTGTTGTTAAAGGCTTTGAGTCATCCATGGCGGGCTGTGATCTTCTGGAACAATTTGCAATAGTTTTGACATTTTGAACAATAATGATCCAAAGTTTTCAGTGCAGGAAAACCATTACCCTCACTTGATTCACTTGATTCACTTTATCGAACTTATAACTATAATAAATGATCTCACTTACTATCAACAACTGTATTAGATGATAACGAAACTTAAATGAGAAATTGTTTTGATATTATTGTTGGCTTGTAATATTCAGTAATTTATTACCATATACTGGAAAGGTCACTTTTGGATAACATTTTGTCTCGTTCAACCTTTCCTGCTTCTGTACCTATTCCTATTCTGTTTCAGCTAGAAAAACACCTTGAGTTGATAGCATGATTGAATAAAAATAATTTATATTTTTCTCTGATTACACACAAAAAGCACACCCAGACAGTAAAACT
Organism: Lepidonotus clava; assembly: GCA_936440205.1. Lineage (NCBI taxonomy): Eukaryota > Metazoa > Annelida > Polychaeta > Phyllodocida > Polynoidae > Lepidonotus > Lepidonotus clava. Next base: position 46,497,414 of record OW387140.1, on the reverse strand, counting down.
TACTGTAACAGCAGTTCCCAAACTCAATCAGTCAATGCAATTCATACTGTTGCCTATTTGTGATAGCCTTTTTACATTTCGCCAATTAGTGGCACCCGCTCCCCCATTATTTGAAAACTGCCAGTCAGCGAATGGCAAAAACATGGCTTTTTGGGTCTGGTGAGGGGATATAAGGTTACCACCCAAACAATTACTGTCCAATAAAGTTTGCACTATTAACACTTCTTGCCTTTTTAGGTATTGCGAACAAATGAGTACATTGAGGTGGGCCTTGCTCGCGGGTGTCAGGTTATGCTCGGGACAGGCCATCTTACTTTTTACTATTACAGCCACTATTTGATTATTAGAGTAGTGTTTAAGGTGGGGCATGGCTGATGATGTAGGGGGGGACCAGGATTCTTTGCTTCCATGCAACACTGCACCCTGCCATTCTATAGAGGTTTTGCAATTGATATTACAACATGGACTGGATACCTAATGAGTGATCAGTTTGCAATTCTTCGTTGCCAATCTTGAATTGCCCCAACATATTTTGTTTTAATTTGACCAATCCTTACATTTGTAAGGTTATCAATAATTGCTTTTTATCAGAATCCAATCACAAATTTTAGATTCAGTGCATACCCCTGTGGTTATGCTGACCAGCTGTATACAACACCAAAGAGTTGTCTTGTCGGTTGAATTAGGTAATTTTGATTGTGTGTTTAATGAGTGGAGCGAAATATCTACAACCAGAAAGACTCTCTTCAGTGGCCCGTCGCATAACCAAACTCTCGCAAGAGGGAGCGATTAAGGATGGATTTGTTTTTTTCTCGCTGTTTTTTTCTCTCCTTGTTTTTGGAATGTGCCAATTGTCCCTGTTGCGATGGTTTTGCACACACTTTGAAGTTAATTTAATTGATTCATAAATACATTTCCGCCACTTACCTCCTATATATTTTATAAGATGAGGGACACTGCTATTATTTGCTGAAAACAGAATATTAAAATTAACACCCCAAAATGTCCCCCCGGGACATGAAAGAAAAGGGGTGGTCAAACCATCCCTGTAAGGATGAAAGGTGGATTCGCTCCCTGTTGAACAGGGAGAGGTCTTTTGAAATGTGCCAATGTTCGCTACAGCGAGACCCGTTATGCGACGTGGCACAGGTTACTTTCAATTTCACTGGAAAGCGTAAATTCATATGTCTGGGTACATGGTAAATGGTAGCACCTTGTTCTTTAAGCATGCATTTCACTATGAAAATTGAGATAAAAAGTATTCTAGAATAAACGTGAGTCCTTCCATGGTGTTTTTCAGGCAAGGATATAGAACAGTTCAGGATCATCAGTGCAGAGATCAAAACCTCTTGTAAATTGGCCATCCAAATATTAGTGCAGGTTGAACATGAAACCTTATACTTCGGTTAGGGGCTTCCATTAAGTACATGCACACCAAAGGGGTCAGAAAGAAGGGGAGTTGAAATAGTTTTTAAATGTGCCTATATATACTAAATGTAAGGTGCCTTAAAGGCGCAGCTGTCCCTAATGTACTAGAATAGCGGTTTCTTTTGGAATTTCTATAAACTGTCATTAAGGAGGCATTCGTTATCTTTACAACCTGATTTAATCATAATCTATATCAATTTATTAAGAACAATATCTGTTTCAAAATGATTCATGGAACATTGGAATCAGCCATATTATTGGTCTTCTATCGGCCATTAATTTTCGGTCTTTTCTCTTTATCATGTAATTAAAAGTTGGTTCTTGTAGGATATAAAAGATAATTGCAGAATACAGTAGATGCTATATCAGCGAATATTCATAACCTTTTAATTTTAATGATGTACTTTTGCTGTTTCATAATAAAGTGTTACATATAGCCTACAATGGCTTTTGTGTGATCAATCAACATTTCTACATTAAACTATGTACTCCCATCATTGAATGAATTAATACTGAAACCTATTATTCACTGTATAGTCTCTTACAGAGGGTATCAATTTTCTTAAAGCAACACAGAAAAGTTATCATCTGAATAATTCAAACAGCTGCCTGCATATGCATCACTTCTTCGTAAACATATGGCCAGCTAATGGAAGCTCAATAGAAACTGGCTTTTTCCCGATGAAAATCAGGAAGGCAGGAATTTAGTCATTCGCTAATGAGAGAGTAACTGAATTAAATTGGCCAAGCGAAAGATGACACACATAATGAAGACTGTTATATTCCACTGTGAGAGGCACCATTATCCGATCGATACTTTGAATGTTAAGATGATGATAGGGGGTAAAAGAGGAGGCAATAGGGATCCAATATCAGTCCTTAATGGATTGGTTGTCGATCGACTATTTTTCTTATGTGGTTTATCGAAAGCCTTCCCAGACACCCATTTTTATCTGTTTCGTTAATCAGCCCTGCGCGCCCCCTGGTAAAGCGTAATGTGAATTAACAGAGTTGAAGAGTAGATTAGACTCTCAAATGAGTTTGAGGTAGGCAAAGATAGACTTGGAGCCTCTGGCCCAAGCCTTAACCCAGACCCCTCTTTTGTTTGTGGGTTGTCACTGTGACTGAATAGAAGCACATTATTGTTTCTGCTGGAGGTTCCAATCTCTTTTTTTCCTGCTTGCCATTGCCTTCTTGCAGTAAAGGGGATTGTTGTAATAATAGAGAGAGGTGAGTCGTGCCAGTCGCCTAGGCCATAGCGCTCTCCAACCACCCTACGTGTCGCTTTATTCTGGCTCTATTACGTCCCCAAAGGACACTGTAGTTTCCTGTTCCAGTCACCCAATTCTTTCTCCTGCCAATGGAAATGGCTGTATACAGTGATACCCCCCACAGAGCGCCTGAGCCTTCTATTTACTATGAACGGCTTCCGTCTTAGCCGCCCTTATTGGGTTCCACCTGAACTGCATATGGCTTCTTTTCTTGCTTGCTTCCTTCCCCAGCTCATGGCTATTATAAAAAAACGTCCTGCTTCCATATATTCTTTCATGTAATTTCTATCAGAGCCACCCCTACACATTTATATAACCATATCAGGGACACCATCTAGGGTACCACATCCTGTTTCTATTGTTTTGACCCACTTCCTGCCAAAGGAGATGGCAGATGACTGTAAGCAGTTTAGGAAAAGGTTTCTTTTCATAACCACATAAACATATCCAGGTAATCATGTGGTAAATGTATGCTCCTTCCTCCTCAGACAGCAACAATGAAGTGGGGGGTGTCCCATTTTCCAACACAGCACTCTGCCTAGTTCGGCTCATTGGTCAATGGAGGGTCATGTGAATGTATTCATATCCATGTTGTGGATCTTTGGGCCCATTCTGAGGTCCGAAGGGGTAACATTGGGAGTTGAAATATTGGGGTTCTGAGTCTGTGAGGGGTTTAGGAAACAGAACAGGTAAGGAGTTCTCTATATGGGAAGGGGTCAGACAGAGGTGGCAGGGACCACACTGTCCAGTCTGAATATCCAGGTAATCATCTCTAAACAGTTTGTGTAGGTTTTGCTGAATCAGGACTTTTCACATATAGGTATATTACGCTGGACCCTTCACATTCTCTATTTTGAGCTAAATTAAATTTCTAAATAAAATCTAAATAAAAGCCTTGGGGTTTAATTGCTCTGGTTTGATACAGAAGCCTCCCAAACACACGTCCACTTGTATGAGGATTTAATGCTTCACTAATAGAAACAGAAGGAATTTAATGAAAGGTGATTCAGAAGGAAAATTTTCACCAAGAACCAGTTTAACAACCCCCAAAACCTCTGTGAGCAGCCCCAAAAACTTTTGCAAGGCTAAACTAAGAGATCCAGTTGGATTTATACAATTCCCTAAGAACTCAAACTCTGAGTCTATGTAAGATGTTCAATGCTTAAAAACTTATAGAAAAGAATGTCTCAAATATTTGCAGCCTGATTGTGATGGTTTTAGAAGCGATATTTCAATGACACTATTCTGGTACGTGTAGCTCTTCACATAAGTTACCTTAAGGCTATTGATATTGGCTGAATTACCAGTTCTTCTTATACTTGTAGCCTACACAACCTATGATAATAGGTCTCATTAGCAGTGCTTACCCTAAAGATACTCCCCAAGGACTCAGTATCAATGCTACAACACACTAGACATTCTCCTTAAGTGCAAGCATAATTAAATGGCGGCGACATGCAATTAGGTTTTTATTCTCAGATCAACCTTCGGCCATGTCGATCGCAGACATTTTCGAGGCGGGTTGTTTATTATGTCTGCTCCATTGGCTGGTGAATATCAGGGGCTGCTGAATGAGAATGTTCCCCCTGGGAGTTGACTGATTGGGTGTTCAGGCCTAAGAGATGTAGAGCCTGCCAACTGAGGCCTGTTCATACTGTGTACATGTCCTAGTGAAACCCAGCAACCCCTCTGATACTCAATAAAGACTATATAAGATGCATTTGCTAAGAAATACCATACAAGTATATTTGAATAATATTGTCCTCTTGAGTTTTATGTTTTTCTATTTTGGGATGGGAGGGCAGCTCTGCCAAATATGGCCTACTAACAACTATCATTGGAAAATATAATAGGACAAAATAATTGAAATGATTATTTGAAAAAAAAATTTGAATCAAAAGCCAGCATTAAACTAGAAGAGCATTAGATTAGATCTTTGGCCAGTTAAAACATTTCAAACTCAGAATCTCTTCTGAAAATATGAGGAGAGAGTATAGATATCTTGCCAGTTTGTCAATACCAAATACAGATATTCCATAAACTCTCCTTGCCATCTCTTAGTATCGGCTGGTCTGATGAAGGCAACTTCTTCTGTATAAGTGATTGCGGGGGAATCGCTTGCAGTCTCCTACTCTTCCAGCCATAACAATAATGTTACATTAATACACAAACACCCGAACAGCACCAGCAATCCCTCAACAGGCCACAGTCATTCGTCATTTTTGCCACAACTTTCCCCCTTTTTCCAATAACCTTGAGATGGCTTGGACGCTGGAAAATAATTAGCTCATCTGTTTTGGGGCTGTTGGCTTACCGACGCGTTAAGAATCAATCAGATACAAAGAACCCTTTGAACCACCAAGGAACAGCCTCAAAAGGGAAAATATAAAAACAGGATTGTGGAAAATTGGACCTGCACCTCAGCTACAATAATATTCATTGGGACAAATTGGGTTTGAATTTCTTTATATGGTTTTGGGGTTGGTGAACATCAAATGCTATAAAAGGTCATGTTTGGTTATTTTTCTTTGAGGATAAGCATAAGCAATCAGTCAGGTGTACTGTCTAAAATCTGCCATTTGGTCAAGGGGATTGTATTGTGTTACAATCTAGTGTTCCCCCAAGAGAATCTGACAAAGGTTAGATCTAAAATTAGACTCAGCATAGATATGACTACCTGTAAAAAGAACCTCTGTGTCAAGTATATCAGAAGGCATAAAGGAAAGAGTAGTATTGTTGATCAAATAATCACAATCACTTAAAACCTGGGAACATACTACTTTTGATGAATTTATGATATAGTGATGGCCATTTAGTATGGAAAGGTCAAGTGAAGGTTTGAAGAATGAACAAGTCAAGTTAACTGAGTATTCAAATATAACGAACTTGATGCATTTGTCTTAACTTTTGCTGAGTTATGTATTCTAGCATAATCTATGGATTTTGTTCAAATGACAAAGCACAGTCAATCTTATCTATTTCTTAGGTTATCTGTTTAAATAAATCTCCCTGACTACAAATATTTAATTTCTTGATCTACACCCTAGATAACAAAATATCAAAAAGCAAGTATCTGGGTCGCACCTTGATTTCAGATGAAGCACTTTAATCAACCATTACTCGTTTGATTACTCGCTCATCAGAATCCTCTAGCTGCCAGTCCTAAAGGTGTGGCAAAACATTATGATGAATTGAGAAGCCATGGAAATTGCCAGATGTGCTCCGGAGAATTGTTGGAGCCGAAGCAATATCTGAGCGATATTAAAAACCGAAGGCCACCCAAAATGAGGACCCACTGAAATGTGTGGGGTTTTCTCCGGAGGAAACAATGAAGACCAATTAACACAGAAATGTCCTGAGTGGTTGACCGAAACAAACCAAATTAATATATGAAAGATTTTGAGAACACTTGGTATTAAGATTATTCCAGATGGAATTTTCATGAAGTTGTTCTGGAACTAGGACAGAGGCAGGTTATGGTTTCTGATAAGGAAGATGAAAATAATAGAAATGTAATAAAATTAAATGAGTGAAAAAAAACCTGCAGCTTGGTGACATTATGGAGCAGATCAGGGATTTTAGTAAGGGGTTTCTGAATGATGAGTCTAGTGTTATTCTTTACTATGTGTGAACTGTGTGATGAACGGCTATTCATCCAAAATACATAGAGGTCAAAATAATAGAAATAAGGTAATAGTAGAAATATATGTAAGAGAACGAAATAGATGTAAAGGAACGAATATGTAATAATGAACGAAAGTATAGAAAGCCTGAAAAAGAGGCACGAATATGTAAAAGAACGAATATGTAAAAGAACGAATATGTAAAAGAACGAATATGTAAGGAACGAATATGTAAGGAACGAAAATGTAAAGGAACGAAACCCGGAAATATGTAAACCGGAAGTGAAATGTAAACCGGAAACGGAAAATATAAACCGGAAGTGACGTCAGTTGTAGGTCACGTGACCGAAAGCAGCCAATCAGGGCTGACCTCTATGGTATATAAAGGGGCGGTGAGGCCCGAATAAACAGAGTTCTTTAACAGTTCTCCTGGTGTCCAGACGTGTCCTCTTTCCTGAAACAACCGCTAAAGATGAGCCGATTAGAGTAATTAAGCCGAAGTTAGGACAAAACAGTCGAAGCTCGAGATAGGTAGTAGAAACACAGGGTAAGGGGCCCGACGGCCCGAAGAACGAGGAACGAGGGAGCGGAGTAAGGCACGAAGGCCCGAAGTAGTCCCGGAAACCGAGGCGTAGTATGGCACGAAGACATGGGGAACGGAACGAAGGAGCGAAGTCCGCGGGGACGAGGGCGCGGCATGCTCGGCCCCACGCTACCAAACAATAGGCGACCGTCGGCCCGTCGCCCCCGCGGACCGGAACTCAGGGGTGGACCGCCCGGTCGGGGTGAATGCTGGTCTGGGAGATAGAGCGAGACGAACCCCGGCTGACCCGTACCCCTACCATAATTTCCCTCCCCCGCAGTCCTCCGTTGACATCGAGTGCCGATTCCCGATCGATTCGCTCAGCCCCCCCTCGTGCGCGAGGCACGACTCTAGAAACACATCTCGGTTCTTGGCCCGGATTCCCCGTCCGCCCCGAGACCCGAACAACCCCCACGTTCCTCTGTTGTAAGAATCGGCAACCCCGACTTACCAGAGAACGTCACAACTGCATGAAAAAGTTACTTTGTAAGGTGTAGTTCTAGAATAATAATTAAAAAAAGGTTAGGAACTGGCAATTGATTTTGCAAATTCCATATTAAGAACTAACATCTCCCTAATAAAATGTCAATATATCCACTGCACAATTGTAGTGGAGACTTAAAAAATACATATATAGTAGCATAGCAAGCAAGAATGAAAAAGTGTTTATCAATATTCCCAAGAGACCTGCTTTTATGGATTATAAAGTTTGGAAGATATATTTGTAGAAAGGCCCCCAAGGTCAGAGATATTTCACCACTCACTTGTAGGATCAGGACATTGGCAGGAGGGAAAAAACACAAAATGGAGCATTCTGGGGAGGACCTCTAGGTATGGATTGTAAGGGGAGATGGTGGGAACCTGGCCAGTGTTAAGGAAAATGTATGGAGAGTCGAGTGTAAAACCGTCAAGTTCATATAGACCTACCCAAGGTTTTTTCTACTTCGAATACAAATTCTGTGAATCGTGAATTGGATAGGAAATTTGTGTTTCTGCTTCTATGATATAGCCAGCAACACCACACACTGATATGACATGTTCACCTCAGCTCTCTGGTTTTATTTGGAGAAAGTTAATTTAAAAATAATGTTGGCTATATATTGATAACCTAATCAAGTGTTCCTTAATCCCACTATCTTGCCTACCCACTATCACCTTTGAAATGAGAAAATTGAAAGTTATTGGATTGTGCAAGTGTGAAAGTTAAAGCTCCTTTGACCTGGTTTTGTTACAAGTTGGGAAATTTCTCAAATTCGGAGCTTACAATCAGCCCTTGCTAGCCATGAGACCCGTCACATTGGGAGAATGTCGATGAGTCTTTGGGAGCCAATGTCTGGGCAAGAAGAGACATGATAGGGCAGTGGTCTGGGTGTGTGAGGGTGTAAGCGGTCAGATTACTACGCAAGACTCCAACTGGTTGCAGGGCATACAACTGACCCTTTTTAAGGCCGCAAGGGGTCAGATTACTACCGTACTACCATAGACCCCTGTCCCCATTTTACTATCAATATTCATAGCTGACCATGTTATGCTTTTAATGTTTTATCATAAGATCTAGGAGAAGGGTTGCAGTGGCTGACTACTGGTTCTTCCTAGTCATGTGACCTGTCACATTGGGAGGTTTGTCCTAAAATGCTTATGTCAAGGCAATGAGGGACATAATAGGGCAGTACTAGTGTTTGAGGTGTGTAAGAGCATAAGGGGCCAGATTACTACACTTGACTTAAGGTTATTGGATTGTACCAGCACCAAACTCCTTAGCTGTTTTAGTTAATTTCCCGAATGTGAGGCTTACAACAGCCCATGATAGTCTTGTGACCTTTCACATTAGGAGGAACTGGAGGCATGGAGAGCCAATCTTTGAGCTAGGAGGTACTAGGTGGATTCCTCCCGATGTGGTGCACCAGTCACCACAGGCAACCATAACATTGAGGCAAGGACTATATAGCTTACAATCTGCACCTCAGAGTCATATGACCCAGGATATAGGAAGAGGGTCATTGTGTCCTGACAAGCCAACGTGTCGGTGAGGTGGGACATGATAAGGCAGTCGTCTGGATGTGAGACAACCTGAGGGGTCATATTACTACACAAATCTACAACAGACAAATATCTTACTCCAGCCACCTCTTTCAGCTGAGGGCAATATCATTCAAGTCAAAAGAGCCAAGAACCTTTGCAATTGCACAATCCAATAACGTTCAATGCATTTGTCATACCAAAAGTGATATTTGGTTTGGTAAAGCATGGGTAAGTAATCCATAGACAGCCCTATATCTCCTATGAAATATACATTAATATACGGAACTATATGGCTTACAATCAGCCCCTAATAGTCATGTGACCCGGCATGTGGGAGGAGGTCAGTGTGTCCTGAAGAGCCATTGTCTGGGCATGGAAGGACATGATAGGGCAGTTGTCTGTATGTGAGAAGGCCTGAGGGGTCATAATACTACACACAGCTACAACAGACAAATATCTTAAATCAGCCACCTCTCTCAGCAGAGAGCAATATCATTCAGGTCAAAGGAGCCAAAGACGTTTGCACTTGCACAATCCAATAACTTTCAGATGCACTTGTCATCCCAAAGATGATATTGGGTAGGGAGGTTAGGATGAGTTAAGCCCCATACCCACTAGGCGATTTTACCGTCGCTGGGCGACGGGCGACGGTAAGAACGGCTGTCGTCGTCGCCTGGCGACGGTAATATCTAGCATGTTTGATATTTTCTCAGCGATTTGCCTGGCGATTTGCCCGGCGATCCTGTTGTCCGTCGCCAGTCGCCGAGAATGCGCACCATACCCACGGAGAATCGCCCAGCGACTACAGTCGTCGGGCGATTGTGCCGACGATGTGTTTCTTGTACAGTCGCTCGGCAACGGTAAAATCGTCTAGTGGGTATGGCCCTTAAGTAATATGGCTTACAATCAGCCCCTAATAGCCATAGAAACCAGGACATAGGAAGATGGCAATTGTGTACTGAAGAGCCAATGTCTGGGGGTGCAAGGATATGGTAGGGCAGTCTTCTGGGTGTGAGAGGGCCTGAGGGGTTATATTACTACACACAACTACAACAGACAAATATCTTACGCCAGCCACTACTATCGACAGAGGGCAATATCGTTCAGGTCAAAGGAGTTAGGGCTTTTGCACGCACACAATCCAAAAACTTTCAAATGTATTTGTCATCCCAAAGGTGATATACAATAGGAAGGTTAGTATTAAAGAACACATGAGTAAATAATACGTAGACAACCAAATATCTCCTTTAAAATATGTATTAATATACAATACTATCAATTGGTCAATTGGCCTCTCATAGTCAGGTGACCCGGCACGTGGGAAGGGGTCAATGTGTCCTGAAGAGCCAATGTCTGGGCATGGATGGACATTACAGCGCAGTTGTGAGGTTGTGAGACAGCCTGAGGGGTCATATTACTACACACAACTACAACAGACAATTATCTTATGCAAGCCCCTTCTTTCAGGGTGCCTGGCGGATTCAACAGGGGTTGATATCATTCAGGTCAAAGGAGCCAATGACTTTTGCACTTGCACAATCCGAAAAATTTCAAATGCAATTTTCTGAAGGGAGATATACAATAGGAAGGTTAGTATTAAAGAACACATGAGTAAATAATCCATAGACAACAAAATATATCTCCTTTAATATTTGTACTAATATACAAGACTATATGGCTAACAATTGGACCGTCATAGTCATAAGACCCGGGATCTAGGAAGAGGGTCATTGTTTCCTAAAGAGCCAATGTCTGGGTGAGGCGGGACATGATAGGGCAGTCGTCTGGTTCTGAGAGGGCCTAAGGGGTCATATTACTACACACAACTACAACAGACAAATATCTTGCACCAGCCACCTCCTTCAGCTGAGGGCAAATTTACCAGTCAGGTCAAAGGAGCCAAGGACTTTTGCACTAGCACAATCCACTTTCGAATGCATTTGTCTTCCGAAAGGAGATATAAGATAGGTAGCTATAGGTATACGGAACACATGAGTAAATAGAACAGTTAGTATACAGAACACATGAGTAAATAATCCATAGACAACCAAATATCTCCTTTAAAATGTGTATTACTATACAAGACTATATGGCTAACAATTGGCCTCTCATAGTCATGTGACCCGGCACGTGGGAAGGGGTCGATGTGTCCTGAAGAGCCAATGTCCGAGCGAGAAGGACATGATAGGGCAGCAGTCTTGGCCTAAGGGGTCGGATTACTACACGAGACTACTACAGACTCCTGCACTCTCTGCCCCCAGCCAACACAGCCGGCTTTGGCAAGCAAAAGGCTCCCCACACCTTTGTCAGCATAATACCTCTGTTATCCTCAACAGCATATTACCAATTTTATCCTCAGCAGAATATAACCTCCCTGATCTAAAATTTTGAATCAAAAAGAGGAATTGGGATTTGGAAAATATGCTAAGATGTCAAAAAATAAAGCATCACCACACATGCACATTATTTTTTCCTTGTTGCTATCTAGTTTAATTTAATATTAAACAGAAAAAGGTCAGGACCCTTCTTGAATTGAACCCATAAAAACAAGGGAAAATATACACTTGAATGTACATATTAGTATAGATGATACATGCAATTTGCAAAACTCATTAATGGCTTAGAAATCATGACTCGATGCAGCATACTTTCTTGAGGTGCCTGAACAAACACTACTATATCTCCTGACTCATTATTCTTCCTTATCCAATTGCAACAAAAAGCATACCTCAACAACTACTTCAGTGATACCAGTAAGATGCAGATAAGCCCAGACGTTGTGGCCAAATGTATGGCCTTCAGAAAGATCCAGACAGAAAAATGCCTTGACTGAGTGGGGTTGTTGGCCCTCTCTGGGGGTTTGATGGATGGATGTAACTGGTGGGAAGCCTGTGGTTGGAGAGTGGAGAGGGAGAGTGGAGAGTGGGGACTGGGCACAGACGTCCTGGGTGATACTTGATGTTGAGAGGGGATTTCAGATCAATGTCAGAGCACTGTGGTTGAGTTACTGTGGGGTATGTCAGGGAGCATTGGGAAGTACGGTGTCCTTGTCCATCTGTAAAACTGTCCTTCGCAACACTGTATCTGTCCAGCCATATGTCTATTTGCCTGTCTGTCTGTTTGTCTGTCTGTCTGTCTGTAGAGCATTATATGTCTGCCTACTAATCTCTGTCATTATCTGTCTGTCTGTCTTCTGTGTTGCTTTCTGTATTGCTCCATGCCTGTATGTAAAACATTTGGTCTATCTCTTTCAGTCTATCCATTTGTGTTGCTGACAGGATGGCTCTTTACCTATCTGAAAACTGTCCATCTCTGTCTATCTATCTCTCTGTCTGTCTATCTTGATGCCTGTCTGTGTATGTGAAATTATCTGTCTATTTCCATCTGTTTATTGCTCTCGATGGCTGTCTGTCTGTTTCCAAATCTGTTTGTAAAAGTGTCTTTGCTGTTGATCTGTCTTTCTGTCAGCTTTGCAGTTTCAATCTCTTCTGCAGCACAATTAAACCCTCTATCAATTGATAACCTTTCCTCTCCCCAATATTTCTGTCCCACCCTTCCCTAACCTACCTCCTCCTTCATTCCTTTTCCCTCCTCTGTCTTCCCTCCTGCCCTCGTTTTACAATCTAGGTTGATTCACAAAACATGTCCTCAGCCGCAACATGAAAGCGCAATACTGCAGTTGCCATTGATCACAAATTCTGATTTCTGATTATACGGAGAGAAAAATGCCAATTGCCCACGACAGATGGCCCCTGTCACCGCCAATTGCATCTCGCTCGGTCTTATCGGGTGCAGACATGGACTCTAGATGGGAGTCCCTGTGTTGACTTCATATTTCATAATTGTGAGAAGTGAAGTCAAGATATAATTTAAACCCATGGATAGTCATGTTGTAACATTCCCTATAAATCTGAAGGTTATGAGGTTATAGAATTATATGGCCATGAAATAACGAATGCCTTTTTCATGCTATGCATTACATAGATAAAAAAAAGTACTTTCGGTGTAAACTTTCAATTTAGAGATGATTAATTTTTCACTGCTATCTACTGCATTCATAACTGAATTATGTCATGAAACCAGCAAAATAGTGAATCTATGGGGAGAACTCTATTGCCCTCTGACATTTACTTAAATTCCTACCTTCATTCACCTTTTAGATCCTACTATAGCAATGTAAAATATGAGGGTCTAGGGCCCCCATAGTGGTGGCTGGGCAGCCTAGATAGGATGGAAGGCTTTGAGAGCAGGGGAAGGGGTAGAATGATGGGGTTCTATAGAAGGGGTGGGGTAACTACTTTGGGATAGGGAGAGTTTGTAAAGCCCAGTTTACACTGACAGTTACTCTTTGATACAACAATGTCTTATGATGGTTTCTGCTTTAGAGAGTACAGATTCATATTGTTTATAATGTTTTATGGCAGTTGACTATCTGGAATACATAGATTTGTTGAAAAGGAAATTGTTGTTAGGAAACTGTCAATATTTCAAATATGTCAGAAAATATTCTTCATCATCCCAACACATCCAAGAATTTAACAAAAGGCTAAGGAGAGCCTCAGGACAGTCTTGTACTAGATATTTCCTTACAACATTGTTGGAACTGGTGCAAGGATTATGTTCATTGTTTGGGATATCATATGCCTAATGATGGCAATTGTCCTGGGTCTATTGTGAGGATTTTGTCGGTCGGTGTAAACCCCGCTTCATTGGCTGAAGTCATCCACTGCACAATGGTGGCAGACACGTGGGTGGTTATGTGAGAGTCGCAATGTGATCAGTCGCCTTCACAATGAACACTTATATAAGTTACTTATATAAGCTGGATGAGTAGCATTATGTTCCTATACATAAGATCCAAGCTTCCTACTCAGTTTGATAAGGGCAAGGAACAGGACACTCAGTATTCAAGTGTCAATCTCTTTAAGAGATAGGAGTATCAGTACTACATGACAATTGTGGAAATCTGAAAAGAGCCAATATTAAAGTTAAACATTTGATACTAAAGGGTACATAATGATAGGGACAACATCTTCGTAAAGGGGCGCAGCTATTGTGAGCCAAAGGGATCAACATTACTCATTGAGATTGGATCAGACTTGGTTTGAGTCCCAGAAAAGCACAAATAAAGGCTCTAATATACTTATACATGACTTGAGCTGTGATATCCATGCAACATGGTTTTATTACAGACAATTCACACAGGAGTGATATAATTGTTTCAAATTGGCAATCCGAAGTATTTTACACATGTGTAACAAAGAATTTTGTCTCTGATATGTGAATCTTCTCGAAAACATTGTCATAAAGTGGCTCATGTCAAGTAGCAATGTAGGGCCTTAAAAATTAGACGAATGAAGATTAGTGCCCCAGTGCAGGCAGACAAGCAAATCTTGAAAGCCAAACTATGTCTCTGACAAAAAACAAAACCAAACATACAATGGGCACTGCCCAGAAGGACCTCCCCCTACAAACCCACCCTTGTGAGTAGTAGCAGAGAGGGCAGTGTGTCTCCATTAAATGATAGTACTCTGGGCAGTGCCAAACTAGATGAATGCCCTGAGTTGGGTTTGGGAACGCAGAGCAGCTCGTGGGTCAAAGTGAGCATAATAAGAACTGGGAAATGACACTGGTCAAGGGGGACCCAGTTAGAGGGTGGGCTGAAGCAGATAAAGTTACAGGGTGGGCCATAGGGAATAGAGTTAGAGGGTATGCTGAAAGGGATATATCTAGTGGGAGGGATGTGGTAGTTCAGACTACAGGGTATGCTAGAAGAGAAACAGTAACTGACCTAGAAGGGTAGAGAGTTGGCTATAGAGGATAAAGTTAGTGACTGACCTATAAGAGTTAGAGAGAGGGATATAGAGGATAAAGTAAGAGAGAATACTGAAACACATATATTTGGAAGTGAGGCAATTAATAGAATTTCTAATTAAAAGGTGGGTTCGAAGAACAAAAGTTGGATAGAGAAAATTGGTTTAGAGAGCAAATTCAGGAAAAAGAGATAGAGGGCAGTCTTTAACTCCGTGTCAGAAATGAAGTCTTTTGACCCAAGTGAGCTAGGTTATCAGCTGGATATGAAATTCAAAATGGTTACAGGGAACTAAACTGCATTTGTGTAATTGAGATCATGACTGGCCTGGAGACTTTCGCTTTTGTCAAATGGTTGACATAATCATATGCTTGAATATTTGGGGATGCCAATAGGTTTTACTTCTAGATATATTGGTTAAGTAAGCATACTAGCAGTCAGACCATAGGATCCCACAGCTACTGATATAGCAGTATATCTACTCCTACATGGCATGTTTACTGTCGTGTCAGATTGTGATGACACACACATGGCGCCTGCAGGACCTCAGGGGGCATAGGATCTGACATCTGACAACCCACCTTTTCCTCCTTACCCAGCATGCAATAGTTGACCTTTGATCTTTCAATACCAGAGGATACTGCCCCAAGCTCAGTGTGTTGTGATCTATTGTAGAATACACTTTGAGCATACAGGACCTTAAATAGATGGACTGTCTACCTTTGGAAGTGGTTGATATAGACTATTAGCTATCACTGTAACATTCAGAATTTTTCCAGGACTATGAAGTGACATATTAATGGTTGTTTGTAGTTATTCATCTAAAGGCCATATTACACTACCATCGGGTCACCTTCACGTTGGGTCGCGGTGTCCAACGTGTGTGATTCGTGCTATTTTACCAACATGTTTGTAAAAAGAATGCGTTCCAACGTGACCCAATGCTATCCAATGTGACCCAGCAAATGCCAACATGTGCCTATGTAACGCATGCCTACGCAACCCCCAACATGTGCCAAAACACGTAGTATGATACGTTTTGCATTGTGTCCGTTGTATAGTGTGATATGACCCCAACGTGAATGGTTCGCGTTGGGCAACACTACCCAGCGTGAACAGAGATCCAATGCATAGTGTAATCAGGGCTTCAGATGAATCAAAATTCTTACACCTACAGTGCAGTCTGCTGCTATGATTAGCCCTAAAATCGACCAATGAGGTAGCCAATGAATATCTTTTATCAGACCCTCAACTTAGATACTGATTCTCCTTGTACTGTCTGACTAGTCAACAGCAACTGATAGCTGAGGTACAGAGTTAGACTGTGGATAAGTGAATAAGCAAAGGGATCTAGCGGTGAATCGCCATCAATTTTTATCCTGCAGACAGTTGCCAAACAAATGGTTCGAAAGTTTCCCATTACCTAACTCTTACTAGCCTATTACCTCCAAAGAAAACCATACCATGAACCCAATAAAAGTGTAAAGTGGATGGTAGTTGATATGAGCAGTGATAGCCACAAAGCAACATCCCAGCCAAGATGTGACATAACAGAAACTTTCTGCAACCATACTTTTTTAGTTAGTCTGTTACTTAGTAAGATGACAAGTAACATTTATGTTATTGATGGTGAGGTTGAAACCTCACCAAATCAGAACGTTATTATGACATCATTTATTGGTGAGTTTAGGGTGAAGCCAAAACAGACATTATGAGAACATTCTGTTAAGTTTGAAGAACATAACCAGAATGTTATAATAACGTTGCAATGCAATGTCACAACAGTATGTTGCAGCAACATTATTGGGAGCCATCAAAATATTGTAACAAGAACCAATACAAAACCAAACAGAATGTTGCTGCAACTTTATAATAACATCACATGCTTGGCTTGGCAACCACTCCATAAGCCCCCCCCCCCCCTCCCCCCCCCCCCCATTAAATTCCTTACCACCCTGAATGGTTTATTTACACTGGCCAAATAAATCCACAAGTACTTAAGTTGCCTTATACCGCTATCTCAGGCGAAAACGCTTATTGCGGTTCTTCTTATCATAGATGATTTACCTTATCAGTGTGATTGCAGGCTATGTTGTGTACCATCTCACGTAAGCGCTTAAAGGAAAGTGATATCCTTAAGCAGCTGGCAAATGTTGTCGAAATCGCCTCCATGGGCGACAGTTTTCTAATCGCCCATCCCAAGGTGTACGCATCACTTTTCCTGCTTCCATCATCCCCATCAGCTCCACATGGCTAGGATTGATAAGGCAAAGAATACTCTGGAGAGAAAAAATATGGAATAAGAGCACATAGGAAAAAGTCTTAAAAAAGTAGGCGTAAGATAATATCTGGGGAAATAATAAGCCATGCTCATGGTCTAGGCGGAAGGAGCTAAAATCGATAGTTCGTGAAGCGCTTTTTGATTTGAAATGTTAATTCCTGGAATAAAGCAGTGCTATTTTGAGCCTCCCGGCCTCCCTGCTGGATAGATTTCATTTTCATTTTAAGCGTGCCATCTGCCAAGAAGCAAAGTTTCTATTTTGATGAAATCTCAAACCTTTACCAAAAGAACATGGGAGGATGTTGACATCAACTCCCATGAAACCTGAGAGAAGTTTAGTCCCCAAAGTCCTTCAAACTTTCTCCAGAAATTGTGATCTTTTCTGCTTGGTTGAAATCAAGTTAAAGAAATCAAAATGTTATGGTTTTCAAACTGCTGTTCAGTCTATTCACTATTACAAAGTTTATCACAGCAACATCACAAAAGCATGGGATCAAAATTGTGAGTTTATGAGCGATTATTCTTTCTATCTGAACCTGATTGAGATGGATGCACCACTTTAACATGCTTATTTGCATGGTAAATGGCTCATGTAAATTTAAATGTGGTCATGTTTCATTATTCTCTACAAAGTATTCATAGGTCAATTTCAAGAGGGACTTCTGTACTGGTCATGCAACTGTTTTGCATGTGAAACGAATGTTTTTTTACTAACGTTTTGTTTTGTTCACATTAGGTCAAACAAAATACATCACAGTGCAGGAGCAAATCCAGTGGGGTCCAGGGGGTCCTGACCCTCCCCCCCTCTTTTGGTGGACCCCTAAACTACAAAAAGAGGAAAAATGCCACGCACATATGTTGGATGCACACCATTCAAGTACTTAGCCTTTATGCTGACCCCCTCCCTTCGAAATCCTGCATCGGCCCGTGCAGTATTGACAGTCTCTAAAACCAAGTGATTTGAAGAAACACATGTCAAACTATTTTCTCTCATCGAGTGCATAGGAAATGTGCATGATTTTGTAAAATGCTGATGTCAAAGGAAACTTTGTCAAAGGAAGTAGTACTCCTGTACATCTGTCCTAACATGCAAATCAATTAGTCAGTTTGGTATGTAGACAGATTCTGTCATGTTAGTTTGGAGATCTGACCCAGATAATGATATGATGAGGTATATATATTTGGAAGTGCATCCTTAATATCTCTTTATCCTGAATCAATTGAATAACCATGGCCATGCGTGTACGTTGTGGATTGCATGAGAGTAAAAACAAGAGATGTAATCAAATAAGCATGTTCTTTAGCATGTTGTGCAGACATGAATTTTAGCTTTACATTTTTTTCGGGAAATCAATTGTCAATTTATGAGACTCAGTGACAACTGACGCCAAAAAACAAATCAATGACACGCCCAAAGCGGATCAAAGACACCAAGGTTATTCTTGCATGCTATGTAACAATTGCAATCATAGATATCACATATATTCTATTTCGGTCTCACCAGAAACTATACATGTATGCGTGTATAAGTGTTTCTTTCTGTTGTCAACCTAGTTTCAATGTACATGTATGCAATAAAGAAAAACTAGTAGCAAAGCATGTCAGGTTTGTTATTAGCTATTCCTGGTGTCAGATATTCCTGCTGCATTAAAATAATACTTATCATTAGTTTTGGCTATCTCAAATTCTAGTCTGACTTCCATAAGTGTTATTTCCCTTTTCTTTCCTGTCCATTCCTTGCTCTGGGACATATCATTAGAAATTGTCCCAAATGGAGCTAGTTGCAGCTTTTCCTTTACAAAGGACATACGAACATTGCACTTAATCTCCTGAGCAAAAGACAAGAATGCAAACCAATAATAACAATGACCTCGCCCAAGGCTAGTTTTGATAATTAAAGGTATTCCTGGTATGCAATAGGGTTCTATAAAATAAATCTGTTTTTTTTATTCGTGCTATTACTAATAGCTCGGCAGTCTGCCTATTCCAAACTTAGAAGGTGAGATTCTCACTTCTATAAGTATTATTTGTTTTTGTAATTGTTTCCCTTCCTTGCTCTAGGACACTTTATGAAAAAATGTTGTACTGGCTGGACAGAAACTTTGCAGCCTTACCCTTATATTGGTAAAAGTACATTGCACAACATGAGATACAATACACAAAACATAAGACAATTTTGCAACCCACATAAAGTAAATCAGCACCCAAGGACAAAGATGCTGCTGTTAACCAAAGTCAAAAGGTTGCAGCAGCCATCATGGCAATTCGCTTCCATACAGTATCAGCGGCTGAAACCTATCGCAGGAAACCTACCTCCAAAACCCCATCGTCCTGTATAGATTTGTATCGAGGCCCAGTGAGCAATGTGATTTGATGCCAATATGATGAAGGTTGTAAGCGGGCTTTTCGTAACAACTTTGGGGATTCTTCGCAAGCAAGTTGAGTTTCTCTGAGAACCAATCATAGCTAGTGTAACTCTGATACCCCATCCTGCAAATCGCTTAGCCTCACTCGCGATCAAGTCCCAAAGTGGTTCGCTGTTTGACCTTGCGATCGCAACGGATGTTTATTTCACCCTGCAAGCACTAATGTTACTCATGTTTCTGTGTTGATATCGATGCCAAGAATGATGCCTGAAGAAACCACATGCCTTAGGTGACAAAGGTTAAAACCACATTAATTGGCTATAATTATGACAATAGTCATATTACTAACTTTCCCAAGGAAATTGTAGGAACAAACCATAACAAATATTTTATGGTAATAGGGAATCAGAACTCATATAAAAAATATATAAGAATGTAAAGAGAGATACTTGTTTTGTTCGACTTTCCACCCACTTCCTCTTTATTCTAAAGAGCCTAAGGGGTAACATAATTCTTCAATGCTGCTTTTCTACGAGTTTGATGTACTTGAGATTTTAGACACATCTTATAATCCAAAAGATATAACTAAAGCCTAGTAATGTCATACAGTATTAGTCTCTAACTAGAAACTATTTGGAACAGAGAAACAACCATCATAAAAAACACATTTTCTAAGAAATTATCTTACAATTATGGGCATCTCTTCACCAAAATCTATGGCCAGGAATCAGGCAGTGTTGATTGAGCCGGAGACGGTGACAGTTGTTTGTTTCCAATCTCCGGCCAACATATCGATCACCACTGAGATTGGAGATGGTCTCAAGGTCTTTGTGGATTATATTTTCTCAAGTTTAATACCTAAATTGACTGACAATAACAATCATAGCAGGCTCAAATCTTGAGCTTATGTACTTCTCTTCACCAAAATCCATGGCCAGGGATCAGGCGATGTTGATTGAGCCGGAGACGGTGACAGTTGTTTGTTTCCCATCTCCGGCCGACACATTGATCACCGCAGACCCTGGAGACGGCTCCGGGGTGTGGTCGTGTGCCTTCCAGGGGTCAGAGAGGGTGGTCAGGGGCATGCCGGAGGGGTTGGTAGGGGAGTGAGTGAGTGTTGGGTGTTTTACGCAGTACAGACAGCCAGGGTCATTTTCACGCCAAAAACAAGTTGGATCGTTTCTGTCTTTGGTGATTGAATCTATGAGATAAAGGTGACAGGGCGGGCAAACAGCAGGGGATCAAAACCTGGAAATAATTTTTGGCTGTACCTCATCCCTTAGTAAACCCAGCACCAACCAGGAATTGAACCCAAAGAACCACTTGGTCAGTGCTGGGTGCCCCCCTATTGTAACCTTCTACGATCAGCAGTGGCTACTGGGGGCCTGTTCTTACCCAGACCCCCATGGGGGATACCCTGGAGACAGGTCCAGGGTATGGTGGTGTGCCTTCCAGGGGTCAAGGTGGGGGGGGGGGGTCAGGGCCTGCTGGAGGGGCTGGTATGGGGCAGGGGGTGTGGGGTGCCAAAAGTCAAAAACCAATATGGTTCTACATGTGTTTAATAGAGAAAAGATTGGACCTTAAGACAACCTAGTAAAGTGGTAAAAATTATCTGACAAAGGGAAGTGGGCAGTGGTGTGGGGTACCAAAGGTAAAAAAATCAATGTGGAACGACAGTTTGAACATCAATATTACAAGTAAATGGAAAGAATTGTCTTACAAAGAGACTGGCCAGCGGCTGCCAGAGATACTAGGAATGGACATTGGCTCAGGGATTCAAAATGTCAAAGTTACATGTAAATGATAAGACAAGGGCACCTTTCAACATTCTGTATAGGGTTGTCTAAACTAACCAGAATAGCAATTTGAAAGTAGCACAGAAATAAAACACAAGAACATCTCTATGTTTTGTCACAGAACTTCCTGACAGAGTCATTATTAACATTGGTAGTCCTTGGTAGCAAATATATATTGCAATATCCCCAGTACAAGAACAGCAACGTTATAATACCGTGGCATGCTAGTCTGGGCTGATGTCATTCTATAGCTAGAGAGACAGTCTAGCCTGAGCCTCTGTCCCTGACGTCCAAATTTCATTTCCCACCTCTTTTAGACCAAGATGAACATCTCGTTCCTAGAGCAAAATTAATTTTGCCCTATTCTATATGTATTCCATGAAATCATAAATACAGTTTGATCATAGGAATTTAATTGGCATGGATGTGCCCTGGAGATCTGTGATACTCTAATAATACTTAATGATTAATTTTTTGATTGCCTGCATTATATTTTGGTTTCGTTCATCTTGTTTGGTGCTGTATCTATTATTTGAATTCCATTTTATGGTTGTTTCTCTTTCCACAAAAGTGCTGTTAATAACAGTCATTCTGTTAATAAGGAAGAGGGGAAGTCAATTTGTATGGATATTAAATTAATATTGATAAGATCTAAATCATAACAAATGATTATTAATAGTAGTTTTTCAAAAACAGGAGTTGATGAAAAGGCCCAATGTAATGACAATTTACCATATGAGTAATAACTGACGTCAACCTACCCAAATTTCCTTTCTGGACCCAATATGATTTTCCAATTAGGAGTGTTTTTCTAGCTGCTGGATACCAGACATATTTTACAAGTATGCCTTGCTCAGAGCCAGTGGTAAAGAAAGATTTCAGAATACATCGGTAGCTTATAGCTGGTAATTAGCAGCCCAGAAGAGTACCTAACTCCTCATTCAGTTCTTCAATGTTAAAAATGTTACAAATGTTAGATTTTTAGGTTATTCTACTTAACAAAATGTAAATGCCATATAAGGTGTGTCATCTTATTCTGGAGTATCAGATATACAAACAAGATTGCTCTTTCATTGTCGATAGGTTAGCACCATAATTATTACCCCATAATATCTCCACTAAACCTTGACACTAAAGCCCCATACCCACTAGGCGATTTTACCGGTGATGGGCGACGGGCAACTAGGGGAATCTGCCAATTATTATGATCACCTGTTGGTATGGTACATTGAAACATGGATGATTGATATAAGTCGGTCCTAAAATCGGCCGACTCTTCTGGTAGAGTCGGCCAATTTTAGTGCCGATTCGCCGGACTCTTAGTGGCTTAGTGGGTATGGGGCTTTAGAGGAACCTTGCAATCTAACATAAGGTAATTAAAAATGATTGACTAATATCCTACATTCCAGAAAATATTTGCCATTGAGTCATATAACACCATGTCTGGGCATGTAATTACTAGCAGTCTGATATTGAGCTCTGCCTCACCGCTTTTTGTAATTACTCCGACCCAGACCATAAGGGACCATCAGCGGCAGTCGTAAGATCATATCATCGCCTGAATTCCAGACTGTCAATTAGAAGGCGATACGCCAGGAAACCGACATCTGGTTGTTTCCTGCAGTTTCCCACTATTTGTTTTGTATATCGCTTTCCAACGAGTTGGTTTGCCTCTGCACATTGAAGCAAGAATTTCTATCTATGTCAATTAGTTTTCTCATATCTGAATTCTGACATCAGATTGAATAATTATGTTGTTTCGATCTACCTCCAATGTTTGAGTAGCTCACATCCAAAAATCAAAAATGAAGATTAACATTAATGTTTTGCAATATTTTCTATAATTAGGAAAACAAGTCAAAGCATGGGAAAGACATGTACAGGTAATATGAGGGAGCTATAGCACAAAGATCATCCTCAGGCTGAAGGTTGGTTGGTTGGTTATTGGGGTTTTACACTGTATCGACATCTATGGTCATATCACGGTGTTAACAAGGTGTGACAGTTCTATCTTTGATGATTGAATCTATAAGATGAAGGAATCTATGGGAAGGTAGAGACCATACCCCTACACTTACACCGAGACAGGTGTTCTTTAACCTACATGGTTCCATTGGCAGGGCCATACACACAACAGCCAGTTGCCTCAGGCTGAAGGAATCAATGTTACAGAGTGGTTGAAAATAATTATGATGTACCCATAATCATGGTTGTAGATTCAACTATAATAATATCCAGAAGCATTACTAAATAGTTATTTGACATATGGTAGCAATAATATATCCTCCAAATCAGATGCAAGGAGTGAAACCTTTAAACACCATACCCACTAGGCAAACTTGACTATGTAATATTGAAAGAAATCTGTTTGATATGAGTCAGTCCTAAAATTGGCAGACTCTTCTAGTAGAATCAGCCAATTTCAGCAACAATGAGTCAGCCAACTTTGGTCAAATTTGCCTACTGAGTATGGGGCTTTAGTGTCTTAAGTAGTTCACCATGCCCATTCCTAGAGATCAATCAATGATATATTATTT
Organism: Lepidonotus clava; assembly: GCA_936440205.1. Classification (NCBI taxonomy): domain Eukaryota; kingdom Metazoa; phylum Annelida; class Polychaeta; order Phyllodocida; family Polynoidae; genus Lepidonotus; species Lepidonotus clava. Next base: position 46,473,695 of record OW387140.1, on the reverse strand, counting down.
GAACTCTCTAATTTGCTACAAAAAGTCTTTGCAATACTACAAGTGTTCCTATGATTGTTATCATGAATACTGCTTTCAAGTGATGTTTCAAAGGAAGGAGTGCAATATGATTTTTATCAATACAAGATTTAATGGAAAATAGATGAGAACTACTTGATCATTGAACTACAATGATGTTCATATTGGACAATACTTCATTTCTTTTAGCTTGTTCTCATTTCACCATTTCAACCATTTTCTTTAGAGTGCATGTCTGCATTTCTCCAAGGGAGAGTTGGGCTTAGGAGGGAGTTCATTTCGCAACCAACAAAAGTCCTCTCACTAGCAAAATTGCTGAATAATTAACACCAATTTCATCCCCATGACAAATTTGTCATCGACTATTAATGTGTCGTCAAGAACCCGCTGACATGCTACTGTCAAATGGAGACCTAATGAGTCCTTCGTAATGCCTATCATAAACAGACCTTTACGCATAAAGAAACTGACAGGTTAGGCAGGGGTAAAAGCAAATATCGGTCAAACATTGATCAACATATTTTGGTCAGTAAGTAGGATTCAATTGAGATAAAATAATAAAAAATATTTAGAATATATACTTACTTCAAATCATAAGGAAAAAGGTACTGTTTAGTTTTAAGTTAGAGAGAATTTGTCTGGGGAATGATAACTGCCCTATCTAAATAGAGTAGTGTACAACATACCTTCTCAATTCCAATAAACACCAAGTACCATACATACCAGCTTAGTTAGACACAATAATATTCTGAGAAACTACCTTTTCTTGAAGCCTGTAAAGATCTTATATGGAACAATATATGTTATGCAATATTGGGGTTCTTATGAAAGAGTTCATCTATATGCCAGGTCCAAGTTTTAAGGGCAACTCCATTAAGGTATACAGCTTACCTCCAGGTCAGTTCAATTTGGGGCTGTTCCTCATCCCTACACTTTCAGGCACTCAAGCTGCCAGGGCTCATATCCCCTGTCCCATACCTTAAGGTGTTCTAGGAGCCCATGTCAACATGTCTGCTGCCTAAAACAGGATTTGTCATCCTTGGCATTGCATATTCAGAGGCTTATCAGGCCTAACTGACCGCTGTATGTTACCGTGTAGCATTGCCATGCCAACTTGCAACGTAACAGAAACATAGGGCAACCATACTTTTTCAGTCAGTCTGTTACGTACTAAGATGGCACATAACAATTACGTTATTGATGGTGAGGTTGAACCTCACAAAATTAGAATGTTATTATAACACTTTTTTTGGTGAGGTTGGGATGAACCCAAAACAGAATGTTATAAAAAAAGTATGTTTGAGTTGAAGAAATTAACCAGAACGTTATAATAACATTGCAGTACAACATCACAGAAGTGTGTTGCAGCAACATTATTGGGAGCTATCAAAATAACATAACAAGAACCAAACCAGAACATTGCTGCAATGTTATAATAATGTCGTATGTTTGGCTGTGGGCTTCTCAGAGAAATAAGGAGGCATACACGTTTTTGGTGAGCATGAAATAGTTGTTGAATGTTCTTTATACGGAGTAAACGGGTTAGGGTTATCCCCAGCATTTCCGTCATTGCACAGTGAAACACTGGGCTCCAGAAGTGATCCTACTTAGCATTGGCGGCTATGGGGAAAAATAGAATTTTTGCAATTGTCCGAAAAATAGATTTATGAGAAAAATTGGATGGCTTGTATGGGATGTATTAGCTTAAATCCAAACTTTTCTCATTTATTGTATGAAGATTGGACCAATGTTCAAAAAGTTTAATAACATGTTTTCTCCCATAGGATCCTATGTTAAACACACCACCAGCCTCCGTTCCCAATTTGCCTTGTTTTTCGATGTGCGATGCTGTATTTTAAAACCTGCATACCCAATATAGGGAACCTGTACTAAATAAATACTCTTTTCAAAAGTTGGGTTTTTGGGCTAAAAAATGATTTGGCTGCAACCTGACCAACCTAAAGGACACCCACCTAGGGAAATGAAACATCCCTTCAAGTAAAATCTTACCTTAAGCTTTTTCGTCCCCCTGCTAATGAATTCAGACAAAATATCTGGGCCCAATAAAAACTGGGTAATACAATATTTCATTTTGCTGACAAAGCATGCTTCAGCATTTGTGTCAGGCTATTTTCTGGGTTGCTTCTTGCTCAGGATGAAATCATGTGACAGATATAATTAGTTCTAGGGCTTTCGTTAGGTTTTCTTTCTGGGGAGGACAAAACTAGCAGCTTATTGACAATATTTCATTGAAAATAAAGGTAAGAGTAGCATATTTTGAAGCCATAAATTAGCCTTAATTGGGAATATAAACCTATATTTATGCACACTGCATAGTGAGTCCGTTAACTAGAAGGTCGATCTGGAAGGTTTAATTGAAGCAGTGAATTGCAATAACATGTTTTGGAAACTACCCTGTGAAACTAACATGTCCAGCTAGGGAGCATCAGGCCCAACCCAAGCAAGAATATGACGTTATTATAACGTTATTATAACTTTCTGTTGAGTTCTGGTTTGGTTCTTGTTATGTTCTTTTGATGACACCAAAAAAGGTCTTTAGAACCTAACATTGTGATGTCGCACTGTAACGTTATTGTGACGTTATTGTAACGTTCTTTCACGTTATAATAACGTTATAATAACGTTCCTTATTAGTTTGGTCACAACTTTACCAAAAAATATTGTAATTATAACGTTCATTTTTAGTAAGTCTAACCCTTACCTAAAATGACGTTAATGTCACGTGAAAATTGGCCAGGTTTAGACTAATTAAAAAAGAACAGTCACAAAACGTTCCTGTTACGTCGCTGCTTGCCTACACTTCAAGACCGGTTCCACGGGAAACCATAACCCGATGCCTTGGTTCAGAGAAATCCACTAATGATAAAACTATTCACAGAATAACATTTATTGGAGTATGTTTTTTTTCTGATTTTATACTATTTTGTATTTGAAAAATTTACAAAACAGATCAATAAACCAGCACACGATGTGGTTCTTTTCATATGGTTCAATCAAACAAAACTAGATATCTAATAATAAGTAAATGTTTTCTTGTTTTCTACTTTATATGTATTTATATCAAAGAGAGGTTAAGGTTTATCATATCCAAAGAAAGATATTCAATCTTTATGATAAGATAGGTTTAACGTATATCCATGAGTATATATTGACAAATGTTTAGAAAACCATTGAGTATAAAATTTCAAATTTGATAAAAGGGATTCATACTTTAAACTTTATATGCAATTGAACTTGTATCATGTATGATTGCAAAATATTGTGTTACCTGTATTCACATATATTAAAGGCAGCAAGCCACACTACAACATCCATCAATAGCCTATAGCTCTCATTTTCAATTAATCCCCTGCTTATTGACTGATCCCATTGTCCTTTTGAATATTGACATGCATGGCCTCAGCTGGAGCGATTGGTTATTTTGTAACACGATACCCCGCGAAAGGTTGATTTCAGAGAAGAGGATATTGTGAACTGAAGAGCTATGTAAGCAAGGCGTATTGATTCCCCTACTACAAGTGAAAAGCGAATCAATGCTCTTCGTATTTTATGGTCTTTCGGTTAGACCTCCTGCCTTTGTTGCAGGGGCTGCTATAGAGATCCAAGTGTAAACTCTCATGATTTTGCTTTTAATAAAGGGACATGAAAATGCCTCAAACTTATTTTGTATCATCCTGTAGCTGTAGAGTCTTCTTAATGGAAATGGTACCAGATATGTTTCACATAATCCAAGTAGCAGTAAAGATATAAGGAGGTTTGCGTAATGATTTTTGAGAAATTATGATTTATAGATACTTTCATTTTAAAGTCAATTTTAAAGTCAATGAAATATGTTATTATTTGAAACGGAGTGAGACCAAATGGTATTATCCTGGAATTAATCCATTAGATTTAGACCCATAGAAATATATGTTACTTTCATTATAGGTCACTAATATTGGCAACATTAATTTTGTCATTATTAACCTATCATAAGTTTTCAGTAACATGGTAAATGCTTTATGACCATCCCATCTTCGGAGGTTTACCTCATTACTAAGGGGAAGCATCAAGGGAGGGGTTTCAAACAAAGAAAAGTGTCTATTTCGCTGAAACTGGCATATTATTGGTCCAATCTTCTTATAGTAGTCCAGAAAAACATATGCATTGACTCAAAAAGTTTAAAAAAATTGTTACAGTTTATCTACAAACTAAGCAGAAAGAAAGTCAATAATTCATTTTCTTTTTGAATGAAGAACCTGTAAAAGCTTCATTTCAAACGTCCATGAGGAACAATAAGATGCAGTAAAACTAAGTGATCAATACTTGACACTCCATAGTGTCTGAGCGGCCCCTGGGACAAAAGTCAAGAGAGACCTGGCCTTGGGACAATGTTTAAAGAGGCTAAAATCAATACAGGCATTGTGCTCCCAAATTTGATTTATTCCCGAAGCATTGAAAACCGATGGCGGTTACACGTCGGTTACGCAGGCCTGGTAAACAGTGAAAACCCGGTTGAGGGCAACCGAATCGTCGAGGCCTCTAATGATAATTTTAATGACTTTTCCTCTTTCTAACCTTCCTCCTTACTCCTTCCTTGTTTAATCAGACTCTGAGAGAATGTTTTCTTGCCATATGGACTTCTTTTAACTGTGCAGCCAGTAGGAAGATTGTGAAAAGTCAGTGGTGTAGTGTTTAGATGACATTTGGAATTTCAGGTTGGATTGTTAGGACCTTTCCCAAGTGCATTAACATTGAGGACTGTAGTAGGTCTTTATTGATAACCAAGTGTTTGAGGAGTGAAGAATCCAAGCACCGTATCAAATGGTCTGAATTTGTACTTATTTTAGCCAATTGTTGGTAAAATTTCTACTGATAAGGGATATTCAAATGATTTTTGCACTGAGTCAGATCAAACATGTTAAATACTCTGTACTGACAGGTGATCATCCTAGAGAATTATCAGCAGGCCACAGATAAACCTGATGGGTAAAGGGCATTTACTATTGTAGGGGTACAATCTATCCCTTGTTTGGGAAGCATCGGCTTTAGATCATTAGTTCACAAAATTGTCCAGATAGATAAAGTATTTAAAAAATCACGAAAAAGTAGATAAGCTGACCTAAACGGGTTTAGAATTGTCCTATATTGAATGAATTGATTAAAGTGAGTTTCTTTTAGTATTTTAAAGTAACTTCTAAGCTGTTCTTCTATAAATGCTCAGGAAAGAGCACACACTGTTTTGACTGTGAAAACAGTTAATGCGTGGGCTGACAAAATGTTGTGGGTTTGTGTGATGTTTTCTTCACAAAGTCCACGTCACAAACCATCTCACCAGGCTTTTTTAAGCTGCTTCGGCTCAAGGTTTGGTCGCTTTAAGGAAAATCTGGCGAGTGGTCTGAGGTTGGTAGGAATCAGGCATGGGTTCAAAGATAGGCCTAGCCCTGCCATTGGCCTTGGTCCCACTATTATCAAAGGCTTGTAATTCTAATTGGCAAAATTTAAGTTCAATTTTAATTCTGGAAAGACAGCTTGTTGCTGGCACCACAGATCAGTAGATGATTCCCATAGTCTTTAGTGAAACCGGATCTGTTTACATTCTATAGTAAACGTTGAAAAATGAATTCATTTGTAAGACTTGAAATAAAAAAGAAAACATTTATCCTTTATAGAGACCTCCCTTGTCAGCCTCTACATTGAAATTAGCATTTTATGTTCTAATATTGATTTCAGTTTGTATTAACCATTTTCAAAAGCTAACTGTACTAAAGAAATCCACATTTATAAATGAATAACCAACAAGTCAAAATCTTGGAACAGCTACAATTTTGGCATATGCATATGCTGTTGAGTTACATGCCCAGCCCCTGCTGTTAACAAAGATGATTGTAGTCTGTACTGACTTTCTTCCACATAAGTTGGAGCTTGAAGTGCCTGGCAGCTGTGGTTTGTGATGCAGCCTTTCTGAGGAAAACATCACACAAACTCTGCACATTTATGCAAACCTCGCCTTTACTATTTCTCCAGTCAAAACAGTTGGAGCTCTTTCCTGAACTTTCGTGTAAAATAAACACTACAAGCCAGTTAGGTTTACTTAACATTTGTAAAATCTCCACAGCGAGAGCACATTCAAAAGCCCCCTCTTTGCCCTTAGAAATTTATTTCCTTCGCATATTTTCTCTTTACTCTTTTATTTTTGTTGGAGACTTTATTGTTGTCCTGGAAAGTGTAAGTAAGTGAAGGGGTTAGCTTACAGTAGGCTGCTTGCACCCTGACATTTAACATTTATCTTTTTTGAGTTCCTTGCCTTTTTGAAAGACCTTGGGCTGACTGGATAAATCCAAAGGTGCAATCTGGATTTTTTTCAAGTTTCATAATGTATAGGATTCATGTGAAAACCATTTAATGGATGATGTTGACATTAGTACATACTAATGATAATGGAAGACAACATAATACATTAGTAATTACAAAAGAATAGGTAACTTAAGATACAGATTTACATACAAGCCATTGGATCAAGTATGATGATATCATCCCAGCCAACTTACAATGTAACAGAAACATTTTGCCACCATACTTTGCTGTTACCTACTAAGATGGCATGTAACAATTACATTATTGATGGTGAGGTTGAAACCTCACCAAATCAGAACATTATTATAACATTTTGGTGAGGTTAGGACAAAACCAAAACAGAACACTATAAGATCTTTCTGTTTGGGTTGAAGAATGTAACCAGAATATTATAATAATATTGCAGTGCAATGTCACACTAGTACGTCAGAGCCATCAGAATAACGTAACAAGAACCAATACAGAACCAAACAGAACATTGCTGCAAATTTAGAATAACATCACATGTTTGGCCGGGATGCATCAGTGGCATTTTGTGAAATAATCAGCTGTATATTGCCACCTCAAACCATTTGAACAACAGATCAACAAAACTCTTGGAGCAGGCACCAAAAAACAACAAGAGATGCAATTTAGGAAGGAAATGAAGAGAGAAACTCATGTCAAAGGAAGATGGGAAAACAGACCAAGGCAGCAGGCAGAGTTCTAATGACTAGGTAAAGTAGGCAGATCTAGACTTGAGACTCATAGCAGTACCTTTAAGTACCCTGTAGCCTGGTAACTACACTAATTAGACCTGATTGAAGAGGTGAGTACTTGATAGAGTAGAGACTGGGACGACTTATCAAACACTTCGTGTTCACATTCGATAAGGATCAAACACGCCCGAGGAACGGAAGTATGTACATTGCTGTTGTATTTAATACATTGCAGAGCTGATTAAGTCTTAATTGTAATTCATGCATTGCAAAGCTTATCAAGTTGTTTACGCCACTGATGTGTCATAATTCAGTGTTATTAAGACTTCCTGATTTGCTGCATTAGTTTGAATGTTAACACTGACACTATAGTTACTTCAGTGGTCTTCTTTATAACAACCTACCTACCTACAGAGATTTTAGGCTTTCCTATCAGAAACCTTAATTCTGCGATTGTTGAAATCATTCATCAGAATCCTCTACATTCTGAGTATCTAATGCACCCTTTTGTTGGAACATGGTAGGAAGTCAAGAAAGATCTTTCAAAACAAACAAACAAAGAGAAACGTAACAATAAACACAAAAAAATCAGGTGGGACAATCTTACCAGCGAAAAGGAACAAATTAAAATGTTCCGTGTTTGTTGTCTTAATTAGGTCTCACAATGCTGAATCATTGGTGACGCAGATGCACACAATGGTGGGAAATCTCGTCCCACCCGCACACATTTGGAACAATGTAACACTCTTTTTTCAACTCTGACGCTTTTCAGCAAAATGTGTAAATACAGTGATTTATTAACCCTTTAGACCCCACCAGAAACGTTCATAAATTGCTGTATTTCCCCAGGGTTTTCCTGAACTTTCCAAGACATTTCCAATTATTCAATGCAGGTGAGGTATTTCTGGATTCTGCCAAACATTACCAAAATATAATGGAGACATATTCCATAGTAAGGGATGGGGAATCTGGTTAGCTTTCATTTGATATATTGGACGTCTACATTAAATTAAATTTTGTGGGTTAACAGAGTCTGCTGCTTAGTTCATTTTATTTTAAATAGCCCTGCAGCCTAACGTACTAATTGGGAGTCTTCCTTTCCATTGATAGTTACCCTACAGCTCGGTTTGTTTGGAAATATTGTACATAAAAACCTGATTGACTGCCTCTGTGACACCAACATAGATAAGGTTATTGGACAAACACTTTTCAGGACTTACTGTAATGGAGGGACCTTTCATTCTAGGATACATCAGTTTTGATCTATCTATATTCAGGGTGCTCCCCCCCCCCCCCGCACACACACACACCTTAATCTCCTACTCATTTTTGTAAGTTTGCACACATCTCAGTGAACATTTGCTCACTCGGTTAGCACCTATAGTTTTGTGTAAACTGTTAATTCTGTGCTGCACTCAGTTTAGACTCCTCGTATACAGGGAGTCTTAACTGGGATAGTGCTGAGGACCTGATGACCCCAAGGGCAATCAGGTTACAATTTCGTCCGAAGGGAAATACAAAAACATTGGAAACTCTTGAAACTTTTGTAATATGTCAGAATATTTTTTTTTACCAATTACAATTTGTCACCTGAATGGCACATAAATCAAGTATTGGATTTCAAAATCCATATGTACACACCTGTGACTACAAGAACATTGTATATATATATCATTTCTTTTGCATGTGGATCGATTCCTACATTGAACTCAACAAGTCAGAGTGCTGACGTTCTGCTTTCTATCCCGTGCCCCGTCACGGGCTATGTTAAGGAAGCATAGGTGAGGCCCTGGATGGGCCGTTCAAATGGTGCATGTCGAATTTAGGTAATGGCTATGTTACATGTCTCTGTCACTTATTTTTGCCACTGTCACATATTGAATTTACGAAATGCCTCTGTTATTTGCCAATATCATTATTTACCAAATTTCACATGTCCTTGTCATGTAATTATGTAAATATCGCATGTCGAATTTAAGAAATGCCTCCATCGCGTTGTCAATTTTAAGGCGTAGAGCTATACAGACATTGGTACTAGGAAGTCAGCCCACTCTGGTGCACTTTGCAACATCTGTATCTGACGTGTCACGACTGAACCAAAACAGATGAGATATTAAGGCATGGCCGCTCTCCCGCAAGGCCACATACGACCCGTATTGGGGAGTCGGTGCACTTTTTGGTTTGTCACGATTATGATGTTACGCTTTAGGTGGCCTGTCATCCAGTCCTCTGCTTCTTGTAATCAATTTTGATTGATGTGACTTGGCATTCAACCACTGCCTGAAATTTCTTTGCTTTCGTAAAGAGGGAATGTGTTGACTTCTAATGTCTACGCGAGTGCATTAAGTTTCTCTGTAGAGAGAGAACTTTGTAGCAATATAAGATGATTACAAAATGATTTCTGAAGCTTATAAATACAGTTCCTATTACAATGGATACCATCATTAGCCTGATTATTCCCCTTTAGAAAAGAACTGATTTTGTAAAGGACTCTTTGTGATATATTAGTATTAATTGTTAAATGGGTCCTTACGGTGCTTTAAAGTATGTTGGCAATATTCTGTTAGTAATGCAGCCATTCTACTTATTACCAATGAGCAATTTAACAATAGAAAATAGATAATTCCTCTGTGTTATTTCTGATTGAAACTACAGATATAGATTTTATTCTAGCTTTGTCTGCAAATTACATTTCCCTAGTATCTTCATTCACAGTTTACTAACATTTGTATTGTTTGAATGCTTTATTGTTATGCAGAATTCAAAGATATATCGCTATAACCCAACCTTTTCCACAAATAATCATTACTAAAAGATTGAAGATCAAATCTGACATGACCTGAGTGTACCCTACAATCTCCAATAAGCAAGTGCCAGAACTTCCATCTTGAATGTCAGTGCGGAAAGGGTGCTGACCCATTTTCCATTAGACGCGCAATCAGAAGGCAGGCGGTTTGGACACGGGGGAAGAAGCCACTAACGATCACTAATGGGAATACGCGAGGCGGCGATGGGTAGTCATGGTATTAGGTCATCCTGTCTGAGCCTGGGACCAGTGGGAGAAGCCTGCTTCAAACCCCCTGACACCTACCCACTACAGCCTCCCCCCCCCCCGACAACCTCCTTCTCATGCAATAAACCCTAGTTTCCATACTACTTACTTACCATATTAAAATGAAAATAAGCTACATTTTCGCTAAAACAAATCTAATTCTGGTACTTCAACATCATTATATTCTGCTTTCATCCTTCCCTCTCTCCCTTCTTATATCAACCTTTCTGCTTTTCTCTTGCTCTTTCACTCATCTGGGCTGCCAACCAAAAGACGTCCACAATATTTCGTCGCCATGATACAATACAATAGCTATTGTGACGTTCTCTGGTAAGTCGGGGTTGCCGATTCTTACAACAGAGGAACGTGGGGGTTGTTCGGGTCTCGGGGCGGACGGGGAATCCGGGCCAAGAACCGAGATGTGTTTTTAGAGTCGTGCCTCGCGCACGAGGGGGGGGGGGCTGAGCGAATCGGTCGGGAATCGGCGCTCGATGTCAAACGGAGGACTGCGGGGAAGGGAAATTATGGTAGGGGTACGGGTCGGCCGGGGTTCGTCTCGCTCTATCTCCCAGACCAGCATTCACCCCCACCGGGCGGTCCACCCCGTGGTTCCGGTCCGCGGGGCCGTCGGGCCGACGGTCGCCTATTGTTTGGTAGCGTGGGGCCGAGCCTGCCGCGCCCTCGTCCCCGCGGACTTCGTTCCTTCGTTTCGCCCTTCATGCCTTCGTACCATGCTGCGCCTCGGCTTCCGGGACGGTTTCGGGCCTTCGTGCCTTACTTCGGTCCTTCGTTCCTCGTTCCTCGGGCCGTCGGGCCCCTACCCTAAGTTCCTCCTATTTATCTCGAACTTCGACTATTTTATCCTAACTTCTGGTTAATTGCTCGGATCGGCTCATCTTAGCGGTTGTTTCAGGAAAGAAGACACGTCTGGACACAAGGAGAACTGTTAAAGAACTCTGTTTATTCGGGCCTCACCGCCCCTTTATATACCCTAGAGGTCAGCCCTGATTGGCTGCTTTCAGTCACGTGATCTACAACTGACGTCACTTCCGGTTTACATTCCCGTTTCCGGTTTACATATCACTTCCGGTTTACATCTTTCCGGGTTTCGTTCCTTTACATTTTCGTTCCTTTACACTTTCGTTCCTTACATATTCGTGCCTCTTTTTCGGGCTTTTTACACTTTCGTTCATTCTTACATATTTCGTTCTTTTACACTTTCGTTCCTTTTCGAACATATATACCTTTTATAATATCACCTTATTTTCTCTTATTTTGATCTCTACATATTTTGGATGAATAGCCATTCATCACACTATAATTGCAAAATTTGTGATTGTGGGATTTTAGTGAGCCACAGTATTTCATGGATTTTCTTTTGATATTTTCATTTTTTTCTAATCCTAAATTGTGTCCTTCAAACACACATAATACATTTTGTTATGTGAATTCATATATATTGTGTATGCCTGCCTGTGTTTATTACTGCCTGCCTTCAGTTTTTCTACCTATAGTCTGTATCTGCCTGCCTCTCTGCTTGCAATTGCCTCCTTTCTTTCCTGAACACTTCCCTGCCTCCCTCCTGGCTTCCCTGCCTCCCTGTTTTCCCTCGGGCCCCCATGCCTTCCTCCTCTTTCCCTTCCAGTTCCCCTACCTCAGTCACCGTCTCCCTCCTTAACTCCCTGCCTTCCTTACTTCCCTTCTTTCCTCGTTCCCTGCATGTTGTGGTATACATATATTCATTTCCTTTACCTTCCCCAGCCTGCTTCTTGGTCCCACATGTCTCCCATGCTTACTCCTACAATCCATACATCCACCCCTCTCCATATGCCTCTCTCTCACCCTCCCTATCCTATCCCCCAGGCCATATATCTAGGGTAAGCCCCATCTCAGCAGCATATGTACATCAATTGACCTGGTAGCTTGATGCTGTCTAACCGCCCGAGGGGCGTCCGAACCATCTCCTTATACTCACAAATTAATGGCTCTTTAAGTACCAGGGGAGCGAGCAGTGAGAGGCCCCCACGAGTCGCCTCAATCGATTACTACTTATGAAATATTCAAGCTAAATTGACCCTAAAGGCAGAAACCTTGGGCTCATGATTACAGTGCAGAGTGTTGGAAATGCCAGGACCTTTTTTTAACCTATGTATACATAGAAAAGGGGTCTGAGGGACAGATCCAAAATTTTGAAAAAAAAGGGGGGTAGAGGAGGCAGCAGGTATAGGCTAAGTACTGAAACATTGTGCATTTTTACGCACACATATACATTTAATGTTTCTTTTTTTCATGTATTTAAGTCCCCATCAGTAGCAAAAAGGGGGAGAGTTAGATACCCTCCCCTCCCACCTCAGGGTTTGTCCATGGATCTCTTATATGTGCTTGAGGGAAGAAACTGGGTCTTGAAAGCAGATAAAGCCTTTGGACAGGTCTCCCTTCTAGATATTAGGTCCATATCAAATGACCTACACCATTGATCAAGCAGCCAAGAATGTAAGGTCATTTGCTATACACTGAAATCTAAGGAGCTTAGATTTGAACAACTTAAAACCTTATCAATATTTGAATTACTAAAATTATAATTTGTCTAATATGTTTATTTCTTATTGTTTCAGGTGAGTAACTAAGACACAACAATCTCACCAATACCATGGCAACTGATTCTAAAACTATATAAGGTAAAGTGGCATCAGTCTTCAATACACAATTTAAAATCATATATCTTTGTTAAGACTTCTTTCTTTCTTTTATCCACAATCATTACAATCATGGTCTCATATCCAGGTGATATCTGGAGACACACACAGTAGAAATATATCAGGATATTACCACAGGAATCACCACATGTATGGAAATCGGTCTGCTCGGGCCGATTTCTGGATGTGCAGTTAACGGTCTATAAAGTGATAGTAGAGCTATGTGAGGGGGAAGACAGCATACTGTTGACACATTCTCCAGTATGTGTGAACAGACAGAGAGAACGGTCGGGCTTGATTGCGCTGGTAGGCAATGGTGCAATCATCAGTCTGCGAATCACGCCGAAACCAGCTCATTCACCAGAAGCTAGTGGCCTTTCGGCCTGTTCAACAAAGGTTGAGGAATGGCTGAGGTGTTATCTTGAGTGCTTTTTTTTAGATTTGATCTTTTTGTAGTGTTTTGGGGGTTGATATAATACTTATGGTGCATTTTGAAACAGGTAATACGGTAAAGATGATCTTAGGTGAAATTTATGAAGTAATTGAAGTGTAGATATGATAGAAATTTTACATGATATTCCCAGTAATTGGAAGAATTTTGAACAGTCAGTATAAATTCATGATTGTAGAACATATGGTATTCAATTAATGGAGGCCTATCACTCTCTGAAGTGGATTATAATTATTATCCAAAACCTATGTAAGAAAAACCATCCAAAAATAAATCAGTGTTGTTCCGAAAATCTTTGCAGGATCAAAGTTTTTGTCAGGAGGTCCACTATCTTTTCAGAAAAAATATGCAAAACCTTTAGTAGATCAAACATAAGCTGATTTAAATATCTGAAATTTCAGAACCTGGGGTGAAACAGGTGCACCACCTTGCCATTGGTTTCAATGGCTTTTAATTGTGCTAAAACAAAGAATTCAAAAAAGGATCTGCTGTATCATAATCTTGATTATTTGTAGTAACCCTTTTATGAAAGACAGCATTTTCAGTGGGTGGAGGGTCTCAAATGATAAAGAGACCTTAACCTCTAACAATAAAACTGAAAACTAACATTTCTGAAAAAGAGATGGAAAGGGAAAAGAACACTTTTCCCATTGCAATTATTTTTTGCCGCTTCTGTATTTTCGAATAACCAGCAAAAAAGAACAAAACTGAAGGATCATAACTATCAAGAATCTTAATAAATTCTACCCAGGTAGGAAAATATGGATTTGGTTTCAGTTTCTCTTCAATCATAACAAAAAGCATATTCAGATTTCACCATGAAGATGAGGAAATATTGGCGAAGCAGCGGGCAATGTGGATTTAGAAATGGGATTCGAGCGATTCTTGGGTTTGAAATGGCAGCACATGGGACTCAAAGGGGATTACACCTGCATTCTGATTCCAACGAAAAGCAAATCGCACAAATGGTTTGAGGCGCTTTCGGGGATTTTTTTTTTTTGAGGTGCTTTCAGGGATCTATTTTTTTCATTTTTTTCATCGAAGGAGACATAAGCAGGGGCTTTGCGGAGAGGTGTCCGGTGCGAGCGACACTTTTGAATAATGTAACCACCATCTGTCATGGATAATTAGTCTCAGAATTTGTGATGAGTTTTTCGCGAGCCCAGGTTGGCGTTTTCTGACAGGCGGATGACAGGTTTGATAGAGGGGATGACTTTCGGAGCCAGGCCCAGGAAGTTATGTGGGTTGTGGGCATGCCTGTCACCCAGCAGCTGGGTGTTTCAATTGCACTGTGGCAGAAACCCTCAAACTGTGAACCATGGTCTGGTGTTTCTTGATATTGCTCATTGAAAAGGAATTTTAATTACATGTGGCTGGTAAAGATTAGTAACTGAGTCACTTTCAATATGGAGTTAACAATGCTGCTAAAGGAAAACAAGTATACAGGTGTATATCGCTAGTAGCTCCCAAGCTTGACAACGAGAGTCAAGCGACAGATGGTTACATTCTAATAGCCCTGTAAAATATACCAGTTAACTTTCACTAGGGGCATTTGAAATATCGCTTCGATAGCTAAGCTTATGTCAAGAGGAGGTAATAAGAACTAAATTCGTCGATTCTAACGTTTGTGAGAAGGTTATACATTTATATCTGGATAGTCACCCATAACCATACTTCTTCATTCTTGTACGTTACTAGATTATGGCTATTTTAGTCACATTAAATTGGGTTGAAAATATAAACGATTCCTTGTGTCAGAAATAATTGATCAAAAAAATTCCAACATTGGACAAACATGAAAATTAATTAGGCTTGCCTTTCCTACCCTAAGCTGTGACCAGTTGTAGCTATAGCCGTTGGGTGAGGCGCAGATCTAGGTAGTCACAGCACTAGAACCTGACATTGAAAACAACACAGTTTTTGAAATTTTAGATAGTTACTGGAGACCTCAGCCGTTTGGAGCCCCTACAGAATCCTTCAACACCTGCATTTTGATGCATCACATTCAGATTCAAGCCGGGAATTCCCACCCTGTTAAAATAACCTCCAAACACCTCCCATGGCGCTTTTCGGAAAACTGAAAAATCTTTTCATTACTTGACTTCCAGGGGGCCATTGCAATTTGGTCTCCGATGAAATGGCTTAATAAATGCAACTCGAATAATGAGCACGTAGCATTGGTGATTTCACTCATATTAAAAGCCTAATCAAGGCATCATTCTGGCCAAAACAATACAAAGTTAACGAGAATGACGAATATTTCGCATCTTTTCAATTGGTTCAGCCATTACCCCAATTAGTAACCTGACAAGTTTTGTTTCTTCAATATGGGACCTATTCCCCAGCTTACATTCCCAGTAAAGGGAGATGGTGTTATTCCCCGTGTTACCTAATTGACTATACAAGTCAAGTTATTTTTACTGCCATTTCTATTCAAAATCAACGCTTTTCATTTTAAAGCCTTGCATTTCACCCAAATTAAAATAAACATAACCTTCAGAGTTGGAGTTCAGTATTAGGCTCCATATGAGATGGTATTGTTACATGTCAAAATGGCTATTAATATCCATTTTCAAACACATTTTTGACGTTGATTACCTTCTATAAGTTGTGCCTTCAACTGTTAATTTAAGAAAACTTATGTTTCTATGTCAACTTTAGGGGTCTAGAGGGCCCCAAAGGAAGGCCCTGTGTAACAAATTGAATTTAAAAAAATTCTCAGCCGCGTGTCCTTGTTGCATATTTTTGCAAATGTCAAACACCGATTCTTTAAAATAGAAAATGCAGTTGTCACATGTCGCTGAATTCTAAAATCTCTCATTTGGAGCCATTGTTTTGTGCCAAATCAGGGGCAAATACAGGATTTCTGAAAATAGGGGTCATCATATAGGCTACATAATAAAAAGGCATGCGTTTGCATACAACAGCTCAACATTTTCCACCTTTTTGTAATGTCACTTTGTTTTTCACCCTCCCTGTCATGTTGTTAAGTCCCCATGTCGCATGTCGAATTCAAGAAAAGCTCCTGTCGCTGTGTCGATTCTAGTGGTCCAACCCCATAATTAAGGGGGTCCACCAAAAGGAGAATGTCAAGACCCCCTTGACCCCCCCCCCCCCCTCCCACCCTTTAATCTTGTCCTAGCCAATTTAAGAAACACCCCTGTTCCCATGCGGATTTCAGGGGTCTATCCCCCTCCGAGACCCTCCCTCTGGTACCGTTTGGGATGATGGCAGTTTGATGGCACTTTTATGGTGGCATTAACTTCTAACGCCACCCAATGCCACCCGATCTTACACCCTGGGCCAGGGACGTTTTGGCGCCAAGCCCTGCCGAAGGCCCTCTGCTACGAGGCCACTGATTGGATGATAGAGAGCGCGTTTTTGATCACTTCCGGTGTCGTGATATCGGCATGCAATCTAGATCACATTCTTGTGAAAGGCAGATGGTTAATGTGGGCTCTTTGGTTCTGGCATGGAAGTGTGGATTTTAGTGAATTTTCCACACTGTCATTAGCCTATTTGCTGTAGTTTACCAGCAGACTAGTCTAGCATAAAATAGATGATGTGAAATATGTCAACAAGTCACAAGGTTTAACAAAGACATTTTCATGCCTCCTTGTTAGCAATATGACAAATGAAAACTGCTCAGTGTGATAACTTGGACTTAAAAACCAACATTAAAATTCGGGATCTACACCTGGCACTTCTTAGGTATGGGCTCAAACCTCCTTGTTACCAATGCAACTCATTACCCAATCAGAAACAGCCAATGATATATTCATTTAACTACAGAATCAATGTCAGTTAAAACCTATGATTCTGAATGACAAACACTTCTCAGTATGATATCTTGGACTAACAAACAAACATTAAAATGCAGGATCTATACTTAGCACGGTATAGGTGTCAGGCTCTAGCCTCCTGGTTAGGAATGCGACCCACGTCCCAGCAGGCACCATCCCTCTGGTCAGAGACACCTATCGTGACCAGCCGACAGAAACAGCCATGGCGCTTTCTTTTCACAGCACAACAGTTGTTAATACAACTTGAATGACAAGAACGTGCTTTGATATCTTGGACTTAAATTCGATGAAATTCAATGTGTACTCCTGGTACTTGATAGGTATGAGGCTCTAGTCTCCTCGTTAGCAATGTGACCCACAGCGTTAATGGTTCTGAATGACAAAACTGCTCAGCGACACATGGCATATCTACAAACATTAAGATTTAGGATCTACACCTAGCACTTCTTAAATATGGGTTCATACCTATCAAATCAAGCCTCCTTGTTACCAATGCATGGGTACCAATGCAACCCTTAACCCACAACCCGAACAGAAACAGCCCATGATATTCATTTAACAACAGAATCAATACCAGGGTAAACCTATGATTTTGAATAACAAAACACTTCTCAGTATGATATCTTGGACTTACAAACAAACGCTAAAGTACAGCATCTATACTCAGCACTGTATAGGTATAAGCCTCTAGTCTCCTTGTTAGCAATGCGACCCACGACCCCGCAGGCACCATCCCTCTGGTCAGACCCGACCTATCATGACCAGCCGACAGAAACAGCCATGGCGTGTTCATTTAACGACACAGCCAAAAGAAACACAAAAATGTTAGCGCTATGATATTTTCCTGCTGCGAGTCCCTATGGGCCTCATTAAGGGTCCGGTAGTCTATACCCTCCTTCCACGGGCTGGAATTACCATCGTTTGCCTGGTATAAAGAGAACAAACAATACTGATGTGATGGTAATGTAGGGCTTTTTGTGTAGAGTTTGGAGATTCACAGGGAACTTCATGTGTGCTGATGCCCATATTCTTCCCCCATAGTTCAGGATTAGAGAGATACTGCCATTTGGTGCAGACTTTGAGTCACCTCTTTATACTTATTTGATGACATCCAGCCTTCAGACTCTCAAAAACATTGGTACATTTTTCAAGTTTCCAACCTACGTAATGCTATGAAGTTAGGATATTGTTATGAATGAGGCTTGGTATCATCTGACATAAGATGTAAAATGAGAGTGACACATATCACATGACCTTTTCTTGAACAAGAACTTGGGCTTTAATCATTATTACTGCTGATCAGCTCTACATAGAGAAATGGTCTGCAGTATATATGGTCTGCAGTATAGGTTCAATTCCTGACCCAGTTTCAACTTGTTTAAAGTTGGTTGTCCCTTGGATGGTCCCAAACTTAGCAATCTCTTGAGGTTCATTACGCAATGGGCCACTAGTCTCCTCTCCATCATTAGTATATTTTCCAAGAAGAGTGGTACATCGCATGATGGTCTCACAACAACAACTGATGGTTCTGTCAAATCACGCACTGTTGTGCAAAACTCTTGCATCAGTTTTCACCTATTTCTAAATATGTTACCAGGCTGACAATTTCAGGTTTGAAAGTTTAAAACCAAGTTAGATTTGGGTCTCTCTGTTTGACTCAAAATCAGTCATTGTTGCAAAAATCTAACATGATTTTGAACCCATTTATATTAATTTCACCAAGTTGAGAATTTCAGGATTATTAGATCTAGATGTGTATTATTCAGAATTTTTTACAGCAATAATATCAGCTCAGTAGAACAGCCACAATTCAATAGGGAAAAAAACAGCGACATCGCTCTTGCGAGAGCACAGTGACAACTCGCTGTTTGACCAAGTCCTCGCAACAGTGAGACCCATTATGTGATGGGCCACCAGTCCCTTATCTTTGACATTATTGGTTATTTTCTTTCTCATACTCCTGTCCTCCTCCCACTTTGACCCATGATACCAACATCCCCCAAGGTGATTGCTCTGCAAATGGGCAGAGAGGGAATGTTTGTAAGGTCTAAAGCTGGGGACCGTATCAATTACCTACCACCTGGGGCGGGGGACTCGGGAAGCCCTCCGTGCGGGGTCTGTGCCCTTTGATCACCTGGAGTTGTCCTCCTCGATGTACATGTCTGCCTCAGGAGTTGTCTCTCCACCGACTCATCCTTATGGAGTGCAAATTGTAAAGCCCCATATATCCACTAGGCGATTTTAACTGCGTCAGCCGACTGATCAGTGCTAAAATCGCCAAAATAGACCTTCGAAATCGGCTGATTTTAGCGCCGACTCAGATCAAACCTGCACATCTGAATGTAGTATACTAACAGGGGATCATAGGAATCAGCCGATTCTGCCGCTTTCCTGTCATCTATTGCTGGTTGGTATAGGGATTAACACCTAAATTAGTGTGGCAACTTGGCTTTTTGTCCATTCTATATATTCCTTCAACAGCAAATTTATTTCCTCAAAAACACATAATAAACGTTAGAATAGTATTTCAGAATGATAACTATAAATGGACCAGGGATCTGGTCAGCAAGAACCAGCTCATTTTGTGTTCCTTTTATTATGACATAGCAATACTTAAGAGTTCTGGTTAGATATTATAAATGTTATTTTATATGGAGTGTTGTAAATTAATAAGACATATATTGTCATTACTCTTTGAATGTGCCATCAGAGTTGCATTTTGATGAATTTATAACATATAGGAAAAGACAAACTAACAGGAGGTGACATAAAATGTTCAGGTTATTTTATTTGTTTCTCGTGTACCAGATCTATAGACATATATTGAGCATTGGCAAATCTAGTTTACTATACAGTGTGAGGGGTATGGGGTGGGTGGTGTGGAGTGAGAAAGGGTCTTGGGGGTGGCCACTTCTGGCAGACATCAGCAATCTATGACCCTCCTGGAAGGAGTCACTACTGACACTCTATTCGTCTGGTGGGTCCTGCCCAACCTTACAAGGCCAGGAGCAGATCCAGAGATCTTCAAAAGAAGGAGGGAGGGGGAGTGGATAAGTAAAGTCTAATGAGACATACAAACTGCTTTCATTTTTTCGAAAATGCAACATTAACCTAATGGAAAAATTAATGTTCTAAAGTTGACCTTTTACAAAAATCCCTGTTTTGTTATGAAATCAATATATATTCACAGTGTCCTGAAAAATGACTGAATACCTTTGCGTTTTTTATGAGATCCATTTTGACTGAAATTTAAACTGCACTGCAAAGGTCAAATGTGAGCCTCAAAGCTGCTTATGTAATGAACGTCCTGATTCTGATAAGCAGCTTAAGCAATCACAGAAGTCTTTAGGAATGATGTGTACTGCAAGTCCCAGGTTTCTGAGCTGACCTTTAACTTAAGAAAACCTTGACTTTACTTGTGAGGATAGGGCAGCAGTTCAAATTCGAATTAACTTAACTTAGAAACTTGCAAATTATCATACAGCCAAAACCTGAGTTTAACAAATATCTGGGCTTAAATCCCCAAGGTTTCTGCTACACATTCCTTAATATTTTCACCAGGCGTTGATGGCTTCCTCAAGAGCATTGATATATAGATATACATGTATATTAGAGGAGAGAATTTGAAAGATACAGCTGTCTGAGGTATACTATGTGGGTATGCTTCAATGGCAAAGCTGAGGGGGTTAACTCACAGTGATAGCTACTTCTGATAGTATACAGAAACTGTGTTTTCTGATATTGAATATGTTCTCTACAAAATAAAATCTAGGCAATTTTTGTTATAGATTTTGTCAGATTAATGTGATTCAAACTTCAATCGTCACAGTGGCAGTAAAAGTATATACCTTAAGCCTCAATCCTAGTACATCTGGGAGATCTGGTGTCTGTTACACTCTCTGCCCCCTTTACACAGCCATCACCTGCCATTGGCCAATAGAGGTCACGTGATTCCGACACACCGGCCTTTTTACATTGTCCTTGTGTAAATCTTTACTTGCCCCAGGAACAACTAACAGACAGACCTATGACCTTTCGGGAACCGCCACGGTTACACGAAACCGACAACAGACAACTTGACACGTGGACCTATTGGCAAGGTCCCACCCCCATTTTTCCACTAACCGATACAAGCGCTATTGAGTTCTAAGCCCCTTTATCCCTGAGTACGCCGACCTTTCGGGGCACACAAGCACGAAAGCCGGTTGGTACTATCTGTCTCCGGGTCGATTGACCTTGTAGGTGGGGCTTTGCATAGAAAAGGTTTCATCTTACAAAGAAAGACCTGAGGCTGGCCTCCTGGTGCCAACTTGTGGCTGCAGGCTGGGTGGTTTTATCTCCCACCAGGTGATTGTGTGTGGGGATACCTGGGTTAAGATTGTTGAGAAGGGACTTTGTATGGGGAGACCTCAAGGTGGGAGAGGGGAATCTGTGTAGGGAGACCTGAAGGTGGGTGAGAAAGGTATCTGTGTGGGGAGACCTGAGGGTGGCTGAGGTGAATCTGTGCAGGGAGACCTTAAAGGTTGGAGAGGGGAATTTGTGTGGGGAGACCTGAAGGTGGGTGATAAAGGAATCTGTATAGGGAGAAATAAATCCTTAGGGTTGGCGAAAGAGGAATTTGTGTGGAAAAACCTGAAACTGAGAGGGGAATCTGTGTGGGGAGACCTGAAGGTGGGAGAAAGGAATTCGTGTGGGGAGACCTCGTGTGGGGAGAAGCTCAGTCAGAAGAGATTTTGTGTGAGGAGACCTGAATGTGGGCGAAAGGGGACTTTGTGTGGGGAGGCCTAAAACTGAATGAGAGGAGATTTCTGTGTGGGGAAAAGAATCTGTGTAGGGAGACTTGAAGGTGGGTGATGGGGAATTGGTGTGGGGAGACCTGAAGGTGGTTGATAAAGGAATCTGTGTATGGAGACCTGAAGGTGGGCGAGAAGGGACTTGTGTGGGGAGACCTAGAGGTGGGAGAGGGGAATTTGTGTTGGGAGACCTGAGGTTGGGTGATGGGGGAATCTGTGTAGGGAGACCTGAAGTTGGGTGAGAGGGGAATCTGTGTAGGGAGACCTGAAGGTGGGTGAGAGGGGAATCTGTGGGGGGAGACTGAAGGTGGGTGAGAGGGAAATCTGTGTAGGGAGACCTGAAGGTGGGTGAGAGGGGAATCTGTGGGGGGAGACTGAAGGTGGGTGAGAGGGAAATCTGTGTAGGGAGACCTGAAGGTGGGTGAAAAGGGAATCTGTATAAGGAGAAATAAATCCTTGAGGTTGGCGAAAGGGGAATTTGTGTGGGGAGACCTGAAGGTGGGTGAAAAGGGAATCTGTGTGGGGAGACCTCAAGGTGGGTGGGAAAGGAATCTGTATAGGGAGAAATAAATCCTTAAGGTAGATGAAAGGGTAATTTTTGTGGGAGACATGAAACTGAATGAGAGGAGATTCTGTATGGGGAGACCTGAAGGTGGGAATGAAGGAATTTGTGTTGGGAGACCTGAAGCTTAGTTAGAAGAGACCTGAATGTGGGTGAAAGGAGAATTTGTGTAGGGAGACCAGAAGGTGGAAAACAACTAAATCTTTTTTAAGATACTATTCTTTTGTATGGGTGGCAAACCCAAGGATGCCCTTGGTCTTTGGCTGTGGGCTTCCAGAGACTAAGCAGGTAATATCACTTGTCAAATATACCCCTGAAGGACGTTCTTATTATAGTATTGGCAACTGTTTACAGGGGAACGTAACATCTGTCACAAACACTGTAACCTTCTCGTGTACCAGTGGCAGTGACTTATTTTTACACCGGCCTTTATCAGGTGTGGATACCAAGGCAAGCGGCAGCCTAAAGCCCCATACACACTGAGCAATTTTACACCGGTTTCAGTAGTAAATAAGTTGCCAAACAGATGAAGTTGGGTAGCATTTCTAATTGGCTAGGATCCCATATCCCCTTCAAACTGAAAATAGTGTTAAATCCTAGGGCCAGGTACAAACTGCCAATGGTCCATCACATAATCAAACCCTCGCAACAGCAAGAGCACAGTAAGGACTTAGATATGGGTCTCACAACAGCGACCTCCTTAAGGTTTTCAAAATGCAAACCCTCACCACAGTGATGGTTTTGACCACATTTTGACCACATTTAATTGACTGATAGATACATTTCCACTATTGACCTCCTATATATTTTTTAAGCTAAAGGACATATAGCTATCATTTGCTGAAAACATAATATTAAAATAATGGTCCCAACATGTCCTTCTCAAACATTTAAAAGAATGGGTTGCCAACCGTTGCTGTTATCGCCAAAGATTATCCATGGCTGTTCAACAGGGATGGGTTTCGCTGTGGGTGCCAACCCTTGCAAGAGGGAGACCCATTATGCGACAGTGCAAAGTGGCCCATTGACTAATCATCGCAGTGACAACATAAAGAACATTTTAAGTGAAATTGCTTAACAATGAGATCTTGGTTACGAAATCTTTGTAAAGAAACCTCTATAACCACTTTTGATCAATCTGAATTATTTAACAACCGTAATGTAATGATGATAAGATAGTAGGTTTGATATCTATGTAGAGTGAAAATTTAAGCTTCAAAAGAATCAACAAACAAAAATAACGTGACAGATAATTGTAAACAAACTTTCAAAATCCTAGTAATGGGCAAATGTTCTGCCATTCGCAACAGTATATCACATGTCATTGAAATTTATGTCAAAGGAAACTGTATATCAATTGTCATTAAGATTAACGACAAACCCATTCGGCCTATGTTTAACCTTCAAAGAATCTCTGCTGATAATGTCACCTGGCAAAATTAATGAACAACTAGAAATATTTAATCACAATTCAAAGTATCGCTGTTATCACAATACTTCCATTTCCAAATAAGACGATACGGTAATTACCAATTACGCATGTTCGTCATGCGCCATCACTGATTTTCATCATGTTGTACCGTTATTCATTTTATGATATATTCGTTTTTTTCAACTCCCACCGGAGAATTTCCTAAAACGGCAGAGCAAGTTTAAAGTTATCTAGATAAAAAAAAAAAGGGGGGGGGGATCACTCATAGTTTACACGCCATATACTTGTTCATACAGTATATTACGCAAACTTGGCTTTAATTACAAATAAGTAACAATGGCGTAGCCAGTGGGGTTCCTGGGTGCCTGGAAACCTTTTTTTTCTCCCAAAATATCAGTAAAACATAAGATATTTTGTGACAGGTATGTGGTGGAATTCCCTTGAAATTACCCAGAATCCCCTCAATTTTTCATGTACGTATTTTCAAAGTAAGAACTAATAGATCTTAATTTTGAAGACAAATTAATGATGCACTGCAAAGGAGGGCAAATAAGAAATCAAGGACGTCGGAAAAGGAAGGCCCCGTGCCCGCGCCACCCCCTAAAACCACCTCAGTTCCTCCCGCCATTCCACACCGTTTCCTTCTCCTTTAACTTTTTTGGTCCAGGTCAAGAGTCAGGTCTTAAATCCCACTTTCTCCAAAGAAATATCTTCACATTTTCAGATATAATTTTGTTCAACAATACCTAAAGCCTTATTTGACAATGACAGTGTTTTGGCTTGTTACTCATTGCCAGGGGCAGAAACGGAATTTTGAAAGGGGGGGGGGGCAGTATAAAGGCTAAGTACTATAATGGCATGCATTTGCAACCCGGATTTACGCATATGCATGCCCGCCTTTTCCCCCCTTTTTGTAGTTTAGGAATCCACCAAAAAAGGGGGGTCGGACACCTTGGAAACCCCCCCTCCCTGAATATGACTGTTTCAGTTGAAACATGGCCATGCGGTCTTTAGTTATAGGACCTTTCTTCACCACAGACAGAGAATAATTATTTGGTACATTGAGGCTATAGACGAAAAAGAAAAGCTGTTGCACCGCCCGGGAATCGAACCCGGGTCGAAAGAATGGGAATCTTCCATGATACCACTACACCAGCGGTGCTACTGGTTGTATGCGAAGTCTACAGACGCCTATACGCCCTATTGAGCTTGGTCGGGGCCTTTGTCAGTCTCTGCGTTCAATGCCCGGGTGGCTGGTCAATAAGAGCAGTCAACTGTGTCCTACTGGGCAATCTGGCCGTGTGTGTGTGTTAGTGGTGTGTGTGTGTGTGTGTGTGTGTGTGTGTGTGTGTGTGTGTGTGTGTGTGTGTGTTGGTGTGTGAGTGTGTGTGGTGTGTGTGGTGTGTGTGTATGTGTGTGTGTTATCGGGTGGGTGTGTTGGTGGGTGGGTGGTTATGTGATGTGTGTGACTGTGTGGTGTGACTGTGTGGTGTGAGTGTGAGTGTGAGTGTGAGTGTGAGTGTGAGTGTGAGTGTGTGTGTGAGTGTGAGTGTGTGTGTGTGTGTGTGTGTGTGTGTGTGTGGTGTGTGTGTATGTGTGCAAGTGTGTATTATATATATGATAGTTTGTCTGACCCATTCCGGACTATCGCTTTATGTAGTTATTGGTGAGGTTTCTAGAGCGAAATTAAGTAAATGATATGAAGCCAAAGACCACAATTCTTGAATGGACGTGGCCAAACAACATGTGGCTTTTGTAATAATAAGGAACAATGATATATACGTTTAGGAGAAGATGGCAGTACGCATTATATATATAAATATATAAATATATTTCATCCATGGCTATGCTAATAAAACACAGGAAGCACTGATCGGTTTACCATGAGAAAGCTCATAAGATATACTCACATTTCGTTTCTAAATGTAAACGGACCAATTTAGTGGCAGCTTTTGTACAGCAACGCCATCTTAACTTATCCTAACTTTTAGAGAACATTTTACCAACAAATCAAAATCAAGCCCAAACTACCTTTTCGGTTGTATTTATTTCAATGCACGTATATCCAGACTGTAGATAGGCCTACAAACACAAACCTCAAGTGATTTCAGCAGTCACTAGAATAGTATATATACACCTGGAATACGTTTCCGTGTGGTGGGCCCAGATGACTTTGAACGTTCAGTTTGCATGTCGTGTGACAATGGCTGACTTATGAGCGATAATATGTCAGGTTATGTTCCCTGGTACCTGGTCTAATGTAGATCTCGTGTCTGTAATACCTGACAAACAAGGACTACGTGCCGAGAACCAGCAGCTACATGACCTTGACGGGGCTGCACTGTAAAATGTACGTGCTGTAAATTTACAGTTAACTTTGCTGGCAACAAAGTTTCCAGTAAACTTTGCTGTAAAATTACAGCATATGATGTACTGTAATTTGTACAGTACATGGTACTGTAGGTGTTTTACAGCAAACAGTACTGTAATTTAACAGTGAACTAAGTACTGTATTTTTACAGCAAAGTTTACTGGAAACTTTGTTGCCAGTAAAGTTTACTGTAAATTTACAGTGCACTGTTATTTTACAGCACTTCCAATTAAAAGCCTTTTAACATCAATTTAACATAGAATATTCCCCATAAATCAAATAAAATGTTAATTCCCAGCCACAAACCAATGTATAGAGGTTGTGGGATGTAATTATGCTAGATTTACTAGCACATACATGCATTGGGTGATGTTGCAGCAAGTATAAGAGGTCATTACTTACCTATAAATTAAACTTTACACCAAAAAGGTGTCTATGCACACAGATTATAATTATCTCATAATGATTACAATTATTTGTATTTATTTCAATAACTTGAAATGTCAGTTCATTTCATGTGCATGGGATTCACTTTTTGATATCATAAGATTTAATTAATTCATGCAGAAATATGGTTTTAAAATGTATTATGCCAAAAACGTTTTTCACTTTTTACTTTTGCACACCTGGTGGTTACTGTATTTTACATGTACTGTAAAAATACATACTCATTAACAGTGCTGTACATGAACAGTACAGTTTGCTGTAGAATAACATTAACTTTTTACAGAGTGTATTAAGAGTCTGGTGTTTGCTCAAGGTCAAGTGGGTTATAACAAGCGCTCTTTGGGGGATGTGAACATTTCCGTTGCATGATATTAATTGAGTTGACGACATAACTACATGAAATTAGAAAAGTTGGAGTAACTTGGTGAAATGTC
The DNA here is from genome assembly GCA_936440205.1 of Lepidonotus clava. NCBI lineage: Eukaryota > Metazoa > Annelida > Polychaeta > Phyllodocida > Polynoidae > Lepidonotus > Lepidonotus clava. Next base: position 46,446,581 of record OW387140.1, on the reverse strand, counting down.
TGTCTCCCTCTGGATGTCCCCTAAAAGAGAAGGATTATATTAAGCTTGCACAGTACCTTGATAACAGTGGTTCATGGAGATTATGTCCTAGAGTGAATTATGCCCAGGGGGGATTTCATACATGATGTATGTACATGGTGCAAGCACCTTGGTGCAAAGCAGGGGCGGATCCAGAGGTGTGTGTGTGTGGGGGGGGGGTCCAGGAGGGTTCCTGTCCCCCCCCCCCCCCCTTTGGTGGACCCCTGAACTACAATAAAGGGGAAAATGCCGCACGTGTACGCCTTAATGTATGCTGTTTCAGAACTTATGCTAACCCCTCCACCCCCTTTCAAAAATCCTGTATCTGCCGCTACAAGGTGTCATTATACATGTATGATGCAATCCAGAGGGATGACAGTCACATGATTCTGACCATCTTCTTCCCAGTCCCATCTTTTCCCTTCTTATTTTAGATCAGGGCAGGCTCGGCTTAAACGTTTGAAAACATAGGACCATGCCCTCCTTCTGTTCAGGGGTCATAAATCTGCTTTTGGTGTCTAAATATTGAATACAAATTATATGTCAAGCCTACGAAATACATTCGCAAAGTCTACGTCTGGGCAGGCTAAACTCCACTCCTCTACTCTCACTCCGTCCTCTCCTGATACCGGTGCCAAGTCCCGTTGGCCTTTCCCCACTGTCACCCCCTGTTTCCTACTCGTTAGCCCAGCGTCGATTCAACATGACGGGTCCTTTATTCCTGGCCGCCAATGGCTGGTCAGACCTTTTTCAGGCTAGGATGATAGGGTGGCCAGACATTTTTACAGTCTATGGAAGTAGCACGCTAACAGTTAAGGGAACTTAAGGTGGTATCACACTATACAACGGTTCCTTTATTACTGGCTGGCAATGGTTGGTCAGATCTCTTACTGTGGGGTTGGTTGGTTAGTTGGTTATTGGTTGCTTTACACCCTAATTAACAGCCAGGGTCATATCAAGGGCGGTGATGGTGGTCGAATCTATGAGAAGGTAGAGACCATACCCCTACACTTTTACCGAGGCAGGTGTTCTTTAATGTGCATGGTCCCATAGACAGGGCCACACACACAACAGCCGGTGGTCTACTAGAGACCTTTAATATCATAGTTGTTGCCACTGGGAGACATGCAGAGGGGAGCAGTGGCCAGCTCAGGCGGGAATTGAACCCCGGCCGCCCGCGCAGCAGACGGACACCCTAACCACTACACCACCCTTACTGTGGGGAGAGTACATGAACAGTGAGGGATTACAATATGTGATGTATCCTTTATTTCCAGTGGGAAACGTAAAGCCTCATACCCACTAGGCGATGTTGCCGGTGACTGGGGACAGACAACTGGCAGAACCGCTGGTAAAATCGTTACCAATTCAGATCATCTGTAGTATGTAATACTGAATGTTAGATTCTAACAGATGATCTGAATTGGTAATGATTTGACCAGCGATTCTTCCAGTTGCCTGTCCCCAGTCATGGTAAAATCGCTTAGTGGGTATGGGGCTTAAGGTTGTATTACAATACACAACAGTTCCTTTGTTCCTGGCTTCCATCTGGTAACCGGTGGAATACCGTCTTCGGGGATCAGAGTATATGAACAGTGAGGAACTTAGGGCGGTATTACACTATATTATATACCAATGCCAAATTACATGATGAATACTAACTGGACACTGCCATTCAGTATTTTTGGTGTATTGGCACAGTGGGCAGTATTCATGTATACTGCCCACCTTGCTTTACTGTGTAAAATGTTTTTCTCCTTATTTAGTGAATTCTGAATGGATTTGCATGATTATTTTTTTAATTTCAGGTAAAATGATGCAGTCTAATTAAATGGAGATATTGATAGAATCCTAATTTAAGGGAAAATAATGAATATTAGGGAAAACTGCTTGACACCAGTCAAAGTGTCTGCATAATCAATACATTGGAATACTGCCCACTTTGCTCCACTGGTAATTTCCTTTCTCTTTTGCTTATAACTTATAAAATATGGTATATAATATAAGGAAAACTTACCTCGGTTGACAGTACAACCCTGAATACTCGGTGGGATGTCAGAAAAATTACTGCCCTCAGCCTAACGGCCTCGGGCAGTAATTTTTCGACACCCACCTCGTATGCAGGGTTGTACTGTCAACCTCTGTATGTTTTCCTATATTATTACCCTCCGGACCGACGAGCCGGGCGTATTGTGGGGAGGCGTATTGTCAGGCCATACGCACCGCACCATGTCCGGTTTGCAAAGTACACTTGTTCCCGGGGTACGCAGTGTCCCATAGAGAACCAGCAGAAACCAATGTACACAGGGACTTATATTTTACACAAATTTACAATATTTTACTTCATTAGAGTCGGGTAATAAAATAAAGAAGGCCCTTGGAGGCCGTCCTCGGGTCTCTGTACGGCCCTGGGACCCCCCCTTCGGGCTCAGGCCGTCGGGGGTCCCAGGGCCGTACAGAGACCCTCGGACGGCCTCCAAGGGCCTTCTTATTATAATCCTACACTACACAACGTGTCTGGCTCACACTTGGTGGACCAAGAAAATGTTGGTCCTCTAGACGAAAAAACATCGTTGCACCGCCCGGGAATCGAACCCGGGTCGAAAGAATGGGAATCTTCCATGATACCACTACACCAGCGGTGCTTCTGCTCTCTGGTAAACTCTATCGAGACCGTAAGGTTCCTCTTTGAACCCATGTGCCGATCAAACCGACTCGTCCTGGGGTAGTAGGACCCATAGGGGATCCGTAGGTCTCCTAACGCAACCCACATCTCATAAAAGCTCAAATTAAAAATGCAAGGAGGAATGCAGATTTTATGTATTTAAATGTACCAGTTTTAAGTATTCTTTGGTATTTCTTGATATACACATCAAAATGTGGCACAATGGAAACAAGGTGTGATTAAAGTATTCCTCTCCAACTTATGCGTCCCCCTAGTATGCACTGACAACTTTGCCTCATCACTTCTGACTTTCACCTGTTGCTCTGTAAAGTTAGCAGTCATTTGCATGAGGAAATTATAAAGAAATCATGATCAGTACGTCAATGCAAGAACAACTTAAGGGCGCGAACCAGGGGAATACATGAGTTATGGATGTCCATTTAAAGGTTTCCAGTATTGGGGGTGTAGATGGGGGGTGCTCATGCCGTATGTCGAATTTGAGAAGGGCCATGTCCCATGTCGCTATATTCTTAATATTCATGTCGATTTTAAGAAATTGCCCATGTCGAATTGAAGAAATGCCCCATGTCATGTCTTTTATATTTTTTTCCTTACTATCACAAAGCTTGATGTCTCATGTGGAAATTAAGAAAAGGCCATGTCGCCCTGTCGATTTTAGCAGTCTATACCCATAATATTGCGGCTTAGCTTGGCAATGCCTCCTGCCCGTATCAGGTGTTGAGTAGCTATGCCTTTTGTAACAACTTAGTTTTATTCCTTCAAACACTTGTGTGCATTAATTCCACTCTTTTTCTATCCATTTAAATATAATATAAAGGAAATTACAATGCATAAAAAAAAACTAACATTTCTCACCTTTTTGACAAAAAAAAGTTTTTCCAACTCATTGTTTAAAGTAGGCATTGCCATATTGAATCCCAAAGAAAAGATGTAGCCCATAGTTATTCAGGTAGGATTGCATGCAGAATGCTTTAGCACTACCCCCAGATGGTGCTACAAGCATTGACAGCCTGCTATGCAGAAATCACCAGGGGAAGAAGAAAGCAAGGGCACATAAAGAGAGGAATAATGAGGTATTAATCTTAGGCCCAGCACACATATAGGGGTTTTTATTCTGCACATAAAGGAAGCAGGGAGCAGTAACCAAGGCTGGTGTCTTTGTTTCCATGTAGGTTATTGTCCTTTTCGGAGACATTATTGTAGGTGTGCTGCTCTTATGTCTTGTGAGAAAAGGGGTGTATTGCTATGACGCAGAACCCGTGAAACTTTGAGTTCAGATGAAGAAAGGACAGCTTCAAGACTATCCATGCCTCAAGATTAGTTCTTTAATAAACGGGTCAGATTTTTAATGCAATATACCCACTCTATATATACCCACTAGACGATTTTACTATTGACAGGCGACAGGTGACTGGACGAATCAGCAGCAAAATTATGGGCGACTGGATTATCAATGAAATTGCCGGGTGACTCCCTGTGGATATGATGTAGATTCTCGGCGACAGGTGATTGGCAACAGAATCGCCTGCAAAATCGCTGGTAAAATCTACGGTAAATTATCAAAATTGCTTAAAAATAGTCACCCGTTGACAGCGATGCGGATTTTCCCAGTCGCCTGCCCCTTGCTGTCCCTTAAGTCACTCAGTGGGTATGGCCCTTAAATGGATTGAATAAAACCTTGAATGAGTAACAACTGCTATATGAATTCATATGACCCTTTTTCAATATACATACCAAATGTATGATTATGTCCGATGAGTACATGCTTTTTTATGTTGAGATCGTATAGTTTACAGAACGATCTTAAATAGTGAAATCGCTGAAAATAAGGAGGTTACGTTTGCATACACTTCAGCCATACGTGATATTATATCATGTATCTCGAGCTATGTATTATTTCAAAGGTACTATCATTAGCTCCCCTCTTATATTGATGTTGAAGTAATCTTTAAGATCCAAAATGCAATGAACCCATATCATCTTATTGGTCCTTGAAAAATGGACATTGCAATCAATTCTAACCAATGTTATTGCAAACAACCCTTCAGGGGTTCGAATTACCATCCCTCCTCACACTAATGCAATCAGCCCTAGAACCCTGATTATTCTACATCAACATTGGTGTATTCTTTTCTAGGCACCCAGCCAAGTTGCGATGTAACAGAACCATTCTGCAACCATACAATTATGGTTAGTCTGTTACTTAATAAGATGGCATGTAATAGTTACAATATGGATATTGAGGTTGAAAACTCACTGAATCAGAACATTTTCATAATGTTACTTTTTGGTGAGGTTAAGACCAAACCATAACAGAATGTTATAAGAACATTCTGTTTGGGTTGAAGAATGTATCCGGAATGTGAAAATAATGTCACAGTGCAATGTCACAGCAGTACATTGCAGTGACATAATTGGGAGTCATCAAAAAAACGTAACAAGGACCAATACAGAACCAGCCAGAATGTTGCTGCAATGTTATAATAACGTCATATCCTTGGCTGGGCATGGAATGAAACTGAAGGCTTGGCTCAAACTCAGAATTGTTCGGTCCCAAAATTAATAGCATGGGCTATGGCTACATTTTTAGTCAAATGGATTCAAAATTCCTGAAAGAAAAAAACATTTAGGTGGAAGTTACAGTCTCAGAAAAACTAAGCTTTGGACCACAATCGCAACCAGAATCTTGTTCCAGTTTCAATTTGTCTCAATAGTAACCTAATTGTAACTGACATAAAATTGTAAATGCCTTATGCCTTTTGCCATTTTTATCCGAGATCCGTTTCTTCCAAACAATTGATACCCCGTATTATGGAGGTACAATGGTACATAGTGATACGTTTAAAAAGATGTTTTCAGGCTTGTACATGTGTATATCATTTTGCTAGGGATATCAATAGACAAAATTACAAATAGCAAATAGTGCTCTATTTATGTATGAGGATAACATTTTTATTTCATGCTCTTTTCCATCCTAAATTTGACAAGAATCATGTTTCAAACATTTCCAAACAGCAATGTCTCTGTGCTAGATTTAGGACTCTAGAACCCTAGCAATGCACCAGATTAATTGAACCTGGGTTGGTTTTTGGTCTCTTCTAATTCTGACTTGGAGAGGAAGTTAATCAAGTTTAATGGTCTTCTAAGTTGAAATAAACAAAACCTGATAGCAATCTTGAGTGAAAATCTACCAAAGGACATGTTTGGAGTTGGTGCTGTAAACAACAGATTTTATGTCAGAGAAGATTGTTGAAATTATTTAGAATTACTAAAAAAAAAAAAGGTCTCCCCCATGGGGGTGCTCGGGTGGGGCTTCTGCTCCTGGGAAGAATATTGGCCCCCAGTAGCCCCTGCTGATCGTATAAGGCCACGATATGGAGTCACCCAGCAATGACCGAGTGGTTCATTGGGCTCGATTCCTGGTTGGTGTCTGGGTTCACTAAGGGATGAGGTACACCAAAAATGATTTCAAGGTTTTGATCCCCTGCTGTTTGCCTGCCCTGTCACCCTCATCTCATGGATACAATCACCAAAGACTGACCAAGTCAAAACATGTGTCTGAAAAGTCAGAATTCATCCTAACTTGTTTTCACTGTGAAAAATTACCCTGACTATCAGTAAGGCATAAAACATCCATCGCTCACTCAAATAATAAAAGGTCTAGGAAAATTTGATATTTGGTTTAGATGCTGGGGTCTCCCTTTGAACTTGATTCATTAAGACGTTTCGTTGGACTATGTATAAGGACACAATGATAGCCAGACTAGTTTCAAGAGAAGAGAAGGCTATTATATTTCAATAGATAGTCCGTTCAGCAAATTTAATACTCTAATTCTAATACCATTATCAACGAGGAAGAATCTTTTTTCAACCTTTATTGACATGTTCAATAAGGTACTAGTTACCCATTCACATATTTAAGGCGTTCCAACCACTAGACATGAACTTGAATAGGACTCTAGAAATGGACATCATCCACCTGAGAGCACATAGTCTGGGCCAACTCAACCGGCTATGCTTATAAGCCCGTATTTCACATACCGATTTTGATGCTGCTGATTTTGCATTTGGTTGATTATCTTTGAGAATATGGCATTAATCCCTACATACTACATATCACTTGAAAGAGAATCATAAGACCTTTCTAATGATGTATAGCATTTCTATTTTTGACCTGTTTTCCAACTGCCGATTTTTGAAGATCGGTAGCAAAATCGGTATGTGGAATATACAGCTTTTAGTGTGGTGGAAACCCAATTGGAAAGCAATCATCTAAGTCTAGTGGCTTTCCATAGGCTCTCTCTATCTAGTCCCTTACTGCATTAGCCATTTTTACCCTGGTGGCTCCCATACCTACTTATCAGACCAGTTGGGATACTCAGAGACCTATTATCCTGGAATATTTTCCATAAGGCTGGGTGGTGATAGTGATGATTGTTAGGGCTTCCCCAGCCTATTCAGCAATCTCTCAGAACAGACCTGTTGAGGTTTTTTTACCATTAAAAATTTAATGATTGAACGGAGTGGCAGAATCAGGACAATTTCATTAGGATGTATAGACGTCATGCAGATGACTTCACGCCTCTAGATCTTGAAATAGGCTGGGGGCCATTTTGGTGACCAATCTATGATATATGATATATATATATATATGATATATATTTATGCCTACTTTATCAAAGAAAAGTCTTGAACATCATATCAAACATTTATCCCTCATAAGTTGTGATTTTATTATTATAGCCACATGGGAGTTGTGACTGCTTGGTGATCACCAAACACTGGTCATGTGACCCTGTCTGCACAAGGTCTATAGAAAACCAGAGTTCAGAGTATTAATTCCTATTCTGCGCAGCAACTCACCAGGCAGAAAGTATACAGAAGTTTCAAAACCTTATAATTATTGTATCAAATAATGTATCTTTTCCTGGGGTGATACAGGATCAGTAGTTATGAATTCAATGCAGCACTGAGAGGGTAATAACGGAATTGCTATCACCTTAAAGATGATACAGAATGCACTTCCATCATTGAGTATAGTTCTACTAATTTAGTTAGTCTAAGCTTTATATTTCTTTTCTAATATTGTATCTAATATTGTAATATTATATGTATGATAAATACATAACCAAACAGTAAAGGGGGCCTCACAGAGGTTATTTAATCTTTGGTGTGTCAGCCCAGCATCTTGCTCTATTGCTATGATCCCTGACACAGCCTTTTGGGTTGGCAACCCCACTACAACCTCAAGCCCAATATATATATATATATATATATATATATGTATCATATATATTATATATCCTATCCTCAGCCTTTTCTCTCACAACAATGTCATGTTGGTAGATGCGATCAGTATGGCTGTGATTATGTATCACAACCCGCTAGCGTCTATCCAACCCAACTGGAGTGTATCGGATGCAAATTTGAAGGGAAAAACTTGGCACAGTGGAATATAGGCTTAGGCTCAGGAGCATTATCCCATCATGAGAAGCACTCCTGGCTCTTTGTGCACCAGACCCTTCCCTCTAAGCCACTTTCAAGTTGGGGGCATCCCAAAGCTAAACCGTTCAGCGCCATAGGCCAAAGGGGCGCGACAAGGTTTAGCCGAAATGTCAAAGAGCAACACTCGTGCTGAAGCCTGTAGAAGGGCCTCTTCGTGGCAGTAATTTGGTCTCGGTTAAAGCGTTCTAAGGAGGGGAGGAGCTTTACAATGGGCCCCAAGATGCCACCACTTAGTCTTTCGGTTATCTTCAAAGATGCCGGAAGATAGGGTAAGAAGGCACTTGGCAAACACTGACTAAGCTGGTTTACCTTTGGTAAAGGTGTTGCATGTCTCATAGCAATGTAGTTATCAACTTCTGAATTGGGACCTTTGTCCTTTTACCTATGCCAATTGTAGAGCCATGCATTGTGCTGTTGGGTATGTTGCATGCTTAGGCAAGGATTCATAAAGTTACATCAGAAGACTTTATAGGCATAGAGGAGTCTAAAGAAAAAGTATGAGTTTAACTTTCTATTGATGTACCATTCATGTAAATCAGTAATCAATAATGGGACATACTGAATAGGAATGTGAGAGGTGATGGAGGAATGATGTTGAAGCACATTTATCATTTGTGGTTGAAGGAAGCAACTGTCACTTCTACTTCTCCCCACTAGTGAAAGGTGGGCATATTTACTGCATTATACCTGCAAACCAGTGTAGATCAAGATCCCTGCTGGGAAACTTGTCAAAAAGTCACAGGCTTTAAGTTTAGATTTTCATATGATTCAAAATCAATCTGAAAGTACTATAAATGCTGCTAGTCAAATACCCATGGTAGGGAGGATTCTAGTGGCTGTTTTTTTTTATATTATTGTTAAACTACATTCATCAATACAATGATCTTCCATGTAGGTTGGGATATAGCAGTATTATTGATATTGACTGTTACTAAGTTCAAGAAGGCATTATTTCACACACCATAAGATCCAAGGGGCTAATGATATATATGCTAATGAATATGGGTTCCTTTTCCTTTTCCTAGTGAGAAAGTGTTATGAGATATGGTCATCATTCTGGGCCTCTTTCTTCTTGTCTATCAAAGAAGTGGCATTAGAAAGCCACATCCTCTATGTCCCCATCATCTCAAAGATGGGCATTATTTATAGCCCTGGGGGTCCCACTAATGAGCTGTCTTGGAGGGTTTTAATGAGGACTTGGAAACCCAAAACCCTCCAAGGACCCACAGTCAGAGAAAACATGATACAATTTGGCAGATTCAAATCCCTCATGTTTTCATCTTCAAGGCCATGTGTTTTTGGCCTACATATAAAAGAGGCAGGGACCACAAACTGCAATGGGAGAAGTCTATGAATGTGGGTGGATGAAGAAAAATGTGCTGGATTTAGCCTTCCACAGTCACAAAAGGCTTCATCATTAATAATTTTCTTTATTTCACTTTTTTAATTATGCAAAAGTTGGTTTTTCTGTTACCGCTGGCCAAGGAATAAGATGGTTATGTATGGCAGCATTTCTGTTTGGTCTTTATCATTCTGTTATATATATATATATATGTGTGTGTGTGTGTGTGTGTGTGTGTGTGTGTGTGTGTGTGTGTGTGTGTGTGTGTGTGTGTGTGTGTCTACCTAAGAAAACTTAGACCAACTTAAAACATAAGAATATATTCAGATACCTACTATCTTTCCAGATGTAAAGCCACAAATACTGCTATTATTATTGTAAATGCTGAATCCTTGTGTCTTGTCAACATATTTCCTAGAATGCATTCTGATCTAGACTCGTCTCCAGGTACAGTACAGGCAGTAGACTATCTGTTGTGGGGAGAATTGCCTTATAAGACTGGATATATAATATTTAGTTTGTCATAAGTGCCTATAAGTCTAAGTGTCTATATGCCCTTGAAATCTAGAGTTTTAATGCTTTTCAGTGTACCTATTATATAGCATTACTTTCAGCAGGATTATCAGGTTGCACTACATGAAGCCTTTACAGCAATCGCTTGAATAATTCAAAATATGCTGGAAGCATTCACCTTAGTAATTATCAAATTTGGCCCACAGTCATATCTATCTCGACAGTCATCGCTCCCAGCCCTTTCTACTTTAACGACACTAATTAATACACTGCAGAGCACCTAGGCCCTTTTATTTCTTATTCAGAAATTGGCTCTGAGATATAGATCAACCAGTGATGCGCGCTTCGTCACTAATAATTAGTGCAGACCGCCCTGTTGATGTTTCCGCCAGTCGCGAATGAAGCTATCGCAAGAACGAAGCATTTGAACGTAATCTCAATTGGCACTGATTCAACATGGCAAAAACCATTGCAAACCTACTGAGATGAAATAATGGACCCCTTTGATATTTTGTCTTCTGATTTGACTTTCAAAAAAAAGATAGATATGCACTGATATGTTCTCTGTACTTAGAGTATGATATGGCTGTTCCAAGTCTACCTTTTTTGAAACATTACCTTTCTCTTTATTTGTACCAAAGCACTCAGAGTCTATATTATTTCCCATCACATATCTGTAAGGTTAGTTAAATTGCTTGTCTTGCTCAGGGGTGGATATTCTAACAAGCTTTCTGCCCATGTCATGATCACTTCTCTTTGAAACATTCGCAATAGTTCCAGTATACTAGAATAGTTAGTGACTCTACTAACCATCATAATGATAGAACCTGTACTATTCATAAGACTCTAACCAGTTGCAAGGTGCAAAGGCCATCAGCATAATAACACTGAAGTGAAATATTGGACTGGACACTTTCCCTGTGATATCGCCTTTTACAGTTGCATAAAGACCCTCAGGCATTCAACCCTACAGGTTAACACACATGGTCTGTATGTCAATGCATTACAGAGCATACCAGCTCATTGCTGCTATGACTATTTGTGAATAGCATTGCATATGCCACATTTCACTCTATCCCCACCCCTTCTATATATGTTACATATCCTGTATAGAAACAGTAATTATGCAATGCCACCCCTAGACCTATCAATACAGAAAAATAGTATTCCTGTACTTTGGCACTGTTCTGGACATTCCATTACACCTCAACCTTAAGCTTGGATCAATCAACCAACATGCCATGCATATAAAACTGAGTTTGCAAACATATCTTTAGGGACCTTCCATTAGGTAAGTCAGGTGGGGGGGATCCAGCCAGCTTGCGATGTAACAAAAACGTTCTGCAACCATACTTTTTAGTCAGTTTGTTACTTACTAAGATGGCTCATAACAATTACATTATTGATGATGTGGTTGAAATCTCACCAAATTAGAACATCATTATAACATAATTTTTGGTGAGGTTAGGACGAAACTAAAACATTATAAGAACATTCTGTTTAGGTTGAATAACATAACCAGAACGTTACAATTATGTTGCAGTGCAACATCACAGCAGTAGGTTGCAGCAACATAATTGGGAGTCATCATAATAACGTAACAAGAACCAACACAGAACATTGCTGCAATGTTATTATAACATCACACCTCCGGCTGGGGAGGGGGGTCCTAATTATAAAGTGGGTGGGAATTCACACCTAAAATGGTTGCTGGTGCACAGACTCACTTTGGGAAACAGTGGGTCTGACTGGACAGACTAGTGGTACCCTTCCTATTCCCTGTAGCCATTCATTAAGAGACGCTACCAACAATTAACCTAGAAATCAATCTGGGAACAGTTCCTCCCCTGGCCATTTTCACGTGGGTGTGGCCAAGCCTTGGTATTTAGCGCAATCAAACATGGCCGCTTTGGTCTGTTGCTGATTGCTGTTTGGCTGGTTCACAGATCATTTGCCTATAGACACTGTGCAGATGATGTCACATCACCAAATCTGTGGCGCGATATTGATGATAAATTTAGAATTCGGATACATCTGGAACAAAACTTTTGGTAGAATCCAACTTGAATAAGTCAATTCTGATCAACAATTACTGTCAACTGACGACCCCATGGTGATCACCAACAAGCCAAGCCTAGGTATTTAGCGTAATCAAGCATGAGCCACTTTGGTTTGTTGTAGATTGTTGTTTGGCTGGTTTGTGGATCGTTTGCCTATAGACGCTGTGCAGATGATGACAGATATGTGAGGTGCTACATTGGTGACCAATTTGAAATTGTCATTATTCACTTCTTATACATCCTGGACAAACCCTAAGCTAGATATTCCTTAATTAAATTCCCTAATCAACAATTATTCTTAATTAGAATTTACAAATGTTAGTTTTATGTTATTGCCGCACAGATGTAATGACCACGTGGTGACCACCAATAGTTGATCATGTGACTACATGTTTCTGGTTTTGGTCTTTAGACCTTGTGCAAAATTGGCCATGTGAATAGACTTCGGAAAAGGTATGAAACGTGTTTGGTTTTTATGCATACACACAGTCATATCTTATCCCAGCCAAGGTTGTGCCATCACAGAGCGTTATTGTGACATTGCACAAAAACATTATTATCAAGGGCCATACCCACTAGGCGATTTGCCTGAGTTCATTGATAGATCGGCCATAAAATTGCCTGATTCTTAAGCCCCATACCCACTAGGCGCTTTAACCGTCGCCGGCCGATGCTAGTTTGATAATTTACAGGTGATTTTACAGGCGATTCCGTTACCTGTCGCCTGTCGCCTAGAATGTACACCATACCCACAGCCCGTCACCCAGCGATCCTTGTCGGCCAGCAACTTCACCGCTGATTTTTCCAGTTGCCCGTCGCATGGCAACGGTAAAGTCGCCTAGTGGGTATGGGGCTTTAGGGTAGAATGTATTGAATTTAGTGGCCATTCAGATTTAACATGCACATTCCAATATACCATACTAACAGGCAACCTTAAGAATCAGCCGATTTTAGCACCTGAGTTTGCCGACTGTGTAGAAATTGCTTAGTGGGTATGGGGCTTAAGAACGTCATAGGAACACACCGTTACATACCTCCTTGGTTGGAATAGCGATGAAATACCATCTTTTTTGTAGAGCAAATAAAGATCATCCTGATAATAGCATATATCTGCCTCATGTGTTAAACATTGGGTTATAGTTCTGCTATTCAATATCATTGCAGCAGGCTTGGCCTTCTCGCTGGAGACTGTGTACAAAAACAAAGATAGTTTGTTTTTCAACAGCAGAATGAGAATATTTCAGTAGCCAGGAGGCTATCAAAACAATAAACATTTCTTGTCCTTCCCTGAACTTAAACCACGGGTTTCAAATAACAGTTGCCTTAATATTGGGAAATTCAATACTGAAAAGAAACAATACCTCCATATCAAATGGCCTCTCTGTTTGGTTTTATGAAGCGAACAATGTACGCTTTTTATTTTAATTAGTGCAACTAACTTGTAAATACCCTGAAACCCAACCTCATATTGGCTTCCTTGTTGTGGCTGTCAAATTAAAAAGTATCATGTGGTATTTACTTTCCCATTTTTTCATTTTAATAAAGCGTAAAATCTTTTCTTGGTGGTTAATAATTCCACAGACAAACACTGCTTGAATGACCAATATTTCAGGTAGATTGAATGCCTTTTACTGAGTTATTGTTTTTCAGGACGTTGAACTTTCAATATAGTAAAAAGAGAATGTACTGTGTTTCCCTGTTCAAAAACGTGAATCTGGCAAATGGTTGGATTGGCTAGAGTTGTTTCTACTCTAGTTTTAAAAAGAAAGCCCTTCTTATTGGCTAAAGCAGATAAATCAGGGTACCCTATAAGATGCTCATTCTCTTCTGTAGTAGGCAAATTAATCAAGTGATTCTATGCACTAGAGTTGCTCCCTTTCCTCTTCTTGAACAAAGTGGTTTTGATCTATCTTTTTTGGCAACTGTATACATTGCAGTAATCTGTGTTTGTGCATATAATAGTTGATCAACATCACCTGTAGTGTAGAATAGAAAAAGGCTAATCAGGCGCGTGGTTCTATACACTAGCTTCCATTCTTGTTCTTGGAAAAGAAATAGTTCTGATCTTTCTTAATGGGTAAACCGAGAAATTATATGCACCTTAGTAGCTCATTTGTATTTTTGTGCATAATAGGCAATTAACATTAGTTTTAGGGCTAGGGTGGAAAATGTTGAATCAAGCAAGTGGTTCTGTTGACTAGAGTTGCTTTCATTGTTACTCTTAAAAACTAAGAAATTCTGGTCTAGTTAAGCCAAGAAACTATACAATGCGTTTTCAGGTATATTTGAGGTGATCAATAGCAGCCATAGTGTAGGCCGGAAAATGGAGAATCAGGAAGTGGTTCTGTTGACTAGAGTTGCTTCTATTCCTGTTCAGGAAAAAAAGAAGTAGTTCCGCTCTTTCTTATTGGCTAACCAGGACACATCATACTACTGTGTTCTGGAGTAAGATAGGGGATTACCCATTGGTACAGTGTTGGGCGGGCAAAGGCGAATCAGCTCTCTGAAGGCACTATTAAGCCCCATACCCACTAGGTGACTTTACCTTCGCCCAGCGATGACACAGACGTCAAATTACCGGCACAATCGCAGGCCAACTTCCCGTGGGTTTGGTGTCCTTTCTGGGCAATGGGAGATTTGAAGCATGATCGCTGGTAAAATCATCCTGAAAATCGTCCGTAAAATATCAAACTTGCCTAATATTACAGTCGCCACACGACAACAATATCAGTGACAATTCTCCCAGGCGCCCATTGCCACTGCATGACATAAGCAGCAGTATAATTATGTCGCAGAGAGACCACACATAATAGAGGCAAAATTCATTGTTGCACATTTGTAAAATACACTAAATTGCCAATGTCAAACAATTTTATAACTACTGCATGCTAATTTTCTGTAATATCATTATATCGCGCCTTTATCGCGACTCAAGGTTGTGTACTGTAATAGGGCCTTGAAGGACAGACCAAAATCCATGATCTGGGGAAGCCGCCCCCTTTATCTCATCCCCTGAGAGATTGATTGGAACAAAGTGGCCCGCTTCCTGGGAGACCAGTCTGGGGGAAGGGGAAGTAAATCTCTTTATTGGTATTATTTACGTCCCTCTGATGGAGTACGGACAACAGGGGGTATTTCCCTGGTTCATGGACTATGGGGTACTGAATGTCAACTACAACTGGGTAATATATAGAGATGTCTGTATTTGGGACTGAGATTACTACATTGAGAGAGAAAGATAGTTTTTCTATGATAAAATGTTCTATTGAATATATTTCCCTTTTTCTGTCACTCAAGGTCATTTATGCAGTTCAATCCTCCAAATCTCATTAAAAAAAGAAGCTATGGCCCCAATATAAACTATACAAACAATTGCTAATGTTATGTTTTATATATCTACCGAGTTTTATCTGCTTCATTTCATTACCAATTTATATTCCAGTACACGGACTAAAAGCATAAAACACAATTCTGATCTGATTTAGCCTTCTAGCTTATAGTCAATGTTTATACGATATATATCTTGGCAAAGCATGTTCAGTCAGTTATTAGCTAATATAGACTGGACATACTACAGATTGCAGCAGAAATTCCCCTCTCATTTTTGGCATACTATAGTGTAGAATACTCTAAGTAATAAGCAGGCTAGGGCCCATATAGAATAAGTGTGGGTAATTCTGCCCATGAGGGTAATTCCATCTAATCTCAAAAAACATACATTAAATATACATGTACACTTTTTACATAATGCTTTTATAATTGTCTTTGTCCTAATTCTATTTGCATTTCGCTTTTTGGGAATACCCTTTTGAGATCCTGTAGCAATGTAGCATCCCAATTCTGATTAGTTGGAAGTGTAAGGGTCAAGTCATCCTATGTAAGTCATCTATGGCAGCCATCTTTTTATCATTGACAGCACACAGAATGAATGTTAGCACTCTCTATCACTGCTGCTATGTAGCTTGATGTTAAATCCAATATACCAATATACCCTGAAAATACAACTTATATGAAAAACACATAAAACATAGGGCATGTGGAATTCAGATTTCTTGAATTGTTACCTTATTTGTCTCTTTGAATGCTTAATAATATTCTGTATTTTCTTTCTTTCAGGTGGGTAACCTGGCATTAAGTGGACCAGAGTGGTTAGTAACACATTTGTTTAAACAATAATTTGGTAGAGTTCAAGGTTGAATTCTATGGTATAGATCATACGGTTGCAAGACACAACAACACAACTATAAAGATTTTGAAATTGCAAGATTGAAGTTTATCAAAAATATCACTTTACAATAGGTTATTGTCATCGTAATTGTTCTTAACTTAAAGAAGATCCATTGCTAATTGATTGATTTATAATCTTAGAAAGATTTTACACTTTGAAGAGTTACGTCATTTCTACCTGTTTGAAAGTCAGTAAAGCATAAACAGTCTAGTGTCAATGCCTTTTGGGTCAGTGACTGTTTGAGTGGAAATAGAGTAAAGGCGGGTCCCCACGTGGTGACTAAACCACGGCGATTAACGTTGGTCGCCCATCGATTAAGGAGTTAGTACGTCGTCGGGCGACTAGTTAGTCGCCCGTCAAAAAAAAAGTTAATCGCCACGTTGGGATGTTCTTGCTTCAAATCTGCAGGCGATTAAGGGCAACTTTGGTCGCCCAGTCCAACGATTAACTGCACTAATCGGCGGCGATTAGAGAGAAATATTAAACATGTCAAATATTTGCCAAAAAAACACGGCGACTACTTGTTTAGTCACCAGACATCAAGACGCCGTTGTATGGTAAGTCGTCGGCCAATTAAACAGCTGAATATCACGTTGGTCGCCGTGGAATTTTGTAATTCTAATCGCCCTGTGGGGATCAGGCTTTAGCCATACAAAGTCAATGAATTACCTGTCCCTAAAGTCTACTTGGGTTGTCATCTGAAATCAAAAGTTCTGATTACAAGAGAAAGTATCAATTACTATAGCTTCCTATTCAATTTCATAGCAATGTTTGAATTACCTTCATAAGGATGCCGCATCAAGGTCTTCCTGCTCATTTTAGTAAACGAACCATCAAATTGAAAACAAGGTACCTGTATCATATAAGTAAAAGAATAATCTATATCTGTATCTGTGTATACATACTAAATGGAAGGCCCTTATAGGTATATCACACAATTATATCTACATGTAGCGCCTCACTTTGTAGAAATATGAATGACATACTGACAGATTTACATTCGTACCTGCACAAGTGAGGGTGAGAGATTTAAGAAAAGAAGCATGGGCAAAATGAGTACTATTTGTTACAATGAAAAAAACTTGGTATGGTGGCTAATTTAGAAAAAGTATGGGTAAAATGAGTACTGTCTGTTATAATGAAAAGAATTGGCAGGGTGGCTACCTTTGTGATAAGGATTACACTGCTAAAATGAGTCACTGTTCCCTCTCTTGCAAGAGACAACGGTTTGATTGGCACTTCATTAAGGGCCATACCCACTAAGCAGCTTCAGCAGTGATGTGCAAGGCGCTACTGGGAGAATCGCTGGTAAAATTCCCGGGCAACTCCTCATGGGTGTATGGTGCAGATTCTGGATGACCAGAGACAGACAACAGCATTGCCAGTGAAATCATGGGTAAAATCACTGATAAAATATCAAACTTGCTTGATTATCCAGTCGCCCGACGATGGCAGTTCTCCCATTCGCCCATCACACATCACTATTGAAGTCGCTTAGTGGGTATGGCCCTTAACTATGATTGACACATAAGTGACCTATCAGGATCCAACTCCATACTCTAAGTCATATCAGCGTATGCCTGGCACATGCCGCGCGGCTCCATCGAACACGAGCCAAGGGAGCGGTTCTGGAGCAATTGAGTCAGTCAGCTCATCACCAATGTATGGAGCTGGTGGTGGGATTCTGCTCATGGAGAGGGGACATTGTCATAAGGTTGTAGGGTCCCCTCCCCCAGACCCCACAGCCCCATCCACCCCTACCCTACATGACTAGTACATGACATAGGGTGGGTATAGAGGGTATGGTATTCCTTTTGTAAATCTCCAAATTTAAATTAGGCAGGAACTATTAGTTATGAAATAGTAGACATTAGATGAGTAGCATTGCAGTTAACTAATGAGGTAAAGATGTAGTTTTAGAAGCCAAAGGGTCCTCTTTCTCAGGTATCAGTGGATTTCACCCTAGTTCCTGTGGCCCATTGCACAATGACTTTGCGTAACAATGACAACTCCAAGACAACTTTAAGAACGTTTACATTACAATGATAGTTATCGTTATTACGATACTCTCTAATATCTCTGTTTCTACTGGATCAAATTGAATTCTGTAAATTGAAATATGAAGGAATACCATAGGGCTATATTCTGTAAAAAATAACAGCTCGTTAACAGCATTCTATACAGCTTTTTTTTTTCAGTGTTAAAACATGCATAATTATGTGCAAAGTTGCTTAGAAAGGTGTAGTAATAACAATGGGTATTGTAACAATGATAGGTATTGTGCAATGGGCCACTGGTGTCTTGTACTACTTACGTCTAAGGCATACACCCAGCAGCAAAGACAAATTGTTTCTTTTCCTCCCCACGCAGTTGTTTGTAGCAACGACTGACATAGCAATGATGATGATTTTACGAAAGATTGGAACTGGCTTAAAATAATCCTGATAATCATTCTCATTTACAATTTAGTGACTGAGGAGAGATTACAGTTATAGTATTTGATAAGTGTCAACCATTAATAACAAAGTGGAAAACATAAAAGTCAGACATATCTGACTAGGCTTCTCCCTAATATGACATTCTGATATAAGCAATTACACCTGCTGCAAATGGATTGGTGTGGGTCACAGTAAAATAACCACTGCAGTGGGCTCCCATTGTCAGATGTTTGTGGGTGGATTTTGAGGACTTCCCTAACTTTCATCTGCATACACTTCACGACCGAAACTTTGTGGGTACAGTCCAGAATATGTTCGTGAGAAGCAACAGTTGTCCTGGGCAGCTCCACCCTAACCCTATCAGTGCCTGCTGAATATAGAGTGAGACAGGGCCACTCCGGGGCCACACCCCATGAGGGTAGGGGTTAGAGGGCGCTCGGTCGGACAGACGCCCTTGTTCAAGAGCATATTACTGTACTGAAGACAAGCATTAAGTGAACTGGAGGCAGTGTATGCATTGTCCAATTTTCCTGGACAATGGCTTGTCTTTCGAAGACCTTTCAAGAGTGTTTTCCTTTTACATGGGTTACACAGGCTTTGGCTTGGGTACAAAATTACTCTCAGACTGCACCCCAAGAGCGTATAGACGTTAGAAGGGCCTCGGTTGGATAGACGCCCTTATCCGAGGCCACATTACAGAACTGAAGACAAGCATTAAGTGAACTGGAGGCAGTGTATGCATTGTCCAATTTACCTGGACAATGGCTTGTCTTTCGAAGACCTTTCAAGAGTGTTTCCTTTTACATGGGTTACACAGGTTTTGGCTTGAGTACAAAATTACTCTCAGACTGCACCCCAAGAGCGTATAGACGTTAGAAGGGCCTCGGTTGGATAGACGCCCTTATCCAAGGCCACATTACAGAACTGAAGACAAGCATTAAGTGAACTGGAGGCAGTGTATGCATTGTCCAATTTTCCTGGACAATGCCCTGTCTGTCTAATAAGGGTTACACAGGAATTTTCTTACTTTTGCAGCCCCCCATTAAAGTCTGAGTGCACTTACATGTATTTGATAATAGCTCATGTGCTTAAGCACCCTTATAATGTTCTCTGAATAATGGATGGTTTTGGTACAGAATCCCTCGCAGACCGAACCCGCAAGGCAAGGTAGGCGCTACAAATGTGTTTATCCTACTCTGCATTAAAAGAATTAACACAAGTATAAAGCAAATGGAAGGCGGTGTCCGTATTGTCAAATGTCCTGTCTTTTACACTCTTCACCCTTTGTTTTCCAAAGGTCTTTCAAAGCTTTTTCTATGTAGGTTAAACTGGCTCATTTGATTTGTGCAGATGATGTATACAACATTATGGCATACATATGTATCTGATAATTACGTTTGTGCCTCCATACCCTTTTAATGTCCCCTGAATAATAGATGACCTGGATGACCGAATCACTCAGTGGGAACACCCTTGAGGGAGGGTAGGGGTTGGAGAGGTCTCAGTTAGACAGATGTGCTTGTCCTACTCAAAGACAAATGGGACAAGTATAAAACAACCCAAAGACAGCATATGGCTTGTCTAAATTTCCTGTTGTTTCTCAGTCTGATCCACTGTCTTGAAATACTACTGTTTCTAAAATTAGAAACAGTAGTTAGCTGCATTATTAATTATTAATAATGTGGCTAACGCAAACTTAACCAATAGTTAATGTAATACCCAAGCAAAAATATGAAGTCATTATCACATTATTATAACGTTCTGTTGAGACCTAGTTTGGTTCTTGTTACGTTCTTTTGATGGCACCCAAAAACGTCTTTAGAACCGAACATTGCGACGTCACACTGTAACATTCTTGTGACATTCTTGTAACGTTCTTTCACGTAATAATAATGTTATTATAACATTCCTTATTAGTTTGGTCACAACTTTACCAAAAAATAATGTAATTATAATGTTCTTTTTTGGTAAGTCTAAACCTAAAATAACGTTTTTGTTACGTTAAAATTGGCCAGGTTTCAGACCAATCAAAAAAGAACAGTCACAAAACGTTCTTGTTGCGTCGCTGCTTGCCTGGGATGATTCTGTTCCTTTGTGATAATGTAACAAGTGACATCACCATCCCATTGCTAGTACAATGCTATCCAAAGCCTTCAATTTACATACTAAATGTTTCACTGTTCCAATATTCGTACTCAAATTTGGCAGCACTACATTTCAGTGCATCATTGCTCCAGCTGTGTACAAAGTGTACCAAAGTGTACCAAAATTTAATGTTGATCCTGCAGATGTATATCAAAATAAGCAAAAGACATATGATCACTAGGAAATGATTACCAACATGTTGGTAAACTTTAAGAATGATGCCCGTGATTATGTATTGATTTCAGCAAAAGTATATTGGCAGTAAATTGGCAATGCACTTGGATATTTTGAATACAGGCTTTATATTTGAGCTCTTCTTTAGTCTCTAACTCAGGCAGCTGCAAACGTACAAAGGGTTGGCCCCTGTGCCATAGGTACAACATATATA
The DNA here is from genome assembly GCA_936440205.1 of Lepidonotus clava. NCBI lineage: Eukaryota > Metazoa > Annelida > Polychaeta > Phyllodocida > Polynoidae > Lepidonotus > Lepidonotus clava. The sequence goes on along the minus strand of OW387140.1, from coordinate 46,425,258 downwards.
TGCTACGTAACACTACTTTTGCTTTCTGAATGTAGACTGGGACAAACCAGAGTGCATTTCGGTTAACAATGTGAGGGTGTGTTGGAAACGGTAACCATTGTACCATCGTTGAATTCCTGTATCCAATAGCCTGTACATATAATTCTAGTCCTACAAACATTACACCAACAGTCACTTATTAAAGACATCTTACAGTGGCAGATCCAGGGGGGCGCAGCAGGCACACGCACTGCCCCCCCCCCCCCTATTTTTGGCCCAAAATAGATTTTTTTAACGTTAAACTGCGGCTGTGAAGGGAGCACCCGGAGCCTTTTTGATATAGGTGCCACCCCTATCCAAAATATCTGGATCTCCCCCTGTCTTAAATGATAATAATACATTTTCTTCAAACCATTATTGTTAAGAATGCTCAACTTAAAAACATATTATAAACAAATGCCATGTTTTATTTCCTGCCTACAACGGTCAATTCACATATCTAAGCTTGCCATACAGTAATATAATACTCAGTGGACTAGAAAAGAGTAGAGGTAGCAATTTCTACTCCCTGCTTGGCTGAAAGACCCTGACAGAAACACATGGGACAATCAATGGAAATAGTCCCCCTGCAAACCCTTCTTCCACTCAGGTGGTGGTCAGATAATAGGGTATTGTTGTGGTGAGGCAGATTGGGGATCAGTACTGGGGTGTAGGGTCAATACATATACTGTTAGAGGTCAGGGCAGTGTTAGGGGGGTCGATGTAGGGTACGGGCGGGGTATTCGGGCCTTTGCGGGGTGCGAGAACGAATCAGAAAGAGGCTGATAGAGGGTGGAGATGAAGGACTTTGGGATTGACCCCGCTGAATATGGGATTGTTCAGATTGGGTTGGTGGCCTGTTTGGGATTTTGGACCTCCTGTTTTTCTCTTTGGGAGCTAGAGGAATGTATAACCCTATTTGTGTTGGATGTTGATAAAGTATGGAGTGGGGATGGTGTCCCCACACACCCACAACCTCTTACCTTTGAATTTGCAGAGTAATCTACATGCTAACTTGAATAAATGGGTATATACAGCTATGTGATATATATCAAGGTGCTATGTCCCATTAATGTTAAGGGTGTGTCCCAGTGAGTGATTAAAGAACTTTACAAATTAAAGTAATTTAAAAACCTGCAGGTTGCCAATTTTTGTCCAATTAAAACGGTAGAAGGGCCTTCCTTGGTCACTATGTACATATGTACTCCAGTGGAGAGTGCTTGGATTTAAATCCAAAAAAACTCCCACTCATTGGGATCCAGCCTTTACTTGGCATTGTAATTCCAATGAATGGGGGACTGTCAGGCAGGAAATGTATAGATGTAAGACCAGAGATTCTTTTTAAGATAACAGGAAAAAAACAGAGAGGTTTACAGCCCCCACCTGCAGGAGTGGTTTCCCTCCCCGTAAGGTCAATGTCACCATGGTTACAGACACCCCGCAGAATGAAGGCCGCCACGTGCAGCTGACACGTGATCAGCCCGGTGGGCATCGGTCCTGACAGGGGCGTGGACAGCAGGATTGACACCAAAGGGAAAAAATGTGCAATTCAAGGAACAGGGACAGAGCAAGGCAACCTGCATTGCTCTTTCCCCTCTTGTCACTGCTTGTATAACTGTGGCCTATAGGCTTTCATCATTGAAGGGTAAAAACGATGCTGTTCCCATTGTCATCAAGATTAATTTTTTCAATTTAGAATTGGATATGGCTTATGGCCTTTTAATAACAAGCTATTCTCAGCACTTTCCATTTTCAATGGCTACTCTTATTAAGTGACAATTTAAGCCAAGCTATTTGTTTTTATGTTGTAAAGGATTATACACTGTCTTATGTTTTAAAGGATTATACACTGATCATATGTTCTGGTTAAGTATGTACACAATATATGTATTACTTGAAGGACGGATTATAATTTTAGATGATGAAGGAACCTTTGTGCACTTCGAAGCAGTTCAAACATTGCTTACAAACACATATCTACATCCTTGTGTACCTGATTGGAATGTTTACCTACATATAGCTATCATTAAACTTCCGACAAATCAAGAGATTCATGCTTGATCATGGTTCAATACAGTGCTACACCCAAGTATATACAGTTTGTATGATTTGAAGTTTATTTGATGCTGTTTGAGAAGCTTTGAAACATGTTTTCCCTCTTTATTCTACCCTTATCCAATGTTTACTACTAGTAGTACTTCCTTATTCTCCTCCTATCCTACACCCCTCATACTCCTCTTTCATCATCCGCCCCCTATCGGCAGCAAATGGCCCTAAACAGGGGCCAAACACAGTTGACCCGGGGGCAGCCGCTTAGGGTACATGCCCTTAATTATCCATGAGTCTCTGATCAATTCATCAGGCCATGGCGGGCAACCGGGATAAAATCGGGGTAAAATCCCCAAAGACCAGGGGCGGGGCCTCATGAAATTGGGACCATTAGGGACAGGAGGGGGTTAAGATACGAGCCCATTATGTCGTCCGATCGGGTTACCGGGGTAGCAGGGTTTATTAGCGCAGTGACTTACTGTGGGGCTGGCAGGGATGGGATGCTAATGGTCAGCAGAGGGTATTGGGTGGTGGAGGGGATGAGAAGCGAGGCGGATACTCGAGATACTGAAGCGGATACTGGAGATGGATAATAGAACAAGTCTGAGATCAGGTGCTCATTGTATATAAATATATATACCTATACATTTTTATATATGATAAATTTACATGTATGTATCCACCCATTTTTGAATGTCTAATGATCCTTTTTGTCCTTGCATGTGTATATATAATACATTTACATGTATCTTTTCACCCATTTATAAATGTTTATTGATCCTTTTTATCTTTACATGTTTATATTTAATAAATTTACTTGTATGTATTCACCCATTTATAAATGTTTATTGATCCTTTTTGTCTTTACATGTTTATATATAATAGATTAATATGTATGTATTCACCCATTTATAAATGTTAATTAATCCTTTTTGTCTTTAGAATACTTTGGACAAAACTGCTCTCGATCATTATCATAAAGTCCAGTACCTTATGTATGATCAATGACATAAAGTATCTACAGCTTATTATTTCCTTTAAAAGACTGTTGCTCTATCTTCAGAGAGTACAATCTATTTCATTATTTCAATTCAGAACAAGCTATCCTAAGAAGTGGGAAGAAAGGAAATTATCCTACTCATCCCAGGCGAAATTAATAAACATGTGTATAAAAAAAAGAAGAAAAAAAAGAGATAAATTCCCCAGGTGAATCGAAGACTGAACCTACTTGTGATTACCCTTTACTTCCATCGCAAAAGCCAGAAAGTCCCATCAGTCTGCTACCGGCCAATAAATGTTAGATGGGATATTCCCTGGGTAGATGGTGCTGCCAAACACTTATTGTGTTTCATCTAGCGCCCTGTTGCAACAAAAGCGACTCTGTAGGACGTGTCACATGTATGATGGATTGAGGGTCATGCGAGCGCATGTTGCAGTTTTGTTCTCTCAGCGACAGCTTTTCGTCTGAGAATTGCCTTCCGCTCTTATCTGACATATACATGTAAGGTCAAAAGGCATTTACATGTCAATGGCTACCAGCATTTGCCTTTTTGGCTTTGAGAATGATTGTGAATCCCACTGATCTATAGCAATTAGCATATAAGTGGGATCGCCTATCAATCATGGGCTGATGGATATGTTTAAGAGGACATAGAGAGTACCGCCTGTTTTAGCTCCTGCGCCTTGCATATGAAGTGTCATTAATGAACAGCAATTTGCTGTGGAACACTTCAGAAATTATTCATGGTGTCATCTCTCGTTACTGGGTGTTTCGCTCCTAGATGCGCTTCGTAGAAAGGTGGGTGTCCTTCTAACGAATAGCGGTGCCTGCATTTCATTTACTATGTATAAAGCGAAGGCCACCTCTTCACCAGTGACCGGCATTGTACGCCAACAGCCATCAGGCTAGGCCTATTTCTGCTGCATACAAAGGGTATACAAATACTGCCAGGCAAGGACAGCAGGAAGCCTTGGCAAGGTGGCTGCACCCTTCTGAAAAGACTGTCCACACAAACTCTTTTTCTATCTCCATTTTTTGTTTGGTATGGTTTCCATCCAGGACACTCTAGTGCAGCTGATGTTTTCTGAGATCCTGGAGGGTTTTACTACTCTCCTTTGGGGGTGCATTTCTGAGGAAGTGTACCAGCTGTCATCAAAGAGCAATCTTGGACTGTCCAAACCATAAACTGCACCAAATCAGGGCCTAAACCTTCTCAAGGAATTAACACAGTATTTATGTCTAGTTGCATCTCAAGAGCTATCTAATTTCAAATTACAAAGACATAATTGTTGTAATTTGTAGTTAAGGAGAACCATTAGCAATCATCCAAACTATATATCAAATTTATATCTCATTGGTAGGTTTCTTCAAGTCCATTCTTCATCTAAAGCCTTTAATGCTGCAAATCACATAATTCTCCTTCAAATGATGTTCAACTTGACTGATAAGCCTTTAATACTTGGGAAATAAAATTGTACCTTATTTGGCTACATTCTCTACCCCAGAAATATAACTTACCATGCAAATATCTTTTAAAAGTGAAACCAATCTTCACTATGTCCTATTTGTGTTAAGTAAGCCAAACTAATGGCACTCTAAAGAAGTTGTGGCTAGCTTAACATAAAGCAATTCTCTTATCATGTGACCTCTCTCATTTATATAGAACCTATCACACTTCATCATGGGCACTTCTGATGATAACATCGACATATTATTACCATATATATAGACAATGCTTTAGGTGATTGAGCGACAAATGACATGTCTGCCCGAATACGCTACACACCTGCTTTTCTCATCAAGGGCCTTTCGTATTACCTTCTGGCTACTGCTGAAGCCATATACCTGTCACTTCGGTCTTTCATAAGACAATGTATCCTCAGAAGAACCAATGTTACGGTCTTTTGAGGCGTACAATGCTAATGGAATATTGAACAAAGCTTTGTATTCAATGAATGTGCTGGGTTAGGTAGCTCCCATACCACACATGTATCACATTTGCAGCTCCAGGGTACATCATAGAGGGCTTCTCTCATTAATGGCATCCATATGATATAGTCAGATCTTCAATGGTATTGATTGATGAGTAAACAAAAGTACAGAGCTATCCACATAATATGATTAGTATTACAGTGGAGCTCTATATAATCATCTCCTGAGTCCAATTGCTGTCCTCAATAGAGTAAAGCCTGTATTCTGAATTCCTATTTGCTACTCCTATTCTGTCTCCTAATGATATGGAATAGATGGCGGCAGCAAAAGATATAGCCTATGTTCTACCCACTATTAGGAACTGGCTGTATATATATACACCAGGAGATTGCCATACATTATTGCTTCCAATATGATTGTTTTAATCAATATTTCATATACCAATCAAGGGAATTGCAATAATTCAGTAGCTTGGTGATAATGAACCCCGACAAAATCTGCCTCTCTCATCAAGGGCCTTTTGCATTACCTTTGACAGTGGAGACAAAGTCAACAGACGAATAAAGTCTCAGAAAAGATATTTTGAATTATGAATTCTTATTAATTGATGGGAATATAATCATTTATTTGATTACATCCATTGCCACTTTGAGTTTTATCCATTCTGAAGCCTTAACAACTGAAGAACACAGGCGCTACCCAAGACAACTACGCCACATCACGTACAAATCTTAGCAGTCACAAAAGGTCATAGCGGTATGCAATGTGCAAGCTGGGAAAGCGCATTGTTGTCTTCCACCACACATCTCCCTTTATGTCAAACGACACCTTTTTCGCCCTGTCATGTCAATCCCACTGCCCACACTGTCTGCGGAGGTCGCGAACAGCCTATCACGTGCCAGCCTCACGTGGCGGCTGCCATTGGTCTGGGGTGTCAGTAACCATGGTGACGTTGACCCTTCGGGCAGGAAGCACCCCCTGCAGGTGTGGTTTACACAGTGAAAGGGCAGTTGGCGTAATCCTTAAACCACATACGAACTAGGACATTTTCACTCAGTTGACAGACGGATTGGTGGTAAAGTTGGCCGAATCTAGGGGTAGAATCAGCTGACTTTACCACCGATTCAGAATAAACATGCACATTTCACTGTACTATACTCATAGGCAATCACAGGCATAGGCAGACTTTAGTGCCGATCTGTCAGCCGACTATGTAAAAGTTGCTTAGTTGGTATGGCGCTTTGAGGCTGTATTCAACTAGCCAATTTTACGCTCAATTTCAAAAGTCGGCGGTGGGAATATAGATTAATCATGCACATGTTTTATATCATTAGAACGCACTTTGAATATTCTTTCAAATGATATGTAGGATGCATGGTCTTCTACATATCACTGGATAAAATTTATAAATTCCCAAAGTACCTGCAGTCAGAATCACCTAGGGGAATACAAGCTTTAGGAGGGCTTGCTGTGGGCTCAGTCAATGGTCACTGATATGGGCCTGTTCACAGTGCCCAAAGAAAACCAGCATGCAGGGAAAATGGTACTTTGGGGCTGTAGTAAGCAAACACCTTCTGAGGTTGTTTATTCAGAAGGGATTCGTTTATCGCTATTTGTCCATATAAGGCAGAGGAGGCTGCTGAAACTTCTGCAATGTTTGCAACAATCAATTGGTTTGCATTTTCCCTTGCAATAATAAATTGGCATTACTGAGAACGTTGAATGTAATATTGACACAGTTCTTGATATGAATTTTATCATAATTATATTTTCATGTTTGGAGTTAAGGTTTAGTCACCCAGCCATATTTTAGCAATAAAGAGAGGCCTAGGGCCAGAAGGGGACATAAACAAAGAATAACTTTTTTTGTGCTGTTATTAGGATAAAGTCAAAAAGGGGGGCTTGTATAAGCCTAAAGCTGTATTGAATACAAATAAAGCAATAAACTCCCTCAAAAGATATATGATGATATTAATAAATCTGAATGATTATAAGGAAAACCAGTCAAAACAAATCGAAGCATGACATAACAATAGGCACACTTGACCGAAGTCCTCAGGGTGCCAGTTGTTTACGGATAAAGACAGGTAACTGTCTAGGCCCTGGATTAATCATTACAGCATCCCAAGTCTCTGTTCTTTGAAGGAACCCATAGCCTGGGGATATGTCTATAGTTTCCTCTGATAGCCAGACTGTCTCAGCCAGATATTATCCTCAGGCAAAGCAGTGCCCAGCCAAAATTTCTGCGTAGCTCTCTGTCTTAGCTGAGCTTTATCAAAAGTTGATGAGTATTTTGAGCGATGGAGAGGAAAGATCAATTTTCTTTCTGTTGTCTGACAGTTTCACGTTTTAATTACATTTGGTATGAAGATTATTTTTTGCACAGTTTTATTTTACTCATACATGTATGAGCTTGTTTTCAGGTAGCAGAATGGTAGTAATACTATATTTGTAACTTTATTTACCACTAACGACAATGATACAACAAGCAAGGGTGAACCTTATAGTTAAAGGAAAAAGCAATAAAATCCTGAGGAACTCTACCTTTTGTAGGTTCCATGCATGCAAATTCTCCTGAAGCCAATTGAACAGGTTCAGATTTTTCATTTTTCTTATGTCCTACATATTTTCCCTGTTAGGTTCTGCATTGGTTCTTGTTATGTTATTTTGATGGCTCACAATGATTTTAATGTTGCTGCAATATACTGCCATGATGTTGCACTGCGATGTTATTGTAATGTTCTGGTTACTTTCTTCAACCTAAACAGAAAGTTCTTATAACGTTCTGTTTTGGTTTCACCCTAACCTCAACAAAAATAGTGTTATAACAAAGTTCTGATTTGGTGAAGTTTCAACCTCACTATCAATAACATAGTTGTTTTGTGCGATCTAAAGCCCCATACCCACTAGGCGACCTTACCATCGCCAAGCAACGGGCAACTTGGAGAATCGGCAGTGAATTGCCGGGCAGTGCAGAATCGCCGAGCAACCCCCTGTGGGTATGGTGCGTTTCTGGGTGACCGGCGATGGCTGATCGGATCAAACTTGCTTGATATTACTCTTGCCCGACGACGACGACGGCCGTTTTTGCATTGCCCGTCGCCCAGCGACGGTAAAATCGCCAAGCGTGTATGGCCCTTTCGTAGGTAACAAACTGACTAAAAAAAGTATGGTTGCAGAATGTTTCTGTTACGTCACAACTTGGCTGGGTATCCCCCTCTGATTAATAGTCAGTGGACTCTGATCACTCAGTCGACTGATTCTGAGCACCCAGTTGGCCAACTCTTGATGGAAAGGCATATGCAAATCATCAATAGATTATTGAGTCGACCAATTCCCAGATGGCCGATTTGCTTTATAACTTAGTGGATATGGAGCTTTACTTTGGAGAAGCCAGGTTAAAGGTGGCGATTCAATATACTACTCATCTTGCTCAATCAAGTCACATATATATATATGTGTGTGTGTTTGTTTCTTGTAAAGCATAACTGTAGATTTATCAGTCTGATATACCATGTGTCATATGCTAAGACAATGACGATAGCTTCCGAAGCGTATCTGATTTAGTAAATGAGGTAGAATTGATAATGTCTATTGAATAACTTAGCCTCATCTGTGGCTAGCATTTCCTTAGTCAAGGCCAGAAGTAAATAGAGTAACATTGATGTGTGCAGTAATATGTTTTATATCTAATGTAGCATTAACCACCTTTGACAGGGGGAGGGAGGTGGGATAAGTTATCACTATAAATATATGTAAAAGTCGAAAACAGGAAACATTATTTTATGAGTAACACCAGTTCGTCAGAAAAGTCAATTGTAAAAGAATCAGATTTAGAAAAAAAATCTTTAGAAAAGCACATTATCCTGCACCATTTGCCTTTTGGTTATGTCTTCAATCAGTCCTTAAACCCCTCCGGCCCTGCCTCTCTCACATCCACTTCCGACCTCACACCTGGACCTCAATGTAGTCCCTGCAAAAACACCGATTTGTGTGTTACTTCCCCTTAAAGAAGTCCTTCCCAAAACATCAATTCAGGTATTATTCCACCTAAAGGTAGTGTGGCCCAAAGCATCAATTCAGGTGATATACCACCTAAAAGTAGTCCGGCCCAAAGTGTCAATTCAGATGTTTCTCTGTCTAAAAGTTGTCCGACCCAAGGCATCAATTCAGGTGTTATTCCACCTAAGAGTAGTTTAACTCAAAGCATAAATTCAGGTGTTACTCCAACTAAAAGTAGTCCAGCCCAAGGTATCAATTTGGGTGTTTAGGGGAAGTTTCAACTTCCCCTAAAAGTAGTCTTGCCCAAAACGTCAATTCAAGTATTACTCCATCAAAAATAGTCAAGTCGGAACCAATGGTAGATAGACTGACTGAAATATTTTATAATCTCATTTGTTGATTTCTACAAACCTGACGTTATTTAATTTCACTTTTTAATAGGGGGCTTTTGAGTTGCCCCTCTTGATGACAGACTCTGAATCCACCGCTGAGTCCAAAGCGTCAATTCAGGTGTTATTCCACCTGAAAGTAGTCCTTCCCAAAGCTCCAATTTATGTATTCCTCCGCCCCTTAATGCGGCATCTCCACATCATTAAACCACCGGCAGTCACCAATCCTTTCTCGGGGAACGCGCCCCCTGGTGAGAGTCTCGTGCAGCACGTGACAGCGCGAGAAGGGCTTCTCGCGCCTGGTGGCTAAATAAAGAACTAGTGCTAATATTGCTACTACGGCTAGACGGCGAGCCCCATTAAGAGAAATTAGAGGAGGACCGTATGGGGAAGGTTTTAACAGGAGTGAGGTGAGGCTGAGAAAGGTGCCGATCACGCGAGAAGTGACGTACAATTTGCATGTGATCTGAAACAGTCAGGCCCCTTCGGAAATTGTCTACCTATTGCCTTTATTTCTTCATATTTTAGCCAAATGCATGTTAGTTTTTGTTGTTACAAGGACCATCTATTTTTCAACACTGTCGATCATGCGAAAACTGCCCTGCGACTTGCACGTGATATAAAACAGTCAGGGAAAGTGTCATCCTATAATCGCTATTACTTTCAGCCCCCCACCCCCACCCCCACCACCACCACCACAGATGATATTTCTTTAAAAGTTCTACCTTTCCATTCATGAATTATTGTAAAAAAAAAAACAAAAAAAAACAACACCAAAACTAGAAGAAAATATTGAGACTTCGCCACCCCTTTTTAGGTTTAAATCATTGATATTATGAGCAAAAGTTCCGCTTAGGGATTCTCCCAGCCTCCCACAGTAGACCCTGTGTACAGGCCTGTCGTTGCATTTAATGTTGGCCAAATGCATGTTCCTTTGCTGTTACAAGCCCCATTTTTTGCCACGCTTTGGGTTCACATTACTCATAAAACGTTGTCCTCTTGCCTTCACGCTAAACAAACTTATAAACTATACCTTTGAAACCATTCTCCTATTAACCATTCAGTGTATGGCACTCCTTATGATAATACTTTCTCACACGTACGACGACACTTTCCCAAGTCCCACGTACCTGTGCAACTCTCCTTTTCACACCTTCACCTTTAAATCTTTTACCAGCCAAAGAAGGGCCAACGAAGGGCCATTTGCCCATAGGGCGATAAACATAAAGAGCGGGCAATAACCCCGAAAGGACCAATCTGAAAAAGATAAACGCCAGCAATTGGGGGAAAAAAGTAGCTTCGCGGCTGCTTTGGAAGCCCGGAGGTTACAGGGCAATGGCAAAGTGATGAGACGGGCAATGAAGATGTGAAGATGTTTGTGAAGGTAAATTTGCTGATATAAGGTCACGAGGCATTTTTGACATGATGATATTAGGCATAAATTGACACATGGAATCATATTCACAGAAATCTGGCATTATGATACACTAAAAATATAATAAAATTACCTACTCTTTGAACCTTTTCATTAGATTTATTTTATTTAAGGGCAATCAATTATATTTCCAGTACTTCTAAATAACATAAGAAGCATGAATGGAGAGACAGGCGATAATCAAGAATTTGCTTATTTCGATTTTGTTAGACATAGGTGAAAGGTGCAATGTGCAAGGCTGTGGCGCACCAAAAATATTATAACTACACTAAGAAATGCGACTCAGACCATGGTCTATACAGTTTTTGTTATGACGTCAATAAGGATGCCCATTATGAGAGTCTGTACTACCAGAAACAAATAAAACAACAGGCCGTCTCTTTCTATCTTTTTCAAAATGTAAAAAACGATGATGACGTCACGAAAATGGTAAAAGAGACAGCGCATTGTAGCGGTTTGCACACATTCTTGTAGGGGGCGCCACCATTGACGACGTAACGATGAAATGCAATTCAGTCATTAATCTTTCCATTGTACTATCGTTGGGCACACTGCAGCAGGGAGGTCTGTAGAGGTGGGACAGGGTGGCTTGGAGGGTGTGGGGGTGGCGGAGGGGACTAGAGAGGCCTAGGGGCTGGGGGCATTTGGGGCAGGGGGCTGGGGGCTGGGGGCTGGGGGGAGGGGGGGGAGGGCTTGGGGGGGGGGGCTTGGGACTATAGGTCTGGGAGACGAGAAACACCTCAAAAACCTGAACATTTTCCATTATCTCCTGTTAATTCATCTTTTCCTATGTTTTCGTAAATTCACTAAAATGCAACTCTTTTGGCACATTCAAAGTGTAAAGGAAATATGTGTCCTGTTAATGTAAACTACTTCATATAAAATAACATTTATAATATCTATCCAGAACTGTTATCTATTGCTATGTCACAATAAAAGGAACACATATTGAGTTGTTTCTTGCTGACCAGATCTATAGGGAGGCCTAGGGGCAGGGGCAGGCTGGGGACCAGTTTCTCACCTTAAGGCAGACAGAGCCCGGCCACAGGTCCCGAGGGAACCAGCAAATGTGTTAATCAGAGAAAGCTAGAAAAAGCTGAGGCAGAGGTTGGAGGCACTTTATTTTCTGGGGATCGCTGGTTTTAAAGAACTAATAGAAATAACTGTAGAAGGTCAAATCTTTAAAACTTATAGATCTTACTAATTCCTTCACATTGCTACCAAAGAGACAATTTTGAAGACCGACTACACTGCTGAAGACAGCCAGAATGAATAAAAGAATCAATGTGGAAAATACATTTATCATATTTCCTCAACTGTCATGATTCATTTGGTACACCCCGGGAATAACTGTATTTCCACTTGTATCTGTATGCACACTTTTAATTCATATTTTGTCACAGGTCATAATCAGCATGTTTAAAGCTGGGGTATCGTCCCTGCGTTTCTATTGTTAGGGACTCCACCCCTTACCCTAACAACGTCACAGCCGGCGACGTGATTGGTCACGTCATGAATTTGGTGCGCCAGTACGGGAGTTATAACGTAGCAAATAACGACGTCCTGATGGACGATACACTGGCTTTAAAGTAAATAGTGATTGCAAACATTTAAAATACGCCATATTAGTCATTATCTGTAATTGCACATCTGTGGACTCAATTGTAGATCTGTAGCCCTCATCCAGGAAGATATGTATCAACACTTTAGCTGGAAAATATCGCTCTGTGAATACAACCCTAGTACCAGAAATACAAAAAAGAAACACAACCCAAATAAAAACGTCATTCAAGGTAGGCTCGGTTTTTGAATTGACAGCAAGAAATCACAGAGGTCATGAAATGAAAAACTGAACTGACATTTGACTTTCAGAACCCCATCCCATTCCCCCTGACCTCCCCCTCGTCCCTGGAATGTAAAAGTGGGTTGTCACATTGTAGTGACAGGTCCTACCCACCTCCCCCTACTCTGGGTTCACCCCAATACAGCCCTGACAACTGTATTCACCCTACCCCACATGCGAGACTTAAGCTGGGTTTACACATGCAGACTAAACCCCGTTGCAGACCCCTTAAGATTGTCACAGAGCATCGGGGATCGTTGGGAAATATCAAACTGGTCAGATATTCCTGACGATCAGCGACCGTCAGATCCTAGTGAGTTGGCAACTAGAGGACACATTAGTACGTCTCCCGGCAATTAACTAGTCGCTGGTGGCTATATTTCACCAGAAAACCCCTGCGATTAGTAGTTTATTCGCCAGACATTTTTACCCTAGGGTTTAGAAAGTCATTGGGCGATTAGACAACATAGTCGCCGCTGACTTTTGAAATATTGGTCGCCCTGTAGGGACCAGCCTTTAAGTTAATCTGAATTGGTGTAAAGGTCAGGATGATTATTTTAGTAGAATCTGCCGACTTTAGCATTGAATAGTCTGTCAACTTGATCAAAACTGCCTATAAAGTGGTTATGGGGCTTTAACCCTGTCAAACACTGATCAAGTATCCTGTAGGGCCTTGAAAGAGTAACTGTTTGGAAAGGGTTAACACTTATCAGTCCCAAACAAGCACTAGTCACAATGTTTTAGTCGACACGTGTAAACCCACATCAAACAATACCAAGAACACAATGACATCCACCAAACCCCAATGAACACAACCCAACAGTAGGTTATTCTCACGGGCTCAACAAATCAATGTCTTGTATATGGGCAATTCCCCAATGCACAGGCCCACTGTACAGTAGATGTTCTGTAGCCAGCATTGAGATGGCTCTGCTATCGTATGTCCCACAATCTTTACCACATGAATTCGCAAGCTATATGACTGACAAAATATGAAATTAACATGCTTTAATTCCCAGTTTAATTGAATTAACTTTGTTTTATGAGTAAATCCATAATATCTCTTCCTGATGAAGGCAGTAACACTAGTTAATTCGTCACTGATTCCATGTGTAATTAATAAAATCATTTGGTTTGGTGTAGATTCAACGCTTTTATTCTTTATAATTCTAACGTGGTCAAGTTGAAATATAATTGGAAAAAAAGTGATCTTTATGGTGTGATGGTGGTCGTATAACATCCCTCCATACTCTGTTACTTTGATACAGCTTGTTGTTCATCCACCAACCTTCCTTAAAATTACGAGAAGAACTTAATAAATATTATGTCTAACCAGCCTGCTGGAACCAGACTACAGTAATCCACACCTCTACCTATGCCAGTCTCCAAAACCCTAAACCTATCTTCTGCTACCGAGATCCGTCATTTCAAATGGTACAAAATCAATACTTCTTTGCATTCGCGTGTGTGGCATTTTCTTTTTTATTTGGGTCCCCACTAGTATTTAAAGGTTGGGGAAGTTGGGAGGTCGGGAGATTCTGACCCCTGAGACCCCTGAGGTGGATCCTGACAGCTCTATCCAACCATCCACCTCCCACTAGAGACCCACCTCCCCCCCCCCAAACCCACATAAAAACAGCCTTAAGGGGTGAACCCATTGAGCGACTCAACTAAAATCTGCTGATTTGAGGGGGCGGGTTAGTGTAGTGGATTAGGTTCTCGTCTCTCACTCAGCTGGACCAGGTTCGAGTCTTGGCCTTGCCTGCTACACTATCTTACTTTGCCGTCCTTTCCACCTCCATAGATTCAATCACAGCATTTTGTATATGCCAAAAACCGTGAGTTGCTCCTGATATAGCTGAAAATAGCTGAGTGGAAGTTAAACTCCAACAATCATCATCAGCACCATCTGGTTATTTGAGCAAGTACAACTGGTTGTAAGTGACCAAAAATGTTCAGAAGCAACTTTAAAATGGTTTCCATTAAGCAATTCCACCAGAAATCTATCGTAAAATAGATTGGAAAATATCTAACATTTGTAAATATTGTTTGCTGGCGATCTCTATATAATCTGACCAGAATTTAGATCTCATCGCTCAATGGGTTCCTGCTTTGGGGGAACCCACTGATTGACGCAACTGAAATTATGGTCTAATAAGAGATATGTATCAACAGATATCTTAAAATGTTTTATATTCTCCAAGCAATTGATGGGTTTTCGCTAGGGTTCTGGATGCATCATGCAATGGGAGTACAATTTCTGGTAGTTTTTTTTTGGTATTATTTCTGGTTGCTTGGATGAAAAGATTCAACCATAATTTCAGTTGAATCGCTCAATGTGCTTCCCCCTTGACAGCCCACCCACCACAAACCCCTATCCATTGGGGACACACCCACACAAGAAACGCCCTGACAGCCCGAGAACCCTGAACTACAGTCGGATCTTTGGGGCTTTACTGATCAATGTTCACTATTGGATCGGCCCCAAAAGCCCGTATTCTACTGTATGTAAGGCTTGGAAAGGGATGCCAGCTCTGAAAGAGAATCCCATTTTGGGATATTGCAGGCTGTGGAGTTCTCTTGTAACACTAAAGCCCCAAACCCACTAGGACATTTTTACACAATCTGCCAACAGATCGGGTCTAAAATCGGCCAATTGTAGGTGTAGAATCGGCCAATTTTAGCACCAACTCAGATCAAACATGCACATATTCCAGGTGCTCTTAAGAATTCGTTGATTATCCTATAGATCTAAGAAGCAAGAAACCACTCAAAAACTTGAAAGTCTTCCTGTCATATCTTAACTGTGTTTCTGCTCCAGTTTTATAACATTTTTACAAAACTACGAATATCAGTGAAAATAATAAATCTACAAATAACATACATTCTGTTCATGTATACAACAGGAATCTAAACATAATGCTTAGAATCAAACCTAAACTCAAACAACTCACAAGTCCTAACCAAAAGCACAAGAAAATGAGCTGTTTCTTGCTGGCCAGACCTATAGTCACCTGGTGCTCATCAGTGTTAAAATCGCTCAGTGGGTATGGGGTTTAAAGCTCGTACTACACAACACACCTTCAGGGTGCAATATTAACATAATAATATTATAATGATAATACAGAATCCACTGGCCAATGCAACTAAAATTCTGGCTAAATAAGAGATATCTATCAACAGAATGATATCTTTAATTGTTTGATGTTTTCCGAGCAATTGACTGGTTGTTGCTAGGGTTCTTGTTGCATTCAGCAATGGATGTACAATTTCTGGTAGTTTTTTTTGTATTATTTCTGGGTGCTTGAATCAAATGATTCAACCAGAATTTCAGTTGAATCGCTCAATGTGCTCCCCCCTTGACAGCCCACCCACCACAAACCCCCACCCATTTGGGACACACCCACACAAGAAACGCCCTAACAGCCCGAGAACCCTGAACCACAGTCGGATCTTTGGGCTTTAAGCGATCAATGTTCACTATTGGATCGGCCCCAAAGCCCATATTCTACTGTATGTAAGGCTTGGAAAGGGATGCCAGCTCTGAAAGAGAACCCCAATTTGGGATATTGCAGACCACGGTGATTCACTTGTAACACTAAAGGCTGTATTCCACCAGCCGATTTTACTCCCGATTTCATAAATCGGCAGCGGGAATATGAATTAACCATAGGCATGTTATGTATCGTTCGCATGATTTTTTAAATTCTCTTTCAGTTGATATGTAGGATGCATGGCCTTTTGACATACCAGTGGTAAAAAGTTATATGATACCCGATTACTGGCAGTCAGAATCACCTAGTGGACTAAAGAATATAGACCTATAAAATACAGACTACACACTACTAGCTCATGTTATCAGTCCCTTTAAACTCAGTGGTGCGTAACCATGGGTTGATAGGTCTAGGTATTTTAGATGATTGGAAGTTGGCATCTTGTGCAATGTACCATGACTATAAGCTAACTCTGATGGTCAATCCTAAATATCTTTTCGGCGCTTTACGGGGATCTGTGACTTCTCCAATTTTATCCCTCCGCCCCCCTTGAGGTCGTTTATCATCTATGTTCAACCCAACAGGGAATACAAGTTTGGTCATAATTCCCGTTGAGCAAACGGGGAATATAATCGAGTATACGCCCTGCTTTGTATAGATATTCACCCTAGATTAATTCAATAGGGAGGTAATACATTTAAACATTGGGCAAGTCATACTTTATTATTCAAGGTACAATACCATTCTCTAAATATAACAGAAAAGGCACTACTCCAGTCATCTGTACACGCTGAGAGGGATGCTCGTTCTTTTCTCTGAAGTTGCATTGACAGCTGTCATAAGGCTAATGTAGTGTGTATCGACGTGGAGACATTAAAGGTGTTACTATAGATCGGTATGGGGGTTTGCTTTTAGGAATGGAGACCATTAATGCATCAGTCTTTGATGAGAATACCTGCGTGGGCAAAGGTCTGAGCATTTAGAGCTCTAGAATAACTGCATCGAGAAGTAGAAGTATACATGCATCTATAGATACATATTTGTATTTATGATCATGAATACATTGAGCCATCTATACATATTACATAGACACATATCTATGTACATACATATACACACACATGATTTTATTCGTAGTGAGTGAGTGGTGAATGTTATACGCTGAACCGACTGCCACGGTTATTTTCAGGGCGACTTTCATGCAAAGAATCATGCATGATGTCTCATACGTGTGTACATAGATAGATATATGTTTCATCGGTACATGCATAAATAGACACATACATACATAGTACATACGTACACACAAAGATACCCACATAACACATGTTCCCACATCCACACTCTAATCCTAGGATTCAAACTAAAGTGAGCCAGTATACGCATTAGCAATGAGGTTTTAGGACATGTGAAGGATCTAATGGTTTATCAGATTACTTTGTGCAGTGTGCATTCATGTTACTTGTGATGTTAAGCACCTTCTTCAGTGAGTGTCAATTGCCAATGTGAAACAGGTCACATTTGTACACATGGATACTAATATAAGAAGAACCGTGGGGGTCATCAAAGGGTGCCTGTATGACCCATAGGGGATCCAACATACCGAGGGCAAAGCCTGAGGGACGTACAATCCCCATGGGTTGTACAGGCACCCGAGGACGACCCCTAAGGTTCTTCTATATTTTATCACCCAATTAAAAACTCCAAATATGTTAAAAAATACTGAGAATGAGGAGCGGTATGTACAGCCGGTCAGTACTCACTGCCCCTTATACGCACCGCTCGCTGGCCATGCGGGTGGTCAAAACATGCACTGTAACGCATGTGATTGATACATACATTATTTTCTTTTCAGGTTGGGCGATGTACCGTCATAACGACACGGCACACGGTAGTGTGGTCAGAGAGGACAGTATAAAGATACTCTACGAGGACGGCCACTGGTCAAAGCCCTATTTTGACTGCGGTGGGGGTGACATCTGGATGATGACCTACACCGTGCCCTTCTTCGGCTACAAGGACAACAGATACCACTTCAAGTAGGTTACCTTGAGTTTTCTTACCATTACCAGTTATTTATCAGCTATCTTACTGATCCAAACTGTTAGTACTAAGGCATAGCATGATGCTGGAAGATTTCTGCTACTGGTGCTCTATCCAATGTTGTGTAACACTGATTAGTTTTTATTTTTCAAAAAGCAGAAAGGAGTGTGAGGAAATATGGATTCTTTCTTCACTTAGTCTTGACTCTTCACGTGGCCTTACAGGTTCAATCTAAGATATGTTTTACACAAAAGGACTGACTCCATTCAATAAGGGGTCCTGCCAAGGATTATAAGGATTAGCAATCTTCAAAATAACAGAAAATTTCATAGCCATGCGATGTTGTTGATTTCAAACTTCCCAAACAACTCTGGATTTACCACTCATACTGCCCAGTGATTTGTAAATTTGATAAATTTAGTGGTTGCTTTAATTATCACAATAGACTGATAATTAAAAGACTGTAATTTTAGAATAGAAAGATAAGATTATTTCTCTGAAGTATGGAAAGCAAACTGAGTGCCATTAGATCTAATGAACATTACAAAATCGTAATAAACAATTATAATACATCAACTTATTCAGTTTGCTCATTATAGAGGGATTATCAAAACATTCATGGAGTGATATAATCAACGCCAAACAGGAAAAAATAAGTGTACCTAATAAAGGGTGCATGTAATGCAGTCATCCATATTACATGCTCTAGAGACCCAGTAATTCCAGAATCGTGTCATACCTTTATCCAAAGAAACAGTTGGCTGAATCTACTTGGCTCTATCCATTTGCACAGTGCAAACAACTTTTAGGTAACCAACTATTCGGTAGTTACTCCAGTATTGGAAACAGAGTCTCCACCGCCAACTTCAGCGGGCTCGATCGATATGATAAGTTACCTAACAATATCCCAAAGTGAGCGATATTGAGGGTACTTCTCCTAGTGAGATGGTAAAACAAAGCGATTCAGGGTTTGAGAGTATTTGAGTGCATGACATAATCTGCTCTTGATTGGTCGAGAGCCCATCACGAGTTAATGCGGGTTCTGGTTTGGATTATGTGAGTGAAGACCTATTCATACAGCTTAATGTGGGTATTATTGATGGGTCTCCCCAATTGGATTTGCTTCAGTGGATCAGTTTTGGTCAGGTTAAGCAAGGAAAATGAAAAAACTAAAGCCCCATACCCACTAGACGATTTTGAACATGATCATATTTTACTCTGACCGCCTGTGAGTATGGTATATTAAAATATGCATGTTAAATATGAATGGCCGGGAGAATCTCTGGACAATTTTATCAGCAACTTTATCAAACATATCCACTTCAATATAGCATATCAACAGGCGATCAGTTAAAGATACGATCACCGAGGGAAAAATCACCTAGTGGGAATGGAGCTAATCTTTGTTTTATCCAGTATTGAATGACCCACGTTTGCCTGTTTGAAGCAAACTGCCCCATCTTAAAGACTATAATATGTCAAATAACTTCTGAGCTATACTGAATTGTGCTAGGTTTCAAGTTTCAAGTTTCTATATAGGAATAGCAAGTGATACAGTTAGTCAATTGTCTTTTGTGAAATAGAATGCTAGTCAACATCAGTTTCGACTAATTTCGTCAGGAACCAAGTAACAAAAAAAGGTTCCAAGTGTATTCTACTGATACCTATGACTGGAACTCAACGGCCCCAAAAAGTACTTCTCCTCATTTAAATAGCAATCGCAACAAGTCGTTATTGTCTTAAATGCAAAAACTGCCAAATAAATTCAAAATCATATTCTCATGGTCGGCAGGTGATGATTCCAAAACGTGGTTATGTTGCTATGTCTGTAAAAGAACTGTGAATTAGACACATTACGTAACTGCGATCAATATATATCAAGGACACCGAGATGCATATAAAGATAACATGGCCATATCCCTTGAGATAGAAGGTCATTTATTGATCTATAACATCCAATGATACTTCTTATGCCATATTCATTTCGTAATCTTTTCAACCCTAACAGATAAGAAGAGAGGTCACCCTATAAAGGAGAACTACTTTTCTGGGCCTTTGGGTACCAGCAATAGGTTATCAGTGCACCACACCAGGAACTTTCTTTACTGCTGGTTCCTGGCAAGGTACACCAATAGCCTGGGCTGATACCCGACTAGTGGCCCAGAAAAGTAGTTTCCCTCCTCATTTCAATATTTTTGTCTTAAATATAAAGCGCTGAGAAATATCAAATAGTCATTCAGCTGCAATGGCTTTTTGATTTATACACCAAATCATTAGAGACAACAGAACCATTTCATCGTTAAAATTGTCAAGACAAATAAAACTCGTTGATGGTAAGAAAATCAGATCATGTGAAAAAGAATCACTGGTCCTCTGGGCTTGCTTTTACCATTCATATAAGTCATGCATATTCCATATACTACAAATAGTGCCTCGCTTCCTAAATGAAATTCTCTCCGTTAAAGAAAAAAGCTCCACCTCGTCGGCTGGCTGACCAAAAGTATTATAGCTACACTAAGATATGTGACTCGGACCATCACCTATGTTATTTTCCGTGAACAATGTGACAGTGGTGCCCCCTACGAGACTCTGTGCAACCCATTATGAAGCAACATTTTTCACTGTTTTTCATGATGTAAACAAACACATTGTGATGTCATGAAAACGGCAAAAAGACGTCGCGTCTTAACGGGTTGCACATATTGTAGGGGGCACCACCGTCATGTCGTTCATGACATAGTGGCGAACGTCACAAATTGCGTCTCTTATTTTGGAGGCTCGTTGGGCAAACTGATTGGGGCTGGTAAAACATAAACTCATCAGGGAGCCCCCATGGCCTTCATATTAGACATTGATTTATCCTCCTTTCCCTTCTTTAAAAGGGTGACGCTCATAAAAGTTGCAGAAGGACCAGTTTTTATCATAAACATACCCCTGGATTGATGGGCAGGGGGATATAACCATGTAGGTATTCAAGTACCTTTTTAATATACAAAAGTATCCATCATGTCTTTTTTACAAAGTGTGTCAACTAAAAACTGTATTAAAGTAGTCATTTGTTACAGGAGTCTACTTAAACAGCAAATGGGATACTATGTGACTAGAACACATCAATATACAGCAAAGTAGGGAAGCCATGTTTTTCTCAGGTCATGTTATTGTGGAAGATTGAGGTAAATGAAGTAAACAGGTTACATAGTCCCTTCCTAAAAACAAACTAAAGACTGCCTATTTAACTCATACATCCCTCTACTTACATTCAATACATAGTATGTGCATGGGAATATATGATAACACTAGTGATGATTCTAGCTTAAGGGGCAATATAATGATAATAGAAGGAAGCAATAGAAGCATATCACCTATTAAATTTCTGCTTGTGAATGGGAAGAGGTTATAGTAGCTTTTATCAAATTTCAAAGAAACGGCAAATAATGGGATCATCTCTTGGCTTGGGCCAACTAGAAGGCCGGGCATATTAAAGAAGAGACTTGTGAACACAGTGAGTACCAATAAGGAACTGTTTATATATTTCGGGCCATAATGCCCCCTTTTATGGGCTACAAGTCAATTCTGATTGGTCAATCTCGACCACATGACCATTCTGACATCGCATCCGGTTACCATAGCTTTTTCGGTCTCTCGTACCCGATTACAATTTTCGGTCCATTTTGTACCCGTATCCACATGGCCTATATCAACATACAGACGTTTAGACAATAGGGTTAATCCCTTTTGCTTGATTGCCCATGGACTTAAGGAGGCTTTCCTTCCAGGAATCCCCTTTTCTCTGACGTCACAACCTCATTCTGAGACCTGTACCCACGTGACCTCCATGGGTCAAGTTCCTCTCTTGGTTATTGTCCAATTATCAGCCGAAAATTAGTCCGTAATACCACAGCATCAAAGCAATTTGACCGACCACAAAAAGGTGGCACATAGCATTACACCCAGCTTGATAGGATTTGTTGGGGTCAACCCCGAAAACCGGAACCAATAAAGCAAAGCTCCACCAGAAGGCGACACCGTCCCATGGCCGCCCGCCATATACACCTATTATCGCCAATAGCAACAAAAGCCTGCCTGCGCTGATCCCGGCGTTACCTTATCAGGCCAACTGATAGGGCGGGGCAGAACCAGCGAAGAGTGTCGCGAATGGGGAGACACAGAGGATATGGCGTCACTATCGCGTTTCCCATGCGATATGGCCAATATTGCAGACCCCCCATCCGGCAAGAGATATTACCCGCCGAAAGAGGTTTACTGGTGCTGGGAAATGGATATGGGCAAAGGGAAGACCCAGGGAAGAACAACTCTTTGGATGTTTCCAGTGGAGATATCAATATCTTATCAAAATCCTTATAATTATAATTATTATTGTTTCAAATAAAGTGAAAATCCTTGGAGAAAATCCTTGCCTATGGTTAACCAAGACAAGGACCTACTGTAATATTTTCAGTTACCCTTTCAATAAACATATCTATGTTGATATGTATTTCACGAGTTTAAATCCATTGCAAATAATATGCAACATAAGCAAAAGCTTGGCATCACATGATCAAAGCTGGTTTGGGGAACAATATTTTGGAGATAATGATTAGAAAGATTTTCTGACATATTTTAACTCTTCCCTGCTGAAAATGGCTTACCTTTACATGCATCTAAATATGGCCCAAACACTGTTCATGATCAGTGTAGGCCTTATATGACAGTCCCGACAGTTCTCCTATGAAGTTATACAGGGTTTACATTTTATGTAATGGCTATAGAGAGCAGTGGTGCCTACTAATATAAAAAGACCTGCAGGGGTAGTCAGAGGGTGCCTGTACGACCCATAGTGGATCGTCACATACTGAGGGCGAAGCCCGAGGTACGTACGATCCCCAAAGGTCGTACAGGCACCCAAGGACGACCCCTAAGGGTCTTCTATATTTTATCACCCAATCAAAGCTCTAAACTTTCTCAAAATAGTAAACATAAGAAGCGGTACATACAGCCTAAAAATACGCACTACCCCTTATATGCATCGCTCCGCGGCTGTGCGGGTGATAAAGTGCTGTATCGAATCAAATAAGCCCTGCTGCAGCTGAGGTAAATATATCCTGAAATATATGTACCGCTGCACATTAACAAATCAGTATTGATTATTAAGTAAACAATCCTTGTTTCATACAAAATATTTTTGCCCTATTTTTTTCCTAAAACCCATCTCACTGCTCTTCCAATATTATTGCAATCACCCCCTAAGGCTACCTAAAGTTATCCGAAAACCAGGTCTAAGTCAAAGGCTGTTATTTTAAAGACTCAGAAGCAGTGAAGTGAAAGAATGACCGGGCTCCTATGAATAGCATGCATACATAAACAGGCTCCAGTTTAATCAAACACAAAAAGTAATGTCTGTAATCTAGAACCGTATGCTAATGTCGCTTTGTCACTTCGCCATATGTCGCTTTGATGTTTGCCTCATTTACAGTCGAGAATAATTAAGCGACATTTCCAGGAAAAAACATTTCTCGGAACTTGTTATAAATAGATATCCAAGGTTATTTTTCACATGCAGCAATACCCTTGGAGTGTATGCCTTTGATAGCTGGAAATGGATTAATTCAGCAGTTGAGTTTCAAAAACTAAGAACATTTAGTTTCAAAACTAAATTTCTTTGAATACCTTTTTATTTAATCATTGTCAATGTTCAGTAACTTTAGTTCATGAATTCTCAATGTCTCAGATAAAATATGAAACGTGAGCGTGACATTGAATATTCCTTTATTGGCTTTCAATGTGAATAAAACCAAATGCAAATACATTAGCATAGAATGTTTGCCAAAATTATAATGGCAAAAATATCAACCATTCTCTTTTGTCTCCTGTGGTTCACTGGTTAGAAGATGGTTGATTTCAAACATGCATTGTCCAGTTTTCTCTCTAGCTGCCCACAGTATGAGCCCTTAGTAGAGACAATGGTAAAGCCCAACACAGGCAAGCAGCGATATAACAAGCATGTTCTGAAACCATACTTTTTGGTTAGTCTGTAACCTGCCCAATTTTCACGTAACAGTTACATTATTCTCAGTAAAGTTGAGACTTACTAAAAAAGAATATTATAATAACATTATATTAGTGAAGTTGAGACCTAATTAATAAAGAACATTATAATAACGTTATTATAATGTGAAAGAATGTTACAAAATATTCACAACAGCATTACGGCATGATGTCACAAAGTTAGGTTCTAAAGACATTTTTGGGTGCCATCAAAATACCGTAACAAGAACCAAAGCAGAACTAAACAGAACGTTACTGCAACGTTACAATAGTGTCATAGTGTTACTTGGAAAGGCTGTAAGTCCACCACAGAGAACCTATAACCATGCTAGAACCTACCGTAGTGTACAGGTTTAGTCCAGGACTGTGCTTTACTGTTTTTTTAAGTTCATCTTATTTATCCTGATAATATTGAATTAGCAACTTAATGCTAGTTTATATCAATATACCAGTCATTTCAAAGTCCTATAGATAACAGACAGTTACATGAATTAATTTAAATGAATCAAAAATACTAAATATCATTAATAACCCAGTCTATGTAGGTTACCTCCAATCACAATAACAGCCCACAATGTGGGTGCATGAAGGGTTCGGACATGGTAAAATCCCATGTCATACAGAGACAGTGAACATATATGCGCATGGATAGATGAAGCTTAGCGATTGATCAGAACATAGATTGCCAGGTTTTACTATCTAATAAGCAAAACTTCTATGCAGCCTCTTCCCTTGCACTCGTTTCCCTCTATGCGACTCACATAGGTCACGTGACTGATATCGGACCAATCAGAGAGCGCGTGAGGGCATCGTAGGAAGTTGGCTTCCTGTTAGAGGGCAAGGCCACAGAACAATTAGATTTGTCGACTCGTCAGGCCAAGGGGGGCTGGGTCCAGCCTCTGCAGGACTAATGTATGTGGGGGGATCCCAGTGTAAGAAAACAACATTTAAAACTTGTGACAATTTTGCATTTGAGGCATACAGATGACGGTTTCCACTGCAATAAGACAGGTTGAAATCATTCACCACAAATAATACATTCTCAAAAGTTGAACAATATTTTATAGAATCAATAAGATTTAATAATTTCTTAAAAAATTGTTTTCAACTTTGTAAAGCTTTTTGCACTTGTTTCCCTTTCCCAAATAAAATGTATCATACATTCATAGCCATCCATTATGATGAATCAGCAGGTTTAGGGAATTCTAACACAAATCAATTGTATTCATTTTGTATTTGTATTTCCTTCGTTAGAATTGATAGAAGAATTTTGAATGAGATAAAACATATTTTATTCCTTGCCATATAGCAAGCAAGCATTTTTCGATGTAGCATTAGATATAGGAGATAGCCTAGGTTTATCAGAATTCAGTACTCATATTGTATCACCCTATTACAGAATAGGGTGACAGTTAACGGCCCACACCCCATAGACCCTGCACTTGGCCTGCCCCCGTAGGCCAGCGTACAAAGCGGCTGATTGGCCAATGACAACTGACAGGTCCTGATAGAGAGCGGTGGTGGAGATTGAGGTGGGGATTAGCGCCCGCCCCACAGCCCGGTCTCCACCCGAGGGCTTTTAGCGCGGCCCTGGGGGCTGCCAAAGGCACCTGGGTAATCCCTGGATAGGGCGAGGGCTGCTTGATGTAGGGAACCCCTCCCACTCTGTTCATCACATAGGGCCCACGTCACTCACATCCTCCTCTGACTCTCACTCGTTCCCTCCCTAAAAAAAACTCTTCCTGCTTCATACACAGTCTTTTACTTGAATGGGCCCTGACATCTTCTCCTCATATGTTTTACGTTCTACCACGGTCCTTACTATCCTGTCCTCATGCTTCCCTCCCTGCATTCCATCTTTTGTTATTTCTATCAGTTGTATCTACTCTACTCCCTTCTGTGTACAATTTCATAGAGAGCAATCAAATTGTCAATGGATGTTTATATCAGTCTACACCTTGGATATTACAAGACTTATATGCATATACTTCAAATTCTCTTATTGATGGCTAGTCAACAATTGGAAGAGCATTTAAAAGATTCTACACTAAATATACAGCTCCAGCACAATAAACAAGGAATTAGGGATCTAGCCCTGGCACAACCTAAAAAATGACATTGCAGTTCCTTTGAACTAAATACCCACTGATCCTCATATCTAAAAAGACATTTCACCAACCCTCCCCTTTACTCCCTTCAACACATTCCCCTCTCCTAAAGCTATTCTATTTCATCAGCCTTCTAGCTAACAGTCCTCTCTACCATGAGAATCCACTAGATCCCTCACTCCCTTCTGCTTTTCTACGCTACTTACCCATAATATCCTAGCTGACTCCGGCTTCCACGCCTCTAGTATAAGGCCTTTGCTTCAGGTCACCAATTGCACTACACCTACCCACCCTACAGGCTTTCCTCCCTATGCCCTCCGTCCCTCACCTATCCCCATGCTCCCTTCCGCTCGACTAGCCCTCACTGTTCCCACCCCTCCTGACCACCCAGGTTTGACCCCTAGCAGTGGACGGAGGTCACTTCTCCCATTATCGCCCGTCAGCGGGGGACCTGCTGGTGCTGACGGGCCTAGATTGGTTTTAGCACCGCGGAGGATTGCCGTTTTATTAAAGATCAATAGACCACACAAACAACAGCCTATCTTAGTTAATTCTATCTCCAAGCGCGAGGGTCTGTATCACAATGGGAAGAGTTAGTGTCCATAGGTGGTTTACTCATTTCACTATGCTAATGTGTCTCTGAACTTTGATAATGTCTGTAAAATTTGTACTTTAGTCATCATACACAAAAAAGGAAAGATGTCTTTATGCGCAGCCAGCTTAATTTAGAATAGAAAAAGTTTATGATATATCTATGAATATTATTACATTTGTTCCATTGAATATGAACCTATGTAAATGTATTGCAAAGCTAGATTTCTATAATGTTGACCATCACAAATGATATTGTAGACCAGCAAAGAAAAAAGAGTGAAATAAAAAGACTATTATATTAGACACAAAGAAATGTTTCAAGAAACTGACTTGCCTGCACTTTTCTCAGAAAGTATGTTTAATCAATTTTATAGTAAAAGAAGTAAAGTGATCCTCATTCAGACCATGTTTATGCCAGAAACTAATAATCTTTTCTACAATGCAATGAGCATCAAAAAAGCCATCATAAAAAAGCTGATTTCTCTGAATTATTATTTGACTTTTTGCAATGCAATATTTGAGCAATCTACGCAAGTATGTGCTTGGAAATTAATATTCCAGGTTTTGTGCTGGCAAATAATTATGGTTTTAATTAAATGTATTATCAAGCTCTATCCGGCCAATATAATGTCGAACAATGGCCTCTTTAAGAGAAGTATTTTCTATCATAGAATTTCAACTACACATTTATTCAGAGCCTTAAAAAGAGTGATCCATGAAATCAAATTAGCCTATGTGTGTCAGATAAATTGGGAAAGTAGAACTGTATTGCATATTCATCTCATCTATTTCTGTTCTGCTGCTTTCCTTAAACACAAAGACCCTTCTGATGAAAAAGTTTCACACACTCAAAGCCATCATCTATAGCTGACTCTCAGATAGAAAAGGGGTTTCACATAGAGGGACCTTGTCCATAGAAACCTCCAACCTTTAATATTTACCCAGGGAACCCAAGATGGGTTCACTCCTTGTCTGAGCATCCCCACTCCATCAACCACACTTCACCCCAGTGATGAAAACTGACCAGTCTACAACCCACTTTTCTCCATATAAAACAGATTACCCTCACAACCCGAGTCACCCGCCTGCCCGCTGCCCGCCCCGCAGCCCACCCTACCCGCCCTGCTGCCCACCCTGACCACCCCGGGCAGCATCAAACGGGCTTATTTCGGGGAGATGGAATAGCTGGACAACTTATTTTGTTGTGTAAATTGGGTTAGTGGGATCTGACGGGCGATACCAGGCACTTGGATGGAGGCCATCACTTCTGGCGAGTAGATAGGGGTAGGGTAGTACCAGGGGCATACACAACCTAACAGAGCATAAATACCAACAGGACCATTTTCCCTGAATCGGGTGGCCAATCGCTGCTGGAATCTCCCATAAATTTAAACTCTGTCGGCAATATCATGGGATCCTGTTTGATTTTTCGAACACCGATTATGTCTGAAAATCTCATCAATAAGCAAAGCAACCCTTGGTGAAGCACTGGTTAGCTCTGCACTTAGCAGGATTTTTTTCTAGTAGAACTTAGGCTGAGGA
Source organism: Lepidonotus clava (assembly GCA_936440205.1). Lineage (NCBI taxonomy): Eukaryota > Metazoa > Annelida > Polychaeta > Phyllodocida > Polynoidae > Lepidonotus > Lepidonotus clava. The sequence goes on along the minus strand of OW387140.1, from coordinate 46,396,764 downwards.
ATGGTACATAAAGAGTAAGTAAGGTACAGCCTCTCAGAAATGTCCCTATTGTTTTGTAACGACAGGGAAGTGGGAGATACAGGTAGGGAAGGTTATGTTAATTATACAGATATCTCCCATTAGGACAATATAAAGCTTTAATGATGTTAAAGGAACTAAAAATAGGCAAGAGGGAAACAGTTTATATAGTATGTTCAGTAACAACACTACTCATCTCACCTCATCTTATCATTCAGATGATAGGTCAACATACTGCTACTGTGGTATGAAGTTAGACCTGGACTACAAGGAAGACCGGGCAATGAATGCTTTTCCTGATTGTAACCAGCATAGATAAAATTGAAATTAAAATAAAATGAAAAAGAATAGGGCAACTGAATAATAAAATGTCATTCATATTAGTGTGTATATGGGTTGCAGATTCCTCTGTTTTTGAAGGTTTTACTAGTTGGACTATGTCTCTTCTACCATAAGAAGGAGGAGGGTCCTGAGTAAAACTGCCATCTTGGATCCTCCCCTGAATCATTCGTGTAATAACAAAAAGAGATGATCAGAGATGGTTTAGGGGAGCAATTCATGTGTACAAATAAGGTCAGACTGGGAACGAGACACAGAAGCGGGGACGTGGAGCGCTATGAGCCCGTGATGATCGAGTCATTCAGACTTTGGCAAACATCTATTGTACCTTCTCCCCTGATGCGCATGCCCAGACACAGCCCACAGCCATATAACTCCCTCCCCCTACCCCTTCCTTCCCCCTCCTTCTCCCTCCCTCTGCTTCCCAGCCCCCTCCAACCCCTCTTGCCCTTGCCACCCCTGCCACCCTGCCCCCTCCTTCCCCCTCACTCTGCTTTCCAGTCCCCTCCAGCCCCTCCCCCTGCTGAACTCCCCCCTGCCCCCTACCCTTTCCCCCTCCCCCTGCCTTTTTCCCCTCCCCCTGCCCCCACTCTCCCACAGACGATTAATCCCTGTTGACATCAAGGCATGGCTGTAGGGGTGTTGGCTTGGGAACCCAATAGCAGTGGCTGGCTGGGCTGTTGGCAGATCTGTAGTAAGAGCAGACATCTAACACCTCAACCATGAAAGACACTATCCACTATGAGATTATCTGCCCTGGCCATCTTAAAGAAACTGTCAGCTGTAAGATGATGATGATTGTTGGAGTTTAACATCCATTCAGCATATATCAGGACCACTCACGTTTGTGAATGTACACACAATTCTATGACTGAATCCATGGGGATGAGAACGACAGCAAGGCAAGGTATTGTAATGGGCCGAGCCCAGGCTCAAACCTGGACCAGCAACTTGCAAAACGAGGTGCCTACCCACTACACCATACCGCCCCTCTGCCAGCTGTAAGATGGTGTGCCCTTTTTATTCAAGAGAAGATGCGCAAAATGCAAGATTATATGCCCTGGTAATGCACATAAAAGATTTGCATCGATATCGATGGTTGTAACTATGGTGGTTAATAGAAATTGCTCGATTTCTCCTATTCAAGACATTTAATTTTATGCATTTGCCCAAATACCCTACTAGATGCCGTTGTCTATAAAAGCCCCTATAGTAGTTGGGTAATTAGCTGAGGTGAGCCATTTTCAGACAAGCCAGACTAGTAGTGGGGGTTCATATCTCACTGAGATGCATTATTGTCAGAAGCTCCACAGCAGTAGGAGAGTGAGCATATGTGAGTCATTGTAAGAGAGCTTGTAGGAGAACATCAATGTTTGTGAGCATCACACATCTCCAAAGTGGGAGTGTTATCTTGGGTTGCCCTTGTAGTGCTACATCAATGAGCTAATGTGAACAATTCTAAGACTTATTGTTGCTGTCCTGAGGATCCTCTTTATATAGAGTCAGAGGCAGGTGAGGTTTTATCAGAACAACAGTGCCTTCCCAGCCAAGGATATGACGTTCTAATAACGTTCTAATAACGTTCTGGATTGGTTCTTGTTACGTCACACTGTTAGGTTACAGCGACGTTCTTTTGATGATTCCCAATTACATCACTGCTACCAACTGTTGTGACGTGACATTGTGATGTTCTGACAATGTTCTTGTCATGTTATTTATAAGGCTGAGACTTAATAAGAATGTCACAATAACATTCTGTTTAGGTGTGGTTGAGACCTCACTGAATGAGGATGTTACAATAACATTCTGTTTAGGTTAGGGTGACACCTAACCTAATGAGATGGTTACTGTAACCTTCTGTTTAGGTAAGGTTAAGACCTGACATAATCAGAACTTCACAATAACAGTCTGTTTAGGTAAGGTTGGGGCCTCCCCTGGTCAGGAGGTGACAACAATGTTCTGTTTAAGTCAGGTCTAGACCTCACCTAATCAGAATGTTACAATTACATTCTATTTTAATTTGATCTTGACCTAACCTCACCAGAACGTTATAATAACATTCTGTTTTAGTTAGGTCACAACCCCACAGAAAAATAATGTAACAGTTACGTGACAATTTAGTAAGTAACAGACAAACCAAAAAAGTATGGTTGCATAACGTGACTGTTACGTCACGCCTTGGCTGGGTTGCATTAACCAGAAAAGCCCCTAGACTGTATGGCATTGAGTATGGGTTTGAGTGAAGGGTTATGTGAACCCAATGAGGAGGAGAAAGACTTTTCTGGCTACTGGGTGGCAGCCATAGGCTATAAGTGTACCTTGCTGGGAACTAGTGGCAAAGAAAGTTCCGGGCATAGTACACTTATAACATATTGCTGGTAACCAAAGGCCCAAAAAAGTAGTTCTCTTATACTCATTGTCTCTCCTATACCTCACAAGGGGGCATTCCATCCAGGTAAACTGATCTAAATCTTTAATGGAATCCGGGTGCCTCATTGATACCCCACTAGATGGCCCCTGTGGAAAAGCCCCTAAAGCAGAAGGTGGATTATGAGAGATCCCCATTGCGCCAGGAGGGAAACGAGCCAACATGTGCCAAGCAACTGTAAGAAAGGTTGTAAGGGTCAAACTTGTCTATACAATCCTTATTCCATTAGTAGGTACGGTGTGGAGAGGACCCCAAAGTGTTAGGTGGCCAAACTGATACAAAACCCATTGGAAACCCTATTGCCTCACCCATTCTCTTGAGAAGCCCCTACAGCAGTATTCATGTGAGCCAATGAGAAACATTAACCCCCATACCCACTAGGCAATAGACCTGTCCACTTATAACCAGCTAGCCCACCCCTTATTTCTATGATATCAACATTTAAAAATAAAAATTCATCCTACTTGATTCACAGTAATTTTCCTAGTAGCATTACCCAAAACTAAACTTTATAAGCTTTTACTTTCAATATGATGTTAAATATGTAGCTGTAGGACTGGAAAGTAAAAATAGCATTTTCCCATAGGGAACAGTGTTAAAGCCCTTCTGCTTTCCCACAATGTCCAACCCTAAAATCACAAAAACATCTCTTATTTTGGTTCACCTAAAATGGAGGTAATTACCTAATTGAGAGAAAATAATAATTCATCCTCATTTATCAACACCTTATTGACTTAGAAAACACAAGCACTAACTCATTCACTCAGATTCATGTCAGTGCCTGACTTTGCAAAAACTGCAATTATGTCCAACCTCTGTATCATGCCAGCAATACATCCTGGAGTGGACAGGTCTATTCCAACAAAGACGGCTGACTGATCAGTGCTAAAGTCTGCAGATTCTAACAGAAGAATCAGCCGACTTTAGCACTGATTCATATCAAACATGTATATTTCAATATTGCATACTAATTGATGACCAGAATCGGTGCTAAAATCAGCCAATTATTTTGATAAAATTGGCCGATTGTAGGGCAGATGAGTCGGCCGACTTGGTCAAAATCGCTTATAATATAGTGGGTATGGGGCTTTGGCTTAACCTAATTCCTTCACTCATTCCACACTAGGGGGCGTTCTGCGGAGAAACCCCTATACCAATTTTACTAGTACCAGCCAATGTGAACTATTGTCTGGTCAGTAAGAACAGACTATGAGCACCCCCATACCCCCTACACGGTGACCGAGGGCCAACCTAAGCGCGTTTAACATGTCATTTTTCCTGAGCAAACAAGAGCCCGACGGCCCAAGCCTCCAGAGGGGCTGGAGAAGGAAGGCTTGTGAGCCTGGGGTAAGAGATAGGCCTGGACTAACATGTAGGGGGGCAGACCATGCCTGAAGTCAGATCAGGTGTTACAGTGTTTGAGGCAGGCAGACAAGAAAAGATTTTCAGGGAGAACCATACTTCATTTTGGTTTTCTATTAGGCTTAAACTTTTTTTTTGGTTTTATACTAGGCTTGAACGATATTTTCCTTGCAATAATTATGTACCGTATCCAAGCCCAAAACCTGAGGGGGGTTCCTTGAAAATCTGTAGAGCTTTCAAATACATCTGAAGGGGTTCCAAGTCAATCTGAGGGGGTCCAGTTGACAGATCTGGCAAATTATCCTATATTCTAAGTCAATTGACCTAAACCTTTGAGAGGGTTCCAGTCACTTCTATTCACATGGGCCTGGAGATTCGGGGGGTCTCAACCCCAGGATCTTGTCTATAGGTATTCCTCTATCCCATAACTTTCCGTGTAATTTGTCACCGATATGATATTGCAGATTATGACACATATTTACTGATAGTGCTTATGAAGGTGTTCAGTATGTTGGAAAATGTTATCAGTGTTGTTGTTGCAATACATAATCGCAACAACAACTCTGATAACATGCAGATACCTCATGTTCATCAAAACAGGCATTTGTTTTTTTGTTTTGTTTTTTTATTGAATTAAACATTATCACAATCATTGTGCTTTTCATGACGTCAAAAAACTTTAACATTATTTACAAAATTGAACAGTTTCATAATATATACAAAATACAGGGTGATCACAGATATAATGATGACTATTTCACATTATTTACAGAATCAATCCAGATAATGTTATGTCCGTTCAGATCAACAAGTAAGGGTATTTAGGTAACGCCTATACCCTGTTTTTTGAGAACCATGCTTTCTAATAATTCAGTTTTAAGGCATTTTTCAAACTCCTTGTCTGAGACAAGTAAGCAGTTAAAGAGAGACACCCATAAATCTCAATGGCTCTGACATTAACAATGTCTTGCAGCAATGACCTGGAGCAAAAGCATTAAAGCAGGAACTTTAACTTTAACATACCCTTCAGAAACATGCATTAATCTACCTGCATAGCTGTTCCCTGAAGCTTTTCGGTTTTAATGGCATTTACGTTCTACTGTTTCAGATCTGCAGGGTACCATAATCCAGACAATAGTCTTTTGTGGAGCTGTAATTGCTAGGGCCTGCGGTTGTTATTTCATTTTCATGTGTGTTTAGTTTGTTTGGGCACTTGCAATTGTTGCAATTATCAAACAGCCTAACAACCAAGCAAAGGATAGTTTTGTATGTACCCCCGAACCTCATGATAAATGCTGCGTTCTAAATGCGATTTCCCCTTAGCATTGCATTTGATCAACAATCCTTTAGCAAGCAAAGATTAATGATTTTGTGATGCTTCGCTGTTACATCGTCGAAGTGGTGCCTCCCATGAGAGCCTATGCTAGTCTATGTCACAAAAAAAGATTGGCGATGGTCTGAGCTACGTATCTTAGTGTAGCTATTATAAGTTTATCTCTGGAGTTTTGCCAGCCATTACAAATACAGTATGGGCACTTTTAACCCCACGCTTTTTTTTGGTTAGGCCATTACTTGTTAAGTTGTCACATAACAATTATGTTATTTTAGTTTGAGACTCACTAAAAAGAATGTTTAGTGATGTTGAGACCTTACTGATACAGGATGTTATGATATGTTATTTTTACTTGACAAAACATAACAAGAATGTTATCACAGTGCAATGTCGCAGTAGACGTTTTTGGGTTCCATCAAACGGACTTAACCAAACCACAACTAAACAGAACATTGCTGCAACGTTATAATAACGTTAAATTTTTGCTTGGGATTGTTAAGCTCGGTCGGTCCAGCACCCATGCGACATCTTGGTTTATCTCATGCAGAAGCCCACAGAACATCTCTACACTGCCCCCTTCTATAGCTATGGGATCCATATTTGCCTGTGTATGTTTGCAGTGGGAATAGTCCAAGCGGTCGATGTGTACCACAGTCTGCTCATTGTTTTAGTACTGTCCAGAGAGGTATACACTACAGCAGTAGCATCTGGAACAGGAGTCATTAAGTGTTGGCAAGAGCTCAGGAGGAGCTGTTGGGATGGGGCAGTACCTAAATGACAATTGTACTCTGCAATTAGATCTTTCTCTGTGCGAAAAAAAAGTCTGTGAGAAGCAACTCTGCCACGTACACCTTTTACTATAGATCATTTGCCAGTCGGCGTCGTGTGGCATATTATGGCATTGGACCCCAGCTAAAAAACAAACTTCCTTTCCATAGACTCAATGCTTCAAAATTATTTTATGTCTCCCTGTATCTCTTATAATCGGTTCCTAGAGAAAATGTTAATAGTTATGGATAGCTATGGACCTTGTCTATGAAATACTAGAAAATCAAGATTAATTCATGAGAAATAGCCATGAAAACCAATGTTTTCAGCAACCTTAAATGCTATTGCACAGGGCGGATGTCCCGAGTAGATACGCAGCAAGGGCGCACTGGAAATCGGTCTATGTACTGGCATTATTCGATTACTATAAGCAACAGCTGAAAAGAGTAGCTGAGGACAGGCTACAGCATGTAGATGATTCTGACAGTGGCGCCAATGGCATACCCTTCCGTCCAAACAAAAACAAAAATGATAACCAAGGCAATGTTAGGAGACTACACAATCCGCATAATGAATAACATGCATAACGTTGTCTTTTCCTCTTTGACAAGTTTAAGTTACTCATTAAATTGAGGGTTCGGTACACCCTCCCCGACTCCCCCCCCCCCCCCCCTTTCGACTCCCGGATCTGCTCCTGAAATCTATCAGGACAAATTGATCACTATTACCAGTTCCTGGTTGCAAATGTTACGTCGATTTAAGTATGGCCTTTATCCCCTTTTCTTCCCTACCATTGCCTCCTCTTCCCTCCTCCTAACCACCACTGCCGCGATCCATACCGCCCCCCCCCCAACCACCACCACCACCCCACAACAGGAAGTGGTTCCCAAGAAGCGGCGCCCGATATTAAATCTCCTTCCGGTTCGACATGGCGGCCATATTGGTTACAGCGCTCTGGGCGCCAGTCTCGGGGTTAAAAGCGCTAATCACGTGGTCTTCGTGACTTGGCGAGAGTTCGTTAGGAGCGTTCCCAAGGCCTGTTAGGCCCTCTATCATTGGCTGCGAGGTAGAAACGACGTTTGGAGGCGACGTTCCACTGAACGATTCTGCAAAGGTGCTTTAGGGGATGATTTACGACGCGATTTTGGCCCATTTTGAACCGATTTTGAAAATTGGTTTGTTAAATAATCGTTTTACTTGTAAAATATACAATTTTACAAAGACTTTTGAATAATCCATATTAGAAAAATAGTATTTTTAAGGAAAAAATCTAAATATGCAAAAAATGCATGAGAAGAAAATCAGTTGGACTTTGTCGCATCATGGATCATGGCGTTAAGGTTCAATATATACCCACAAGGGCTGTCTAGGCAGCGACGACCCTGATTTTGATTGATGGTCAATCAGTACGTAGCATTGAAATGTAACCGTTGCAGAATTGGGCCGATTCGTACTAGAAATTGTAGGGGTCGGATCCAGGAATCTGAAAAAAAAAGTTGGGGGGGGGGGGCATGCTATAGCGGAAATTTTTGCGGCGCCATCCAGACCCGGACCTGAATACTGCCAACATTCGGCCGTTTTGTTCGTTGAATTAAGTCCGGTGGGTATGGGATATAGAAACTGGCAGATTAGAAAAAGGGCCACCATGCCACTTACCTTAATTTCATAATAATTATCCTATTCAATATTATTTTTCAATCGGTGATTTATTACGCTGATTTATGTTATCATAAATATTCGTCTTTAACAACTTTAATGCCGCGTCCCCACTTGGGTGACCAACGACCGCGAGCTACCTTGGTCGGCCGCCGATTAGTGAATTAGTATGTCGCCGGGTGACCAAGTAGATGCTGTTGAAAAAAAAAAGTTAGTCGCCAGGTTGGGACGCTCTTGTACTTAATCGCCGGAAGACGAGACAAGATTTTAGTTAGTCGCCCGACGATTAACTATTCACTGGCGGGTATGGAAACATATTAAACATGTCAAATATTTTGCCCCAAAACCACGGCGACTAACATTTTGGTCGCCAGACATCACGGCACCAGTGTGGAGTTGATCGCCGGGCTACTAACCACCTTAGTCGCCGGCTAAAAAAAAAAGTTAATCGGCCAAGTGGGGACCAGGCATAAGTGGTTAAAAATTCCAGTAATAAAAACACGGCTTCGTGCTATATTTCAGGAATAAGGCAAGACATCTAATGGTGTGTTGCGTAGGCATTTACAAAGATATTAATCAAGTGTCTTTTGCCTCTTATTGCTGTCTTGTTCCATGGGTAATAATTTAGATTGCCATGCCTCAAAAAGATAGAGATATGCAGAAATTAAGTCATGTAAACGGAAAGATGATCGTGTTCATTTTATTTCATAATCAGATTACACACAATTCACAGTTTGGTGGATTATCCTCAATGTTATGAAATTCACAACAATGATGGTTTGTGGTAAGATAGCCAACTTCGTCAAGTTCTGCAAACCTTTTCAGCTTGATCTGTTCTGCAGTTTTAGAACCCCAAAATTATAGCGGAAACGTCGTCCCCCAACGTAGGTTACAACGTGTTTGTGCATGGATACTCATAGAGGACGCAAGTAGCGGGGACGTCACAAAACAAAAATGGCACCAAGAGTCTGGTATCTTAGAGTATCTTTGTCGACAAGTCGTGTTCCTTGTCCTAATCCCCAAACCGTCTGCACCTGACAAATCCAACGGAACTTCCTCTAAAAAGCTTCCCATTCGGGATATAAAACCACTGAGCCAGTTAATAAGCAAAATACTTCCAGTGCCTATTGGCAATCAATTCAATTATTTCTTTCCAGGCAAAAACTAGATTGGAATTTATATCTCCAATACCAGTTGTTAGACTTATTAGACATAAGACATGCAGAAACTCCCCTGACACTATATAAGACCCTTCTAGGAATATGTCATCAATTAGTTAGATAAAGTCATCAGGATTTGCTATTATAGAATCACATACATTGGGAATAAACTTCAGCACCAGGACATTGCTCCTGTCACAGGGGAACATGTTGAGGCAAGGTGCTGTCATGAGAGTCGTGGCAAAAATCGTTCGCTAATCTTCACCAATTAGATGGACCGAGCGCTCGGCTGGGCTCTGTGGGACTAACTGGACTCTCGTGGTTATTCTCACTCTGACTTTTTGGTTGTCACGCCATCACAAGGCGTATTCCCTTTTTACATGTACCGTTGGATCTCTTTAAGAAGACACACAGAGCTTCTATATAGATCTGGTCAGCAAGGAGAACCTCTTATTAGTAGATTCATTATTTGATAATCTGCCCAGTTATAATCATACTTTGAAGTTGCAGGCCCGTAGCCAGCTTTTCTCAAAGGGGGGTTCGTTTATTGAGTAGCACTCTGGTTTTTTTCCGGGGGGGGGTCATTTTTTGACAAAAATACATATTTATTTTATTCAGTTTCATATTTTACATTAAAATTAGAGAAAAAAAATCCTCCAAGGGGGGGGGGGGTTCGTACGTGGATCCTTCCCTGTGGATTGGATAGCATGTGGGACTTCTGAGTTAAAGGCTAAGGTTCAATTCCCTAAGGTGTCTGTTGGACTATCTGTCCATGCCATAATTTTCACTCCTATAGTTTCAGTCAAAAGGACTTGGTACATACTAACAAATATGTGGTCTGGATATAGCTGAACAATCGCTGAGTGGACCTTAAGGGCCATACCCACTAGGTGATTATCACTCAGTCGGACGATAGATCACTGTTAAAATCGGCCAATTCTGCCCTTAGAATCAGCTGATTTTATCAGCAACTCAGATCAAACCTGCACATTCTAGTATGATGAACTTACAGGCGATCCTAAGAATCGGCCAATTCTCCCAGTTTCCCGTTGCCCGTTGCTGCTGATGTTGCCTAGTGGGTACGGGGCTTTAAACTCAAACAAGACCTCATCGCCCTTCCCTGGGGGAATCCAGTGCCTCAGACTGCAGAATCCCCCATCCCCGTCCTCACTTTCCTCTCAGCACTCCCAGAGGTGTGGTCAGTCCCAATCACAGACCTCAGAGAGGTGACAGACAGGTCTGTGATAGAGTCTGACTGGGCTGACAGCTGGGTTTAACCCTATCAGCCTTAAGGCCTTGCACAACATCTACAACTTGAGGTGTGAATTGGATATGATGTTGCAGAGATTTTACTTTTCACACCATAGAATAGTTGAAAATTACTTTGAGACACGATTCCCTTTTGAGTAATATTTTAGCATACTTTTTATTGAGAAGAAGTTAAAATCCCTTTTTACTTTGGCCCACTTATTTGTTTAAATGTCTGAACTAAATCATTAATAATATCATTAGATGGCTGTGATGTCCAGCTTTAATTCGGCGTATAATATGCCTAAATAGTTAAAGACTTAAGCCCCATACCCACTAGGCAACTTTTACACAATCAGCAGATGAATCAGCTGATTTTTGCTCTGATTTATGATAGCAGTTAGGATGTAATATTGAAAGATACATGTTTGATATGAATCCGTGCCAAAATCGGCTGACTCTTCTGGTAGATTCGGCTTATTTTAGCACTGACAAGTCAGGCGACTTAGGTCAAAGTTGCCTGGTGGGTATTGGGCTTTATAAGCAAACATTCACAACTGACGGTGATCCACCTACTCTAACATTAACAAGAAGGCAAAATATAAAAGAAAAACACTTTTTTCTTTGGTTTTTGTATAAATGCATTCTCATTATACCCTATCCCTATACCCTTTAGGTTAATCCGAAGCACGCCAATCATGTTTTTGAGTGATATCCAGTTAGTATGTAACATTAATATTGAAACGTTTTTTGAACCACAGCAAAAATCTGGCGCTTATTAGCAGTATCTTTTACAAGTAATTGCTGATCTAAGTGCCTTTTAATAAGGTAAGGGACTTTAGAGCATGTGTCAGAAGATCAGAGACTTTGTCACTTCATCTCCCCTTTTCAAGCACTCCTAACAGCACCTTTTCCAGCATTCCAAACACTCCTTGGAAACGTGACACATAGATGCCTCTTGCTTTCCCTAGAAACCCTGGATGTACTTCTGTCATCATATCCTTCTGAGAAAAAACCTGACTGTTCACCCTGTCAACCTCTCATACTTGTCACGATAAAAAGGCGATGTTTGCTTATCGCGAAGACAGCCTTTGTTTGACCATTAGGAGAGGTACCCGTTAAGGGGGAACTGGAGAGAGGGGTAAGGAGATGCCTGGTCCTTAGGGAAAGCTGGGGCTCTGGGGGAGGGGGACACGAGGGAGATGTAAGTTAACACCTGGTGCTTAGGGAGCCATGGGGCTCTAGAGGAGGGGTACCGGTTAAGGGGGAACCAGAGATAGGGGTAAGGCAACGCCTAATCCTTAGGGTAAACTGGGACTCTGTCTAGTGGAGGGGCTATGTTATGTCATAAACTAAGAAAACATGTTCATTATCAACCAGGAGCAAAATCTTTGGCATGGATTTTCAAAAGCTGGCCTATTGATTGGCAAATCATAGGGACATGGGATATGGACAAAAATGCAACACTGAAATAAATAAACAACAAAGATATGCGACATTGGCGTTTTTTAAATTCAACATGGGACATTGCCCCTCCCCCCCCCCCCCGTCCAGAGCACCAACCACAAGAAACCACAAGGGTTCAGCCAGTAAAGGAAGGTCTTTAAGGTTTCAGAGAAGCCCTTTTACACAGAAGGCCTAATCAGATCCCATCCCCCAGTACGGATCTCCGGTGGCCTCTAACTTCTGGTGTGTTGCGCCACCGCTATTTATCATGGATTACTAAAATGCCCACTGTGGGGACATCTCTAAATGTGGCTCTACACTCTGAAATCCAAAAGCACAAAACCATTATTATAAATACCCCTTTCAGATCAGATTACCGCTAACAATGTGCATCGAAGCGTTTAAAAAATGTTCCACACATTCTTCCAAAATTAATGTAAAACCCCCTATAAAATGTTATAAAATATAGAAAAGATCAACTCATTACTGCTCGCTAACCCCTTTTTGAAGTTTATAAGCCAATTGTCATTTAGTGAATTTTGGCCACCCTGAGCCCACCAACTACTGAACCTGTTTAAGGGCCTGAGCTTAAGGATATCTGGGGCTTGATAGTCTTGGAGTAACCGGCTGTTAATAGATAGTTGTGAAGCGTAAATGTTCGATCTAAATCTAAATCGCCGCAAATATCAGCTCACTATTTTTTCATCATTTATTGAACCAATTCATCAGTGATGATCTTCCATGTAAGTGTAATTAGGGATATGGTCAGAAAAACGACAGCAAGTTTAGCGCACCTCAGGGAAATACAGGAATTCTACGAATACTCTGCTGATGTATGCACCAATTCATTCCAGTGGGTATGGGGCGTAGTTTGGGCACCTGTTTGTACAAAGTCTAGGGACCCTTCTTGGAAAAACGATACAAGGCGGTGTGCATTATGCATGCTGGCAATTCTTCTCCATAATTGAGCCGGGTTGCTGAGGCCGTTTATGCTTCGACTCTTGTGTGCAGTTATGTAGTACAAAGACCAAAAAGGCAATAAGGGAAAGTTTCTGGAGGTCTGTTACACGTTACTTTAGCAATATGCAAGATTTAAATGTCTCTCACTGCTGTCTAAATTCCAAGGTTACCCTTGGGAAACTTTTCTTTTCAATTAATTCTTTAAGGTTTCTAGCTGAATTGTATTCCAAATATTTTCTTCAGAGTGACTTAAATGTCTTTTTAAGGACTTAGCTTTTTACATTGTTTTTAATTGCGAAACCTTTCAATCATTAATTGAGGGGGACGTGCACGAAACCTTGATAAACGTAGCAGAGAAAAGTTATATCAAACTTTATGATTAATTGTAGAACATTTTTGGTAAACACATTTCACATGGAAGATGAAAACGTCAGCCCCTGATTGATAATATCTTTAAGAATAGACGCTAATTTGTTTAAACTTAGTTAGATCACGTTAGGCTACGATAGATCAGCCAACAAGTTGGATTAAACTCATTAAAACATGAAAATGCCTCCTTATCCATCAGCCAAGTAATTGTCCCCTGTCGTCAAAATAGATTACAGCGAAAGGCAGTTTGTTTTCTGAGATTTCTCAAGCCCCATACCCACTAGCTGATTTTACTGTCAATTGGCGATGGGCGACTGGGAGGATCAACGGTTAAGTCCCTGGGTAACAAGATTATTAAGTTAAGCGCCACTAGACGATTTGGACTTCATAGCCAATCCGTATGCTGTATTGAAATGAACATGTTTGATAAAATCGTCAGGCGAATTGGCGGGCGATTTTCCTAGTGACTTAGATCGAACAAGTATGTTTTAATACACAATACTGATGAGCGATCAGGGGACAAAACAATTGCCAATGCCCAAATCGCTAATTGGGTATGGGGCTTAAGTTTGGTAATTCTATCACTAATTTTACTGGCGATTTTATCAGTGATTCCGTTGTCTGTCAGCCACCGCTCAGGATGCGCACCATACCCACAGGGAGTCGCCTCATGATCCACTGATAACCCAATCACCCGGTGACTTTACCAGCGATTCTCCCAGTTGCCCATTTCCCGTTGACGGTTAAAGTCGGGTTTCCACCGAAAGATTGTTGTTGAGGATAGATGACGACTGCAAACAGCTATTGGTCTTGTGTAAAAATATTGTATGAATGAAAGATTTCTTGTTTCCACTAAACGACTAAAATACTGATATCTGAATGATTCTTGGACACTCTGGGCGATTTTGTCCAACGACAGAGGTTAGATAGTTTTAGTTGCTTTTAATTGCTCTTGGAAGAAATCGTTGGCATCTGTCATCCAGAAATATAAAACAGGTTAGATATTTGGTCGTTGGTAAATCGTTCACTTTAGTCATTCACAAATGTCGTTTGCAGTTGTTCACAAATGTCGTTACCCCCGATTTTGTGTTTCCACTGAACGATTTTACTAACGACCACCAAAGATTTGTTAATCGCTCATGGTCATTAGCATAATGTCGTTCGGTGGAAACAGTCCTTAAGTCGCCTAGTGGGTATGAGGCTTTAGAGTCTTGCATAGCCAAAGTCAGGATCAATCCTCCCTTTAATCTTAAATATAATAATTATGAAATGGTTCTTTGACTACTTTGAAAGCAGAAGAGAGATGATTTGTCTTGATGAAAAGATCAATTTCTAACAGCCAAAATGTTAAGCTTACGCCATGCAATTAGAGATAGATGACTTTAATTTCTGTCTGATTGAATCATTTATTTGAAATAAGTTCTCGAACGTCAAACATGGCTTAAGATTGAGCGTTATCCTAAACATGCTGCCCAAAGAAGTGAAAATAATTAGCAGTCTAGTTCGCATTAACTTAAGCAATGGCAACATTTGATGTAATGATGTTGGCTGCGATCACTCATAAACTCGTGCAGTGGTTCCATTTACCCATTGCAGCCAAACCATCTGCAATGGGTACGAGTAGGTTTCGTGACAAGTAATTGGGAAAAAACAGATAGTATGGACTGTCTGCGATTAAACTCAGAGTGAATTCAGGTGACTCCATAATTAAATCCATAGTTGATCTTATTCACCTCGAAATACTTCTATTGAACTTTTGAGTCAATTCGCTGTTTCATATGCCTGTTTGGTTTAATTTGGTGATTTATTGAAGGTAAAACTTCATCAAGTTCCCTTTGTAAAGTATGGCTGTGACTAGTCAGCTACCAACTAAAGCCCCATACCCACTAAGTGTTTTTCACAATGTCGGCCGACTGATTTGTGCAAAAAATTGGTCAATTATATATCAGGATAATCAGCCAATTTTTTTAACCAAATCAAATCATCAGTATGCAATATTGAAAGGAACATGTTTGAAATGAATCAAGCAAATTCTTCAAGTAGAATCGGCTGATTTTAATGCCCATGAGTTGCCCAACTTTGTCTGAATTGCCTAGTGGGTATGAGGCTTTGCATTTGCCACCACAGTTTAGTGGTCTCGTTGAAATGCACCTTAAAGCGCCATACCCACTAGGCAATTTGGGCCTCAGCAATTGTATTTTCCCCGATCGCCCATCAGTATGGTGTATTAAAATGTACATGTTTGATCTGAATCATCGGGAAAATTGCCTGAGGATTCGCCTGAGGATTCTATCAAACATGTTCATTTCAATAAAGCATACTGACAGACAACGAGGGCCAAATCGCCTCCCAGCTAACAATTTCACGTTGCTACAACGTTGCTACAACGTTGCACTTTGGTTGTAATAACGTTGCAAATTTACATTGTTACAACGTAAAAATGTGGACTCCCAGAAAGGTTGTAGCAACGTTGTGTACAACGTTGTAGTGTAACCTTTTTGCAACCTTTTCACAACCTTAAAATATATATGTATATATTTACCTGTAGACTTGAAATCATAAGAATTAAAGCACTATATTTTCCACTTGATAATTCATTTTCATTTCATTAAAGACAAATATTTTTATGAACACCACTCTGGTATTCATGAGTGTGCTGTCTTTATTATGACAACACTACCTGCAATCATATAAATTAAGAAAATAAAGAAACAGCTTTATTCATGCACATCATCATTTTCTAGAAACTATCCTCATGTTTGTTAAGGTTAGATCATGTCAGGTTAATAACCTGTTGCATTTACAACTGATCTTACAAGATGTATGCTAAAGTGTATCATTTTAAAGAAATACAAAAAAGGTGTTCAACTTGAGTATTGGTTTAAAAATTCACTTCTTATATTATTATTTTACCAGATCTTGACTGGGAATAATATTCCCTGATACAATATGCATTATTAATGCATATTGTCTAAAAATTAAGCATAAGAAATTATGATAAAATAACATTACCAAAAAACGTTTTGGAAATATGTTGCCTTTTCAACAGTGCTGCCACCTATAATGTTGCTTTTAGGGTTTCCCACAACATTGCAGCAACGTTGTGAAATAACGTTGTCTGATACAACGTTTCTCCAATGTTTTAGGAAAATGTTGTAGAAACGTTGCAAGATCACGTTGTAATATAACGTTGTAGCAACGTTCCTGCAACGTTTTTCTTAGAATGTTGCAAAAAGGATATGTTGTACAACGTTGTCTGGACGTTGTGTGTTTGCTGGGCTAGTGGGTATGGGGCTTAAATGAACCCGGTAATTGCCTTCTTGAAGTCACTTTCCCTGCAAGGTTACAAACTGTAGACCCCTTGTTAAGATGGATATCTACCACCAAACACAATCCATCTTCAACCAATGAAGAAACTTGTAACTTGTTTCAAATCTGATCGATCGAAACATTTAATTCCAACTTTTTCGGGCTTTCCTTAAGCCCCAATCGCCCAGATTAATTGTCGAGGCTTAGTTTTAGAGATTGGGCGATAATAAAAGTTAATTACACGCTGTCTGGACCTATGGTCATGAATTAGGCTGGGAGTACAAGCTGAATGAATCTTCATAGCCTCTTCTCACTGCGGCTAATTAACCTTTGAAGACATTGATTTTCTCTAATCTTATTATCTAGGCATTTGCTATGCAATGGCTGTCAACACCAATTAAAATGCTGTTATATTATTATTTAACCACCATCTTTAAACTTGTAGTAGGTATCCGTTAACATAGTTGACTATTTTCTAGAGAGACACTTGGCATAATCAGAGACCAACCAAGTCGTGTAAAAGCTTAGCTAAAGTGGCATTTACACGTTTTTGTTATATCAATGTATTCTAAACAACTTCACAAACATGATGTTCATGTTCTTCCAGGAGATAGAAAAATGGGGATATAAGGCAAAGAACAATATGAACATGGATGATATGAATTCATATAGGTAGTTCGAAGTGAATTGTTGTCAGGCTTATGTTCACTTAACCATCAACATGCTTCTGATAATATTAATTGCAGACCTTATGACAGTTCCCCTAACTGAAGCAACAGTATAACAACAATCCTGCTTAAAGGGTTACGATTTCAGAAATATTAATGTAATATGAGACATATATAAGTTGTCAGAACTCTGAGACCTCTCTCCGTTCTGCTGCTTTGGTATCAGACATTCCCCCTGTGGTCAATGACAGGTTTTTGTTTTTGTTTTTGTTTATTTAATTATACTCACATGTATGTGATCTTCCGTGTAAGTATAATAGGAGTACAATCAGTGTGAACAACATGAAGGTTATCAAACATCTGCCTCGGTAAAAGTGTAGGGGTATGGTCTCTACCTCCTCATAGATTCCATCATCCAGGAGCAGAGGGGAAATATCCCAGTGCTCCAGAACTACTGAGTCTGGTGAACGTTGGGAACGTTGGATCATCGTTGGATCATCGTTGGATCATCGTAGACCTCTGCGACGTAGACCTCTGCGACGTAATTCCTTGCGAAATTTTTCAACATGTTTAATATTTTCGCAGAGATCTTGTGCGATTCAACACGAAATTGCTTGCAAAAATGGTCGCAAATGATCGCAAGGTACCCTATCTCTCAGTGTGAATGCTATAAGATCAAGATCTCTAGCTTGCGATCATTTTATCGCACCTGAGATAATTTGCGATTGCTTAAGATAACTTTTTCGTGGTTCTCTGCGATAGAAAGATCGACCAGGGCGAATGGGGCTTCAGAAAGCACCCCATACCCACGGTGAATCAACGATAGTACAAAGGAAAGATTAATGACTGCCTCATGTTTCACCGTACAGAGAGGTGCTCCCTACGAGAGTCCGTGCAACCAGATACAAATAAAAGAACAGGGCGTCACTTTCGACTTTTTTCAAAACGTAAACAAATGTGATGACTTCACAAAAACGGCAAAAGTGACGTTGTGTCGTAACTGGTTGCAGGACTCTCATAGGGGGCGCCCCCAACAACAACGTCATGAAAATCCAGTAGGGGATGGTCCAAGTCACGTATCTTTGTGAAGCTATACTATTTTTGATCTAATTGCCCTTCTTATTGTTTTTTCAGAGGCACAAGTGGGATAGACATAGACTTACAGAAGGTGGACATAGACCAGTGTCCTATAGCCCCAGGCAGTAAGGAGGTCAACGTGTTCGCCGGGTCCGACAAGTGTAAACATCACACCTCAAAGGTGAGTTTTTTGTTTTTTTTCATTTTCTTTTTTAGAAGGGTATTTTGCTTGGTCAGCCATTCTATTTCAGAAGATTCAGTTGTGAGAACTGATGCTAACGTGTGGTAGAACTGCGCCAACTTTAGGATTGAAAATAGGGACTTTGAGGGACACTCTCACGTCATTTTCTCCTAATACTACTTCAAGAATTAATGACAAGCCCCAACCCAAGCCCCACAGATCCAGTTTACATATGTACTGCTTTAACTGCCAGAGGCAACCTATTGGATTGGCGACAATAATATTTTGTTATCATTTACAGTGATATAACGACTGAGCTTCTGCTAATCTCTATGAAACAGCTTGGTGAATGATTGGGTTATGAAAGAATTCATTTTTCATATTCATAAAGCCACACTCGGGTCTGTATGTGACCCGTTTTGGCGAAATGAGTCGGATGTTGCACCGGGTCCATTTTTAGAGACCTATCCTATCAGAAAATACAGATTCTTAGCTTTAAAACGAGGTGTAACAGCCGACATCCGACTCGTTGCGACATCCGACCTGATTCGCCAAAACGGGTCACATATGGTTTTGATAAAATACTGTAACGAGATGAAACCAACAACAAAGGTCAAAAAACATCGAAAATAACCACTTAAAACCTGGTGATTCCCTGTTGCCCGTTTAGATTAAAATATAATCTAATTTTGATTGATTGAGATTGTTTTCATACAAACGCGATATGAGACCCTTGTTTATATTAGCTGGGAGACACAACGAATTTCTGTTGTCAATTATGTTGAAAGATTAACATTTGAAGATAAAAGCGAAAGTGGATTATGTTTCAAACAGAAAATTTTATGAAAGTTTCAAACAGAAAGTTGTATGAATTGAATGTCTGAATTAGATTAACGTGAATGAAAGAGACTGATAATTCCTTTTCTCTTTGATTTGCAACACTGCTGGGTTTTTTTAAAAATCAAGCAATCACTATTTCATAAACCCTGATTCATTTGGCTTTTGAGAATTACAAAGCAGTTTGATGTAAAACTAAAGCCCTATACCCACTAAGTGACTTTACCATCGCCAAGCGACAAGCGTCTGGGAGAATCATGCCCCATTCGCCGTGGTGGATATTTCTGTCGCACAGAGCTGCGAAAAAGTTGTCTCAAGCATTCGCACGTGATTTCAGTTGTGACAAAATGATGGCAAGCTAGAGAAAGTGATCTTAAAGCATTCACACTGACAGGGAGTGCACCTTGCGATCATTTGAGATAATTTTCGTGAGGAATTTCGTATTGAATTGCACAGGATCTCTACGAAAATATTCAACATGTTGAATAATTTCGCAAGGGATCAGGTCGCAAAGGGCTACGATACTGCAACGTTGCCAACGTTCTCAGATCGCAGAGGTCTAGGACAAACCACGTTCACCACAGCGAGTGGGGCTTCAGCGGTAAAGTCGCCGGGCAGCGCAGGATCACTGAGGGACTCCCCCATGGTATGGTGCATTTCTGGGCGACGGGCGATGGGAGACGAGATCACTGGTAAAATTGCTGGTAAAATCACTGGTAAAATATCAAACTTGCTAAATCCCCATACCCACTAAGCGGTTTTACCGGTGACCAGCAACTGGCGATTGACTTCATTCAGCCGATTCTTATGATTGTCTGTTAGTACAGTACATTGAAATGTGCATGTTTGATCTGAATCGCTGCTAAAATCGGCCGATTATTGGGGTATAATCGGCCGATTTTAGCATCAACCAGTTGGCCGACTTGGTCAAAATCGCCTAGTGGGTATGGCCCTTAAGCCCCATACCCACTAGGCGATTTTACCGACAACTGGCGACGGGCAACAGCAGAATTACTGGTACAACCCTTACCAATTTAGCTTACATGTTAGTATGTAATATTGAATGTTACAAGCTAACATGTGAGCTAAATTGGTAATGATTGTACCATTAATTCTGCTGTTGCCCATCGCTAGTCGCCCAGAAAATCGCCTAGTGGGTATGGGGCTTTAAACATTACTGTCGCCGACAACAGCCATCCTCCCAGTCATCCGTCGCCTGGCAACGGTAAAATCGCCCAGTGGGTATCGCCCTTTACAAACATAGGCACTGTATCAGTGTGAGAGATATATCAAATTACCACACCAAGAACAATATGACAGTTATACGAATTCTGTTGGATGCACAATAGATCACAAAGCAAATGTACGATGGTTAATAGGTAGTAGTTACTGAGTGACTGAAATGCCGGACACAATTACTTTCATAGCAATCCGATTTTCGATGTGCAGATTTTTTTTGTCTGTGTCAACTTACGTCAGTAACAACGGGGCCAGGGAGTAACAGAAAATGACCTTTTTCTTTAGATTGTGTAAGGTTCTGATTTTGTTCTTTCTATGGGATATTGCATATCAAAGATCCCTTGTCACTCTTTGAAAAGAGTAGGGTATCAAACCCAGTGGCAGATTTCTCCTAAATCATATCAAAGATTCAGTCACCACCCATGTGGCGTAAAATTAGCTGCAAAGCTTTACATTGTGCAGTCTGGTAAAAGAACCCAGAAAGGTTAGCCAGATGTTAAACTAATCCAACAAACAAACAAACAAACAAAGAGTCTTAGGAGTGCGTGTTGTGTGGGTGTGTGATTTAGCTCTGTGTTTGTGTGGGTATGTATTTGTATGTGTGTATGTACGTGTGTATACAGTGTATGAGTGTGTGTGCCCATGTATGTGTGCACGTTCACGAGTCTATGTGAAATATTTCAAAATGAATTAACAAAAAGTTATTACATAATAGATGTGTACTAACTGCACCTGTGCTCTGTCGCATAACGGGTTTGGCAACAGCGAGGGTTTGCACCCTCTCGCTGTTGCGAGACATGTCCCTGTTGCAATGATTCCCCTGTTTATTTGCGGCTGTTCTGCTCAACCAATTTTAATTCTGTAAAAAGTTCTGAAAATAAGACATTTAGATCTAAAATCGCTGAAATCTTCAGCCTGGAGAAATTATTAGAAATGGGTGAAAATTGGTGGCGAATTTCGCGTATAACAGCGAGACTTTGCCAAACCGCCGCTGTTTTAAAGAGTGATATCGCTCCTTCCGTTATGCGACAGAGCACTGAGTCTCCTCCTTACCCTCTCCCCACATCCTACTCACAGTCATATTGATTTGCCCAGTCCACTCAATACAAGCCGTTTGATAAAAACTAGACTCAGAAACCAAAGAACGAGCCCCAGGTGGTAGTCGGTATCTACCACGGTTTGATGTAGTATTTTCTAAAGCAAAGTCCGAGCCCACTGTTTATAGCACCAGTGTACACCTAAATAACCCATCTTGTAGAACTGTTTTCAGTGCAGGGGCAGATACAGGCGGGGGGGGGGGGTCAGCATAAAGGCTAAGAACTCAAACGGCGTGCATTTGCACATACGCGCGGGGCATTTTCCCCTCTTTCTGTACCTTGATCATTTCCCCCTTGACCCCCCCCCCCCTGGATCCGCCCCTGCAGTGATGTTAAAAATTGAAGGTGTTGCAATAGTATTTATATGGTCATAATTTAACTATTCCTGAACATAACTTTAGTTTTTACAAAATTAGAATATACATAACTTTTACACCAATTTGACTTTAGGTATGAATTTTTATCTTTTTTTAATTTCTTTTGCTTAATCTTTTTATTTCTTTTGCTAAAACCAGCACATAAAGCTACGCACGGATAGGTACATAATTTTCAATGACTTGACATTCGCAACCCTGGAATGAATAATGAAAATGTTTATTTGAAAGTTAATAATCCATTGCTCATTCAATACCATTACATATTAGCATCAGTGTTTTCTGTATTAAAAAATAATTATATATTATAAATCACTTAACATCTGGAAGAACATCTACTCGTCATGAAGAAGTTTATAAAATTTTAAAAATAAATGTAAGCCATGTAATGGCTATCAATTAGTAAAAACAAAAAATCTGTGATGCTGTTTGACATTGGTATTATCGATCATATCATCCTCAGTGGCCGATTGCATAATAGAATTTCGTTGTCAGAATCAAATAAAGATATCTTTGTTAAAGATATCTTTGTTACGATTTTACAAACATAGTAAAATCTCTGGTTCTAATGAATGAAATTGAATTCCGTAAATTGATGTAAAAAGGAAAAAAATTAAGGATAAATCAGTAAAAGTTACAGCTCTCTGGCTGCATTCTAAATATAGAAAAACAATGTGTATAAACCATCCTTGTTACGAAAATATTAATTTTTTTCAAAAAAATTATTTTCGTTGTTATGAACCCATTGTGCAACGGGCCACAGGGATCAATATAAATTATCGGTCAGTGGGTGCCCCTATTCACTATGTACACCAAGCACACATGGGTCCCTTTCATAGACACAGATCCTATCCTTTGAGATGTGACTTTGACCCTTGACATCCTCTTTTTAAGCTGCTATAAATGCAGCAGTCGGTGACCACCCCATATGGGGTTCCCTTTGATGGGTGGCTCCAAACCCTAATCAGTACAACTACAGCTGGGGGTTCGCAAGGTACAAGGGTTTGCTCGGAAGTAAACAACACAGGAGCCCAGTGCTCTACCGTACGTGACGAAAAAGAAGAGCAGCTTGGTTTGATGAATGTAGTGTCTCCCATTTCAAGGTCCATTTCAAAAGCCTCAGAATACCCCCCCCCCCCCCATTGATTTTACACACATACACGTATCCAGACCCCCGAACTCCCATATACAAACGTACTTGATGAAGGCCCCTTACTTTATATAATATTTATATATTTGATTTTGTAGAATGTGGCAAAGATCTGCTCAGTTCAGCAACCGCATTCAAAATGGCAGTTGACACTTCATTCTCTACTAGATCAGTGGTGCCCATAATAATGTAGTGAATTAAGAACCATTAGCATGGTAACATATTGTGTATCCAGGGACTCACATGTGACATCATCAATAGTTGTGATGGGGGTGTCAGTAATGCTCAATTGCCCTTAGAGGGGTACGTACTGATCACCTGGTTTCATGGGGGAAAAATTATAAATTTGATATAATGATGGGATATACATACCTGTGAATGTTAATTTTAAACTCCTGTTATAATGTAATTACACGTTCTATGTTTCAAAGTTTTTGTTTAATTTTTCTTGGGAGCTTTGATTAAATTCACCCTTAGTGTTTTTATATATATTTTCCGCTGTATATCTTTGCAGTAGTTACTTTTCCATATATTAGCTTCAATATATTAGCTAAGTATAACTTAAAAGATGGGGAAAAGTATGCAACCCCTTCAAGTTTTAAAAGAGTCTGCATAGGAGTAGTAAAAAGAAGGAATCACCCAGGGGCCTTCCATTAGTGCATTATGCTCAGGTCTCCTGTCACTTAGATGACCTTCAATGGTCAAAGGTCACTTTCAAAAGGCAGACGTCCAAAGGTCATCTAAAGGTTACTTAAAGGGTCACTAAGAGGGTCTTACTTTGCCATGTCAAGGGCACTGCTGGCATGCCAAGGGCACTGGACATGTCATAATCAGGAACCTCAGAGGGCCTTGTGGCCTGCTGTTTCATAAGGAACTGTAAACAACTGTGTTAATGGAAGTGTGTGTTTCATAAGTTAACGCAAACAGATTTATTTCCTTTAACAATAGGAGTTAGATTTCACATAAGAGATATTATGTGAACCCAATGGTTTTCCTGACAAAACACCTTTTTCAAATCTTCACTTAGATTTCGTAAGGGACAAATAAAAAACATTACAAAAAACATGGAGGTGTCCTCGAATACCACCCATGGTGAATGACTAGTTGAAAAAGAGCAGAAAATAGTCAACATAAGTCAAAATAAGGTCAATAAAAGTCAAAGAAAGGAACTCAGATACTTCAAGAAGGCAGTAGATGCATGCGCACATGTGGCCTCCACCTTCAGAGACAACCAATATAAATAGACTGTTCACAAAGGCCTGAAAAGTTCAACAGAGGTCAATAAAATGCTCTACAAAGGTCATTCAATGCCCCCTAAAAACTCAAAAAAGGCAGTGGGCAGATGCGCAAGAGTGGCAATAATAGGTATTCTCCACCGTCTGTACACTAAGTGGACAATGAAAATGTTATTAGAATCAACCAAGGTACATGAAAGGTCAACAAAAGTCAAGAAATTAAAGGTCAAAGAAGGTCCCGAGATACTACAAGAAGGCAGCAGACAGACATGTGTGCAAGAGGTAATAATAGATATTCTCCACTACTTATATACTGTGGAAAAAAGTCATGTAATATCGGTCATTCTAGGGAAATCAAAACTCAACATAAAGGTCAACAGAGGTCCAAGAAGGTCCAAGAAGGTCCAAGAAGGTCACCTAGATTCTCCAAGAAGGCAGTGGACAAATGCACGCAAGTGGCAATGATAGGTATTTTCCACTGTCCGTACATTCAGTGGCGATGATCATCTAATTAGAATCAACCAAGGTACATGGAAGGTCAACAAAAGTCAAATAAGGTCAAAGAAAGTCACTGGGATATTTTAAGAAGGCAGTAGACAGATGTGCATGATTGGCGATAATAGGTATTCTCCACGACTTATATACTGTAGACAAAATTCATGTAATATGGGTCAATCAAGGTAAATGAAAACACAACAAAAAGGTCAACAGAGGTCCAAGAAGGTCCAAGAAGGTCCAAGAAGGTCAAAGAAGGTTGCCCAGATACTTCAAGAAGGCAGTAGACAGACGCGCGCGAGTGGCGATAATAGGTATTCTCCACCGTCCGTACACTCAGTGGACGATGGTCATGTACTTATTC
Source organism: Lepidonotus clava (assembly GCA_936440205.1). Lineage (NCBI taxonomy): Eukaryota > Metazoa > Annelida > Polychaeta > Phyllodocida > Polynoidae > Lepidonotus > Lepidonotus clava. Next base: position 46,371,651 of record OW387140.1, on the reverse strand, counting down.
CGTCAGTCACGCATCTAGCAACAGCTGCCAGACCTGCCTCAACCAGTCAACAACAACTTGACTTTCACGAGGAAAGAGCAACAGGGCCTACACCGATTGCTACAAATCAAAAACACCAAGAGTTGCAGGCGTTTCATCATTATGCCTCAAGAAATATTTCTACCATACTATTTTAACCCTGTTAGTTTTAAGCTATGTAAGAAGGCATTTTGAAGGTACATGGTGCATGTAGGTTGAAAAGTGTTTTGAAAATATGTTCAGGTAAACCGTTGTCTACAAGATTAGGTATAGGTTTGACAAATGTGGCGGTAAGCTGTATAAATATGGTTTTGTAATGTACAATGAAGCATGGCAAATATATGTGTTAACTCTGCACCCCCTGCATATTTCTATTTTTTGTTGCTGTGTTCCAACCGATAGACAATAAATACACTCTCATGATCCCAATAACACAATCAGCATCCACAAACAACTACTTCCCATACACCTAGTTTTTTTTCTACTTTCTGCTGCAAACCCTGATTAAATTACGATCGTGTACAACTATTTACTCAATGTCATTGTAATCAGTGCCATAAAAACAGGGGTGTGCTTGCCTCATGATTTGTGCAATTCAGCAGTTTCTCAGCAGAATTAATATCTAGCAAAGTCTATGTACATACACATCTGTGATTTATTCTATACTAACTTTGCAGCACCTATACCTTCATCATTGTCTTGCCCCGTTGGAAACTGGTGACCGAAACAATGATTTTTTGAGGCAATAACGATTTTTCAGGGCAATAACGGTGTTGCCCTGCATTGAAACTACATAAACAACCATTAAACCACACCAAAATTGTCTGATTTCATCATAAAGATAACATGAAAGCAGTGTATTTACTCTCGCAAGCTATGAAATCTTGTTTTCATCGCCACATTGTTCGCTCCGACCTATTTTGTTTGCAAGAAACGCCAGACAGTGTAGCTGTGGAAGACTTTTTTTCTAAATTGGTATTTCTCATGTGTTTATGCATGAATTCACCGAAATGATATGTTAAAATCAATAAATTAGACGTTTGAAATGTGCAAGCGGAAGGAGCTCTCTGGTGGAGGAGACGGATTTAGCAGAGCATTGCCAAGGTAAATAAAGAGAATTAATCTTGTTTTTTTCCCGGATTTCCAAGGTTCCCAGGGTTGTTGGTATAGAATAAAACAAGTACAGACCTCGGGGGCCCTCAGCCATGCGTTATTGCCTTGGGTCTTTGCGCATTTCATGCGTCCTCGGCTAAAGCCCTTAATGCATCAAATTTGCTCCAACCCCGGGGCAATAACGATGACTTCATGCACCCTCGGTCGGTATATATATATATATATATATATATATATATAATTATATTCACTAAAACTGCAGTATTCGTGACTTTACCTGCATGCATCTTATGCAAACCCCACAGGGCATATAGCTTTATATAGCATTAGCTGTATTCAACAACACAGTGCGTTTGGCACTATGACAATACCGGTCCAAAATCACAATCATAGTATACTATCGACGTTGTGCAGATGACGTCACAACTACTGAAACGAGGTGGTTGCCATAATAGTGATCAGTTCATAAGCAAGATCTTTCTAAACATTAAAGTATTTAGAATAATCTTGATGGACAATTTACGTATTACAATCTTAGTGAACATAGCGAACAATAATTGTCAGTTAGAACTGATAAATTGTGTATTATTTGGTCACAATCACCATGTGGTGATCACCAAAAAGTGTTCATGTTTCCTAGTCTGCACAAGGTCTATACCATAGCAGAACGCACTAAAAGGTCTACCCTGCAATCCTGGAATAACTGGTAGCGGGGGTGCAGTTGACGGGGCTTCGTCCTACCTTTGACACCTGCCATTCTACCCCATTAACCTACACATGTGTCACAATAGCCCGTTTTACATGCAAGCAACATAGGTATGGGGATATCAACTTGGTGGCATTCTAGGCTGTGGCTTGTGTGACTATACATACATGTCCCTTTTTCAAACGTCCACAGGGCATATATAGCTATAATACTTTGTTGTATTCAATAACAGAGTGCATTTGGCACTTTGACAATGCTGGTCTTAACTTCCCATACAATCAAAGCATACTATACACACACATACATGTATCCGAGTCAAAGGCTGGCTCCTGCAATCCTGAACTAACTGGGTGGATGGGTGCAGGTGACGGGGCCTCGTCCTACCTTTGACATCTGCCATTCCACCCCATTAACCTACAAACGTGCTCCTATAGACCATTTTATTCACAAACAACATAGGTGTCAATATCCAATTCCTGACACTGTATCCTCTCTTTACTATAATTATAGTTTGTCTGAGGTAACATTGACGGTCCATATTACACTTCCAATTGCTTATAATGTATAAAACCCCTTAAAGGCTGTAAGCTGAAGGAGAAACTCCCTGCAGACTCTGAATGCCATATTCATGGCTATCAATTTCTTTAAAAATATAGAAACAACAGATTTTAGACACCCAAAGACTTTCACTTTAAATTGTCAGCGCTTTCTAATACTGATTCCCTGATTAGCTTATATTCAATGAGGGCCACAAGGCTTTTGAAAAATGTTCATGTGACCATATCGACAAAAGGGTCTATAGCCAACCTTTAGGGCTACCCCACCTCCCCCAAACCCCCACCTCCCACCCACAGACCAAGCCTGACCTTGAGCCTTTCTGAGGCTTATCGATAAATCAGTAACTCCTGACGCCAACCTGACCCCCCTAGTGACCCTCCCCTATTCCCCCCTCCCACCCAAAGTACTCTTTATTTTACCCCCTTCCACCCACCTGCCTCCACGCCACCGGTACTGGTAATCAATCTAAGATTCTTAATTTACACATTTCTCAAATACCTAGAACACATATTTATGCAGAATATATCAAAAACAGTCATATGGTGCCATATTATACTACTTTTATTAGTTAGAATTGATAAATTCTAGAGTTGTGTAATAGCCCTGTTGTCATGGAGAGCATTACAGTGATCACCAAAACGTGGTCACCTGACAAGGTCTGTACGTATACGTTCCCTCCCTACCATGTGAGAAGCCCCCTACCTTTAATTTATTATTTCCATAGTGACCAGTTTACACATAACGATAGGTAGTGCTGGGTCATTCAGCCTAGATAAGGGACACAAGAAACACCTGAAAAACCTAAACATTTTCTCCAGTTAGTTCGTATTTTCCTATGTGCTGGTAAATTCAACAAAATTCTACTCTAATGGCACAATCAGAGTGTAATGATAATATCTGTCATGCTAATGAACAACGCTTCATATAGAATAGCATTTATAATATCTAGCCAGAACTCTTAACTATTGCTATGTCAAAATAAAAGGAATACACAAGTATAGCTGTTTCTTGCAGACCAGATCTGGGTATGCGGCTTTACCCCCTCCCCGGAGCACCCACATGAACCAAAAGTTGTATGATAGTTTCCAAGTGCGACAGTAGCTCAAGGCTCGCCAGAAATGGTCTATATGGGAGAATATACTGGTGAATCCGCCAAGTAGTAAGACCCACGAGTATAGTAGTTTCTGGCTATAGCTTAGGTCCCGCCAGACATCGTAAGAAGTTCAATAAGTTGTGGGTTTGTCGCAGGCTTGGGCCGCTGGTGCACCCCATACACCTAGACTCTTTCTCTTGAAGGAGAGGAGAAATGTTTCCCCTCATCCTCTTGAAGCACACCTTTCACTCCCTATTATACTTATGGTTGGCTCATTTGGTGAGGGATTTCGCTTCAAGAAAAAGAGGATATATATGCACCCCCTGGTGGTATACATCAATACTAAACCTCTATGCTTCAAGAAGAAAACCTCACCTTATGAGCCTCATGTGAGATATAACAGAGGAAGAGGGGAAACCTTTCTCTTCTCCTTAAAGAGAAAGAGTCTAGGTGTATAGGGTGGCTGTCCAGACTGTATAAGGCTGTGTAGGAGATTTTTTAAAGGACTTTATAGTAGGTATGTATATGAGAGTATAGGGGTCTATAGGAGATGTGTAGTAAAAGAACTAAAGCTTGAAGATTAAAACATAGCATACAGTGCCTTAAAGTGACACGTTATTGAACTTAACACAATACAATGTTCAAGTTTAGTCTCTCAAAGTGTTGCTGTATAGGCCTGTAGTGAGTTGATGCATGGGGGTGGCGATTGTCCCCCAGTTCAGGCCACTCGGGGGACAAGCTAGGCTCCTCCACCACTGATAAGCTACCAGAAACTCACTATCTTCAGTTCAGTACTGCAGGACAATATTTTCAGAATAAATACCTTTATCATTTTATCTCAATAGCTACAGTATTTATCCCCATGCCCCTTTTGGAATTCTTTGATAATATTGAATAATAAGGAAGTTATAGATGGGGTAAAATTTACCCCTGCCCCTTCCCTCTGAGGGCCCCCTAAGTAGGTTGTATGCACAGTGTCTAATCTGTAATCAGGTGAGAATGTTCTTTTAGAGGTTTAGCCATGAGGTAAGACAATAGCTGAATGGGTTGGCTACCACAACAGAGAGGTGAGAACCCTAGTCTGCCACCCTTGTCACACCTCTGTCTACACAGGCCTTATCTGTTCAAAGGTGTGATGTCACTGGGGCCAGAATGGGGGATTTGAAAAGGTACACTAGTCTACAACTCCCGACCTCCCTATATAAAATTGATGGTTGCTTCTCATCATACAGTTTCATACATCCAGTAATATACTTGAACTCTTAAGAGCTTCATAAATGAAGAGATATATGTTCTCAATCAAATATTCAAATATAGTAATCGTGATTTATACTCACTTTGCAAGACAAGCGTAAAACATTTTAAGAGTAACAACTGAAAACCTCCCATGCCCACTGAGTAGTGTATGGAGTTGTCACCTTGCAGCCGGCCCGTCGTCGTCACGAGGCGACTGTAATAACTAGAAAGTTTGATATTTTCCAAGCAATTTTCCTGGCGTTTTTCCCACTAAAAAAACACACCATACCAACAGGAGTCGCCTAGCGATCTTCTGTCACCCAGCAATTTCACTGCCAATTCTCCCAGTCACTCATTGCCCGTCACCACTAAAGTCGCTTAGTGGGTATGGCCCTTAAGCATTGAGCCTACACTGAATCTATGGACCAACAGAGCAGGTGTTTACTATGTAGTCTGGCCGAACCATTCTGTGGCGATGTAGGTGACACTGTACAGGAAATGAACAATCCAAAGGGGCAGGAAGAGTTGTTAGGGGCTAGGACGGACTGGTGACCTACATCCAGTATTTCACACACTTTTTCTTTACGCTGTATACAATAATGGAGAATACTTTAAGAATGAATGTGTCACTTTTTATGCTTAATTTCATTATCAGGAATTAATGCAATCTGGGGCCTGCTGTTTCGTAATAAACCTCCATAACTTCTGCGTTTCATAACTTACAATCATCTTTTAACCTCATCGGAGCTACATGACTTGGTTTTGCTTGCATGAGTTTTGGGTGGATTTTTGTTATGAAACAGTGGTTTACTGGAACAGTTGTTTACTGGAGTTTCAAACTCCCGTACAGTTTCCGTAAGCATACAAAAAACCTCTGTACCTACGGAGATTTTTATGAAACGGGCCCCAGCATTTGTTTTTATATACATGTTCCTTTTTATACTTCTCCCTGTGTGCTTGATGCTTATAACAATACTTCAGCTGAATACATCCTCTGTGCAAACAATGCAGATTTTAACTATGTAGCCTAGAAAAACCATTCTTCAGCTATGAAGGTAATACTATAAAGGAAATGAACAATCCATAAAGCCGGGGACAGTTATTGGGGGTTGGTGACCTAAATCTAGTAAACTGATGGACCAACCCCCCTGCCCCCCCCCCCCCCTCACCCACCCTGACCCTTCAACGTGGGCACTTTTCATAATCAATTTCATTAACACCGTCCGCATTCCCTTGTTTGTAAACCTTTCTTTCTAGATCTCCCTTTCTCTCTGTATGACAGACGCTTAGCATCAAGCCTATATTTCACGTGCCACTTTGCTGCCAATTGAAAAAAGCAGGGGGGAAAGTTAGGTAGAGACATAATTATTATATATCATTAGAATGTTTTTACAATTCTCTTTCAACCTGTATAATTACATGATGTATAATTCCATGCAATAGGCTACCTTCTGTGCAAAAATAGATACAAAATGAGCCTTTGATACGCGAACGCTACAACATAACATGCCCTCTCCATGGTTTAATCTTCCCCTACCTATACATGCGGTTTTTCCTGTCCTCTCCCACTACAGCCCCCAGTGCCCCCGCCCCTGTATGATCTATACCTCCCTGTCAGTATAGACTACCTGCCTCATACGCCGCCTGCTCTTTCTCCTATATATGTATATCGTAGTTTGGGCCCCTCTTTTCCCCTGTCCTCCACCCTTCCCTGAAAATGTGGTCTTTCCTGTCCTCTCACTCTCATTCTCCCTGTGGTCAATAACAGGGTTATCAAAGGCCTTGTGCTACTGGCTGTTGTGTGTCTGGCCCTGCCTATGGGGCCATGCACAGTAAAGAACACCAGCCTCTTTAATGTGTAGGGGTCTGGTCTCTACCTTCTTATAGATTCGGTCATTACATAGATACGATCATCAAAGACAGGATTGTCAAAAACCTACATGTACGTCGTACTTTTGGCCCCCACACTGACCCCTTCCTTCCCCTGCCCCCACCCCAACAGACCCCTTATTCCTCCTGCCTCCAGGCCCCCCGACACAACCCCCCCCCCCCACACACACACACACCTCCCGGCCCTACCCCCCCCCCCCCCAGTAGGTGAGCCATTGCCCTCTCCCCTCCCACTGACTCCCATAACTTACGCATAGCCCTGTAGGGGTATGGGGTTCCAAATGTACATAGTATAGTGTCATACCCAAAACGGTATGGCATTTTATTATTCAGAAACATGTTTTTATTTCTAAATTATATTTCATAAATCTATATATAATTATTAATGATCTAAGTTCTAATTATACACCACTTCACCATTATTATATATTTTATCAAACAATAGCCTTTTATGCTCCATATGTAAAATATATATCATATATTAGCCATATAGCACTCCTGCTTTGAGGCTAGGCTGAGTAAGATAATAATCCTGCAACCCCCTGTGGGGCCTCCTTTGTTCTGACCAATAGGGGCTCTAGCCCCCATATGGAGCCTCCTTTGTTCTGACCAATCAGGACAGGGGAGAGTTAATAAAAAGGCAAATCACACACCCAGTCTCTCTCTTGGAGGCTGGAGCTGGAGCTGTCAACATCTATTTTACAACAAGAAGCTGAGTCTGTGTTATTACTTACAACACTTAGGAGGTACTACTGAACACCAAAACTTAAAGTACTTCATTGGTTAGAGAATCCGGGTACCCTACCTTATACACAGCCAAGCATAAGAAGAACCGAAACAGGAAGAACAAAGCAACAGAAAACCCAGCTCAGCTACTTCAGTCCAGGAGAAACTACAAAAACCAAGCTCTTCAAATCCGGTGAGAGTATTTTGTATCCAATAATAATCTGTGACACTTTCTTTTTATTCCAGAAAACAAAGTCGGCACTAGGAACGACCGTGAATTCCCCTATTCCAGCTGTTGTATTTTATGTCCTGATACTTCTCTATCAAATTCTCTATCCTCCAGTGAAAACGGCGAGTCTCTAGGTGTACTAGAACCAAAGTTATTACAATTTAAAGAATTAGAAATAATTTCGGAAATACCGCGGAAATACGTACGTCCACCCCCCACGCACCTTTTGCCGTCAACATTGTACTGACCAGGTGGCCCACAGCTCCATATTGTAACGCAAATTGCTTGTTTTCTTTATTTCAGGCCTATTTATGCCTCAATAATCATTCCTTCAATTTCAGAAATACCCACGGAAACAACGCAGAACTCACTGCAGAATTTAAATCTGATACAGCTGGAGATATTGTCAAAAACACGTGGCAAGATCTCTATTATATCCCCGCGGAAAAACGGCCGAAAATAACGCTATTGTGCCTCTGTTTTCCTTCGTTGTAAGACCTGTAACCACGTGGCCCATATCCTCTGGTTAATTTTAAACCAAACCGCACCTTTCTACCTTAATCACAAGCGGAGATAGTCAACGTTTTTAGTGTCCTGAAATAATTCTGTGCACATACATCCAGCATTATTGTGGTAACAAACTCTGCATTAATTATCAAGTAGCAAACTTTATCTACGTCATTTTGATACAATTTTCACTTCACGTTCTATCTTAGTCATAAATAAAGATAAATCCCAATAACCAATTTCACAATTTACATAAATATCCGTGGACATTTACTTGAAAACGGCGCTCATACAAGCAGCGCATTCCCATTAATCCCTCACATCAAACCGACGCCACACCAACGCGTGAATCGCCGCGAAAACGCCGCCACTACAAGCCGCGCGTCCTTACCAGACGCCCCTATCTAACAGTCGGCATTTACCCCTCCAGTTAATCCCCCAGCAACCACTTGACCAGACGGCCACATCTAGGCGTGGACGTTTCTCTGACCATTGCACCCACTTAAACAAAACCCGCGAAAACGACCTATTAGCCAGACGTCTGTAACTGAACGTCGACTCTCACAATCAGCCGCGAAGCAACATTGTATCTTCCGCCTTGTTTCAAGCACATTCCCCGTTGTCTTTAACCCGCGGCCAATTAGCAAAGACGCCCCTATCCAAGCATCGGCATTATCAACACTTGTAACCCAGACGCCCCTATTTTACGGCCGGGATTATCAAAGCATCTCTTGACCACCAATTAGCCAGACGCCCGTATCTCACTGTCCCAACATCTGACATCAAGCGACGCTATCCTTCCCACCTTTGTTTCACGCGCATTCGCAATTAATCCCCAACGCTCAGAGCGGACCCTCGGCGCTGCTGCAACAAGCCAAAGTCTGCGCACATCCGCTTGACCAGACGCCTTCCTCTAATTCAAAACTGTTTAACTTAAAATCAAGTAACATATTTCACTAACAATAAAGACAAAGCAATAAGCTCTTCCCACCCGAAATTTTGTGCTGATTCCAAATCTGACAACGAAATCCTAATCCAACCAACGATTACGGAGATAAGGGATATCACATGAATGATTGTCTTCTACATTTAACCAAGTAGCACATTTTACTACCAGATAAGACAGACCAAGAACCCTAGCCTACTCCAAATTTCGCGCTGATTTCAAAACTGAAAGCAGAATTAGAATCTGACCAACGGTTACAAAGATATTGCGAAAATAGTGTGACATGATCTATAATTTTCAAACTGTCTAAAATTATGAGATTATTCTGCCACTGTATCGACATTGGTGTAATAGATATGTCTGATTGAATTTCAAACTTAACCTGGCATTCTAAACTTGTTGACCAAAACATAACTAGACAATTGACAATTGTTTTGAATTTCTCTAACATATCTTCATAACAATTACTTGAACTTGAAATCTTTTACTCATTTGCTGATACTATTTTTGAATTTTACTCCGCATACCTTACTAAATTGTTATTTTCCCACCATTTTGGATTTTTCCGACAATTTTAAAGATTGCTTATCAGGTTGCGTTTTCCACAATCTTGAATTTTCAATAATTCAGATTTTTCAACCACCCTGGACTTGACTCCATTTTTGACTTTTCCACCATCTTGGATTTTGGAAGCCATCTTGAATTTGGTCAGCCATCTTGGAATTTGGAATTAACCCAACTGAACCACCATTTTTGGATTTCAACAACCACAACAGATGCCATTTTGGATTTTTGTACACAAGGTTGTGTAACCCTTTTTACTTGACAATTTTATGACAAGTAGGAAAACCCGAAGCAACAAGGTTCAACACCTTTTTACAGCTGATGAACTGCCCCCTCTCAGGAAACACGCTACAAAGAAAAATTTAACTTCGACTCAACCTAGCTGCTCAACCAACTCATCCGACTCAACTTGCACTACTCAGTTATCAGCAATTCAACGCCAAACAACAACAATGCCTACCATCGAAGAAATCACCTCCATCATTGATGCAACCAATAGAAGGAGCCAAGAAGCAGCAGCACAGCAATCTCGGGAAAACCATGAAACCCAAAGAGCTCTTATGGCAGGGCAGAAGGAAGGTAACAAAGAATTGTTGGATGCTCTCCTTGCCCAAATGGACAAAAATGACGCAGAGACTGCCCGTAATAAACGCTGCAAAAATTCGAGAGACAACATGAAGCAACCAACATCATTCTCAATACCAAGCAAGCTTATGTCAATAGATAGGTTTGTCAAACAATACACAACATACATTGACCAGACTTGTGAAACAGAAAAAGGTGCACGTGCTAAGTATCTGCGTTCATACTTAGATGGACAAGCAGGTGAATGGTATGATGGAAAAGTTGATGACGACATGGCCAAGAACTTTGATGCTGTGATCACGGCCATGCGAACACGTTTCAAAAGTGAGTCATTAAAGGCTTTCACTTTTAGACCAAAGCAAGGACATAAAACTGTCACAGAGTTCTACGAAGACCTCATGACAATCGCAAATGCCCAGAATTGGGACGAGGACAAACAACTGCAAATGTTCCATGATGGACTTGCTGAAAGAATTGAATCTGCCCTGCAGACAAAAGAACCAAGCGATGTGCATGAAGCATACAAAATGGCTGTGTCGATTGAAGTAGAGAGAAATTACATTGATGGTGCCACAAAAGACAAGAAATCGGAGTTTGATTCTATGAAACAAACCATAGAAACAATGGCAGCAGCAATGACTAAGTTGGCTGACTCAAAGACAACTGACGCCAGTGCTGCACAGGGTGAGACTATCTGTGCAGTTCAACGATACCACAAATCAGGCAACGAAACTCCACGGTACAATGACCAGGCAGCCCGTGCAACCACAAACAATGATGCAAGGTATCCAGATGGTTTTCAGACTGCTATGCTGGAGATGGCCAAATCATTCAAAGACATGTGTGCCAACCAGTTCAATCAACAAAACCCACAGAACAATTTCTATCAACCACCAACGCAATACCAACAGCGACAGAACTATCAACCACCAAACCACCACCAACAACACAACAACTACCAACAACAGAACAACGGACAGTCTTACCAACTCCCTCCAAACTACAACAACCCCAACCCAAGGTACCAAGGTTGGCACTACAACCCCAATTATGTACCTGGGAATAGGCGCCCCCAACAGAACTACCAGAACAACCGGCGTCCGGAAAACTAAAATGTCCGACCAATAACGGGCCCATTGGCTCGGACATTCGAACAAGAAATGAAGAAACGAAAGGAACGACCAACGACGTGACAAAGAACCACAGACTCGGCACAACCAAAACGCCAGCTGTGGATCCGATCGAGGCGACCCTCACTGTTCAGAGAGATCTGAATGGGTCAAATCAACATGGTGAACAAGGCAACAAGGTGCCAGAAGTTGTTACTGTCCCAATCAGAAATGGGTGCGTTTCAGCTTCTGTGTACCATCTCACATTACCAGTACTTGTAGACACTGGCGCCTCAGTGTCCTGCATAGGTGAGAAATTGTTCCAGTCTCTGTCTAGATCTTATGCAATTGCTATCAAGCAAATCCGTATGAAGATCTTTCTTGCAGATGGAGGCGTTTGCCATGTCCGAAAATCAGCAAAACTCCAGTTCAAAATAGCAAACAATCCCTTCACTCATTATTTTGTAGTAATGCCATCATGTGCAGAACCTCTGATTTTAGGAACAGACTTCTTGAAAAAAGCAAAATCTAAAATTTCTTTTGCAGAGGATATAATACAGGAGAACAAACCAGTACGAGCAATCAAAGGAACAACAATCCCTCCTTATTCAGAGATCTGCCTGACAGGAGAAATCACTTGTGTAAATTCCCTTTCAGACAATCCTGGTGTAACAGAGAACTTTAAATCTAACAGTAGTAGACCATTTCTGGTACAAAGAGCTCTTGTAAACCCGAACAGCCAAAACCGACATCCTGTTGTATTACTCAATGTCACCTCAAATTATGTCAAAATTAACAAAGGCGAAATTGTTGCCATTTTCTGTAAATCTAAAGATGATGATTTCATCACAACTTCTGACCAAATCTCTAATAACACGCTTGAACAAAAATCTGAAGACATTGAGTATCGACCAGTTGAAGGTGTTAGTGCTATGAAGGAGTCTGTAGCTCACAATGCTGAAATTGACCACTCAAGTCAATCTGAGTCATCGGTAAACTTGTCTGATCAAGAACAAGAACAACTAGAAAAACTGTTAAAGGAGTATGATGACATCTTTGTAGGGAAAGACGGAAAAATCGGTCTGACAAATTTATACGAACACACTATTGAACTTATACCTGATGCTGTTCCTTGCCACTTCCTCCCATATAGGATGGCCCCGGACAAAGCACGTTTAATGGAAGAAACTTGTCAAGACTACGTCAAACAAGGGATCTTGGAAGAAACCACCTCTGGTCCTTGGGCCAGTAGAGCATTTCTACTACAAAAGTATGACTCTGATGGAAAGAAATCTGGTGTCAGACTCATTTCAGACTTTAGGCATTTAAACACTTCTATTATCAAACAGTCACTAGGTTCGCCGCGTGCCGACACAAGCTTAGAAATGATTGGTGACTTGAAACCAGCTATCTTTTCTAAGCTCGACGCGCAACAAGGCTTTTTCCAAATTCCACTTTCTGAAGCAAGCCGTGACGCTACTGCATTTTTGACCCCCAATGCAAAGTACAGATATAAAGTGATGCCTCAGGGTTTGGCTACCTCGCCTCAAGCATTCTGCGCCCTGGTAACCTTGATTTTGAACAAACTAAAGTATAAATGTGCAATCCCATATTTAGACGATATTCTGATCCTCTCTCAAAACAAAGAAGACCATTTTAGAGATCTTAAAGATGTCTTTGAAAGTTTAAGACATGGTAATTTGAAATTAAAACCCTCAAAGTGTCAGTACTTCATGGACAAAATTGACTTCTTAGGTATGGTCGTAACACCACAAGGCCTACAACCTTGTCCGAAAAAGGTTCACGCGATTAAGACTTTCCCAACTCCGAAAACAGTCAAGCAAGTGAGATCATTCAATGGCATGTGTCAGTTCTATAAGAAATTCATAAAAGACTTCGCAACTTTGGCCAAACCTTTGTATCGATTAACTGAAGATAAAGTGAAATTCCATTGGACAGATGAATGTGATCTAAATTTCAACAAACTCAAAAATGCCCTATGCAAAGAAGCTTTACTTCATTATCCAAATTTTGAAAAAGAGTTCATTTTGGCAACAGATGCTTCAGGCATTAGTGTAGGAAGTACACTATCTCAAAAAGATGAAAACGGAATTTTACGACCCGTAGCATTTGCTGGGCGCTGTCTCAAAAATCATGAAAGAAACTACAGTGCTACAGAAAGAGAACTTTTAGGCGTAGTATACTCTGTCCTACATTTTAGGCACTATTTGGAAGGTAGACATTTTCAATTATACACTGACCATGCAGCTTTAATCCCGCTTCTGACTAAGAAAGATAACCAGCATAGATGGGCACGCTGGGCCCTTGACATCCAACAATTTTCTTTCACAATAACTCATGTAGCAGGCAAATCGAAAATGATGAACGGTCCGGACACTCTCTCAAGACGTCCTTACCCAGATCAACCAGGACTGACAAACCCTCCGCCACCAGCACCAAAAATCAAAGTGTCAAAAAGAATAATTTTCTCCAAAAAGACTAACGTTCAACACTTTGAAGACGAGGATTTGCCAGTTCAGATTCTGCGACATGAATCCAAAACAAAACCTATCTTGAAAGAACAGAGCCATTACCACTATTGTGACTGTGAAGAAACATACAAAGCAAAGGCGGAGGAAAAGAGTTTCGCACCCGTTCAAACTAATACTTTGGACATTACAGCCGCCTCAGATGTTGACTTCAAGTGCACAACAGTAACTAGGACTCCAATAACATCAACAGTTCAGAGCTTAACTGACATCACATATTCTGAATCATCAACTCAAACTCCCAATGAACCTAACCTTGATCTGAAACAGCTTGAAGAACAATCAACCCAGACTACTGAAACTCCCAGAATTACTGCTCCAAGAAAACAACAGGTTTGTGCAACAAAGGAGAAACCAAAAAGAAATCAACCAGTGAACAAGCCAAAACCAAAAGCCAACAACCAAAAAGTCAAGCAGACCGACAATCTAGATCCAAAGACCATGAAAGAGAAATCAAAAGACCAGGCAGAAAATATTATACATTTTCTAAATTCACTACCAAGCAATGACTTCAACATCACCAGTCTGAAAAGAGATCAACGTCTAAGTAAAGAGATAAGGGACATCATAGATTACTTAGAACAAGATACACTTCCAGACAACAAAAGTTATGCATCTCAAATCCTGGCTAAATCAAAAGACTTCCTTCTTATAGAAAATGTTCTGGTCCATATCAACCATCGACTATGGAAAAAGTTTGGCGACATTTCACTTCAACTCGTCATACCAGAAACTTGGGTCAAAAAGACATTGAGCCACTTCCATGATGATCCACTCGCTGGTCACCTGGGAGCTGTGAAGATGTTATCAGCAATGACACCCAGAGTTTACTGGAAATCAATGACATCTGATGTGCAAAAGTTTGTCAATACTTGCAACACCTGTATGAAGGCTAAAAGAGCCGTCAGGAACTCAATAAGTCCAATGACCCTTCATACTCCAGCACCGGTCATCTTTTCACAATGGAACTTAGATGCTGTCGGTCCTCTTCCAGAAACACCAGAAGGAAACAAGTACATTCAGGTTGCTATAGACCGTTTCTCCCGATTCTGTGTAGCCTATCCTACAGCTGACCTGACTGCCCATCGAACTGCTTATGAGTTCGTAAAGAATGTTGTATGCCAACATGGTGTACCCGGCAGCGTTCAGACTGACAATGGTACATCCTACACAGGAAAGGAATTCAAAGAAATGTGTCACAAGTACAACATAAAGCATGTGTTATCTTCCCCTTACAGACCTCAGTCGAACGGACTTGTAGAAAGGAACAACAAAACAATTGGAAATGCTCTTCGATCGTATTGTATGAGTAACCAGGAAACTTGGGACTTATACTTGCCATCAATTGTATTCTCCATGAACAATACTGAAAACAGATCTACTGGTTACAGTCCTTTCTTCTTGACCTATGGACGAAATCCCAAAACAGTTCTTGATGCGACAATCAACCTTGGTGACAAGGAGAAAAACATCCTCCAGAGTGTCACTGATACTGTTCTTGCTCAAGATCTGGCATGGGAAATGTCCCAGAAAAATCTAAAACTGACCGAAAGAGAAATGAAGACTAGGTATGATTCCAAGACCAAACAATCACCAATAATGAAAGCTGATATAGTGTATGTACAAATCCCAAACCTACTCAAACAAGGAACTTCAAAGAAACTACAACCAATCTATTCAGGTCCTTATTTAGTATGTAAAAGACCAAACATTCATACAGCCACCCTCAGGGATATACAAACTGGAAAGTTGCTGACCCGGAACGTCCACGTCGATCGAATGAAAAGAATAACGGAAATCAGAAACAACAGATTTGCCGGAAGACTGATCAACCCTGACAAAGACCAACTGAAAAAGATGTGGAAAATCAACGACAAGGAAATCAAAGTAGCGGAGCAACTACTCCGTACGGACAACACAATAAAATCAAGACCAACTCACTCTAAACTGAGAAGAAAGTCTAAACGTGGAAACAAATCCACATAAACAACAATGTCAACAAAATTTACAATTGTAATGTGAATGTCCAAATAAACACGAAAACCATTATCTTTCCTGCACTCACAACACATAAGGTCAACACATCATCATAATTCATCCCCAAAGATACCCGTAAACGGACACTTTGATTGCCGATACCATCGATCCTTTGGGCCACTGTCACTGGCCATATTGATTGACATTGTCATTTTTCCAAACTATTTCAAAATAAATGATTTCAAAATAATCAGGCACATTTTTGCCAAAACCATATAGACGGTGAAGCAGACAATCTAGTGGCATGTTGAGTCATGATGATTGAGGACTGTAGGTTGCGCAGCCTTCATGTCCACTCGCAGCAACCGACTATCCATAGAAACCAAATCTACACCATAAGCCTACCCTCAGGGAGCTTAAGCTCCGGGGTCCTAGCCAAACCCCTATGGTGTGACAGTCCACACGCCCTGAGGTTCATTAGGTTCAACATACTCTCAATTACAGTAGATCTTGCAAGACTCAACATCTTGACTAGGATCAATCCTATTATATGTTTACACATTTCCCAGTGACACCCCTTTGGACGGTATTTGAGCCTGATTTTTCATAGTGGTTTCACGTAAAGGTTGACTTGGGCGTATTCACTAACATTAATCTCATAATTCTTTTCAGCAGCGACACAAATATAGCAATATGCTTATCTCTATTTGAATTGAAAATAAATCTTCTCCCAAAATTGTCGTTATGCTGTCTACAGTATGTAAGCGAAGATCAAAGTAAATAAAACAAAAAGTACTTCAAAAATGTGAAAAATGAATATAAGAAGTTCTATAAGAAAACAAAACGTAGATAATATAGGCGCAAACAAACAACTAAAGTAGATTCTTCGCTTTCATACACTTTCATGACCTATACAAACTCCCATACGCATTCAAACACTATCACCTTTCTCCATACAGGAATGAAGTAGTCAACAACATACTTCTCCTGCCTCTACTGGTCCATCTAGGCTGCCAACTGACTGAGAGTCTCCAAATCCTCCCGGGATGACAACTGGGACAAAACTGCCAAGATATCCTATCTCTCCGACATATGGCCACTGGACTGACTAGATCATTAGTGATCATTATCAACAACAAGGTTAAGTATTTCCTACCACTTATGCTGTAAATGATTATATCATATCTTAATTTTACAGTAATGAAAAAAATAAATAGAGGAAACCAAGAAAACAAACACACCAACAAACGGAGTTCAAATCACAAGTACATAAACAAATTCAATAACCTTAAACCACTCACTACAACCTGCGTTCTTTTATATGCATACCCTGATCCTTCTCAAATTCTCATTCAAGTTGCTGAGAGACGGTACGTTGGGACGGCAGCAGTCAGCCGACAACCACCCAACACCGATGGACAACGCATCGGACAAGCACGACCCGTCTCGCCCAGATACATCTCTACATACCTAACGCAGGACTAACCATGAACAATACTAAGAACGATCAATTACAACAAAAATGCAAGAGTGCTCACAAAACCGCATCAGATTCAACGTCAGGCGATCAGCAAAAGGATAAGCTGTAGGAGCCCACAGCTAAATAAACTAGAAAAATTGAAAATCTACTAAGAACAATTCATTATTTTCAAACTTGGACACTTCATTGTGTTGATTCTGTATATACATTGTATAACTAACCTATGTGTTCAAAATCCAAGTTTTGTATATATGTTGGACATGCCCCCATAGGGAGAGCCACGTCGATGTCCTTGACATAGACGGTCCCAAATGAAAACATAAACTTCCTTTCCAAAATTTTTCAACAGAATTACTTGAGTATTGGCCATTTAGTGCTTTAGGCGCAAAGTCCTATTTGTCTAGATAATCAATTATCCTAATGCATAAACAAAAAAAAAAAAAAAAAAAAAAAAAAAAAAAAAAAAATGGAATTTTGAAGACAGAACTACATTTAATTCTCGATCTTTATTTCAGCTAGCATTAAGTATATAATTATGTTCTTTCTTTCAGGGTTTTTGACAAACAGTTAGGGATACTAATATTCATCACAATCTTTACAAACCAACTGTCTCTTTAAAGTTAAGGCTAGGTGAATACTATTGTATTAGCAAACACAACCTTGTCAATTTGTGACTTGGTTTTGATAAATATCCTGATAAATTAGAAAAAGTTTAAATAGCAATTTAAAAACTTAAAGCTATAATTGTGATAGACTCCACCTGCTATCATTATATAAGCGCTATCATGTAGAAGCTGCTATCATTGTATTAGAAGTCAATGGGTAAAGTGGTGTATGCTCAGTGCAACATTTTCAACAACAACAACAAATTATTCAGTTAACAACACATTTGCTCGGAGGCAAATTATTTTTCGGGGGAGGGGGGCATTATGTCATACCCAAAACGGTATGGCATTTTATTATTCAGAAACATGTTTTTATTTCTAAATTATATTTCATAAATCTATATATAATTATTAATGATCTAAGTTCTAATTATACACCACTTCACCATTATTATATATTTTATCAAACAATAGCCTTTTATGCTCCATATGTAAAATATATATCATATATTAGCCATATAGCACTCCTGCTTTGAGGCTAGGCTGAGTAAGATAATAATCCTGCAACCCCCTGTGGGGCCTCCTTTGTTCTGACCAATAGGGGCTCTAGCCCCCATATGGAGCCTCCTTTGTTCTGACCAATCAGGACAGGGGAGAGTTAATAAAAAGGCAAATCACACACCCAGTCTCTCTCTTGGAGGCTGGAGCTGGAGCTGTCAACATCTATTTTACAACAAGAAGCTGAGTCTGTGTTATTACTTACAACACTTAGGAGGTACTACTGAACACCAAAACTTAAAGTACTTCAATAGCAACTGACCACTGGGCTTGGAGCAGAGCCCAGTGAGAATTGGTGCCCACTCGGGTGGTCAAGGGTCTGTAATTATTAGTAGTGTGTTGAATGTGTATGTGGTAGGGGATGAGGAGAAGGGATAATTGTGTTTGTGTTGACTGAGGTACAAAACGATCTTCCTTGGTGAGTACCTGTAATTAACTTGTTTCTAGAGTTGACTTCCTTCCAAATAAAAGACTGGCAAGACTCACAAAATTCCTTAATGTACCTAAACTACATCTTTTATCATGATAATAGGTTCCTCGTAGCAAAGAACACATGGTTTTTCATGCAAATACGAGTGCTAAATTTAGTAAATTTGCTTTCCTGTTAGTGTATTAGTGACATTTAGACAAACAGTTCAAAATGGTCCCACTGTTTCTCTATATGCAGTGCATGACCCAGCCTGGTGACTCCCGCCACCTAGGTCTGGGGCCTAGCAGGGCTACAGTGCGCAGGGTCAGGAGAAATGTGTATACACCTTTTAAAATTCAACTACAGTAGCAGTCAGTGATTATTTTGTGAACACTTGGCACCGCATACCACCATTCGCCCAACCCCATCCACCCCCGGCCATAGTCCCCCCGCCGAGTTCCCTCCCCCGCCGACCCTTTTTGGGGCGACAGGAAGTGGCCGGAGGGCCCGGCGACCGACGGAGCGGGGGTAGGGGGTGCAGGGGGATGGGGATAGAGGGTGTACGGTAAGGGGGTAGGTGAAAGGGTGGGTGGAGTGGGGATTGAGTGGGTGGGTGGAACGGGGATGGTAAGTGGGGGGGGGGGGGGAGGCCAGTGAGGGCAAAGAGGGGGAGGGGTGGTCACTCTCCGATTTGAGGTTTTTTTTATTGTTATTATCTTGATTCAGTTTCGGCAGCGGCACCAAACCTTAAACAGGTAAATGCATATGGTTGATCCTGTAGTGAGATGACAGACGTTTTTAACCTTCGTTTAGTAATAACATTGTATGCATTATGTGAATACCAGAGAGGAAAAGTGGATATGTCAAACAAACAAACGAACAGATTTTACTTATTAATATTTATGTGCTATACTTAATTTACATAGATTGATCTTCTGTATAGGTTTGAGAAAGATATACAATATGAAACACACACAAGCCACACAATAGAGCCAGATCCAGGGGGCAAAGAGTCAACGGTTCCTCTTATTCTTTTGACCGCCATATTTGAACCAACGCCACAAGGCAACATGTCGCCGTTTAATTTACTATACATGCACACATGAGGACCCACACCCCCCTCACCTCATTTTGTAATTTTAGTCGGCCCTACAGGCTTAGGTTGGCCGGGATACAGGCAAGGATTTAGCTTTGTGTGTAAGCTGTATGAAATTCGGTTTTATTGTACCATTAGCATAACTTCCTGCACTAAGCAAATCGCCACATTTTGTTCCGTTTAGATTATTGCACCATAAAAAGTATTTTAGTTAACAGCATTACCACAAGGCTTAGACGCTACTAAAGCATCATTGTAACCACTATGCCTGGGTGGAAAGGAACAACCCACAATTTGTCTAACATTCACCTAAAATAGATCAAAAGCCTCATTGAATAAACAAACTTAATATAAGGCCCCATAGCTAAAATTATAATCAGAGTACATTTTACTTAAAACAGTGGGTAGGCCAATGCATGTACAGTCCAATAAGGCTAATGTCAGCAGGTTGTATAGTGAAGGTGTGAAATTCAAGTGTTGAACAATGTCGGTTCGCACGCGAGAAAAGTCCTGCAGACTGATTGAAAGCTGCATCAGGGACGGTGCGAAACCAATTCCCACTTCGCGAGCGATTGGCCTATCTGCCTTTTAGAGAGTTGGAATCAATCTCAATCCGCGAACGACTCGCGAGCTGCGAGCTTCCATTTCCCGAGCCCGCTGAGCACCTTCACGAGCCCTCGGACTATGGCCTCGGGCATAAAACCACATCTCTGGATGGAAACCCTGCCCCTCTTGTACTGTATGTTGTTTTATTTCTTTTTTTGTCTCTCTTTTTTTATGCAGGTTTTGTTGTTGCTGTTGTGTGAGCAATTGCTCCTAGTTGGTTGGGAATGATGCGGCTCATGGGTTAGAGATATGGGGACATCAAACAGCCAAAAGGAAGGAGAGTTTGTTCATTTGGTGGAGTTTTGATACTGAAGACCTCCACGAGGTTGTAAAATACGAAATGGCACACCCAAGATTGCAAGACCTGAAACGCTGCTGCATGGCACGCGGAAAGGCATGTCTTCTCTATCTGGTTCACCATATTTCTTTTTGATTTAGGTCCTTTTGCTATATATTGATAATTTACCACCTTTCAAAGCAGTATTTTTTTGTCGAAGAAGACTGTGATTTCTAGCCTTGACTTGCAAGAAGTACAAAGAAAAACACGTACAAATATTGTATAACTCTTCATTCTAATCAAATTAAACTATTAAATGCACAGTTATCAAGTTATTGTTGCAAAGAAAAATGTCAACCAAATAAAAGGAACTCCAAAACTGGGAGAGTAAATTCAGTTTTTCACGTGTTCTGGCAGCAGAAACCACAGTGACAGAGTGTTTTTAGTCACTTCCCTGGATACTGTGCCAAAAGTTTCAGTGCCAAGGCTGGGTGGGAAAGCGGTGACTGACACTCAGAGACCTTTCTGTCCCCAGGTTTTACAGGTCACTTTGGTATATAAAAACTATAGTGTAATGGTGAACCTGTATGTTTTGTATGCGAGAACTCTAAGGGTGTAGATGATTATCAAACTGACAGTGATATTGATGTCATAGAAGGGCAGATACAGGAGTTCCGAAAGGGTGGGAGGTCAGCAAATTGACTAAGTACTAAAACGATACAAATTTGTGTGCATGTAAAATACAGTTTATCTGAACGCCTGTATACAGTCAACTATTGTGAATACTCAAATCCTGACACCAGCACTTACACTTACTCCCCATGTAATATTCATGTACAGTATGCCCTGATTCTGAGGTGATACAAACATGGCCATACTTCACCGTCTGTTACTGTGACCCTGTGGTACCCACTACCTCCCCTAATGTAGGGGGTCCTACAGGTTACACCTAGACTGAATGTTAACTAAACACTCGTGAGAACAAAGATGGTTTCAAAATTTTTTATCCTTGTTTTCTGCGTGTGTCAATCATCGATGTTGCGATGGTTATGCACACACATTTAATTGAATTTAATTGACTGATAAATACATTTCCGCCACTCACCTTCTATATATTTTACAAGCTGAGGGACACTTCTATCATTTGCTGAAAACAGAATATTAAAATTTACACCCCAAAATGTCCATTTGGGACATAAAAAAGGGGTGTGCCAACCCTCGCTGTTGTTATGAAAGGTGGATTCCATCGCTGTTGAACAACGATGACTCTCGCTGCGTGTGCCAATCTTTACAACAGCAAGACTCGTTATGCAACGCGGCTCTGATTCTGAGGTGATACAAACATGGTCATACTTCACCCTGGCCCAGTGCCTTAGGGGACATCTGTTACTGTGACCCTGTGGTCCCCACTCCCTCCCCTAATGTAGGGGGACCTCCAGGTTACACCTATAGCGAACAAAACTCGCCGGTTTTTTTATCCTTTTTTTCTGCATGTGCCAATCATCGCTGTTGCGATGGTTTTGCAGACACATTTAATTGAATTTAATTGACTGATAAATACATTTCCACCACTCACCTGCCATATATTTTATAAGCTGAGGGACACCTCTATCATTTGCTGAAAACAAAATAAAAAAATTTACACCCCAAAATGTCCCCCCTGGGACGTCAAAAAAAGAGGTGTGCCAACCCTCGCTGTTGTTAGGAAAGGTGGATTCCATTGCTGTTGATCAGCGATGACACTCGCTGTGTGTGCCAATCTTCGCAACAGTGAGACCCGTTATGCAACTCGGCACTGATTGTGAGGTGATACAAACATGGTCATACTTCACCCTGGCCCAGTGCCTCAGGGGACATCTGTTACTGTGACCCTGTGATACCCACTCCCTCTCCTAATGTAAGGGGTCCTCCAGGTTACACCTAGACTGAACAACCCCAAGTAGGAGGAATGGTGATAGCTGTTTGGGCTGGTTGCTGATTCAACAGTTTTGTTAGTTAACAGTGAGATTTTGTATTCCTGTATACCAATGGTAGCCCAGGCAAGAATATGACATTATTAGAACGTTAGTAGAGCGTTTCTGGGTGGCACCCAGAAACGTCTTTAGAACTTAACATTGTGACGTTGCACTGTGACATTATTATGACGTTCTTGTTACGTTATTTAAAGTTTTAATAACGTTATTATAACATTCTTTGTTAGGAAGGTATATATATATAGGATGTATGGTTCCATGCAACATCTTTAGGAGATGCGATCTAAAAGATTGTAATGATGTATTTAGAATAGTAAATTCACTAAAAGATTGGTCCAAATGTAAACATGTTTTTATCAAAATTATTTTTGATTTTGAGATCGCAAGAAATTACAATGAAAACTGTGCACAAGGTGAATGTGACTTATGTTTTTAAGTGAGCTCCACATCCATAAATCATAATGTTGTTGATCTCTGAGCCTCCACAAATCAAAATACCCATTAAGTCCCTGAAACAATGAACTCCATACATCACACAAAGATGGATATAGCTATGGATTTTTTTCTTGCTACTCAAGAAGCAAACAAATCTTAATTCTATGCAAAATCAATTAACTGAGGGGAAGGGGAGGGATGGGAAAATCGATTTTGGCTGGGCTTTAATGAAAAAAGCCTGCCAGTGTTGCCAATGATAATATGCCTTAAAAGCCCTTGACTGCAGTCGGAGGAAAAATGAATGTTTGCATACTTAAGCCCCACACCAACTAGGCGTTTTTACCATAACCAGGCAATGGGCAACTGGGAGAATGGCCACCATCATCACTGGGCAACTGTCATATGAAGCAATTTTGATATTTTTTCCGCTGATTTTCCTGCCGATTTGCCCGCTGATCCTGTTACCCATCGCCCGTCGCCCAGAATCCACACATACCCACAGGGAGTTGCCTGGCAATCCTGAATTGCCCCGCGACTTTACCTGCGATGCTCCCAGTCGCCCGTTGCCCAACAACAATAAAATCACTTAATGGGTATGGCCCTTTAAGCCCCATACCCACTTAGTGATTTTCACCAAGTTGGCCAACTCATCAGCCCTAAAATCAGCCAATATTCTTAAGATAATCAGTCAAATTTCGCACCAATTCAGATCACCAATTAGTGCGCAATATTAGAATGTCCATGTGTGATATGAATCAGTGCTGAAATCAGCTGATTCTTCTTGTAAAATTGGCTCACTTTAGCACTGATCAGTCAGCCAACTTTCTCAGAATTGCCTAGTGGGTATGGCCCTTTAGACTGAGGTATTATCCCCAGGACATAGTGATCAATGTCTGCTTCTTTAATCTCAGAAGTGGTTACTACTAGAAGTGAATCTACCCAGCCATACAATTAAAGTGCAGTTTGTTTTTTTCCGGTCTGTCGAATCACATTGTTTTTTTAATACGTCCTCAGGCAGATCCCTCAGACAGCTGTCCCTGCAACGCTTTGATATCGGTCCTCGGGCAATTTTTGTATTTTATCTTATTTTTCTTTCTCCAAGCTGTTACTGCTTCATGCTACAACCAGGCACCTGAGGGTAGCATGTGAGCCCTTTAAGTTAACAGAACAGATTCACCGATCCACTCGACAAAGCCAGCATTGCTATATAAATGATAGTTTCTATGCCTTTTAGAAACCCAGGCTTAAGCCTGGTCCCCATTTGGTGACTAGATGGCAAAAGTCGGCGGCGACTAACATCATTAGTCACCTGCCGAACAACTAGACACTGGCACCATGATGTGTGGCAACTAAACCACTAGTTTCTGTTGTTTTCTGGCAAAATATTTGATATGTTTAATATTTCTCTCTAGTTGCCTGTGATTAGTGCAGTGTAGCCAGGCTAGGGGACCGATGTGTCCTCTAGTCGACAGCAGATTTAAATCCAGAGCGTCCTAACCTGGGGTTTTCTAGTAGTCTGGCCACTATTTAGTCACCTGGCCACTAGTTTTTTCTCCTTGGTCACCAGTGAAGGTACTAATATGCACTAATCGCCATAATTAGTTGCCTAAGTGGGTACATGGCTTTACCTTGTACATTCCATTTCAATACAAATCAAACATCACAGATAACAGTCCCTCCAGAACATGCCTATAATACTGCATCTCCAATATGATAGACAAACTATCTATAGTGTACTAATTTTGCTTTGTTCAACCCATCCAAAAGGCATTGGACATCTATGCATAGTGATGCCTGAATGTATTAGGCACCATTGAAAGGGTGATAGGTCTATAGCCTCCTCCCCCTCCTCCCCTTTGTACTACTTAACAATTTTAGGTCAATCCAGCCAAGGGTGCGACGTTATTATAACTTTGCAGCAATGTTCTGGTTGGTTCTGTATTTGTACTTGTTATGTTCTTTTGATGACTCCCAATTATGACGCTGCAACCTACTGCTGTGATGTCACATTGTGACGTTATTACAACATTCTGGTTATGTTCTTCAACACAAACAGAAGGTCCTTATAATGTTCTGTTATGGTTTCATCCTAAACTCACCAAAAAATAATGTTAGAGTAACGTTCTGATTTGCTGAATTTTCACCCTCACCATCAATAACTTAAACTTAATTTTCACATGCCATCTTAGCAAGTAAGAAACTGACTAAAAGAGTATGGTTGCAGAATGTTTCTGTTAGATCGCAGGTTGGCTGGGAAGATAACAATGGCAACAATAATCTATTTATTTTTTCAATCATCAATTTCTTGTAATAATTGAAATTTGCTGATATAGACATTTCGGTTGTAAAATGGAAATGGACATTAATAACAATTTGCTTGGTCAGGTACTGTTTTGAGTAATGTAAAATTGTGCACCTGCCAGTGACAGTTTTTCAGGCTAATTTCAATTACTATTGAAGGTGAACCCCAAACTGTTCATCCTTTCCTCGCAACAACAAATTGTTTCTGATATCAACAATCACCAACCAATATTATAGGCCTACAAGCTAGAGAATCTTGTTTTGGTCTAAATGAAAGAAATGAGTATGTTTATCTATATATATTCAAGATAAACAAAGAAACATCCCTGACATAGTTGATTCGATGAGAAGGGAAAGTTTTACAGACTTCATTGCATAGTAAACCAATCCTGAAGATATATGAGGTCCCTGCACATGTCATTCTGGATATGTGACCTCCCTGATTGCTGAGGAAGAGGTGATGTCTAGACAATATTAGTTTGAGATTTCTGGTCACTCGGAATCCAGTAGCAGGCTGCGGGTGACACCAGTGTTAAGCTAATACATTAGGAACTAGACGCTGCTGATAAGCTGAGGATACATTGCTGTGGGTCATATGTCTTCAGATCTGATAGCTAAATTATGTACAACTTACTTAAGGTCCATACCCACTAAGCAATTTTTACACCATCAGCCGACGAGTCAGCGGTAAAATCGGCTGACTCCTATGATCGCTTGTATGTATATAATATTGAAAAGTCATTGATAGTGAAAAGTCATTGATATGAGTCAGCGCCAACTTCGGCTGATTCTACTCTTAAGCCCCCTACCCACTAGGCGATTTGGTCCTTGGCGATCATATTTTTCTTAGATCGCCAGTCAGTATGGTGTGTTAAGAAATACATGTTCAATCTGAGTTGCCGGGAAAATCGCTCAACGAATCGCTCGATGATTTTATCAAACATGTCCATTTCAATATAGGATACTGACAGGCTAAGGAGCCCAAATTGCCTAGTGGGTATGGGGCTTAAAAACAGCTATTGCTGATTATTTGGCTGACTGTGTAAAAATCGCCTAGTGGGTATGGGGCTTTATACTTCTTTTCTTGTTGTACTGAGTAGACACAGAAACTTTTAGTGAATCAGATTTTCCTTCTATTTTACAAAATCATACGTTATTGTTCAGAGAGATGCACAGGTGTAAATCCATTAAATTGCCCCAAATATAAGTAAAATGTAAAAAAATTTGCCAAAGATATAGTTGGAACCCCCTTGGATTTACATGGAACCCCCTTAGACTCTCAGTCTGGCTACGCCCCTGTAGTTGCGCACTTGCAACTGTTCATGGCGCTAACGATTGTTTCTAATAGATTTAGCAACCACCCTGGTTTCTACTGCCTATCACATACAAGCTTATTCTTTCACAAGATGAAAAGCGAAAAACTGTATGATAATCATTTTGTTATAACAAGACATATCTAAAAATCGTGAGCAAAACACATTAAAGTTTACCATGAAATATTTTCAAAATTGTGTTAGTGCTTATTCCATGAAGACAGTTGCATGATACAAAATTAATCAAAGCAATTTGGTTGACAAATTATTTTTCAAACTTGTGAATTGAAGCGTTACATATTGGCCTTTTTCCCTATGTTCAAGCCTGTCAGTCCAACCTTTAATGTCCAACCCTATTTTGCCCTGAAAAAGAGATTTTGATTGGCTGGCAAAACTGATAATCTGTCAATTGTTGAAATTTAAGAACTCATAATATTTTAGCAATATTTGGGAAAATGAAAAAATATAATCGTTGCTTATTTCAGTGACCCCAACTCTAGGAGCCAAGGATGGATTAAAACGTTAGTGTCTGATCCTTGTCCAACCCTGGGATATACCCAATGTGGGATGGGCTTATTGTGGGTCACAAATGGGAAGCGACTGAAGGTGGGCAAAGACTATACCGGACTTGTTATGATCCTAAGTATAGCTTTCTGACCTTCTAAATTTATATATATGATGTTCACACACCTTCCCAGGATTTCTGTACCGATTTATCACTTTTCATTACTGCGTATGTCATAACCTTTGTCGTAACATGGAAAATCGCAAGGCGTCAACCAGCCTCCAAGGATCATCTGGAATATCTGACTATTTTGATACTTTCCCGACGATCCCAGATGGTCTGCTACGATCTTATCAGAGTGCGTACAATCATGCGCGATCTGCGATGATCGGTTCAGGTTGTAAGGACTTAGTGTGTGCCCACCTTGAATCGCTAGCTGTACAATCACATTATGTGATAGAGACTTTATCCTCCTTCACTATGATGTAGTCTGGGCTCTAAGATTAATTGCCTGCCATGGTATATAGCTCTGTAAACCACACAGTCCTGACTCCATGATAAATCACCAGCTCAGTGACAGGCAGAAGGGGAGCAAACACTGTCTGAGTTCCAAGATATATATATATATAATTGTTAGACGGTGTTGAAAACAATCTTATACTGCCCACCTTGCTTTACTGTGTAAAATGTTTCTCTCCTCATTTTGTGAATTCTGAATAGATTTGCATGATTATCTTTTAATGTCAGGCAAAGTAATGCAGTCTGATTAAATGGAGGTAGCGATAGAGTCTTAATTTAAGAGAAAATGATAAATATTAAGGGAAACTGCTTGGCACTAGTAAAAGTGTGTGAATAATCAATACACTGAGATACTGCCCACTTTGCTCCACTGGTAATTTATTTTTATTTTCTGTATAACATATAAAATATGGTATATAATATAAGGAAAACTTACCCTGGTTGACAGTACAACCCTGTATACTCATTTGGATGTCAGAAAAATTACAGTCCTCAGCCTAATGACCTCGGGCAGTAATTTTTTCGACACCCACCTTGAATTCAGGGTTTTACTGTCAACCTCTGTATGTTTTCCTATATTTTTCAAACCTATAACGTATTTATTACCATTTCTATGCTAAGGGAAGTATGGAGGTCAGGGTGGCTGACGTCATTGAGGCGTTGGTACCACTTGTTGGCATTGTCACTGCATGGGTTCGAGTCCGATACAGTGCAGCATCAAAAATAGGACATTTGGATGACCCCTGCACGGAATTGTACCCAAATGGTCCTAAGAGGACAGTGAAAGAACATTTTATCAAGTGAATTTTGTGAAAGGAATTTTGTGAAATGAAAAAAAAGTAATGAGATGCGACATACAGATTCTGTCGCCTGATGCATGTAAGTGAAAGTATACTACATCACCTCGCTCTTGCATATACCAATTCAACCTGCTGAATTTACCTTTAGATGCATTATTGCACACACTTAGCATTCTCCTTAGCCGTAGCAGAGGGAAACTGTTTATATCAATATATAAACTCAACAAAAGTCCCAGCGTTTCCATAATCAACTAAAAATGAGGACGACTTTTCTGGGCCACTGGGTATCAGCTAAAGGCTTTTGGTGAAACTCGCCGGAATAAGTGGCAAAGAAAGTTCCCGGTGTGGTACTCTAATAGCCTATAGCTGGTATCTAAAGGCCCAGAAAAGTAGTTCTCCTCCTTATTCGTTGGGACTTTTTGGAGGGAATAAAGCTGTCTTACCATCGCCCCCTGTGGATGTCATGACGCCTCAGGAAGTAACTAATGTATGGTAACTGTTTTCTTACAGTGCGCAATACTTTCTAAATTTATTATCATGCTTCCAAGAAGTCTGACTCATTTTCTTTCACAATAACCCAGTGGCTTAAATTAATGCTTCTTGGTAAGATGTGCTTGTATGATAGACACATATCTTTGCTAAACATTGAAAGGGATAGTTTAGCTCTCTGAATTGATGCAACGTACCCTTTGGTCCTATACGCAGGGACATATTTACACAATCGGCCGACAGATTGGCACTAAAATCAGCTGATTCTAGGGGTAGATTTGCCCACCTTTATCACCGACTCATATCAAACATGCACATTCCAATATGCTATACTTACAGGTGACCTTAAGAATCGGCTGATTCTCCCAGTCGCCAGTCGCTAGTCAGTGTTAAAATCGTTTAGTGGGTACGGGGCTTTGGGGCGAGCTCGGCCATCTTACATATAAGAGTGCTTTCTGTGTATATTTGCCTCTGCAATCTCAATGTCAGTAAACATTATTCCCATATCCAAATACGTCATTGAATTGAAAAGCATAGTATGTACACAATATAGTATACGTCTTTTCCTTGGCATTTTAAAAAAGAAATCATTAGATTCTGAGTGGCTTCCCTACAATCTCCATTCAAAACATATAAGTTGAGATCCTTTTGATTGGTTGAAATGGTTCTCATGTGGCATATACTTCCTTGCCTGTTTTATAACTCACGTGTAGTGTATCCGGTTTCAATATGTTATCAATCTTCTGACCTAATCAGTTAGTTTCAAAGTTTCAAAGATCCCAACAAGTTATCTCAAAGCTACAGTGCAGAGACAGTTCTGAAACATGAGCTCAAATGTCAGAGTGGTTTTGAATGTCAGTATATTGTATATCAGCTGTATAGTGGTTGGAAGTAAATGAAAGTTACATAACTCAAACTATATGAAAATAAACAACAAGAAAATGCACCTTAATGACAAACTTTGGTTATACGTTTTGTTGGTTTCTGCTGTTTTCTATGTATTTAGTAAACTTGAGCCTATTTCATAACAATAGAAATTTAACATTCAAACACAATGTGATATGTCCCAGTAGGTTTATAGATAAAATGTGCATAGATACATTATGTCTACAATGTATTCGTTCTTGGTTTCATAAAGAAGGCATGGTCCTTATAATTGCAGTAATCAGTTTTATAAGCCAATGGTTCGGGTTGGAATACCTCTAGGGGGTTTCAAGTGCTTGTTAAGCCCAATACCCACTAGACGACTCACCGATGTTGGCGTCAGTGTAAAATTATTAAACATGTTTGATAAGGATTAGCATGGTCGTCGGTGCCGACGTCCGTGCTGATGGCCGACACAGACGCCAACGCCAGCGCCGATTATGTGTGGGTATGCCTTGTCTAAGCAGAGTCGGCCGACAGTCACACTGATGTTAGCACTGATGTCGATGCCAATTTGTCCAAAAATCAGCAAGTGGGTATGGCGCTTTAAATGTATAGCACAACTAGGGTGACTCGCATTGAAGCATCACCTATTACTTAACCTCTGGAAATGATCTTGACAATCTGCAGGCTGGTTTTACCTCTTTACCTCTTACCTGGGTTTAACAGTACACATATCAGGAATAGATATAAGCATCAACCACCAATTCTTTGAATTATCTTTACTTGCGACCTTGCAATGACCTGGATGTGAGCTTTAAATGACCCTGTCTCATTAATCCCCTTTGCAGACCATTGACCAGGATTTCCATGTATGCTGTTGTAAGATGGACGACCGGAATGCATTCATGCATCACCAACTATCTTAACTTATTATGATAACCTTCATCTGACCTTGGAATAAGTTGTACGTGTTCTCCCTCTGAAGGTGCCGCTTTACCTAGATATCTGTATATCTATCTCATATCTAGAGATACAAGCAATAATCAACAATACTGCGCATGCATTATGTCCACGACCTGTTTATGACCTTGCTTTGACCCTGTAATGACCTTGTACTGACCTTGCCTTGCCCCAATAATGTTATTGCAGTGACCTTATAATGTCACTACAGTGACCCTATAAGGACCTTGCAGTAATCTAAAAATGACCCTCATTTCAGTGACCCTATAATGACCTTGAAGTGACCTCATAATGACGTTGCCATGACATTATAATGACCTTGCCATGACTATAATGACCTTACAGTGACTATATAATGACCTTACATTTAACTTATAATGACCCTACGATGACCTAGCTATGACCTTGCCGTAACTTTACGATGACCTTGCAGTGACTGTATAATGACCTTCCTCTGACCTTATAATGACCTTACCTTATCTCCGCAGTGCGTGCCGGTGCCGGGGCTGGGGTTTCGGCGCGGCTCCTACAAGTGTGTGTGTAAGGACGGCTTCTACTTCCCGGACACCTCTATACCCATCGGCTACCGCTACTACAACGGGTCCGAGATAGAGACCGAGTACGAGAGGAAAATGCAGGTACGTCAATCTTTTTTTTTTCTTACTTTTTTCTCAACCTCAAGTACATGAACTGATGCATGGGATTTATGTTAAAGGATATTGAGCTTCTCAAGCGGTTTTTACACAGGCCATCAACATTCGTTTGTTAACAGTTAGCCTACCTTATGATAATTCTCCCAGGTGTCCTGAGGGTCCCAACAGTTTAACAATAGCCCTGATAACATTTTCAATGTTCGCACATTCGTCATTGTAATTCGGAGATACGCCGTTTCAATTTGCAGGTTTGTTACCAAAATGATAGCCCGAAAAGTACTTGGTATATTGTTGTTTAATTATTCTTCTTGTTACTAACAATTGCCAAAGCAGCAGTAAAAATGAGTGCAAGCATAGTTCTTTGTATTGGGCCAACCGTCGTGCTATGTATGCAAAGTTCCATCTTTTGCCACCAATTGACTACATTGGATTATTTACCCATGACTTGTGACTCACTATTCAACGATTCTATATGTAGATACCCTAAAACCCCTGGTTTGTTTTTTTTAATTCTTATTTCATAATCTTATTCTTTTATCTTTATTTGTTAAAATTATTTAGTGAAAAAGGCTCTTTATATTCCTCATGTTGGCCGCACCCTAAAGGTAACAGCTAAGATGAACTCTTATTTTAACCGCAGCATTATTAGGGGATTTACTGTATTTACATGTGCAAATATTTACTGAGTATCCGGTATTAACAAAACGCGACACTGGAAATGTTGCCGTCAAATTGTGTTTTCTCTTCCTGATTCCCCACGCCAAGCATATCTTATAAATGTTTCAAAAGTTTCTGCTGAAATACTTCTTCCTTCTTTAGTTATTTGATTTCTAATACATTCGGGAGAGATCATCTTCACTATTTGATGAGATAATCAGATAAACTATTTCTTTACTGCATGCCCTATCCGTATTTATGGGAAAGAAATCTGCAAGATTTGTTCTTGGATCGTTTTTTAACCTAAACTTTCATACATGAAGGGATGTCACGCACCTGCTGGATTTTGTAATTAAATTATTGTCATTTCCCAAGGTTTTAATGGAACACAAATGGAAATTAAGCATAATCTGTTTACAGTCCAGAAAGAAACTACATAAAAGTGAGGGCAAGGGGGGATATGTAAATTCAATATCTTTCTGAATAACTTTAATTCAAATCTTTTGAACCCTTGTTAAAAGTCAAGGCTTCGTAAAACGTTTGTTTGAAGGTTTTACAATAAACCCCCAAGTTAACACACATCTGATTTTATAAAGTTAAGGCTATATTCCATTATGTAGTATTTGCTTGCGGAACCATGAAATGACACAAGCAAACTGGCTGCAAACTTGCTTGCTGTAGGTACTGCAAAGTGGAGTTTGGGAAATATTATCAGTACTTGCTTGCGGGAGGTGCTACTGCAAATGATTTTGTATAGGTTTTCTATGGGTTGCTTGTGGTCCAAAGTTACCAACATGTTGGTATCAAAACTACAAAAGACTTGCGGTATCTAAAACAAAAAAGCTGTCACAAATGCTACCTACCACAAAGTGGAATATGACCTATATTCTTTCAATGTTTTATTGATCAATTTAAAGTTACACTTTCAGATGGAATCCTTAATCCTTAATAATTAACCCAAACAACTCTCTATTGCAGTCCCGACAAAATAATGACATTACACGAACCTAGAATCGTTTACATTGTATTTTCTAAAGCTATGTCTCAGTGTAGTTCTCTTCTGATACTGTCATAGTCCTAAGGGTTCTAGTCAGGGCACCTATCGTCATTTGTTCACCAAGCTGGGTGTATTTAAGTATTTATGCAGAGAAGCTTGAAGACAAAGACCTTTGCAACATCTTCGTTCAAAAAGGGGTTTCTATACAACAATGCTACAGAAACTTCATAGAGTTTAGAAAATACAATAGCTCTTTCTGACAAATCTCTGTGCTTTCATCATATAAATGCATTCACCTTACTCATAGAGCGAGGATGTATTAACAAATGCACCAGTAGCTGATGCTGTGCGTTAAGATATTGCTGAAATATTTTGATAGACAAAAATGTGTTCGCATCATATTGCAGTGATGTCTATTACAGTATGGCAAACAAAGCATTACAAAGTTCTGAAATTCCCTCCCTCGCAGATCCTTTGGACTAGCTGAATAATCGTTTGAATCAAGTAGGGCAAGAACCATTTTGATGACCAAAATGGATTGAAAATACTTTAATTACGAATGTACAACATCGCTTAGGCGTAGGGTGAAATATCAGCTATGAAAACTAGCTTAAATCCGAACACCTTTGCTTAATATATTGCTTTTAGACCCATAAAGATCTCAAAAAACGAATCTTTCAATGGCATCCTTAACGATATTGTCTTTTCAAATTAGCAGTTATATTTGGCCTGCGAAGCGCCATTGACGAATATTACATAATAGGCCCAGTCTGAACGTCTAATTGAAGTAGAACTTCATTTAACATCAATTAATCTGAAGAGGTTTATTAATCCGAAGTTGTCAAATCATTACTGAAGCGAAAGAAACACATTTCAAACAGAATGCCTTCAATGAGAACATTTTATCGGCTCATCAAGAGAAATATCTCATTCCGTCTGCAGTGCTATTTTCTAAAGGCATCCACAATTGGCTACAAATTAAGGATGTCTTTGGGACCGCTCTAAGGAAATGTCAAAGGTACAAGTATTTATAATACAGGGAGCGACGATTATGTGTTGCAAAACATCCTTAAGTGGCGTTTAAGGCTGCCCCTTAGAAAACTTAGCTGGATTTGATTGGCCATGGGAAAATTCCCCCTTTCAACTTATGGTTACTATCATGTGTCTCCTTCTAACGTTTTCTTAAGGAAGAACAGTACTCCTTGCAAGAAGCAATGGGTGAAGAACATACTATTGGTTATTATATACGCTGGGGTCCCACGGCATCAACTCACGTTCCGCTACGCTACACTGTACGTAATGAAGAGCTGCAGGTTCAGCTCATTTTTTCTGGCCATCTGATTGGTCGAAGAGCGGCACGTGACTAGGAGTTAGCCAAAATCTGACTAACTGAGCAGTAGCCTGTACCTGGCATCTATCACGCTTCGAGTAGCCCTAGCAGGGGACAGGGGAACCAGCCAAGTTATTATAGTGTACTACGATACCAGCAAAAGAAAAAGTTCCCAGTGTGTACACTATTAATAGTCACGATGGGCACCAAACTGGGAAGGTCTTAATACCATTTATTGCTAATTACTTTTGTTTCACCGCTACATTGAATCAAGATGATGATTGAAAAGAAAGCACACAAAGTACATTTACACCACGTATGTTATTGTCTTTCATCTTACACTATAGTTATCAGGAAGGGATGCTTATGGTGAAATCCATTTTGAAATATTTAAAGCAAAGGCCCACAAATCTTTAACTCAAATTGAAGCCATGCACAGAAATTAGCTGGGTGCCAATATCCTGCCCTGCTCATCATTTTACCTCTCGATTGTAAAGAGACACGAGATTGAGAAGGCTGCAACTGTCCTCACATATAGACACTGTGTATAGTACCTGACAGGTCGGGAAGTTTGCCTGTATTGATACATTACAGAAGGTTACGTCTACATTGCCTGGACTGATTGTGCTAAATTGGTGCAATGCTACGAGTGTGAAATACGATACGGGATGGGGTCAATCCATCTTTTATTTTTCCTACCCCCCCACAGTATCTTTACACATCCTTATTCTTTCCCTCTCTTTTTAAGCCTATATACATCCTTTCTTCTTTATCCTTTTCCTCCTTCTTTCTCATTTTCCTTCATTTCTAGCCTCTTCCCTTTCTTCCTCTCCCCTCTCTTCCTTTATTTCTTTATTCCTACCATCCCTCCTTCCTCCTGTTCTTTTTTACCTCTATCCCTGTTATCAATTAGCAATTATGTAACTATTCTTTTTATAACCTCTCCACTAGTCTTTATGTTAACCTCTGCTACTTTTTAATTGAATGAAGCATAAAACATAGATTTAATATTCAAAATACATATAAAAATACATCTGTATTTAATGTAAGCAAAGATTGGTTCCTATAAAAAGTATTCATATTCCATTACTACACTCTCTATGACCCAAATACACTCATCCCGGATCCACATTCCCTCAGAAAATTGCACCGATCCAGTCCTTATCTACACTGGAGTAGAGGGAGGCAATGACTATAAGCCAAATGCCTCAATAGAATTAGAACACTTGACTTGGTGCCAATGGCCGGCCGGCGCAACTGTCTATGACTGAGTGCCCAACACGAGCCCGCACCACGAGCTACAATCATTCGCCGTATCAATGACAGATCCGATAAGCCCCATCTTTCATTGGTCCACTCAGCAGCTCTCAGCCGGCTACTCCTGTGGCCACAAACTGAGTCATTTGTCAAATTTAGTCAGTTGTACCCCCTTCGCATTCTCTCGGTTGAGTGGCTCACTCAGTGGGTGCGTCTTCCTGCGAGCCGCTCTGCGTACGAGTGAGTAGGTTCATGCACGGAAGGACATGTTGATGCATACAGAATGCCTGGAGAATTTACTTTATCGTTATTTTGATGCATTAATTCAACCTATGTATTAAAATATTACAAATATTTTATAATTTCCTCTCAAAATGGGCCTATTGCTATTAATAGTGTTGGCATAACCTATTGTTTGTTTTTAACTCAAAACAATTTTAGGCCATGAATTTTGCATTCTCAGAGATCTAGCATATGCTTTTATAGATAATGTTAATCAATGTGAGCCAAAACCAATAATTTCAGCGAAATCTTTCAAACTCAAATAATCATGCAAATCCATTCCATGAGTGTTTCTGGCCTACGTTAAAATCTAAACTATGAAATACAGAAGAAAATCACCAAAAAACATATTCCTTGCTCAACTAGATTAATGCGGATCTGCAAAAATGGAGTTGGTTTACAAACAAATGGAAATATCACCATCACCTTTGGAATTCTTCTTTGGTTGAGCTAGTTTTCACACCTATTATTTTACCACTGACTGTAAGTAGAGTCATCTAACATCTGAGTTTACAAAATTTTGCCAATTATTTTATTTTTTGGGCCTTTAAGGAAGCCAAGTAAGTTTATTTTCATAAGCAATTAGATAAAAAGCATGGTATCTTATTGATCTAAACAGTTCTATGCAACCCAGGCAACTTTAAGAGGCAAAGGGGAGAACTAATAAAACATGTAATTCACTTTTCAAATCAGCTTACTTTCACCCTGTAAGCATATGTGAGAATCCCTCAGGGTGTGCTTGTAAGTGATCATGTAGGCATGTTTAATGAAGCAGATATTGGCACGCGCCACGCAGTTTCCAGGAAGTGCACATCTCTCCCATTGCTTTTAAATCAATGTTTTTCTAATTAAATTGTCCGACATTCTTGCACATGTTTCCTAATAAGCATGCAGACCATCCTTAAAGAAACACACGTGTCCCAAGAATTTCCAATTAAATGCATAGTCAAGGAATAGTGACCAATGTAGGTGGACTCGTCTGCTTTAGAAATTAATTGTTTGTGGGTGTTGTATGCTTTCCAAGAAAAACATGCTCTACATTTTCAAGCAAAATCATGCTTTTACATGCTAAGTAATGCCACTTTTCTTAGAAAAATAGTTCAATATTTCAATCTAAAGTATTCGGAATATTGAAATAAGTTATACTTTATGGTTTATCTGATAATTCTTAGAAATAATTAAAAGTGGGCTAAATTTATATGATTATATTGCAGGTCCAATAAAAACAGAGAATGAGTGTTCCAGGCTATAGAAACTACAAAGTATGTCTGCAGCCTGATCCACAAGACATGTTCAGCATTTGTAAATTAATCCTTTGGGATTCATTTAGCATTGAAAGTGTACAATTTTGAGTAGATACAGATAAATGTATTGGGTCGGCCCGCTCACCGAACCTTCCGATTTAAAATATGCAGCACTCAATGGTAGCCCGCGGGGCCAATAATTTACCTCTCCGGGGGGTAATGCCCCTTGATAAATCTGGGAACAGAATTCCTTTATTGCATCGAAAGCGCCTCATGGGTGACCAACCTTTCGGCCCCCATGCACATTTCAGATATATAGCACCTTTTCAATGGCTGTATCGCCTGCGGCTTTCGCGTATCGCATATAGAATGTGTGACCTCTTATCGAAAGGTGGAATAAGTTGCACCATAGCCTCTCTCCCCAAGGAACCCCTTAAATGAATTAGGCCTGGATGTGTCATTCTGTTGAGAGATGCCTTTTGAATTCAATTTCATCTGGGTTCCATTGAGTTACTTCTTTCAACACTGCAATTCAAAAACTTATATTTTAGTGGAATCCAAAACAATCAAAATTGAACTTCTTAAAATTATTGGAAATTTTGTTGAAATTATAAGAAGTTGATACAGATACATCGACTTTGAGAGGAATGCATCATCAATTTTGAACTAATTCTTTTGTGATTTGTTTTGCTTTGAGATCTGATTCGTTGTCAGAAATATATATAACATAAGGTAAATTGACATCATTTTGTTCTCTTTCATTATATATAATGCAGGTGGTATCAGTTTAGTTTAGGTTTATATGACCATGTCTCTTTTACCACTATATTGGTGAAAGAGTTTGGCTATAATTGGTCATTAACCTATATTTCTCCTTCATTTTGGTATTAGAATACAGACCCAAACAGAAAGTACAATCAATACACACACCTATTTGAATGGACTTATTGTATGACAGTAAATTTGAAAAAAGTATTTTCTTCCCAGTAAATTAATAACTCATTAGCCTATATATTAATGATTATATTTTTAAGAAGGAAGTTTATTGGATGCTAATACTGAATACATTGATGAGGCACCAAGGGAAAAATAAGCTCAACTGATCAAAATAGGTCCATTAATTTCCCATGAAGCTTAAGTAATCTCCAATAGGAAGCAACCTCCCCAGCAACCTCCCCCACTATAGTCCCAACAGTCCACTGCTGTATCTATACTCCCATGGCCCTACCCCTCTGTAGCAAAATCAATAGGACAAATTCCCAGCTCAATGAACAAGCTGGAATCAATTATAAAACGCGCGCGAGTTCTATAAAAGGCGTAGATTTAATTTGATGCCGGTTGCCCATTGTTCCGGGCAGCCGGGGCCCATTGCCACCTATTCCCAAGCCGAATTGATCCCGTTCGAGATGTGAGGAAAAATGAACATATGTATGAAGGGATTAGGGAGGTGCAGGAAAGGGATTTGTAGAGCCTTGGATCTCTCTATATCAGAAATGTCAACATATGAATATGTTATATGTTAACCGAGTAAGCGTATAGTCAAAGAGTCTGTATTTACCGAAGGACCTTACAGCAATGTACTATCTATGAGGTTGTATCAAAGACAGTTAATAAAAATATTGTCACATACAACACATGTACAGTTTGATAAATTTGAGAACTAGGAGCTGAGATATCATAAAAGACAGAGAGTATCTGGAAGATTGTTCTGAGCTGATATGATATTTCATCGAAAGGCCAATATTTCATGTCTTTGGGAGGTACTTGAAATCATATTTCTAACCACTAATGGTAATTACATACTGCTCACAGACAGTGAACACATTAAGCATCTGCACAGTGTGGCAATGGCATTTAACTATAGTCATTATAGTCATTGTTGATCAATTCTAAGGCATCTTAACTGACCCAAATGATGCAATAATACTTACATTTTTCTTGCATTTGTGCAATATCATAATTTATCATTTCCATATAGAAGGTTCCGAACACACTAGATCAAAATTACACTTTTATATGCCAAAGTTGACAGTGGCTAAGCTTCAGCTGGAGGAGATCTGAAGCTTAGACAAGTCGTTTCTAATCAAGTCAAGGCTGGATTCTCAACTGAACCCAATGATGCAATATGGCCTGTGCTGCTCTCCTCAGCTTTCATGTGTCTGATAAGGGGGTTATTCTATTAACTCCCTTAAAGAAAGGCATATACACTATTAGGTCACTTAGATGAGATGTGAAGCTGCAGCCAGTCGTTTTCCATCATGTCTCAGATCAACCTGATTTTGCAATGATGTGCATGCAGCATTCCCTCGCTCCTACTTAATTAATTGGGCCCTCTATCATAGGTGTACTATCACATTATCATTATTATGCCGGGTCCCTTAGGCGACCAACAACAGCGATTAGTGGTTTTCAGAGGTGACCAAGAAGGAAATGATACACGTTGGGCGACTGATTAGTCGTCGGGCTACTAAAAATCTAATCTCCTCATTGGGACGCTCTTGTAGTTAATCACTAGGCAACTAGAGGACACTTTAGTATGTAGACTGTTGATTAACTAGTCGCTCGTGGGTAAAGAAGAATATTAAAAACTGTCAAATGTTTTGCCGAGAAACCATGGCAATTAGTCGTTTAGTCGCCAGACATGACGGCGCCAGTGTGGAGTTAATCCGGCTTAAGTTGCGATAAAATGAATGCAGTGGTGCAATCGAGAAAATTCAAGAAGTAGCATTCAGCCTATGAGACAAGGATCCCTGTGATCAGATGCGATGTTGTTTTTTCACAATAGATCCCTCCATGAAATCCTATGCACAATAAATCCAACATCTGGAATATCTGCAGTCAGGGCTGCAATAATAATATAACGTTCCAAGATTGCAACAAACAACGTCGCCTGGTGCAAATGGCCCTGTTCATTGATTATTGATATTTCGATGTGGTGACACAATTATTACTGTGACATTACAGCATCAATTGAGCAATAACGGTAACTGTCTTAGTTTCTCGCTTTTGTTTGTTGTCCAGAAAAATCCCAATGGCTGAGGGAATCCACACCTATTAAACATGCTTATCCTTATAGAGACATCCCAACTTGGCAAAGACATTTTCTCACTGAAATTGTGACCATTCACTTCAAGGCCAAAGGCTTTTTGACGATTTAAAATCCCCACTTAAGATTAAGTGTATTAGTGTCAAATGGCAGTAAAGTATGCAATACCTTCCTGTACTATACATGCACAATCATATTGTTTGACCATTAATTAATACGTCAAGTTTATCCATAATTATTCTGTGATAGTCGTGATCAAATGTCAATGCTTTCGCAAAAGGATGTGTGAGACTTGGGGCTTTAAGCACATTGCAATTGACCTTTGTATCAAAGTGTCTCCTCAGAGTAAAATACACTCTTTGAGTAACAACATTTTGTTCTGTTCTGCTTGGCATGTCCACGGGGCTTTCTCAAGACGTGTCCTCATCAGCCGGTTGATTCTTCTGAACATTATAAAAACAATGGGAATGCATGTAGGATTCCTTTTATCTAAATGATCTTTGTTACATACTGACCTTTTTGTGTGTCAGAGCTACAAAGGCTCATATTTTTCCTTCGCTAAGTGTTCGGCTCTGAGATGTGTGTCGGGGAATGTGCACGCCCTGAATCTGCTCTCATTTACAGTCGTTATCGTTTCAACATTCAACAGTCATGCCACAAGACTCTTTCCACTGATACAAAGTAGACTTTTTACTGCCATTATCTTTATTCACAGTGTGAGTAATCCATGCAGTTACCTGGCTTTGGTGCAATGCAAGGTGTTATGAGTTATGATAAATCAAAGACTGTCCCTTTCTGTAATCTAAAAAATCATTTCAGTCAAAAATTGCATTTTTCTCTTAATAAAAGGGGTTATTTCAGATTGAACTTTGAAGTTATGATGACCCTTCCGCTCTCACGTTGACGTATTATTATTCATGGGGCTTTTGTCAGAGTTATGACAGTTCATACTTCTGCCAGCCCTGCGTGCTAATTGTACATGTAATCATTTCTAGGGCCCATCTCAGAATTACTTTGTAATACTCCCTTCCTGTGTGTCAGACTTAGAAAACTGTGTCAACCTCACCCTCTACTCATACATTATTCATTACATTTAATCAATGCACTTTAATGAAATGAACCTTTCTGCCCTATTTGACCTTTTACCCCATTTTCCTCATTCAAAGGGCTGGTCTCAGAGTTTAATACGTCAGTTCATATTACTGCCTATCCCATGCGCCGGGCTGTGAGACCTGTGTGTATGCCTCACCCTGTATCCATACCTCATATGTATATATATACAAATTTAAATATCATTCCTTCATGTGATGAGGATAACTTTTTGCCCTAGATTTGACCTTTCTTTCCCATTTTCCAGGGCCTGTCTCAGAGTAACAGTTCATACTACTGCCTGCCCTGTGTGCCAGGCTGCGAGACCTGTGTAAACACCTTGCCCATACCCATACTTGATATTTATAAGAGTTTAGACAATAGACTTTAATGTACTGAAGAAACATTCCTGTTATAAATTTAACCATTTTTCTTATTGTCATCATTCCCAGGGCCTGTCTCAGAGTTATGACAGTTCGTACTACTGTCTGCCCTGTGTGCTGGGCTGCGAGACGTGCGTCAATGCCTTTCCTTGTATCTGTAACTTATAGTTTTTCGATGTTATGGGTACCCTTTCTGCATCTAGAATTAACTTTTTCTCTCATTTTCCTCACTTCCAGGGCTTGTCTCAGAGTTACGACAGTTCGTACTACTGCCTGCCCTGTGCACCGGGCTGCGAGACATGTGTTGATGCCTCGCCCTGTATCCTGGCCCTGGACTGGGTTCAGCGGAGCTGTGTGCTCGGGGTGTCCATCCTAGTCATGTGCTTCATCCCCCTCCTCATCTGGTTCACCATCAGGTACAGGGATGTCAAGGTAGGAACAGTTAATAATATTTTTAGTTAGGGTTAAACTGTATCAAACTCAACTCCCAAAG
The DNA here is from genome assembly GCA_936440205.1 of Lepidonotus clava. Taxonomy (NCBI): domain Eukaryota; kingdom Metazoa; phylum Annelida; class Polychaeta; order Phyllodocida; family Polynoidae; genus Lepidonotus; species Lepidonotus clava. Next base: position 46,329,221 of record OW387140.1, on the reverse strand, counting down.
ATTGGTGGAGAAAGGTTGTTTATTGTAGTGAATTATTGTGTGTTAAATCAACATGTACATGATTGATGTAATATATTACAATTATGATAACACAGATATTTGTTCTATAAAAAAAGTTGTTGGTAACAAGGAGGAGGAGAACTACTTTTCTGGGCCTTTGGGTACCAGCAATAGTTTATCAGTGTAACATGCTGGAAACTTTATTTGCCACTGGTTTGCCACTGGTACACCATTAGCCTATAGCTGATACCCAGTGGCCCAGAAAAATTGTTCTCCTTCTTATACGGGAGAGACCCGAGAGACTATAGTAATTGTTATGTAACAAAATTGGGGGTTCCAAATATGGGAGAGACCAACAGGTGTAAGTTGAATGCTGGAATGGAGGGAAATGAAAGGGTGTTTGCCAGTAACCAAGCATCCTCATTTTATAACCAAAAAATGAAATGTTCCTGATGATTCAATTCTAGAAGGGGGGGGGGGTAGAATTTGTGAAAATATGCATAGGCTCCTGTAAAATTCCAATCTATACTTTAGCCCAAGGGTAAGGGAGTCTGGAATTTTTTGAAATGTGTGCACTTACTTAGTCGAAGGACCCTAGCTTATCAACAAGTTAAGCTCCCTCAAGGTAAGCCTATAAAAATAGAATTATTAGAACAAAAATTGGAAAATCAGTATCTATTGCTAAAGATATATCTTATGGTATTGGTCAGGGTACATGCTTAGGTCCACTGTTCTTTATCATTTATGTTAATGACCTATTTAAAGAATTTGAAAATTTAGATACTGATATAATCATGTATGCAGACGACACGGTTTTGTTCAGTAGTGACAGTACGGTAACTGGCGCTATGAATCGTAGTGAGATAGCCTATACTACATTATGTTCATGGTGTTTGAAAAATCGATTATCAATTAACATAAACCAAACCAAACATATGTTGTTTGATTGTAAAGCACATACCACGGACCCAGGTAGAAAAATTCATAATAAGCTCGAGAATGTACATCTATATACATATTTGGGTGTGATTATTGACAATGATCTGCGTTTATATGGAAATGGGTGTGATTATTCACAATGATCTGCGTTTATATGGAAAAAAGTAAATCAACGGTTATATAATTTTAAGAAAATTAGGAAATTTATTACTGAAGCAATAGCTGTAACTTTGTATAAACAAACAATTCAACCTTTGTTTGAATATTCTAGTTTTATAATCGATAGTGCAAAAAAAGTTGGATAAATTACAAGAAAAATGTCTGAGGACAATATGTTATAATACTGGAAAGGTGAACGATATTGATGAATTGTATAAGTTATATCAAGCTCAATTGTTAATGATCATGTATGGGTTACACGGTAATGAAGTATACTTAGAAGAAGAAAATCCTAGTCAAACTATTCAAACTAGGAAAAATTTGAAGGTGAACTTCAAAAAGGACTTTACAGTATTGACTAGGGTGCAAAATAGTAGTTATTACAGAGGTGTGGATCTATGGGATACCCTATCTGTTCAAGAACAAACTATAGATGATAAGACTATGTTCAAACGTGTTATAGAGAAGAAACTGTATAACTAATAGTAATCCGAACAAACATGTTATCATTCATCATATCATCTCATATATCACCAATATCCAAGGAAGAACTTATCTTTGTAAGATTGGATTGAAATAATAAAAAAAAAGTATAGGGTACCTTATTCAGGTATATCAATGGGCCAATGTTCAACAGAGAATATAACATTTGGAGTAAAAACAAATATCAGACAAACAGACCAGCGTGCTTTGTGATAGAAGAGACTCATTTTGTCTCATATTTCTCTGTACAATCAACAACTGTGCTGAAGTAATTCCATCCACTTAGTCATCACAAATACCATATACTATTTTGCCTTTCTGAGAAATTAACAATTAGGTATAGTATATCTCTTTCTCTTTTTCCCAGCCTAGTGTGTCTGGTGCTGTTGTTTTCATGTAATCTCAGACTAATTAATCTGTAAGCATAGGCATCCAGGCACATTCATTACATAGAAAATAAACCAAGAAGATCCCTGGTCTCCCATGCCTAATGAAAAACAGAACTACAAGATGCAGGTAATATTATGCAGACCAAAGAGGTGTAACACTATCTGAAGCAGAATTGCCCTGTTATTACTTATTCATATGTCTTTTGTAAACAGGTGAGAGGTAGGAGAAGCAAAGTCTGGCATGCTACTAATTAAAGAGCCTGGTGCTCAAGCATTAGGTATGAATAAGTATGTATGTAAGATATAGAAGTAAAATTATAGAGACCTGGAAGTTCCTATTCCATTAGTTGTAAGATGCATTGAATCATCAGTGGCCCGTTGCACAATAGAATTTCATTGTTAGGATCAAACAAATATATCTTTAACAAAGATATCGTTGTTACGATTTTTCAAACATAGTTAAATCTATGGTTCTAATGAATGAAATTTAATTCTGTAAATTGATGTAAAAAGGTAAAAAATTAGAGACAAATCAGTAAAAGTTCCAGCTCTCTGGCTGCATTTTAAATATAGAAAAACAATGTGTATAAACCATCGTTGTTACAAAAATATTAATTTCGTTAATAAAATTATTTTCGTTGTTACGAAACCCATTGTGCAACGGGCCACAGTGGCCTGTTGCACGATAGCATTTCAGGGTGAGAATCAAGTTAAGATATCTTAGCAAAAAGTGTCGTTGTTACGATTTTACAAAAATAGTAAAATCTCTGGTGCTATTGAATGAAATTGACTTCTGTAAATTGATGTAAAAAGGGGGAAAACTAGAGAAAATTCAATAAAAGTTACAGCTCTCTGGAGGCATTCTAAATATAGAAAAAAATATTGTTGCAAAACGATCGTTGTTACGAAAAAAAGATTTTTCGTTAATAATATTATTTTCGTTGCTAGGAAACCCATTGTGCAACGGGCTACAGGGGAAATCCAGGGGGTCCCCTCCTTTGGTTGGGACTTAAAGTACACAAACAGGGAGAAACGGTGCACAATTCGTGCAAATCCATGATGTTTCCATGATGGCCTATACACACTCCCCCCCCCCCCCTTCAGTAAAATACTGAATCTGCCTCTAACTGATGTACTGGGCACTTATATATACTTAAAACCTTTGGTAGTTTAATAGAGTGCCTGCTTCAAGTTTTGGAAGTCATAGGTTCAAATTCTTTCTGGGTCACACCAAAGAAAAATGTTGGTGGTTGCTGCTTGCCTGGCACTCGGAATGAAGTTAGAACCATGAAACACAACTCATTGGCCCTGTGTCAGTATAATGTGACTGGTGGGGTATAACGTTGGTCTATGACACAATATCTCAGTGAGGCAGCACTATAAAGAGGGCACTTAGTATGAAGAGGGCACTTGGTCACCATCACCACCCTTGTGTGACCCTCACAGTAAATGAGGACATAAACAGGTTGGGGCTACCACAGAAAAACGGGACGTCCTGGAAAAACAGGCAATTATGAAAAAGTATGGAACCTTGCTGTTGCGAGGGTTGTCCACCACAGGGAGACCCGTCCCTGTTCAACAGCGAGTGTATCCAACTTTCCTTGCTGTTGCGAGGGTTGGCACACCCAAATTTTCAATGTATTGGGGGGCATTTTGGGTTGGAATTCTTAGATTCTGCTGTCACTGTATGTTATATGTGTCCATTGGCTTATGAAATGTATAGGAGGTGAGTGGCGGTAATGTATTTATCAGTCAAATAAATGAGTCCAAAAGGTGTACAAAACCATTGCTGTTGCAAGGATTGTAACCGTGCAAACCTTTAATAAGGATATCGCTGCTGCGAGACCCAAATCTTAACCCTTACTGTGGTCTCACTGTTGCGAGGGTTTGGTCATGTGACGGAGCACTGATATTCCTTTTGGCAATCAGTAATGTAATAATAGTGCTCCTTGTATGGTATTGCCTTCCTCTGGCTAATGACCTTTTAGATCAGGATTCTTAATTGAACCATATCAAGTGTCAGTTGGCCTATTTGTCCTTCCCAAAAAGCCTATCCTAGTTTTCACCAACATAAAGATTTACCGTAAAATATAGTTCTAGTTGCTTTCAAGTTTAGTCTCCAAGTAAAGTAGCCTAAAGCACAGTGGATAATGGAAAATTACTCGGAAAATCAAATTAAAAGTTTGAGAAATGGTTTTAATTTTAATTACATTTTTCCCATAGGAACCAATGTTAAAGCCTGTCAACCCACCCCGAATGTCCAGCACTATATTGTCCTGAAATACATCATTTTGATTGCTGGCAAACCTGAAAATCTGTCAATTGAACAAATTTAAGAAATTGTTATATTTTAGCAGTACTTGGGGATATAGAAAAACTAGATTGTTGTTTATTTCAGTTACCCAACTTGTAGAGACTTGGATGTCTTGTATGATGTATTTTGTCCAACCCTGGGATATATACAACGTGGGACGGGCTTATTCCACAGTCCTTGATTCACAACGCTCTGTATTTGTTTTGTCCTAACCTCACTGAACGTACTAATTTGGTGAGGTTTCTACCTCACCATCAATAACATTATTATTACTTACCATCTAAGTAAGTAACAAACTGACTAAAAAAAAGTATGGTTGCAAAATGTTTCTGTTGGGTCACAAGCTGGGTGGATAGTCATTGGCTGATGTTGCTGAGGTACAGACATGACTTATCTATATGTGCATAGATGGTATTACTCTGTCCAAACCACATTGCTTTGAACTATGACATAACCCCTCCCATCCATTAATGCTATAATTATATTTCCATATGTGTAAGATAGGAAACAGGCCATGTTAACTATTCATGAAAGCTTATCACCACCTCAGAGTCTGGCAAATGCTTGGTCCTGTCAAAGTGACATGATGCCCAAACAAGATAAACCTTGTTACTGCAAATTAAGGTATTTTACTCAATAATCAGCTGTTCTACCACATTGTTGCAGGGCAGCTTTCTACTATTTATTGAGGAAACATTTTGCAAAGGGAGACAAGAAACCCTGGATATTTACCCTTTGTACAAATAACCCCAGCCAAGGACAAATCCCTGGACATAAAACCCCAAAACAAAGCTTATTGATCGACTACAATCAATGACTTCAAACATAAAAATCAATGTCAACAACAGTGGCCAAATCCTTTTTTTTTTGTCTTTGTACTGTATTTCTTGAGGGTTTGAGTTTTTTAGTTCATTTTTGGAGATTGGGTACAATTTTCATGGCTTAATGGTCCTTTAAAAATCAATTTTAACAACAATGGCAAAATCATTTTTTTGTCTTTGTTCTTCATTTCTTGAGTGTTTGAGTTGTTTTAGTTGATTTTGGAAGGGGGTACAATTTTCATTGGTTTATTGTCCTTTGGTTGTCACAGGTTTGTGCCAGAGGCTATATGTCCAAAGGGTGTTTCTACTGAAACCCTATATGCCTACACCACACCCAGTTCATGTTCAGTACAGTGGCATCAGGTGCCTACCATGCAACCTGTTAGGTGATAATGGTCATGTAATAGTCTTCTGTAACAGCTCATTACCCTACTTGTACCCCCTGATCTATTTGATTACATACATAAGAGAAGCTCATTACTCTATATAATTATCTAGATCTAGCAGGGTAGGATATACATAATAGTTCTCAACTTCTGTGTCTATCCGATGACTGGGTGGCCAACTTATCCTGCCTTTTATGTAACACTATTGTCTTTCTCTGGGCACCTGCAGGCGATGCAACCGCTGGTGTCTAAAGGCGGGTCTCCACGTGGCGATCAAACCACACTGATAAGTGCATTTTGCCGCCAAACAAGGATGAAATATTGGTTGCCGGGTGACTAACTAGTCGCCGGGCTACTAAAAAACTAATCTCCACATTGGGACATACTTGCTGTAAATATGCTGGCAACTAAAGGACACTTAAGTACGTCGCCCGGTGACTAACTAATCACTGGTAGCCATAGGAAAATGTTAAACATGTCAAAAATTTCACCCAGAAACCACAGTGACTAGTGGTTCAGTCACCAGACACCATGGCACCAGTGTATGGTAGCTAGGAGATTAATGTTAACCCTTTCAGTCATTGACGACTAGCACTTAATTATGGTCTTGGTCACTGCTGTTGGAAAGGGTTAACACTAATCGCCCGGCAACCAAAATCCCAAACCGCATCCCCATTTGGGCGACTAAGAATTTAGTAGCCGGGCCATTAGTGTTTAGCAACTTATGCTTAGTTTTGGTCTTTGTTGCTGTGTTTGGAAAAGGCTTATACTAATTGCCTGGTGATTAAAATCTTAGTCGCCCAAGTGGGGATGCGGCTTTAGTCACCCAATTGCAAGTGGGGACACGACTTTAATCACCATGTCTGTTACATATGAAGTAACCCAGATGTTGACCTTTAGCAGAAGGAAAAGAAAATGTTTGAAGGCCTGGCTGTTGAACAGCACCTATATTAGGTGGCATTTCAAAGTATTCTGAAAATAATTATGCTGTAAGCTCATTTTAATAGGGCATTTTCATGTATTGTTACCATCTTTTAAAGCATTTCGAAGGACTAGAAAATCAACTCGAGGATAGGAAAAATGTGGTATTTGCTAAGTTGGGAGGGAGGTAGAGGGTTGGACAATCAACTCTGCTCACACCTGTCTGTTAATCTGTTAATCTGAAAACACAATAGTCAAAAGGCAAACCCCACATTTGCCACCTGGCCTGTAGTAGCTGATGGAATGCTGCAGGTTCTTATAACAGTGGTGGATTGTTCTTGTTTATTGACCTTGAGATGTTATTCTTCCAGTTTCCTTATAAGATCATTCTCAATACAAAAGACTACAGTTTTGCATTTGACACACTTGCAAATTAATTAACGGGATGTACATATTTTCTTATTGTAAATATGTTACGAAAATTGTCAAACATTATCGGAAGAGCTCCATGTAGAGAGATAATTAGACGCAATAAAAAAAAAGTTTTAGAAAAAAGTATATGAGTAGACAGGGGCAGATCCAGAGATTATCAAAATGTAGGGGGGGCGCCCCCTGCGCCCCCCTAAATCCGTCGCTGGTAGACATTTAGACTTTTGCTCCTTTGAAAACAACAAATAAGGGCAGGTAGAGTAAATACAAGTCCTTACACAATTCACTTTGACACTGAATACTGGGAATTAGCCATGTTCAGCAAGAACATAAACATATAATTATGATATGAATCCTATCCAGCCCCTGAGAAGTAAACAGCTTTTTATATTGTTCAAGAGGAAAATTACCAAGAGATCTAGAACTGTGGTGAAGGTTCTGTCTAAATGTAACTTATTGTCTACACCACCACCTGCGTAACCAGGCACACTAGACTGTGCACTGGCTTCAGGGTTCTTTTTAAGTACTTCCGGAATATATGGTGCCACCTGGTGGACAAATTAGATAACAACTAATGAAGCTTCTGCATTCTTCTCAGAATAAAGTGGTCAGAAAGGAAACCTTTGCTAGACCTTAAGCGAGTGCGGCGGCCAAAGTTTAGATGTTCCTGGGCCTTTATGAAGAAAATATACAGGTTTTACAGCTGGAACCCAAACTCCGTGCAGGTTTTATTTTATTTAGTTGTATGCAGTTACTTTTCCAACAAACTGGTCAACAACCCAGTTCTTGAGTAGTCTACTGTTGACACAAGATAAAATATTCCTACAGGTGCCCCCTGCTCTCATTCATTAAAATTGGGATATTGTGAATAGGGGACTGAACCCAAGTTATGTACCACTCCAGATGTAATCAAGTGTATCAAACGAGTCTTGATCCAAGATGCGAGTAAGAAACTGCGCTTGAAACAAATCCAGGTCCTTTGGATTACCAAAAGAGAGCTGTACCACTGAGCTAACTCTCCTCCATGAGAGAACAGACAACCACCATCATAGTGATTTGAATACCACGAATCACTATCATCACAAGAAAGTAAGGGGGCGGATCCAGAACCAGTGCTCTTGGGGGGGGGGGGGGGCAAACTCTGACCCCCCCCCCCCTTAAAAAAGGAAAAATAAATCACCAGATTTACACAGATCTTCTAATTATAAGATGCCAAAATTTTGTCCCCTGTTCTAGGGGCCCCATTGCGCCCCCCCCCCCCCCCCCCGACTAGCTCCGCCAATGAAAGTGGTGGATATCCATACAATACATTTGTACATATATTTAGATAAATATCAAACTTGACATTGGCAGATGGGAATATATACTTGATAACTTCAATATAGAGGTGGACGGCACAATCCTTTCCTCTTACAATCTAAATAGGACTCTGAGGACATATTCTTAACAGGAAATGCCATCTTGGGATTTTCACTGGTTGAAAAAGAACTATCTTTATTTCCATATAATTGGAGTATCAGATCTTAAATAGTGCTTTTCTACAGAATGCCTTGAGGCATTTTGAGGTAGCTTTAGCTTGAACCATCTGGCTCTGTGATTGCATAAGGGAAATATTTCAATGGAAAACACCCCATGATATATTATGACCCTTACCATTTAGATCAGTGTACCCCACTCATCAGCCAATCTATCTACCATTCTAAGCCCACAAAGAAAAGTTGATAGTCCCAGAAGTGCCCTTCAGCAGTGTATTTTTGGACTTCTATCGTATAGGATGTCTCTTTATTCCCTCTTCCCCTTCGCCCAATCATTTCTTATCGTGCCGCGGAACACCTGCACGTGCTGATCCATACATAACCGGCTTGTTGGTGACAAGAAGCCCTTAAGCCTCTCTGTGTGGAGAATATATGAGCCTTGGGGAGCTGCCCAGACCAGCCACTCCAGTTCTTCATTGTCTTAAATAAGATATCCTCCCCATAATTAACACGCCAAAGTAAGCCCGCGACATGGTAAACGCTCTACTCAAGCCCGACCGGAATCTAGACTATAAATTTAGGAGTGCTTAGCTTTCGGTGCACTAGACATTTAATAATGATCTGCAGACAAAGGCTGCAGTCTAATTTTAGATTTCTTTCACAGTGAGGAAGCTATGGACAATGGACTGTTGTATTTCTCACTCACATCCACTACTGTAGGAATGAAAGCTGTAGTCAGTACTTTATGGAATTTTCCAACAGACTTGCCTCTTACACCAGCAGAGACTATCACTTTACATTGTGTATATACATTTATAAATAAACATATTTACAACGTTAGATATATCATTTTTAATCATAATGTTCTATATATGATATAAAACATGAAAAGACGTGATGTGTAATATTCCTAGCAAGAATGTAAGGTTATTATTACACTACAATAATGTTCTATTTAGTTCTGTGTTGTTCCTTGTTACATTATTTTGATGGCACCCTATAACATCTTTAGAACCTAGCAATGCAATATTACATTGTTATTTTATTATAACATTCTGGTTATGTTGTTTCACATAAAAATAATTTTATCATAACATTCTCTATTGGTGAGGTCTCAGCTTCACCAAAATATAACATAATTATAACATTCAGTCTCGGAGAGTCTCAACCTAACAAAAAGTATTGTAACTGTTACATGAAAATTGGGCAAATTACTGACTGACCAAAAAAGTATGGTCACAGAACGTGCTTGATATTTAACTGTTTGCCTAGGATGGCTTACAGGAATAACAATTAATATACAAAGTTGTGGGACGGGACCTATTCTAATTGCAGTGCCGTTGAAATACATGAAATGCGTTATCCATGGCAGAAAAGAATATCAGTATTAAAAGTTATTCTTACTGATGACAATTACAACAAGTTTGAACCACTTTGTAATAGTGACTAAATGGAATGATGGTGATAGACAGTATTGCGAAAATTATCAGATATATATAGTAATAATTATGATATATCAGAGAAAAATCATCCTCCATTTCTACCCAGTGATACCGTTAGTGGCCCTGGCCATTTCCAATCCCCATGGTAAAAATACCTTGGAGACACCAGACAGTGGAGCTACTTAGTGGGTTCTCAGAACGATTCCCAACATCTAACTAACTTATCCCTACTTGGTCTAGAGCCCTGTCCACACTATGCGATTTTTACATAGACTTTTATGTTTGTGGATACAATGTTTATTGCATAAACACATCGAATAGAGACAATTCTTTTTTGCATTTTTAGGTAATCAAAAATAGCATTATTCTGAGCAGGGTTAAAGGGTAAAAAGGTCATCAAGGTTATGCTCAGATATGGAGTTGGCCTGAGTGTACCATTGGTTTCAATGACAGGTGACCTCAAAGTTGACCTCAGAATACCACACTTCCTGTTTACTAGAATTGTGAAGGTCCCTTTTATATTTTAGTTTTACCAGAGTGTTAGTGATTACAGTTGGCTTAGTGTAAGTAGGTATAGCTATATGTACTAGGCAAGTCTACCATGACAGGTGAGAGTGTCCTTGGCATTAGGTAAACAAGTGGATTACTGAGTGACCAGCAGTGCATGCAGCCATGTGGAACCAGGTGGAACATGTGGCCAGGAATGACTACAGCCGTGCTGGATGCCTGGGCTATGATTTTTTGTTGTTGTCACTCTCCGAGCAGATTTTAGGTTTACACTCTCCAAGCAGATGTTCAGTTTCAAATTTGTGTTTTTGCATCAAGTTTATATGTTTTGATTGCTGGTAATCTACAAATACATTTTCAACACTCTCCAAGCAGACTTTAAGGCTTACACTCTCCAAGCAGATGTTTGGTTTTCAAAATTTTCTTTTTTCGTCAAGTTTTAATGTTTTGACTGCTGGTTATGTCTAAAGAGGTTTTTATCATTCTCCAAGCAGACTTTAAGGTGTACACTCTCCAAGCAGATGTTTCGTTTTCAAGTTTTTATTTTTGTGTCAAGTTTAGATGTTTTCATTCCTAATAAGCTACAAATAGGTTCTCATCACTCTCCAAGCAGATTTTAAGGCTTACACTCTCCAAGCAGATGTTTGGTTTTTAAAATTTTCTTTTTCCATTAAGTTTAAATGTTTTGACTGCTGGTAATCTCAAAACAGGTTTTTATCACTCTCCAATCAGATTTTAGATTTACACTCTCCAAGCAGATGTTCAGTTTTAAATATATATTTTTTTGCATCAACTTTAAATGTTTTGACTGATGGTAATCTCCAAACAGGTTTTTATCACACTCCAAGTAGATTTTAGTTTACACTCTCCAAGCAGATGTTCAGTTTTAAATTTGTATTTTTGCATGAAGTTTCTAATGTTTTGACTGCTAGTAATGTCTAAACAGGTTTTCATCACTCTCCAAACATATTTTAGGTTTACACTCTCCAAGCAGATATTCAGTTTTAAATTTTTATTTTTGCATCAAGTGTAAAAGTTTTGACTGCTGGTAATCTCCAAACAGGTTTTTATCAATCTCGAAGCAGATTTTAGGTTAACACTCTCTAAGCAGATGTTCAGTTTTCAAATCTTTATTGTTGAATCAAGCTTATATGTTTTCAGTACTGGTTATGTCAGAATAGGTTTGCATCACTCTCCAATCTGATTTTTAGGGTGTACACTCTTCAAGCAGATGTTCAGTATTAATTTTTTATTTTTGCATCAAGATTATATGCTTTGATTGCTGGCACTCTCCAAGAAGATTTTAGGGTTTACACTCTCCAAGCTGATGTTTAGTTTCAAATTTTTATTTTTCCATCAAGTTTATGTTTTGACTGCTGGTAATTTCCAAAAAGATTTTCATCACTCTCCAGTGTTCGAAACTAACTTTTTTGGCTGTTGGCCATCAGGGCCGACTTTACAAAGGTATTGTCGGCCCTGACGGCTTTTTACATGCCCTGAAATTTGAAGTGAACAATTTTATTTAATTGTCGAGAACTGAAGATATCATTAGACTAATAATAGATATGAGAATAGAAAAAAAATAGGAAAAAATTCAGAAATCTTTGTTGGCCACCAGGGCCAATTTGACACCATTTTTTGTGAAAAATTTCGGCCCTGTTCTCAAATTTTCGGTCATTGGCTGACGGGCCGGCTGTTTTCTTATGCCAATCTAACATTATTCATTTGTTTGAAGCAGACTTTAGGTTTTTCATTTTCATGCAAAGTATACAATTTTTCTTTTTCTTATATCAGTATCAATTTTAGATTAGAACTAAGTCACATTAATCAGTGGCGTTCTTTTGTTTTTTAAACAAATGCAAACTTGTTATCAGTATTAGATGTAAATATTACTTTCAGCATGATGCAAGAACTATTTTTGGTAAATCACGTGAATAGGCGAAGTTCTCGTTATATTATAACGGTATCAATGTGCTCTATAATGATAAAGGTATTAACGTTATGAGCTTGTTTCTGGTGTGGTACAGGGCTCTGCAAAATAAGAAATAATCATTTTTGCAAAGAATGTCCTTCAAAATTACGGCAATAGTTCAAGGATCTTCAATTTAATGTCTCTTGTGCACAATTATGAAACATGCAGAGGCGGATCCAGGGATAGAAGTTAAGGGTGTTCTGACTGCCCCCTTTCAGTGGGGACTTAAACTCGCCAAACAAAAAAGTATGTCCTATGTGTGCACATGAATGCATGCTGTTCTAGTACATAGCCTATATGTGGACACTCCTTTCCAAAATCATGTATCTGGCCTAGACATGTCTAAATATAAAATGGCGATAACGTGGCTTTTTCAATATTCTTTGAGGCTCTATCCCACTAGGAATCGTTTGACTTGTGTGTGGTATGTTTCTTAACCCAAGTACAAGGAATATCAACAAGAATATTGACACAAGCACAAGGAATATCAACAAATGCAATGTGGAATATAAAATATTGCTTGTGCTTCTTGACACTCATTTGGTTGGTGTCAACCTCTGCAATCAATTTCCTATATTTTCCATACTTAAATTTGCATTGGCAGAAACCAATGTGCTGGTGTCTGCAATACAAACCATAGATTCGCAACTCAAAAAAAAGGCGGAATGTGTCCTATATTGGTGAGAAACCAATCAGACAGCACAAATATGGCTAAAGTTAGGAAAAGTTCTGATATGCTTCGGTCTAGGTAATAGGCGTCTCGTTTCTCGGAGGCAATTCGCTCTAACGATAAGCATTATATGAGATGGGTGAGATAGCTAACACATTTTCCCAGGGCAACTTCCTGGAAAGATAAGTATAGAAAGTGTATAATAGGAGCATCTATTAATATAATCACAGTAGGCATTAGTATAGGTCTGGAATCAAGCTTTCGGTTGTATATTCTAATTCTTCATGCAAGGGTGGTCTATTCTTCTATGACTCTTTTGCACTTGTTCCGATTTTTATTAAACATTTATTTTTTTATTTATTTTACATTGGAAGTTAAAAGCTTTCCCTCATGATAATTATATCCTTAGGATATTCCAAGTATCTGTTGCCTTCCAGATTCTACACAACCATGATACAAATGTTATATATATATATATATATATATATATATAACAAACTGGGGAGAGATTCTGAGATTATCTGGCCATGCCCTTAGGCTGATAACACTGACATACCTTGGTTAATATACCCATCAGGGACCTCCATACTAGTTGGTTATATTTTTAGTATACCCTCACAGAATATAAAAGTGCAATTATAGAGCTTAGACTAACCGATCTAGTGGAGCAATGCTCTACTGCAGTAAATTACTTTCCATATCACCCTCCAGCTGGATAACTCTTTGGTTATCACCATCCCTGTGTCACTGATGCATTAACTCTTGACTGCAGAACTTGTAACAACCCAGAGTATGATAAAATGTACCATGTCTCTGAGGTATAATAAAATCTAGGTCCACTGAATCTCAGTAGCCTCTGCCTCTCTGACCCAGAGCATAAAAATATGAGAGTATAGATATACTGTACTTAGGTGTAATGATGATAGGTCTAGGTCTTAATATATCATAGGTCCTACTACCAGTCTACTAATATCGTACCTGTCTCTACAGAATTTTGTCAAGAGAGGAGTAGCAAACAGGCTATACTGGTTTTCTTTTCACTTTTTCTCCTTTTTTTCTTCTAAGACTAGTACTTCTACTTCAGAGCATATATTTGAAACTAATCTCTATGCCATTTCCCCGTTTATCTTCTGGTTTACATTTCCTGTTTAAAACGTCTTCTATGAGCCTACATAATAATTATGCTTTTAAATTTTGGTCTTCAAGAAATAGCAATCACTGTCCAGTTGTTTATACAGTTTCAAAAAGCTTACAGGAATCTCACCATAATCGTATTTTATATGCTTGTGAGTTCAATATTTTTGTTTTACTTTACCCTCATAATGAATACACAGGATAAAAAGATTAATTTGTAAATGATTGCCTTGAAATTTCCAGAGACTGAATACTTTCCATGGTCTAGTCCCCATTAAAGGGAGCCAAAAGCAATGTTTTGCAAAAGTGCTACAAAATTTTGAAAACTGAAATAGCTAAGGAAATACATTCTAAGAGTCTAACCTTAGCTGGTGGTATAGTTTAAACCATGAAAACCAACTTGAATCTAAATTAAATTCCATAAAACTCATTTTTTCTGTCTGTAGAGAGCAATGTTAGTAAACAAACCAATTTTGGTGGGTCACCAAAATTGGCCAGGGACATGTTTTATTGTATTTTGATGAAGTTAAGGCCTGTTGACCCAATATTGGTTTTGGCTCCCTTTAAGTAGTCTAGAAATTGACCTGTACTTCTTCCCCGACTTCTTCTCATTATTTTACCTGTAGGTCCACAGGCTATTCATAAGTAGATCTACCTGACCCTAGTTTGGTTTGTCTCATCCAAAGTTAAGTAATGAGAAAGCTAGGTGCTCCAGACAAGGTGTATTTTACATTTATAGCATGTGTATTCAGACAAGAAAAAAAGTATAAAGCAGGGAAAGTTGATAAGAGGGATATTGCCTTAGGCAATACTGTCATCATCAGTGAAGAAGTCTTGCAGAGTTTGAGTAAACACATGATCATATCTACATGTGGTTGGATTTAACTCATCCTTTGAGACTTTAGCCCCATACCCACTAGATGATGCACCGACGTTTGACACCAAGAGCAGTCAGACATTTCATCGGTGTCAGCCTCAAATTATCAAACATGCTTAAGATGGGTCGACATGGCCATTGGTGCAGCCGTCGCCATGGCGGTCGGCCGGCTCTGACAGTACCAACCATACCCACACACAATCGGCATGGCTGTTGGTGTGGCCATCAGTGCCAAAACAACCACCAACGGCTGACGCCAACGCCGATTCACCATCAATCCAGCCAAAATCACATGGGTGGGTATGGTTCTTTAAGGGGCCTTCCATTAAGTACGTATGCATCAATGAGTACGGGGGGGGGAGAGGGTCAGAGATCTTTTAAAAATGTGCGTACATTAAACCCAATGTGTATTTTTGTCCAAGAGAAGGTGGGGTAGAACTGAGATTTTTTTCTTAATGTGTGTACGTAATAAATTGAAGGCCCCTGATGCAAACCATTGCACCAACAAACAAATATTCAAAATTTGTAAGCTTTTGTTTGATTTACAGTTGATATATACCCCTAATCATAATCTTGTTTGTTGTATTCACAGCATTCCATATATTTTTTCATTTGAATCTTTATTTCTTTTTCATCTATTGTGTTTACTCACCCTTTTCTGGAAGAATTTGTGTTCTGTAGAAAAAAAATCGTATCAAATAAAATAGATAAAAAGAAATCAATTGAGATACTAGAAAATCTGCAATTCATGCAACAATACCTATCATAACAGGGATACCCAAGGTTGAAAGTTATTACAACAGCAATGCCCTTGTGTGGGCGAAAAGCGCTCCCTTTTAGCACTCAACCTACATACTAATCCCACCCCCTTCGTAAATCCAGGATATGCCCCTGAAGGCAATACAAGCATGTCCTCATTGGAGCTTGTTTCAGAAGAATCACCAGCCTTTACCTCAGGGAATGAGCAGTAAATTCGACACTGTTATTCTAGCTGGGCTGCTGCAGGGTGTATGTACATAAAACAACTCTGAGTTATGAAATGCCATGAATATAACCTCCAACGCAGATTGTTATTATGAGCAGACCTTAACTTTATAGAGCTTGTGCCTTCCTAAATCTCTGAAAATTCCTCTCTAAATTACCAGACTTTTAATTGATGAAACACATTAAACATGTTGTATATGAATATATATAATCATGATTTCCATGTATAATGAGTTTCCGCCTAATCTCTACTGATAGCATTGATATTGAGAAACTACTCAATGTGAAAGTGTAAAGAAAAATTATTCTTGCCTTTTCATAATGAGTTAAAGAAGATCTTTCAATGCAGAAAAATATTTCCATGTTTTTGGTTTTCATTCTCATGTTCTCTACCACCTATACATGATAACGAGTTCCATCTTGATATAATTGTGTTTAACCTAAGACTATGCATTAAGTAGCTAAGCCAATTCTAATGTAAATTAAAATAGGTTTGTTGCTGAGGTGTGCAAACAAAATAGAAAATGTATCCAGTCAAACTTTATTGATAATTCTTAAGCTATTTAGGCCTTATATGTCCCCAAACCAGTATAAATCACCTACGAAATGTGTCATACTGTTGAGTCTTACAATTATTATGATCTCGTCTCCAGTCAGTTTGTTATAGTTGGCCTTTTTAACATGTTACAAAAGTTAATACTGTTTTGATATGAAATACATAATTTATTCTGTATGTATACTTTACATGTGTGAGTATGTGTATGTGAGAGGGTTATTGCCGTTACTGGACATACAAGCTCAGAATCATAAAGTAACCCGAGGCAAGGGAGGAAAGGCCCAGTAACATGATCCCCATGGCTTACAGATATTCTTAATTAGCGATTGAGCAACTAAATAAAACACAATCTAAAAAGAGTAGTCCTGAGCATGATCGTGTTTCACTAGTTAATTCTCTATGATATTTTAAAAGGTCCTATGAAGTGGATTGTTATTTTCCCTGCCCTTAGAGTGATGATAGTATTGACGAGCAAGTAATCACTGCTCATACATGGCGTTTTAAGTTTTGTTATGATATATTTAGTAATAATGTAGTACATTACCAAAAAGAATTTTTATCAGTGAATCACAAAGAAGAGGGGGGTCTACAGTTCTGCTGACCAAGAAAAGATGGAAAATACCATATTATAAAAGCTGATTGCAATGTCATAATATGTTTCTGGGAGTGTCTTATCTATATCTGAGAATTTTAAAACAAATTTTCCTTATGAAACTTTGTCCTGGTTGTGTATCTAAGCGCTCATAGTTTTATAACCAGATCCCTTTGATTCTTTATCAAATGAAGTCACATGAACAAAATCAGCCCTTTCTTAACCAGTGGACCTTTTAGGGAATAGCATGTGGGACTTCTGTGTTGCAGGCCCAGGTTCCATTCCCCAAGATATCTGTTTCCCCATCGTTCCTTGCTGTTGTTCTCTCCCCCAGGTTAAGCGATCAGTCCCTTGTACACAGCACAAATATGACTTGATGCTGATGAAGCTTAAAATTCCTTAAACTCCAGCACGTCATCATCATCTTGTATAATTTTCTCGTTTCAGGTGCTGAAGGCAGCAAGCCCCGTCCTGCTTCGTATCATTCTCCTAGGTGCCTTGTTACTCTACTGCCCGGTAAGTAGAAGTTTGTTACAGTGTAGGGGGTATCCATTCAGTGATATTCTCGTTTTCTGCCAGTTCTGGACGCTTAGTTCTCTTTGAAATGGCCAAAACTGGTTTAAAACTTTCAGAAATCCAACCAGATCACTCGCTTTGAAACTATCTAACATTGTTAGATAATGGTTTCTGGTGATTTCTTATTCCACCAGAAATCCAGTTGTATTGTATCCTTAGTCGCATGATGCAAGCTTAAGCTCCTAGTGAATGGAAATTCACAGAGCATGGGCAGAGAGGTAGATCCTAGTCTCAAACTACCTCAATGCTGGTTTTGTCCATCTTGCCAGTTGAAGTTGTAATGGGTAGTAAACGGAATATATTCAACACAACCAGTGGCGGATTCAGAGGGGGGGGGGGCAGGGGCGCCCCCCCCCCCCCCTTTTTTTTTTGAGGGGGGGGGGCAATTTTAGATTTTTTTAATGTAAAACTCGCCCATAAGGTAATTAAAGTGAAAAAAAATCCAATAGCGCCCCCCCCCTTTTTTTTTTCAAAACCTGGATCCGCCACTGACAACCCTTACCTCAGTAGGAGTCATACCTGAATGGCTAACCCGTCCCTATTGCAAGTTTGTGGGGTGGTTATCCGTCAAGGTTGTACAATGCTATGTGTAGTTGAAAGGTCAAAAGCGGTTAGGATCTTTTAATGGTATAGATCTTTGTTTGCACACAACTCCAGTGTTATGCTTTAACGTGCAAGATCATCAGTGATCTGATCATAGCATGCTTTACTGAAAAATGCCAGACTTGGCCAATGATGACTTGTACTATATCTTCAGGGACGGTTTCAGAGGGGGCGCATGGGGCGCCCGCCTCCACTTCATTGGACCAAATCAAATCCTAATTCTATTAATTACCTTCCTTATATTAAAGCAGGGTTGCTTCCAAACTTCACCAAGCTCCACCTGTTCAATGCTAGCTACCATTGGACACAGAGTAGTCAGAGCCAGAGGCAGAGTGCCAGTTGAATTAAATGCTGGTATCTCAACTCATACATGTCTCTATGAAACAGAGAGCAGAACACCAGCACCCAGCAAAATGTTCCACTGTACCCACACTCTGACCCCCTCCCCACAGCTTCACCAGCAGTGGCCTAACTGGTAGAGTGTCCTCCTCCAGTGTGAGGGGTCTGGAGTTCGCCTCCCGCTGACGGTGCGTAGCACACTTGTGTAAAGGAAAAATTAATGTTACATCAAGGCGGCTCCTCTTTTGAAAATGTCTGGATCCGCCCCTGATCTAAGTACATCTGGACTATCGGTATTTGGAATACCTCTTGAATTCTCAGCAATCAAAACTAATTTCTAAGTTATAGGGTTTCCGTGATGTGCTGATCAATTAGTGGACTAGGGAATTAGGGTGGACTGAGAATGGAAACACTATAAAGGCGGTGATCCACGTTGCGACAAAAGTGGACCGATTTCCAACCGATTTTCAAAATATTTTCTATCTCCAAAATCGGCTGTAAATCGGCTGTAAATCGGCTGTCAATCGGTTCACTTTGGAAAATATCGCAACGTGGATCATGTCAACCGATTTTTTCCAGCCGATTTCCAACCGACACTTGTGAAACCAACCGATTTCCAACCGATTTCCAACCGACGATGGTCCGACACAATTATTAAACCTGTTTAATAATTTTGGACCGATTTTGGACCGACATGAACCGATTTTGGACCGATTTTATTATGTGTAGTCTTTTTCAAGGTGATTTCATTCATTTTTGGGAGTAATGGAACGAAAATGTTGCCAAAAGATATGAAAATGATTTCTCTTTCACATGATATATTTTTTAATGCTTTTCAACAAGTATTTTACTATTTTACTTATTATTAATCAGAAAGATTAAATAATATACATTTGTGGTCCTACTGACCATATTTAGACATAAAATATGAAAATATTCTCAACATTTTCATAATTTAGTGAAACGATTTTTTTTTCACTGTTTTCCTATTAATTTGTGATCCAGGATTCAAGGAAATAATCAGTTTTGTACTTCACTGTGGATCATGGGTAGTGGACCGATTCTGGACCGATTCTGGACCGATTTTAGGATCACCTGGCTTAATTACCAAACCGATTATGAACCGACAAAAAACCGTCGGTCCTTAAATCGGTTGGCTAGTGTATTATTCCGTCGGTTTGACAAATGTGGCAACGTGGATCACTAGCTTAATGAATGACTCTTTTTCGTGACCAATGTCTATGTCATGCCTCTTTCAAACACCTTGAAGTCGTTTACTTCATTAAAGAGCACGTTTATGAAGTAAGGTTCTTGAGTTGAATTTAAATCTATATACTACAAGTTTAATTTTGAAGTGAACTGAACTTTCCAAACGAAACGCCTATAGGGCCATTGCGCTCTGTAACTCCCTACCAGGGTATATTGTCACTGCTGACTGTAGAGCATCCCTAAAGACAATATACCACAAGTCTCTATTGGACAAGCTGTGAGAAAATAACTAATTTCCTCTATATGTGAATTTCTTTCTTTAGCCTTCGTGACAGTTATAATTCGAAACATTGATGTACAACGGACTGAATTATCTCTATGTATGAGCTTCTGTCTTTAACCTATTTGACAGTTATAATCTGAAAACCTGATGTACAACTAGGAGGCTGCTAACAAACGCTTTTCAGATAGTAAAATATAGTAGATAGTAGAATATGATATCCTGTTATTGGTATAATCTTAATATGTGTCAAGGAATGAGACTTCTTGGAACATTCGCATTCCAGTTATATTGATTTATGTCCAGTTTCGTGGTTTGTCGTTTGAATAAGTTAAGTTGAAGTTGTTTCAAGTTTACAGAAAGTAAACTGTGAAGTCCCTAGTAAAAGAACCACGAATAAAGACAATTTTAAAAATAAAGAAAATTTCTTTGACGAATCTGTACTTGTTTCAGATGATCGTGCAGTACTTTGAGCCCACTGAACTGAACTGCTCTCTGCGGATGTGGATGCGGGAGATCGGCTTCTCCATATCCTACGGGGCACTACTACTTAAAACGTGGAGGTGAGTTTACTTACAATGCTCTTTTTTCTTTGTTAAGGTAGTATTAAGCCTCATACCCACTAAGCGACTGTTGGGTATGGTGTGGATTCTGTTTAACAGACAATGGACGATGGGATTGGTGGGAAAATCGGTGCTAAATTATCAAAATTGGTCGATATTACAGTCGCCAGGTGACGCCCATTACCCGTGAACCGTTGCTGATAAAGTCGCTTAGTGCGCATGGCCCTTTACATTATGTGTTGGGAAAATACCTATGAAACTTGAATTGAAATTGAAATGTCTGTAAAAATCCATTGCAAACAACTTGTTTTTGTTTAGGAACAAAGCTGTAAATTACTTTTTGAATAAAGCCCCATACCCACTAGGCGTTTTTGTCCAGAGTCGGCCGATTATTGGTGCTAAAATCGGCCGACTCTACTCGAGGAGTCGGGCGATTTTACCAGCGATTCATATCAAACATGCATATTTCAATATACCATACTAACAGGGGATCATAGGAGTCGGCCGATTCTGCCAATTTTCCATCGTCCGTCACTGATAAAATCGCCTAGTGGGTATGGGGCTTAACGCTTCATATACTCGTGTTAAATCTGCTAACGTGGTATCAAAAACACCGATACAAATGTGAATAATCCAGCCTTAATATCCGTATGCAAATCATATTGCCTTTTGATTTGTGTTACCCATGTCAACTTGGATATTTTGATATGGCCTTTTATCTCTATGTCTGCATTATGGCATGTTCTGTCCATTGTAACTGAAAGTATTTATAATCTCTTCTTTTCATCTATTACTCTTTCGTTTTATTCATATCAATCATCAACAATTTAAAAGTTACTTAGCAGTAGTGACATCATTAAGGCAATTGCCTAGATATGGTGTCAATAGTTTTCCTAGAATTCAATTTGATTTGACCTGAATTAAAGAAGAAACTGTTTAGCCTGTAATTTAGCCAGATTCTTCTGCCGGTGAGATTGCTTGGGTGGCTGAAGACAGGAAACGCAGAGTGACTTCTTGGAGTCTGGCTAGAGGCAAAACCCACTCTCAATTTCCTGTCACATCCCTATTTCTCCTAATGCACTTTCAAAGGAATTTTAGTTCAACCATTTAAGACCCAATTCAACCGATCTAATCTTTTACGGAACACTTTGTGACACTGCTAAACCAGGAAATAGTTTTGGCCGTTGATCTATCGGATGTCATTAAGATTGAAGGACTAATTTGATATCAAATCTTACTTCAGATCTCAGTAAAAATCATTTTAGCATTTTAGTATAAATGTTCATGGAGAAATCTTAAGAGTTGTGACAGTTAGGAGGGCTCTACAACATACCTATAGGTCGTATTTCTCATACCAAAAGTATGCGCTGCCGATATTGAGCATCTCTATAGTAACGTTTTACATTGATAGCATTCAAAATCGACACACTTTTGGTGCCGAAAGTGTGCCGATTATGAGTGCTACCAATTTTGAGTGTCAAAATTGGCTACTGAGACATAATCGGCAGGAAAGCTTTACAAACACGTTGGTAAATCTTATTGGCAGTGCCGCCGATTACATATCGACAGTAGCAAACATTCATCAGCTTCAAATTGGCAGCACACTTTCAGTATGTGGAATACGGCCTTAACTCTACTCTTCATTCAAATGGTGATGCCACCAACGCACTCAATACTGGTTTAAAAGTTCTTAATGCTTTTGATCCCTGATATAATCCTAGATGTGCTAAATACTTAGTATCACATTCCCTAGATGGTGTCCTCCCGCCATGCCCTTATAAGGTCATTAGCCCAGGAGACGCTGGGGAGCAATTACAACGTAAGGCTGAATTCCACTAGCCGATCTTACTCCCGATTTTGGGAAATCGGCGGAAGGATTATGGATTAATCAAAGACATTTCACATATCACTAGAAATTATTTACTATTCTCTTTCGAATGGTATATTGGATGTATAGTGCTGTGCCATATTTTCAGAAACAATCAGACAAATACAAAATTGCCAGCATCAAAATCGATATATGGAATACAGGCTTTAATGTTATATTTCCTAAGGATGCAACCTTAAAGTCCCATACCCACTAGGCGATTTTAATACAGTCGGCTGCCAAGTCGGCGGTAAAATCAGCCGACTCCTATGATCACCTGTATTTATATCATATTAAATTGTGTCTGTTTGATATGAGTCACCAAGTCGGCCAATTCTACTCTTGAAATCGGTCGATTTTAAAGCTAATTAGTTTGCCAATTGTGTAAAAATCGCCTAGTGGTTATGGGTCTTAAAATGTCCTTATAAGGTCATTAGCTCAGGAGACTTTGAGGAGCAATTAAAAGCCCTCAGGTGACCTCCTTAACCTTTGCTAAGGACTTTTGATCCCCAGCCTTCACTGGGCCCTAATTTAAAGACCTTGTAAAGGGCTCCCCTTACTGCCAGCCACTTCACCTCCCATCATCCTGATATCAATACCCGAGGGCCTTAGTCTAAGGGCGTGTCAGGGGGATCAGACATCTCCGATTTGGAATTAGAGCTTGGGATTTAAGTGGCGTGGAACTTGCAATAAAAAGGTGAATGAAAGAGAGTGAAGTGCTTTTTGGAAATACAGATTTCAACCCCAGAAAAAGTGGATAAAGGGGATAAGCCCAAAATATTATAACCCCTGTTAAGGCTGTTTGTCAAGTGCCGCGTCGCATAACCAAACGCAACAGCAAGCGATTAAGGACGGTTTAGTTTTTCTATCACTGTTGTGAACACATTTTGAACACATTTAATTGACATATAAACACATTTCCGCCACTCTATTTTCATAAGTTGAAGGACATTGCTATCATTTGCTGAAAAATGTCCCCCCAGTACATCAAAATCACTCAATTTTGAACAAGGACAGTGGCCCGTTGCACAATAGAATTTCGTTACTAAGATAAAACAACGATAGCACAACGAACTTTTGCTTAGTAACGAAAAGTTTCGTTGTTACGAAAATGCAAAATCTCGGGATCTAATGAATGAAATTAAATTCTGTAAAGTGTTATGAACTAAGAATATTTTTTTTTAAATTCAGTAAAAGTTACAGCTCTTTGGGAACATTCTAAATATAGAAAAAAAATTGTACAAAACCATTGTTGTTACGATAAAAGTAACAACGAAATGTTTCGTTGTTTACAATATTTTCGTTGTTATGAAACCCATTGTGCAACGGGCCACAGTGGCCCGTTGCACAATAGAATTTCGTTACTAAGATAAAACAACGAAAGCACAAAGAACTTTTGGTTAGTAACGAAAAGTTTCGTTGTAACGAAAATACAATATCTCGGGATCTAATGAATGAAATTAAATTCTGTTAATTGTTCTAAACTAGAAAAAATTTAGAAAAAATTCAGTCAAAGTTACAGCTCTTTGAGGCTATTCTAAATATAGAAAAAAATATTGCAAAACCATCGTTGTTAAGATAAAAGTAACAACGAACTCTTTCGTTGTTTACAATATTTTCGTTGTTACGAAACCCATTGTGCAACGGGGCACTGGTCTTTTAAAATGTGCCAATCCTCGCAACAGCGAGACTGTTATGCAACACGGCACAGGGGCATTGTTATCCTTCATTCTTTTTTAGCAGCAACTTACATGATATGCTCCTATTACATATGTTATAAGTTGTAACTTAGCAATTACAACCTTTGCTATAAAGAATAATATCGACCTTGACTTCGGTGATGATAGCATACATGGAGTCAAACTGGTTGTGTTAGGTTTGCAAGTTCTGGGGGTATGGAGGGGGGTCCCGTGTTACGTGTCAAATTTAAAAGAGGGCCGTGTCGCCTGTCCAAATATCTCAATTTAGACCCATGTTGCATGTCGCATTTAAGAGAAATGGCCCTGTCACATGTCATTATCTTTTCAAAGCTCGTGTTACATGTCAAGTTTAAGAAAAGGGCAATGTTGTTTGTCCCTTAGTTGCCATGTCACCTGTAGAATTTTAAAAAACGCCCATGTCGCCATGTCGAATTTAAGAAATGTCTGCGTCACCCTATCGATTTTAAGGGTCCACACCCATAGTTCTTGTCTTAGGGTACATACATTTTGAGCTTCAAATCCCATCACTTTTGAAACCCCATTGCTTATGGTTCCCTTCACATCGTGTTGAATAACATCTTGGTAGGTTCCCCATGTTTTCGTTGTCTGTGCATAACACTAGGACCCTGGGGGGCGTCCATTATGCAAATTAGCTGTGGTCACGTGACCTGACCTCCCAAGGTCACCATCGTGACCCCAACTACTTCCGGGTCAAGGTCAAAGCACATGAATATGGACAATCGGCTTCCCTTTTCTATGAGAATGGTGTAGGGAATTGGATAATGCACTTTGTGGAATTAGACTAGGTAGGATATCAGAAGCCTTTGAATAAAAGTCCTGTTATCGTTATTGGACTCAACGTCTTTATGTTTGCACGATAGGATGATCAGATGTTGCAATAACCTGATAATATGGTTATTGCTGTTAGACGTTTGAAGCCTTTGGCGGAGTAACCTTTAATTTTGCATGTCAATTACAGAAGGCTCCATGTATTTTATCAGAAAGCCCCTCTAACCAACTCACCTGAAAGGCTGTCCAATGTATAGAGGGCCCTAACAGAGTATGTACTGACTTATGTTATGCATATGAATGATATGAATAATATAATTCCAATGCATTCAAAGTAAGAAGTTGATCCTTCTCCAAATAGCACTTGTACATGCCAGATCGGTTATGACATGGCTACACGACTTTTTCTTTAAACCAACATCACGGGCGTCATGGCCCTTAAAAACAAAAACAGAGCTTTAAAAAAAAGATTAATTGACAGACGACACCCAGGCAAGCAGCCATGTAACAAGTAAGTTTTGTGACCATACTTACAGTCTGTTACCTGCCCAATTTGCATGTAACAGTTACAATACTTTATGTAAGGTTGAGACTCTCCAAGACTCCAAGAGTTTTATAATGACATTATATTCTGATAAAGTTCAAACCTTGCTGAAACAGAAAGTTATAATAATTTCATTTTTATGTGAAATGATATAACCAAAATGTTATAATGACATCACAGTGCAACATCACAATGTTAGGTTCTATTGATGTTATTGGGTGCCATCAAAACTACGTAACAAGAACCAAACCAGAACCAAAAAGAATGTTACAATAACATTACAATAACGTTACGTTCTTTCCTGGACAACCTATATTGGGACCCCCCCTCATCCAGGGTCCCTGGTGTTCAAAGTGCGGATCATACCCTAATACCCATTTCCCTTTTTTCCAAATCCCAGATAATGATTCCCCTCTCAGTCATCCCCTCCTTAATGCAGTCCCCGCCCCATCGGCCGGACACTGGGGTGTCGTGGACACAGGGTGCACTGATAAATGGTGCTGAAATGGGTATTAACACAGGCAACTGGGGGTTTGGTGAAAGCCCATTCATATTGTACGACCTGGCTTCATTTAAGTCCTATACCAATTAGGGCGATTTTTATCTTAGCAGCTGTATTTTCTCCTGATTGCTGGTGGGGCTTTACAAGTCCTACTACATAGGCATGGCATGGAAATAATTGAAGTGATGAAACTATGAATAGAAAGTACTATTTCAGAAATGTTTGGCTAACTTCCCAATATGGGGATTCTATATTGCAGCAAAATCTCACTGATTGTACATAATATTATGACAATGACAGCTTTAGATTATTGCCATGCTGTAATAGTAATTTAAGAAGTTGGGATTCAAAATCTGTGTGGTAAAAATGACTTTCTAAGAGAAGTAAGTCAATTGCAGATGTAGGACTAAGCATGATTCCCTTATGTCTTTTTTAAGAATGATTAGTTTTAACAAAACCATACAGTCATTCGCAATTCAAAGTATTGCAGTTGTTGAGGGCTTCAAGGAACCCCAATAACACAATGAGAGAATGATAGGTTGGAATTCCCAAACTGGGACCCCAAAACCCACTTTTCCCTCACCAAGAGAAACATTCATATTGATTTCTCCTCCTTACACCCCATTAAATATGCCTCTGGCAACCCCTAGCAACTCATTCCTGGTGGTTCCCATCTTTGTGGTTAAAGCATGTTACATTACATGAAGAAAAACAAAATTATTGACAATATTTTGGAGAAAAAATGTTTCAATTACAAATATTCCCCCATGAATGATTACCAGTGTGGCGCAAACAAACAATGTTGTTCCTGTTTTTTGTCGCCGGACAACCGCATGCAGTTTCATGTCGCTTGACAAATTTAAACAGTAATTAATGTGTTAGGTTGGGTAACCTCCATCGCATGAGGATTAAATGTGATGGCAAGAAAACAAAAAAACATGGAACTCCAGAGCATGCTTCCCAACATTAAACCCTTGAAGCAAAGAAAATACAATCACAAAAAGGAAGAACCTCTGAGCGAATTCAAACAACACATGCAGATGTTGAAATCAAAAAGGAACAAGAGAAATCCTTAGCTAGATAGAGTGCTTGTATCCATTCAAATTGCTCCCTGGTCAATTTGAGATTGATGTTTCTGCAGTTTAACATCTAGAGAGACCTTTTTTTTTTTACAAATTCAGTACGAGACGCAAGGATTTCTTTGATCAGGTGGCATTAGCGTACCGGTAGCGGGGCTAAACAACTAGAGCCTGATTTGCATTACAATGAAGCCCAAATGCAAATTTGGACCCAAGGGGACCCTCTATTGGCATTCTGCTTAGCATCACTCAAACCCTGACTGTCACTGCCTCCTCAACATCTGTGGGTTGAGGTTTTGCATGTTTGGCTGTGGCTTGGGTTATCACCTGTTTCAGTATAGAAGTACAATAGCCTTCTTGTGATTGATATCCTAATGGGTAATCATATTATTGTACATGTACGCACGGTCACTAGATAAATACATGTGTAAGGGGGGGCGAGTTGGTCAGTGGTTAGTGTATTGGCATCAGATGCAGACGGCCTGGGTTCAATACTTGGTGAAGACAATTAGACCACCTTCCCTTGCCGTCATTCTCATCTCCGTAGATTTGGTCAGCCAACTGGTATACAAAAACGTGAGTTGGTGTTGATATAGCTGAGGAATTGCTGAATACGCCTCAAACTCATCATCATAAATTCGTGTTTATATTAAATGTTAATTGTATACCTGGAACTACAATCAGTAGAAATCCGTCTTGTAAATTTTCATGCAATTCCCATATTAGATATAGGCTTAAGAAATCCACAATATCAAACCATAGCTATATTCAGGGTGTACAAAGCGCTTCAATACATTCGGCAAAATACTAAGATAGGGAAAAATAAATGCAGTAAGCTTAGTATTTATGACTTAAGAATGAGTTAAATAAACTATACTCCTGATGCTCTGTTTTGTAAGATAGTCCTGAGCATATCACTTTGTACAATCAAAGCTATTGAATGGATGGCAGGGCTTTGATCCTTTCAAAATGCCGTGTTGCAAGGTTATGAAGGTTAAGACATTGCATGTCAAACCTTAGCAGCAATGTGTCATGTGGGAAACAGGATATTGCATTTGCCTGGGTTATCCAAACGAAATATCATTATTCTTATCAAAATTACAACAATTTATTTGTAATTAGTTTGGGAAAACCAACATTGCACTTTATACTTTAGATTTGAAGCAGACTAGGATAAGTAATTTTAAGCCCCATACCCACTAGGCAATCTCACTGTTGATGGGACTGGGACGAGCAACTTTAATATCAAGCAAATTTGGTATTTTACCGGCGATTTCATGGGCGATTTTCGAGCGATCCTGCTTCACGTTGCCCACCACCAAGAAAGGACACCATAACAACAGGAAATCACCTGGCGATTGTGATCACCTGGCGATTGTACAGGGAATTTTACGGCCGTGTCGTCACCAGGTGACAGTAAAATCGCCTAGTGGGTATGGGGCTTAACACTTTAAAACTATCTTCACATTATAAGCAACCTGGGAGTGGCTTATTGAATGTCAAGCTTCAACAACCCCTTACAGTAGAGCAAATTAACAAAGATAATAATGCCCTGTGGGCCTATTTTTATAGGTGCTCACTGAGCTCAAACGTTGTTAGGGGGCCATTCAAACCTTCAAGCTGTTGCATGGCACTTTATATTGCACAAACATAGGATGATTCTCATTGCAATGCCCATATTTCACATTGTATGCTTTAGAAATTTCATTTATTTGTCGTTCATTGCATTTTAGTTTTTTTTAGTTTCAGAGTGCATCTCTATCTAATTACAATGATCTGTGTGTGCTGTAGGCTTTTGTAACTTGTACACTCCTTGTCTATGCAAAAAGTCCTTGGGTGGAGAAGGGAATGCACATAACCCAGGAAAGCAGTGACATAACACCCACGTTCTGCGACTGTACGTTTTTGGTTAGTCTCTAACCTGCCCAATTTGCAAATAACAGTTATGTTATCTTAGATAAAGTTGAGACTTACTAAAAGAGAATGTTATAATAACATATTTTAGTGAAGTTGTGACCTTACTAATAAAGAACGTCATAATAATGTTATTATGATATAAAAGAATGTTACAAGAATGTTACAATAACGTCATAGTGCGACGTCACAATGCTAGGTTCTAAAGACATTTTGGGGTGCCATCAAAATAATGCAACAAGAACCAAAGCAGAATTAAACAGAACGTTATAATAACATTATGATAACGTCATATTCTTGCTTGGGAACACACCCAGAGAAACAATGTACCCATTCAAGGCAGAAAGCTTCAAAGAAAGATCTGACACAATATACCTCACTAAGCATTCTTAAAAGCAAAGTTGTCAGGGTGGTCCTGTTACTTTATTAATTAGTACCCAAGACACACCTTTTACCCTGCCTTAGGCTAACAATTAGTAGAACACTAGCCCTACATGGGTCTTTAGGCTAAATCAACACAGTGGCCATTGTTGTATGATGACAAGGCATTACAAAAGGTATACATGTATTCTACTTTCCCCAATTCAGCTTGAATAGATCTTCTTTTCAGTAGATTAAACTTTGCTTTTCTCTGCTTCTACAGATCTTTTGTTTTCAGCTATAAGTTTACTTCATTACTTTGCAAGTTTGCTTTCACTTTCTGTGTAAAAGCTAGAAAGGACTTTTTAGGTTTTGCTTAAGGACTACATTCACAAAAGTCGAAATAAGAAATAAACTTCCAATATGAACCAATTGCCATCAGTATGCAGACATTTTATATTGTAGGAGGTCTTGTGAAATATTCACGTCCAAATACTGTGTTTGTTAGCTTGAACCACCAGACTCAGTGGTTCTGGAGTACTGGGTTATTTCACCCTTGCTCCTGGATGATCAAATCTATGAGAAGGTAGAGACCGTACCCCTACACATTTACCAAGGCAGGTGTTCCTTTATATTCAATGTCCCATAGGCAGGGCACTACATACAACTGCCAGTGGTCCTAGGACCTTTGATAACCAAGTCATTGCCACTGAGGGAATGGAAGGAGGTAGAAAGACCAGCGTTAAACCTGGCCCGCCCGCATGTGAGAAGATCGCGCTAACCAATTCACCGCTGTCATGCCCCAAAAATACTATGATTTGGCAAAAATATATAACCACCTAATATACAATGACTTTCAAAATTATTAAAAGAAATACAGCCTTTGCAGTTTGCCTGTTGTTTTATCACCGTTTTTTTTCAGAATTTCTTTTCAGAATTTCAGGATATCTGTGGTGCAGTCGGCCCAGAGGGTGAAGATCTCAGACACAGACATCCTCAAATTTCCTATCATATCATAGCAATACACTTATTTAACATAGCATTTTAACTATCTGCCATATATTTTTCTATAATTTCAGGATATCCACCGTATTCTGGGTTTGGTCAGCCCAGCGGGTGAATTTCTCTGGCGCAAACCTATATAAAGCACAGATCTATGTCTCATCCTCAAACTTTCTAAGCAGTTATCATAACAAAAAACTCATTTAATATAGCATTTTAACTATTTTACACATATTTTTTTATACTTTCAGGATATCTGTAGTGTCTCCCCAGAGACCGAAGACACAGACTTTACAAAGCGCATATGTCTCATCCTCAAACTTTCTAAGCATATAATATCATAACAAATAACCTCATTTAATGTAACATTTTAACCATTTTACATATACTTGTTATACTTTCAGGATATCCATAGTGTTCCGGGTGCGGTCAGCCCAGCGGGTGAAGATCTTGGACACAGACCTTATAAAACATCTGCTTCTTATTCTCAAACTTCCTAAGCACATTATCATAACAAAACACTAATACAATATATATTTTAACCATTTTCAAATTTTAATTTCTATACTTTCAGGATATCTGTAGTGTTCCGTGTGTGGTCGGCTCAAAGGGTGAAGATCTCTGACGCAGACCTTATAAAACAGCTGTTTCTTATCCTCAAACTTCCCGAGCACATTATCTTAACAAAACATTAATACAATACAACATTTTAACCATTTTCATATTCTGATTTGTTATACTTTCAGGATATCCGTAGTGTTCCGGGTGCGGTCAGCCCAGCGGGTGAAGATCTCGGACGCAGACCTTATAAAGCGCCTGTGTCTCATCGTGCTGTGCTTCGCCATCTACCTCTCAGTCCGCATGGTGGTCGGCAGGCCCCGTATCGTCAAGGGTATGTTACTTATATATTATACCCATTATACGCATATAGCGTGAGTTCTAAAATGATCCGAGTTTTTTTTAAACAGTTTTATTACCCCTGGCCTAAGATTGGGTTACCCCAGTATTCCTCTTTCGGCCAGCCATAACTAATACATCAACCCAGCTTACCAAGTTAATGAAGTGAAAGTTTACACTTAACAATAATATTATAACCATAGGTATTTTATTAAAGCATACCAGCACAGTTTGTGCGTTCACAAGTGAGTAATTGTTCCCTCCTTTTGCAATTAAGAGGTCCCCATAAAGGTGTGTGGGGGGATACCTCACAGACCCCAATTGCATCAACCCCTGGTGCCCTCCATCCTATATTCATTAAGCCTTTATTCCAGATACCAGTACTTTCCTTGCAATCATTCGTGGTCAATAATCGATAGTGATATTTTCCTAAATAATATTCATGATAATAAACATTGATTGATGGACTAGCCAACATGATGGGAAAATATTCTATTTGCTGAAGTGGCAACTGATACGTGGCTACGAACACAAATTCATCGACAATTGAAAGGAGAAAACAGGGCATTGCAATGGTTTGTTCTATTATTGTAAGGAGACAGAACAGGTATATTTTAGCCCAAACTCTTGTCAGACTACAGACTACATGTGGCTCTGGCCACCTCCACCTCCTCATTACCTCTGACCCCTCCTCCTCCCACTGAGTCATTAACCAGTCACTGGTCTCGTCTCTCCTCCTCCCACTCACAGTTATCACACCTGTCTTTTCCCTGAAGAACTCATCCCCACCAGAACACACACACATCTAGATATATATGTGACCATCCACACCCTAAACAGGCAAAAGAGAATTGGGCCAACTAAAGTAAAAAAAAAAAACACTTTCGTTCAATAAAACATTAGTTTCTTCAGGTATCGAGTAATCTTTTTTAACACGATTTATCAAAATATTATTATATATGTACCATCAATTCATATTATAACAAAATAACAGATATATCTGATTGGCTGGAATCATTAAGCATCAAGCAAAGTTGAGGCATTAGATATAGATCCAAATTTCATAATTAGGCAGGTCTGATGTTAATATCAAGGTGAAATATTCCAAAAACATTTCTAGAATACAAGTGTCCCCATTGAAACCTACATCAAATATTTTACTTCCCAATTCTATTATCTTACAATCAAGTATGATGAAATACCTTTTTTCATGAATCTGTTTTCTCATATGATTAATCTAACCTGAGAAAAAGATCATTGGACTATATAATTGTTTTAGAGTACAATAAGTGGCTTTGCTAGGCTTAAAACACTGGCAATGACAAACTCTTGCAGGATTAGAACCAGCAACCTGCATATGGAGGTTATGGCCTTACCACTGCACCATGAAGCCACATAGAGGATGAGAGTGGAACTAAATGAAAGGGTCACAACCCAATTTGCTGGTTCCCACAGGTCCTTTGATAAGCAGTTTAACAAAACAGCAACAAGATGGACAAGCTGGTAGCAGTCTATTTTGCTGGTTCTTGGTATGGCCTAAAGTAAGTTCAGTGTGTAGACTGCTACAGGCGAAAGGACATTGTTTTAGAAGTAGTAAGTTTAAGGCTGCATTCCATGTACAGGTTTTGATGCTGCCGATTTTGTATTTGTTTGATTGTCTCTGAGAATATGACATAAGACCTTACATCCTATAACCATTCATTCGAGAATTGTAAGACCTTTCTATTGATGTATAACATATCTATATTCACCATTTCTTTCAACTGCCGATTTTTTAAAAATTGGCAGCAAAATCGGTATGTGGAATACGGGCTTAAACAGACAGTGTAGTTCTGTCAAGCCTAAACATGTGAAGGATGTCACATACCAACGAAACCTGCTGTCTCAGCAACCCCCCTCTTCACCCCCTACTCCCCCCCCCCCCCAGACCAGACCAGAGATATACCTGCCTCTATTATTTAAGATTCCTGAGACAAAAGACAGTGGGCGGACCATCAGAGACTGGTAGTTCTCAGAAATGGACAATACCACACCTGCCTACATACCTCCCCCAGCAATTAGCACACAGGTGATGAGATAAGGAGTTGCCCACCTGAGTATTTCTGCCACCTTTGGCCATGTTTACTGGAGATCTCCAAGGAGTATGTCAGCATTTATCGTGATGCAAAAGTATGGGGGTGGACAGTCTCTTCTCATACGTATTTTGTCTAATGAAGAGCACCTGAACACGATTTCTGGGTCTACAATGTGAATAAGCCGCATTTGTCCGCACAATCGTTCATTATCCCCAACAACCTATTTCTAGGTTAATTACCTTAAGTACATGTATCCATTAATTGCCCTGCTTCTATGGCTCTAGGACCCTAAAATCAGCAGGGTCATAAAATCATATTTTTAAATGACGACAGACATGGTTAGATGGGATTTAATTATAGAACAGGGGCTGACAATTGGCGACTGTACAAATGTAAATATCAACCAACCCATAAACTACTGCCATCAGATTTTTGCTGTTATTTCTTTACCCTTGGTTAGAAATATCAGAAATAAAATTGCTTTGAAATACTGACATTTTCAGAAATTTTGCTTGGCATATCCGAACTCCCCGTTCAGGAGTCCCCTACCTTCTGTTTTTTGGTGGGCTTTTTTTTTTTTGGGGGGGGGGGGGGCAAATTTACATTCTTTTAATGTAAAACTCTGGAAACGAGGGGGGCGTCCCCCACCCTTTTTTTTTTATTTGCACACCCCACTTTATTAAAAACATGTATTCGCCACTGGTCTCCATTCAGGTACATATTGTTCTGGGAGCAATACCCGGGTACACAGCTCCAGGTGGTAAAATGAGGTACTCAGTAATTAGGTGGAGTACCCTAATCAATGGTCTCAACCCATTGTCTCCCTACAGGCATCCATTCTAGAGGTAATTAGTAGTTTGGTGGAGAACCCTAATTACTATGTCTTTGTCTCCCTACAGGCACCCACTCCAGTGGCCTACACACATTCCAGTGCTCCTGGGACATCTGGGACTACTGTGCTGCTATAGGTAGGTGTTTTTTTTATTTACTTGCTAATAGAACCTCAAATCTAGTAGACATCGTTTCCTTTCTTTTAATTCTGAATACCTTCAAGTGGAGATGCTGCTTTCAATAAATTTCACTCTGTAAAGTAATATTTCCTGACTGCATCGTCTTTAAACGCTTAGATATTGTCAGACTCCATTCAAAAGGAGCTTTTCAGTCAGATACAAAGTTTCTAGAGCTTGTGCTGTGACCTGATGCATAATAATCTATGTAGGTATAATTTTTTTCGATTTTATTTGTGCCTATAAAAAATGCGGGGTGTTTGATAATAACCTCCATATAGCTACAGAGGTTGTATGTGTGCTTAAGGAAACTGTATGGGAGTTTGAAACTCACAAAAATCGCTGTTGCATAACCAAATGCTTGTAACACCACCCAAACCTTTTGTAAATCCAGCCAAAACTCTCACATATACAGCCCAAACTCTTGTAAATCCAGCCAAAACTCACATAAGCAAATTCAAACTCAGGTAGCTACAATGACGAAAAAGTTGATTGTAAGCCTATGCAACATAACCTCACGTAGCCTTCACAGAGGTTTATTAAGCAACATGCCCCTGTATGGGAGATTGAAAATGCTGTTTTAAATGAAACTCTTGTAAACCTAGCCCAAACTCTCGTAAATCCAGCCCTTACTCCTGCAAATTATCCGGAATTTAACATAAGCAAATTCAAACTCACGTAGCTACAAAGAGCAGAAAAGGTGATCGTAAGTTATGTACTTCTGAGTACCTTCAAGTGGGGATACGGCTGTATGCAGAAATTGGGGAAGAGGGGCAATATGTTCTTTGTATCTTTGTAATGTGCATATACCCCTTACTCATATTTTAAGTAAAGAGCATGTGTTGTTTCAATGGCATATACAGTTGATAGACAATCCCTTGAGTTGCCTTTGTCATTCTGGTTGGTTCTCATTTCACATTCTATAACTAAGTCATTTGATAGATT